>CM062806.1:333024561-333675394 GCA_031772625.1 Pinus tabuliformis | reverse complement strand
GCCCCTAGACCGTAATTCTCAATTCCTCCTCCTCCTAAATCAAACAATGACTCTCACGCCGGCGATGGCGTGATTGGCACGACAAACGCGAAATCGACAAAGGCTGCCTCCAAGAAAGCCCGTAAGATTTCAGATCAAAATGCAAAAGACGAAATTCTTGCTTCGGAAGTAAATGCCGTATCAACAGATAAGGGCAAAGAAACCAAACAACCAGGAAGCAAGAAGAAACAAAGCAAAGGGAAGAAGAAGAAACAAGGAGAGTCATCTCCTGAAAAAACTTCTTCAAACCCTCCTGGAGATAGGAAACCACCCCCCTTCGGGTGTCAGATATGTGATGAGAATCACTGGACGAAAGAATGTCCATACAAAGCTGAGCTTAAAAGATTCTTTAAGAGTTCGCAAACCTCAGCTGTGTTAACTGACCCGTTTCCAAATCCAGGCACAAATCTGGTTGATAGTGGAAATGCTTCCCCGTCGCAAGTGCTTATGTTGTCGATTTCCAAGCAACAAAATGATGCTTTGATTTCAACAAGGAACAAAGATTACGGGAATCCGTAGCTGTCGAACGACAAAGGTAAAGATCAACCAAGTAGTTCGACAACAACTTCGACAGAAGTTGTACCACCCATCATTCCTGAATTAACAATAAAACCTCCAAAGGGGGTAGTACACAAGTCGACATTTAATCCTCGCGCCAGAGCAGCGCAGCATTATAACATAGTGGAAGATTTGGCCCAATCGCCGTCCGCTATGTCGACTCTTGAAGTACTACAAAATTTCCCATCCCAAAGGCAGGCTTTTTTATCAGCCATTGGTGGGGTTGATCCTAAGGATTCCAATCTTGTATCCTTTGACCACAAAGGATACGATCCTCAGTTACCAGCTCAACTAGCTTTCCTTATCCGAGTGAAAGCCCTCAACAAAACTGTTCATCGAACAATTATTGATGAGGGGGCATCTACATGTATTATGTTGATGAGTTGCTGGAAAAATTTAGGATATCCAACCTTGTCGCGATCCTCGACAACATTAAAAGCATTCGACGGAAGGACATATACCCCATATGGTATCCTAAATAACTTGAAGGTTGAACTAGGGGGAAAAACAGTAGAAATAGATGTTGAAGTCATCGATGGGAATCTTGATTACAACATCCTATTAGGAAGACCATGGATCTATGCCATGGCAGCTGTTGTGTCGACCTATTTTAGAAAGATTGCATTTCCCTTTCAAGGAGGGATTACAATCGTCAACCAACAAAACTTCCTCCCCAATGGTTCACAAGCTACAGGAAGCATTCCCATGATCCATGGAAGCCCCCATTCGCTTCAGAATATCGGAGTAGGCCTACTAAAAGATCCTATACTAATGGGAACTTTCGCTCTTCCACCTCCAATTGATTTGGCGGAAGTAGCGTCGATAGGTACCTGCAATATGATATCTTCCACAAAGATCTCAGAGGACGATATCCGCATGGATCATGCAATGGTTTTGCCCCCAAACCCAATAGAAATATTGTAGCAATCAATGTTTCTGGCATGGGAGGCGAACCCAAATCAACACTCATCAAGCGTTTGGGTAGATAGGTCTAGAGAATATGGCACCCCTTCAGATCCTTGGTCGCGAGTGCATGGAACCGACGAAGGAATCATACAATCAATGTTGATTGAAGGGGCACCATGGAATGATTGCCACCATCGTTCCCTTCTTCCAGAATATGAAGAAGATACTCAAGATGACCTTTATCACCCTACAGTTTTTGAATTCCTATCAAATACTGTAAATACGGTGGATTCCGAGCGAAACCTATCCAATATTGAAGAGACTATAGCCATAAATATCTCGACTAAAACAAATGTTGTAGAGAATATTTATGTCGGCAAAGGTTGTTCTCCTTCAGAACTGGAAATATATAACGCTCTTTTTCGCGAGTTCAGAGATGTCTTTGCTTGGTCATATGATGAAATGCCAGGCATTGACTCGAGTATCGTTGAACACGAAATTAAGATGTATCCAGATGTCAAACCGGTACGACAACGACTCAGGCAGGTGCACCCCAAGAAAGCCGCTGCCATTAAGGTAGAAGTTGAAAAACTTCTCCATGCTGGTTTCATCTACCCGGTTCCTCTAACCGATTGGGTATCGAATATTGTCCCTGTTATGAAGAAACAAGGGACAATTAGAGTGTGTGTCGATTATAGGGATGTAAACCAAGCTTGTCCAAAAGACAACTACGCTACACCCTTCATCGACCAGATAATTGTTGAATGCGCCGGATGTGAAATCTTTTCATTCATGGATGGATTTTCCGGGTATAATCAAATAAATATCCGCCCACAGGACCAGTCAAAGACTGCATTCATTTGTCCATGGGGCACATTCGCATATCGAAAATTACCCTTTGGTTTAAAGAACGCAGGGGCGACGTTTCAGAGGGAAATGAATTATGCCTTCCATGACATCAAGAACATTGTTCAACCATACCTCGATGACCTTCCGGCTCATTCGCGAAAGCGGATTGATCATCCGCAACATTTAAGAGCGATATTTCTACGTTGCCGACACTACAAGATACGACTCAATCCACACAAATGTGTATTTTGCATCAGTTCCGGTCGTTTACTTGGCTTCGTAGTCTCCAAGGATGGGATTCGTCTCGACCCTTGCAAGGTCCAGGCAATCATCAATTTGCCTCCACCTTCGAATTTGCTTCAGATTCAGAAACTCCAAGGGAAAGCAAACTTTCTGAGGAGGTTCATTCCAAATTACGCTGAACTTGCTAAAGGTTATACACGTCTTTTGAAAAAGGAAGTACCCTTCGTCTGGGATCAGGTTGCGCAAGCTTCCTTTGATGCTTTAAAGGATTCCTTAATAAAAGCATCATTAATGTACGCACCCGATTATCAAAGAGACTTTAACCTGTATCTGGCTGCAGCAGATACGACCATCGCAATGGTTTTAGTTCAAGACGTCGATGGAATCGAACACCCTATATATTATTTAAGTAGGAACTTAAATGATACAGAAAGCAAATATTCTTATGTTGAAAAACTAGCGCTTGTAGCTGTTCAAGCGATACAAAGGTTTCGACACTATGTCCTCTTTCGGAAAACTACCATTCTGTCTGATTGCAACCCCATGACTTATATATTGTCGCGACAATTGCTGGGGGGAAAATATTCAAAATGGATAGCAATCCTTCAAGAGTTTGATATGGAATTTGTAAAATCAAAATCAAAGAAAGCTCTAGTTTTCGCAGAATTATTGTGTGATCTCCCATCGTCGTCCAACGATGAAACATCCGAAGAATCAATCGTGGACGAGAATTTGTTTCTGATATCTACAAGCAATGAGTGGTATGGGGATATAATAATTTATCTCCAAACCCAAAAGTTCAGGCCAAATACCTCTCACTCTGAACAAAAACGTATACGATACCAAGCAAAAGACTACATGATCGTCGGTGATACGCTTTACCGTCGTGGTATCGATACAGTTCTGAGAAGGTGCCTCACCCATGAGGAGGCCGAAAAAGCCCTGAATGAGTGTCATTCAGGCGCATGTGGGGGGCATCAATCTGGATATGCTACAGCACAAAAAATATTACGAGCAGGATACTTCTGGCCAAACATGTTCAAAGATTGCATAACCGCAGTCAGAAGTTGCCATGCTTGTCAAATTTTTGATAGCAAAACCAGAAGACCACCCGCACCTTTACAGCCAATAGTTGTTGTTGGGCCTTTCGCCAAATGGGGCATCGATTTCATGACATGTAACCCCACCTCGACCGGGGGGCATGGGTATATTATAGTCGCCGTTGACTATTTTACCAAATGGGTCGAGGCGATGCCTACATTAGATAACACTAGTGAAACAGCTGCCCTTTTCTTTTTCAATCATGTAGTCGCCAGATTCGGCATACCACATGCTATAGTTACGGATCATGGATCGCATTTTCTCAATCACATGATGGTTGAATTAGCTGCCAAGCTAGGGCTATCTCATGACAGCTCTACTTCGTATTATCCGCAAGCCAACAGACAAGTTGAAGCGATCAACAAGGTCCTGAAGCGTATGTTGCAAAGGATGATCGGAGTTCACAAAAGGAGGTGGCACCTAATCCTGTACTCAGCCTTGTGGGCTTACCGAACATCGGTAAGGAATGAAACCGGGTTCACACCCTTCCAACTGGTATATGGCCTGGAAGCAGTCTTACCAGTCCAGTGTGAAATCTCGTCTCTTAAACTCGCAATTGATCTCCTCCCCGGAACTTCAGAAGAAGAGGCCTGTTTCTTGGAATTAATCCAATTGGATGAAACCCATCGTGATGCCGCTTTGGCTAACGAAACCCATAAGAAACGAGTCAAGGCGCAGTTCGACAAAAATGTCAAACCCCGTGTCTTCTCAGAAGGTGACTTGGTCTTGCTTTACGACCAAGAATCCGATAAATTGGGAGCAGGTAAATTTAATTCTTTATGGATGGGCCCCTACATTGTTAAACGAGTGTTAGCAAAAGGAGCCTATGAGTTAATGGATTATGATGGAATTCCACTGGCGCAACCTCGTAATGGGTTGTACCTCAAGCGTTACTATGCTTAAATAGTAACCAATATGCTTTTGTTGTATTTTGTTTTCGCTAAAGTGGTCGTTTGGTCGAGTAATCCACCTTTTTACATTTATTGTAGATGTCAAACCTTTTGGATACATGTGTTGGATATGCCGACGGAGCGAGTCGTAGTTCGCGGAACCTGTCCTCCGCAGCCTGGGCCATTTTTTGATCCAAGCGGCGAGTTAGTAAGTTTCAAAGGTGTATGTATTGGGCAATCAACGAATAACATCGCTGAGTATAGCGCGTTGATAGAACTGCTCTCTGATGCCATCACCCATGGTATACGCCGACTAATCGTCAGCCTAGACTCACAACTCGTAATACTACAACTCAATGGTATATATTCCGTCCGAAATCTAGCTATTTATTACATGTTCCTAAGAGTTAAGATTTTGGAAAGACAATTTGATTTAATTCAATACCAACATATTTCCAGAAACTTAAACACATTAACCGACTCATTAGCAAACTATGTGTTAGATAGACATTTGCGACATTTATAAAAAGAAACACATCACCAATGTTGTACATGTGGATCACATAACTCAACCAGAATAAAACCCCGAAAATCAAAATATATATATATAAGCTGTTTATGGTTTACATATAATGTTCTGTAACCAAGACAAAATCGGTCACATGACCCAAAAACTCAAAATGCTAGGGGGCACCCTAGTCTAGTGATGCTCGTGATAGCACGTCACAGCCTGTGCGATCATGCGTAAGAGACGAGTCCATCGTCTAGGCACACCAGTAGTATGCCGCTGCAACTGTAAAGGTAACTCGTCGATCCTCACATCTGGAATACTGAGAGTAAGGCTCTCAACCTGCTCCTGCATAGCTGTGAGGGTCTCGGCCACATCAAGGTCACGAAGAATAACCCTCCCGGCAGCCTCTCCTGCTAGGGCAGCGGCTGGCACTCTCAGGCGAACTACTAGACGAACAGGACCAACATCTGCATGCACACATGAGTTTGATTAAAGTCTTGATAGAATAAAGCACAAGGAAATTATGAATAAAAACAGTAAACAATGATATGGTCGAAGATTTTACCAATAGCGCCCCACTGCTCGCTGTCCGGCAGTACTAAATCCGGATCACCTCGGAAGTCCATGCCAACATATGGATACTCGGAATAGACCATCTCCTGACGCTCAAACCACCTGAAGAAGGTATCAGAAAAAGAAATCTGAGATTGACCAGCATGCCTAGACATGTGGTCAACCCATCTCTGCATGCGTGGTTCAGTAGGAGAAGGCAAGTCGAGTGCAATGTACTGTGGCTGCATCAGTGGTATCTTCTCCAAAGCAAAGGCGGTCAAAATAGAACCGAACCCAAAGTTCTTCAACCTCCCGTCCTTTACCTTGGTCAACTGACTTTTCATCTGAAGAAGTACTGCATCACACCAGTTGAATATTTTCAGTTGGAGGCACTCCAAGGCATGCTGCATATAGGATCTGTTGGCTACATGAAGAGACGCACTACCGGCCATCCTACCAATAGTGTACAGGATAGACCTAAGGGACCTGTCAGCAACCTCACGGATAATGATCTTGCCGTCTTTACTCGGCTGAGATCCTTCCCTGCAATACTGGCGGACGTAATCTCTCACAGAGTCACTCCCTCGGGCCGAACCTGACAAAGAGATGGGGGCACCCCGCCTCGACAAGCCAGTCAAGAAGTAAATGTCTACTGCGGTCAAGGGGATAGATTTGCCCCTAATTTGGAAAACTTGGTTGATAGGATCCCAAGCATCGAGCAAATACTGCAGTAGGTTGATCTGCTGTCTCATGCTAGAGATGCGGAAGAACTTCAGCAGACCACAGTTCCGCAACGCGTTCACCGTAACCGGATCATGTAGGGAAATCATGTCCTCTTCTTCATGTTCTCGTTCTCGCCATGTAAGGGTCATTTTGATCCAATATCTCTGAAAAAAAAAACAAGAGAGGAGATTAGATCCTAGTTTTGATGAGAAACATGTAAAAATTTTCATCAAAAACTGTGCAACAAAATCCTTTTCTGCGCCCAACGCACCTGCACAGTGTTCCACCTGTGTTGAAGGTCAAACTACCTTCATACTGCTTGACATTCAGCGCAGGTTTCAAGTGCCCAAGGTGCGCTGATGGCAGAGCGACCCCATCAAACCCCAGGGGCTCAGAAAAACAGGAAATCAAGCAAAGAATGCAGAAAGGAAACCATGAAATGAAAGAGCTCAGGTTTAGCTCCTACCTGGTCCAGATGACGCCGAGAATCGTCCACAGAATCTCCCGAAATCAGCTGATGAAAATCAAGGGGGAAGAGGCACCTCCAAAGCTCCAACAAACCAAGTTCAAATGAAATGGTAAAATGAGAGGTAAAAACACTTTTTAATTGCTTTTTACGTAGTTCAAAGTGAAATATTAGGGTTTTAATCTTATTTTCAGGCAAATGTTATTCATTTCTAACTAGTTTGATGCAGCAATTGAGGGTTCAGTACTATCTTTGAAAAGAGCAAAGATATTTATAGTAAAAATCAAAACAAGACCATGTTATCGAGCAGTTTTAGCACATAGTTCATGCTTGTTAAAAAATAAACATAAGATCGAGCAGTTTTAGCACATAGTTCATGATCGTTAAAAAATAAACATAAGATCGAGTAGTTTTAGCACATAGTTCATGCTCGTTAAAAATAAACATAAGATCGAGCAGTTTTAGCACATAGTTCATGCTCGTTAAAAAATAAACATAATATCGAGCAAGTGTTTCAACCCGCGTTTAAGCTCGTTAAAAAATGAACTATCCTCCGGTAAATAACAACCGTGAATGTAACATTATCAGCCATTAAAGCCTTGGTCGTGTTTGCACTGTCACCTCCACTTTTCCATTGGCCGATCATTCACCTCCATTTGATTGTTTACCCATTTTGAGGAACAACTGCGAAGAGTGATTTCACTAGCCATCCTTGTGACACTGCCGTGATTGGAAAATTCCAATCCTTACCTGGAATCAGCTGCTAACCCGTTTTATCACTCGTTCCTCAAAAGACGAGTCTTCTTTAAGCTCTTTTCATCTGACTAGTAAAATATGAAAAGATTTCCGAGTTTTGGCCTTCCATCTCGTTAAAGCGACTGGAAGTGCTATCCCTCCTCTAGATTTTAATCTTTTTGGACCTGAGGGATTATTGCACAAAAAGATCGAGCGCTTGTTTTGTTCGGCTCGTTAAAACTATCGAAAACTCATCCCTTCTGTATTGTTTTACACTTTTTCAGACTTAAGGGATTAGATGACGAAAAAGGACTTTGGAGTTACCTTTACGTACCTTTTCAGACTCTCTAAAAATGAAAAGGACCGAGTTATCTTTGTCGTTAGACTCATTAAAAAACATTAATAGCGACAAACTTGTCCTTAGACGAGAATGAGTTTCACTATCGCTAGGCTCGTTAAAACATAGCGATGGGTTTGCCCGAATGGAAAATTATAGAACAAGCATACGTTATCCTCCTCAATCTTGACAAAAATAAAGAGGTACTGGTCAGCAATGACTGGGGAAAAATTGGGAAGAAACTCAAAGAACTTTATTGGTAGCAAGTCGCTCTTGAACATGACACTTCCACTCCGTGCCTGAGTCGGGTTGGGTTGTTTCATTCACCGGTCACATCGCCATGGTCTCGCCATACCATCCATCTTTGGGGTAAATGCTACCAATCCATCACATAAGTTTCGCCGATATGTTCAAGAGAAGTCATCCAGAGAAGTCAACCGTGTCCCATCCACTACCATACATTATCCTTCATTCTTTTCATGACTGCCACCCTGAACCATATATCATCAGATCGTTTTCACCTCCATCAAAATCATTTGCTCCGTTCCGTGTCACTGAGGTGGGATACATCAATGCCCTCCTTTGACAGATCGCTTCTTGTCGACATCAGCTCATTATCCAAGAAGTTGATCTAGGAACACCCCCTTCAGTACTTTGAAGCTTGCATGCCTCAATGGCAAGTTTCTCACTTCCGGCGACAGGTATACATCAATGACCTTCGACCGAAAGATTTTGCGTGGTGTTCGACGCCAAGTCCTTTATTCACACCACGTGAATTGTACTGTAGTACCTTGAGGGTCATTATCATTATCGGTGATTCCTCTCGCGCTTGTTAACGGTTTACATCATTGACCGATAATCAAGCGATGTCTTTCCATGTTCGACTTCAGAACATTTCTCACATGGATCGACTTGTACTTAGAGTGAAGATCGGACGAGATTGAAGACCCCGGATCTAGTTTCATCCATCCGGGCTGCGATATATATTCAGAAAAAATAAAGACATTGACATGTACAACATTGCAGCACAGACAATCATCCTACCAAAGGATGATGATTTCAGCAGGATCATCAGTCTATCATCAGATAATTGTCTGTCCTATGTACATAAAAATGAATTTATAAAGCTGAGCATGGGAATGCCCGCCTCAGCTAGATCATGAAAACAGTATGAAAAATAATGTATTGTATTGTATCTTATTACAGGTCTCCTCCCAGCATTGAATGAACTTCGGATCCTCATAATAAAGCATTTCACCCGATAAACGGCCTCATACTTTAGGGGGCAACTGTTATAGACATTTTTATGCCTTACAACATTGAGCATGAAATGTCCATGATCCAAGGGATCCAAAGTCCCTAAAGATGTTGTTACAGCTCCTGAAGGAACAAGGTCAACCAATGACAGCTTCTCCCAGAAGTTCTCCACCAAAAACAACTCAAAAGCAGTCAATTCAGGATCAATTCAGAAGCTCCACTAGCTGCCTACGTTGAAATGCAGAGGCTACACTGGCTAGGTGCGTTGCAACGCAGGTGGAAGCACTACCAGGGTGCGCTGGGCGGGAAATGACAAATGGCAAGTTCATTCAACGAGGTGGAAAGACCATGGAAGCTTCCAGAATCTTCTCCAATGACACTTGCCTCAATGAATTCGACTAGTGATGAGTAAGAGGTTCTCAACCTCCAAGTGGAAGAAAGAACTGACAGAGAGAAGCCACAAGTAAAAACATAAGCTGGCTCATCCTCTCTGCTTACATCTATATATGGATCTCTCACCCAGAGGTTCAAGAGGCTGGAATTTTGTACTTTGCAGAGAATTGCTGTTGGTTTGAGATTGAGATTAGTACATTGGGTGATTTATGCTTTGTTGGAGGAGAGGAAGGGATTCCTTTGCTGGGAGGTAGATGCTGGATCAGAACTCACTTGGTTGTATCTCCTCTTGGACTTTCTTATCTTATCAATAAACTATTTGAGTTTCTCCTACATGCTGTGTACCAATGATGTTTTGTTATGCTTACATGTTTAGCTTAATATGATCTTGAGCTTTTTATGAATGTATATTTGTATCTTCGTGTAGTTTCTCTCTCTTGTGATCTTGCAGGAATTCGGTGAAGCTGGGCCGGTGAAGGAGCAAGGAGCTGAGAGCCACCGAAGAGAGGAGTGATTGGATCAACAAACTAGCGGAAGACACAGGTTAGTTACATCCTTTCTCCTCATTTACATTTCATAAAGAAGAAATACTCAATTAGTTTTCCTTGTTTGTTGCTAAGGCACTATCACACCTTAGAGTGGGATAGGGGCATTCCGAATGGATACTTTTCCCAACAACAAAGAGGAACTCAGTCTCGAAGTGGAAGCAAGAACTATCAGAGAGAAGACACTAATCAAATCACAAGCTGACTCATCCCCCTTACAGATATCTATATATGGATCCCTCATCCTAGAGATCCAGAGGCTGGAATTTTGCATATTGTAAGGAATTGCTGTTGGTTTCTAGAGACAAACATCAGATTGTTGGGTGATCTAAGCTTTGTTTGAGGTGAAGAGGGGCTTCTTTGCTGGGAAGTTGATGCTGGGTCGGAACCACTGGTTTAACTCCTCCTGGATCTTTTCTTGTTTATCAATAAAAGCTATTTGAGTTTTCCTCCATGCTTTTGTATCATTGATGCTTGTTACATTTGTATGGTCAATTTAAATATGATCCTAAGTTGTTTATGAATATAGATCCATGTCTTTGTATAGTGCTATGCTTCTGTGATCTTACAGGTACTTTGTGAAGCTAGGCGTGCTAGGGAGCAGATAGCTGGAGACTATCAAAGAAGAGAGGGATCGAATCAAAGGATTAGCGCAAGACAGAGGTTGGTTCTTTCTATTCCTCTCTATCTATAATTCATAAAGGAAATACAAAAGTAGCTTTTCTCTGTTTGTTTCTAAGGCAACTGTCACACCTTAGTGGGATAGAGCAGTTCTAAATAGACACTTTTCCCTGTAACACCCTATCTTCCGGGTTTCTCCAGTTGTCTTACTGCGCAGGAAAGCCTTTCCCTTTCTGAAAACAACATCATATCCCTTGTCTTCTAACATCGCCACAAAGATAAGATTCTTCTTCAATCCTGGAACATGCATCACTTCCTTTAATACGAAGGGTTTACCAAACTCCCTCTCAAAGGAAATGGTACCGATACTGGTTGCACTGTATCTACCATCATCGCCCATCTCGATGTGCACTCCAAGATTCTTCTCCTCCAGATCAGAAAACAAATCTCGATCTCCTGTGATGTGAAAAGACGCACCACTATCCAAGAACCACACCAATCCCATCACACTTGAAACCAAGCATGCAATAAATGAAAAATCAAGCTCAAACTGCGAGGCTAGAGCCTCTCTTGCTGCAGATCCAACAACTTGCTTGTTCTTCTTCTTCTGTGGACAATTAGTGGTATAGTGTCCGTGCTGGTGACAGTGAAAGCACTTCACCTTGGACATGTCTTGCTTCTTGCCTTTCACACTGGAATGAGAAGCTTTCTTGTTCTTCCCCTTCTTTGCTTTGGCAGCCAAAGCGCAATTTTCTTCATCAGGTCCCTTTGATGAAGATCTGTCCTTGGTATTCTGCCTGATCTCCTCCTGCACAAGATCTGACCAAAGTCTCTCCCATCCTGGCAATTTCTCCTGACCATTGACAGAGTCCTGATAGGAATGCCAATTCTTCGGAAGATCGAGGATAGCTAAGCTCACCAAGTCCTCGTCATCGACAGTCACCCCCACACTTCCCAGCTCATCCCTGCACTGAGTGAACTCCGTGAGATACTTGGGCATACTGTCTCCCTTCTTGCATTTAATGTTTCTGAGTTTATCCTTGAGCGCCAGCTTCCTCTGATCGCTCTATCTTCTTTTTCCAAACCTCAACTTTGGTCGCATCGGTAGGCTTTGGGACCTCAGCCTCTATGAACTCCTTCAGCCCATTATCATCTAACACTGCCTCCATCCTGTCCTTCCATGCAATATAGTTCGAGCTGCCCTCAAGAGCATACTCCAATTGCAATCTGTTTAAAGACATTGCTACGTTGACACCAAGAAAACACTGCTGGAAATTCGAATTCCACCAGCTCAAAACTCAACCGCCTCTGATCTAGAATTCATGAGAACAAGGTATTTCTCGTACAAAGATTGAGTGTATGGGCTTTTACCGGATATCTCACCTTCCAAAAGAAGGATGAATCTAGAGGCTACCTGGCCCGATTACAGACTCTGCCTAAAGAAATAAAATGTAAAAACTTTCTGAATAATAGATATGATGATAAACTATGCTCTGATACCATGTAGAAATTTTAAATAATATGACACTTATTCACAGAGATTATCCCGATTATACACTATTGCAGAATACATGCACAATACATAATCTTCTCTACGTTGATCATCAATTTAGCAGCATTAAAAACCATGAAACATCAATCGCATGCACACATTAACACAATATGTAACCCGGGGAAAGCATACAACTGAAAACCCCACACTATATGTATATTATAATGATAGAGAACATGTAACAATACATAGTACAATACTCCTCACAAGTACTTAGTACTATCTCCACCTGTTACACACAAACTAGCTCAGATTTGATGCCTCAAATATCCTCCACTGTTTGCCTGCCTCCACTGTGGAATCCTGCAAGAGAGTCAATCACTCTGTGAATTCGAATTCCCTGGGTTATACTATGCAAGCCTCATGGGCAATCTCCATCCATGCATGTGCAAATCTCAAGCACAATTATAGTCACAACTGATAGCAATCTCAACCTCTAACACCCATCTCCACTGAACTGTACATGCATTGAGTTAACTGATGTATTCTTTAGTTTCTTTATGAGTTAATAATTAGTGAATTAATTAATATTTAATTCACAAAACTCATCACTAGTGTATTCTTTAGTTAGACTAAAATACAACTAGTTCAACCAAGTCAAACTGAACACAACTCCATCAACTCCACAATCAACTCCACCAAAACTCAACCACATGAGTTCTAACTGAAGTCCTGCATGCAATAGCTCAACTGACCCATAAGAAGAGCGTATTTCCTTCTAATAGATGCATGTGCCACATCTGTAGCTCAAACTGAAGTGCTCCAAGAGGATAAGATAATGTTTATAGTCCAAATATTATTATGAGACAATGATATTCGACTGTTCTATTTTTAGCGTGGCAGTCTAATAATAGAAACCGCCCATATGTCTAAAAATAGAAGTCCATCTATTTTTACCAACATGACCAATCATCCACAAATAGCATCCTGCAACTCATAGACCATGATCCATATGTCTAAAAATAGACATAGTCTAAAAATAGACTTTGTGCAAAAAATAGCCTGCGGGCCCACTTAGTGAAGGCGACTTCTTTCCACTAAGCTCCATCATTTTGTTGCATTCTCAACAAGAAAAATCCCATCTCCTTGATGTCTTTGTTGGGAATGGTTATAGTAGATACATGGGACAGAAGGCTTTTAGAAAAGCTACCAGGAATTCTCTTACTAAAAGGGAACCGAAGGAGTGTATTCCAGGTGTCCATCTTCTGTTTGTGCAAGGGACCTCTGATAAGGTTGCAAGGATTCTCAAGATGCATAGTATCCCTATAACCTTTAGGCCCCTTAACACCATTCTTATGTCCCTCAGATTAACAAAGGATCCTATTGACCCTAAAGATATGAAAGGGGTATATATTATCCCTTGTTCCTATGGGACCCCCTATATTGGTGAGACGGGCCGCTCCATCAATCAAAGGATTAGTGAACACACAGCTGACCTTAAGCATAGGAGATCTAAGTCTTCGACTTTAGCTGAGCATGCAGAAAAAACCAATCATCATGTTTGTATTGAAGAAGCTAGGGTCATTGCTAGGGTTTCTCAGTTCCATCATCGGAAATTTAGGGAAGCTCTGGAAATTAAAAAGAGGCCGAGCAATCTCAATAGAGAGGATGGTTGGAAAATCAGTAGATTTTGGGTCCTAGCTCTCTCTTCCCAGTCGCTTCCTTCCTTTCTGCCCCTCCTCCCCTTCCCCTCCATCCCTTTTCGGATTGTGTCTATAATTTATTATTTATTATTTATTTTTTATTTTTACCTAATATTTATTTATTTTATTATTATTATTATTATTTATTTATTTCTTTTCTTTTTTCTTTTTTTTTTAAACCTATTTTAAACTCTTTATATAGTTTTTTTTTCTATGATTTTATTCTAATGTTTTTTTTTTTTACCTAATCGTTATGTATTTATTTATTTTATTATTATTATTATTATTTACCTAATAGTTATTTATTATTATTATTATTATTATTATTATTATTATTATTATTTATTTATTTATTATTATTATTGTTATTTTTTTTTATTTGTATTATTTTTTAACTCTTTGTATAGTTTTTCATGGGTTTTATTCCTTATTTATTTTTGCTATTTATTTATTAATTTATTAATGACTCTATTTATAGTTAATTATACGTTCTATCCTAATAGTTATATTTTCTATGTATTTATTTAATTGTTAAATCCCGTTTAACAACCAATTAAATTAACTTATTTATATATTTATTTGGTCCCTTATTACAACTAACTTCCTGTTAAATTAAATTATTTATATTATTTATATAATTATTTTCGAGGTTAGAACCCTAGTCCATTTTAGCCATTGGAGGCTCTGCTCAAGCTATTTAACATGCAAAGTTGTATCTGGTTCTTCAACTTGTTTTGACGATGAACCACATTCGCTGGTTCGAAATGCATCGACAAATGATAAATCTTGTGATTTATGTCGAAAAATCTCTCATAAACCTGATATGGATCACAGAAGCCTCAATTCAATAGCCTTCAAAGCCTTCACCAATGAAAATGCCTATTTCTCCATAATATTATACTTGAGAGAAACATCCCTAAGTGTTCTACTGAAAAATGTTATGGGTTTCTCTTCTCCCTGCTGATTCTTCTACATCAAAACAACTGCAATACTATGCTCTAAGGCTAAAGAGAAAATAATAAAATCACGTGTAGTCTGGACTAACAAGCACAAGGGTATGAGACAATGTAATTTTAACTTCATTGAATGATCTTTTGCTTTCTTCATCCCATTTTACTTCGCTGTCCCCTTTTAACATTTCTGTGATCTTCCTCAAATGATCAACTAGATTGGTAATAAACCTTCTCAATAATTTATTCTACCCATAAAGTTCTGAATCTCTTTCTTGTTTCTAGGAATGTCCATCTTCTGAATAGCTGCAATTTTGTTTGGATCGATTTTAATACCATGTTTAAAAATAATATGGCTGAAAAATTTCCCTTCTTCTAGCCCAAACATAGATTTTTTGGGGTTAAGTGATATGCCATACTTTCTGCACTTTACGAAAACAACCTTTAGGTGTTGCAAATGCTCCTCATCTAACTGGGAATAAACAATGATATCATCTAGATATATCACCAGAAAATTGTCCTTCTCATCTACAAAAGCTAGGTCCATAGCTCACTGAAAATTTGCACGTTTGTTCATCAATCCAAAGGCCACTTTTTCATATTTGAAGGTTCACTAAGGTGTAGTGAATGCAATCTTATCTTGATCTTTTGGGTGAACCAAAATTTGAGTGTACCCTGAAAAGCTATCCAACTGTGACGTTTGCCTTGCACCCACCACTTTCTGAAGGATATGATACATCTTGGGAAACTGATAGTTGTCCTTGAGATACATCTTGTTCAAGTTCCTGAAATCTACACACAATCTAATTTCTCCTGTCTTCTTCCTAACTGTCACTAAATTAGATAACCATTTAGAAAACCTAAGGGGTACAATGATGCCAACATCAAATAATTTTGTCACCTCCTTTTCAATCAAGGGCATCAGAACAAGATTTTTCCTTTGCAACTTCTATTTAAATGAATTCAGATCCTCCTTGGTCGGTATTATATTCTGGATGATGCTCTTGTTTTACACCTTCAAATACCAATACCCCCAGGAAAAAAATATCAGAAAACTCTTTCAACATGTCCAAATAATTTTGCTTCATTTCTGGGCTTAGGATCTTAGACAATTTGATCATCTTCGGTTGTTCCTCTGTGCCTATGTTACATTCCTCCACTCCAGCTTCGGTAGGCATCAACTTTGGCCTCTTGGGAACATCATTCTGGTCAAAGAGCTACTCCTGTGGTACCGACCCACTTGGTATAACATTATATTTCAGTTGCAACACCTTCATTTCTGTCCCCTGTTTGTCCAACTCTTCCTTAATTTGATTTATGTAGTTATACTTTTCATCTTCCTCTATATCACTGTCATTTTCAAAATTTAACTTGGAAAATTGTTCCTTCATTAGTAATAAATTTTCAAGCTATTTATCATTCTCAAAAACCTTCCAGTACTTCAAATTGTTTGGGATAGTGGGCCTATGTTTCACTTCAACCTTAGAGGTCGATGTGTCTAAGATGTCTGTAACAACATTTTCTTTTCTAGGAACAACTGAAAAACTATATTTAGAAAAACAATGCAACCAATCTAAAACAACATTGTGGTAGGCACGCATTCGGGGATGGTTTTTCTGATACTCACCTCTGACTTACTTGATGACCAACTATAAATCCCCATAAACAATTATCCTTCTGGCTCCTGATTTCTTCAAATCTTTCTAACCCAAAAGGAGTGCTTCATACTTTGCCACATTGTTGTTACAATAAAAAACTAGCTTGTATGAATAGAGCTTGGTCTATCTGACTACCAGGATGACTATCCATACACTAGCACTAGCACCTTCTCTACTTGCTGCTCCATCAGAGTGCATGGTCCAAAGGTGCTATTTAGGTTCTTCTTCCTTCAAATCTTCAATTTCTTCTTGAACCATTTTGTTGCTCAGTTAATCAACTTGCTTGTTGGTCTATTCTACATTCTATTATTCGTCTATCTCTAATAAAAAAACAATTTTTTTCTCCTCTTCATTGGGACAACTAAAATTAAATAAAGTAAAAGAATCTAAATAAGAATGAACAACATATACTCGATGATTTGTAAGCTTCTCCTTGCTGCTGACCATATATTTCATGAGTGGTTCTCTGCACAACCTGCTTTTTTGACCACCAAATACTGAGATGGTGATGTAAGACCATTGCACCATGTAGCTTTGCCATCCATGACCTATATTGGAGCATACCAAATTTGGGAGGTATGTCTGCTATAATGATGTCCATAACCATACTCTTGGAAAGAATCTGAGTTAAATAGAATGCCAAATCCTTGATCAAGCCCAGGCACTTCACTTTTCTGGAATCAAAAGAATACATGTACTTGTAAGGTCTGGTGATATCAAGTCCCAACCTCTCCATAATCACTTTCAGCATCAAATTGTGTGAAGCCCTGAAATCCAGCATAACTTTGTGCAATATCTGATCATGCACATTAAAACTAACATAAAAAGGAGGCACATCCTCGTCCTTGTTGGGTTGTGTTATATTCTTTCCATGTAGTTAATAGGGGGTTTGAAGGGCACCTGTAACCCCCTTTTATGGGGTCCGGGGCAGCGCCCCAGAAAATTTTGGTTTTGGACCATATGTTAGGTTGGGTGGACCCACCTATGGTTTTGGACCATATGTTAGGTTGGGTGGACCCACCTATGGTTTTGTGCATGATTTTCGCACATGTTTTTTGGACGCGATGGTTTTCGGTCCATGGTATTGGACGCGATGGATTTCGGTCCATGGTATTGGATGCTTCGGCATGTATAAATATGTATTGTAACATTGAAAGGAATATAATGAAAAATCAAGCTGGTAGTCCCGATTCTGGGATCCAGGGAAAAATCTCTATGCATATGTGTTTTATGGGTTATGCTCTCGCATTGTTTATTTTCTTTGTTTAAGAATTCATATGCAGGTAATTTCTGTACAGGGTTAAAACCTACATTTGGTATCGGAGCTGTTTTGGCTTCAAGGGGACGCCTTTGTTGCTGAGGGGTTTCGCTCGGGCCTGTGGTAGACCCTGTTCAATGGGAGATCTGCGAGATCGATTCTGGTGGTGAAATAAGATGGCGAGCAGTGGAAATATAGAGATTGAGAAGTTCAATGGTCGGAATTTTGAGTTGTGGAAACTCAAGATGGAGGATCTGTTGGTGGATAAAGATCAGTGGATCGCGGTAGATCCGGGCACTAAACCATCGGGAGTGACCGATGAAGAATGGAAGAAGTTGGATTGGAAGGCAAAGAGCACAATATGATTGTGTGTCTCGGATTCAGTATTGCTGAATGTATCAGGGGAAGCTACGGCAAAGGCTTTGTGGGTCAAGTTAGGGACTTTGTACCAATCTAAGTCTCTGGTGAATAAAATGTTCCTGCGGAAAAAGCTGTATAACCTGAGGATGAAATATGGAGACTCGGTGACAGAGCATCTGAATGCGTTTAATACTGTGGTAAGTCAGTTATTATCTGTTGATATTAAAATTTCAGATGAAGATAAGTGCATCAGTCTATTGTGTTCTCTACCAGATTCGTGGGATAGTCTGGTTATTGCAATAGGTAGCAATGCAACTGCTTTGCAGTTTGATGAAATAGTCTCAGCCTTGCTGACGGAGGAGATGAGACGGAAAAATATGGACAACCAGAATGGTGGTGCCTTGTCTGTACGAGGACGGTCCCAGAATAGAAACAAAAATAAGTCATCGAGTGGGAGATCTAAATCTAGAGGGAGATCTAAATCTCCAGGAAAACCTACAAAGGTGGTGTGCTGGAAATGCGGAAAGGAAGGGCACTTCAGAAGGGATTGTAAATCTAAAGCTCCTGATAAAGGAAAGGGATCTGATGATGATCCTTATGCAGAGGCGAAAACCTCCTCAGATGAAGGTGGGGATGTGTACCTGGCTTCTTCAAGTACACATGTAGATCATGAGGCATGGTTGATTGACTCATGTGCATCCTTTCACTTCACTCCCCATAGAGAGTGGTTCTGCGAGTATGAGAAATATGATGGTGGTGATGGCTTCTTAGGAGATGATAGGAAGGCTAGAATCATTGGTCGGGGAAAAGTAAAGTTGAAGTTGCAAGGTGGAAGGGTTAGAACACTTCCGGGTGTTCTACATATTCCTGCATTGGCCAGAAATCTGATTTCTGTAAGCAAGTTGGATGATGCAGGTGTAAAGATGGTGTTCGAGAAAGATACCTGCAAGATGGTTCGAGGAGCACTGATATTGATGGGCAGTTAGGATTGGAACTCTGTACAAGCTGCAAGGTAGCACTGTTGTTGATGGGTGCAATAGTTCTATGGTTCCTGAAAATGGAGTAGAAAATCTAGTGGTCTCTGGAGAGAAGACCATGTTGTGGCATCAAAGGCTTGGACATATTGGAGAGAAGGGCCTTCGAATACTTCATGGTAAAGGTATGGTAGAAGGTATGAATGATAGCTCTCTGGATTTTGATTTCTGTGAAAATTGTGTGTATGGGAAGCAAAATTGGGTGAGTTTCCCCTCTGGTGTTAAGAGGACGAAACAAATATTAGAGCTCGTGCACGATGATGTGTTTGGACCTGTGAAGGTTCCATCACTGGGTAAGTCTGTGTACTATGTATCATTTATAGATGACTTCTCAAGGAATACATGGATATATTTCCTTAAGAAGAAATCTGAAGTCTTTGACAGGTTTAAAGAATTTAAGGCTCTGGTGGAAAATCAGACAGAGAAGAAGATAAAGGTGTTGAGGATAGATAATGGTGGAGAATTTTGCAGCAAGGAATTTGAAGGATTCTGTAAGAAGTGTGGTATAGCACGACAGAAGACTACTCCATATACACCTCAGCAAAATGGAGTCGCAGAAAGAATGAACAAGATGTTGATGGAAAGGGCAAGAAGCATGCTCAGTGGTGCTGGGTTAGGACAAGAATTCTGGGCAGAGGTGGTGGATATTGCATGTTACCTGGTCAACAGGTCACCTTCATCAGCGTTGGAGGATAAGACTCCACAAAAAGTATGGACTGGTAAGAAACCCTCTCTTTCACATCTGAGGGTATTTGGATGTGATGCATATGTACATGTTCCAAAGGAGAAACGAACCAAGTTGGATAGTAAATCTGAAAAGTGCATCTTTATTGGGTATAAGGATGGTTTAAAGGGTTATAAGCTTTGGAACCCAGTCACACGGAAGGTTGTGTACAGCCGAGATGTGGTGTTTAGAGAGGTAAAAGATGTTATTCAAGATGAAGTCCAACCAAAGGAACCTGAGAAGATAGAGTTTGAGCCAAAGGAGGAAGAATCAGACTCTGCAGCAGAGGAGGAATCAGAAGATGAAGAGCCACAAACTCCGGCTGTGAGAAGATCAGTTCGAGAAAGAAGGTAGCCAGAAAGGTATAGTCCATCTGCTTTCAGTTCAAATTTTGCTTTGTATGTTACTGATAATGATCCCAGAACTGTGAAGGAAGCAGTGGATTCAGAGGATGGAAAACTCTGGAAAGAGGCCATGGTCGATGAAATGGCATCTTTGCACAAAAATGAGGCTTGGGATCTAGTGGAGTTGCCGGCTGGAAGGAAACCCATTGGTAACAAATGGGTGTTCAAGAAGAAGACAAATGCAGAAGGAAAGGTGGAGAAATACAAAGCTCGGTTGGTAGCAAAAGGTTATTCCCAGGTGCCGGGAATTGATTTTTCTGATATTTTTTTCTCCTGTTGCCAAGGTAACTTCTATTAGATTACTTTTATCTGTTGCTGATGCTTTTTATTTTGAGGTAGAACAGATGGATGTGCAGACAACATTTCTCCACGGGGATTTGGAAGAGGAAATCTACATGAAGCAACCTGAAGGCTTTGCGGTGAAGGGTAAGAAAGAACTGGTATGCAAGTTAAAGAAGTCTCTGTATGGGTTAAAACAGTCACCAAGGATGTGGTATCAGAAATTTGATACATTTATACGGGGACTTGGCTTCACCAGAAGCAAATCAGATCATTGTGTGTATTTTAAATTAATTGGTGACCGTGTTATTTATCTGGTCTTGTATGTGGATGATATGTTGCTGGTTGGAAATGACAAAGAAATTATCCAGGATTTGAAGACCCAATTGTCCTCCAAATTCGACATGAAAGATCTTGGTGCTGTAAACTATATTTTGGGCATGGAAATTAAAAGAGATCGGGCAAAGAGGAAGCTCTGGTTAAACCAGAGGAAGTATGTCGAGACAATACTGCAGAGGTTTAATATGCAGGATAGTAAATCGGTGAAGGTTCCTATTCCTGTAGGTGTGAGGTTATCTGCTAAACAGTGTCCCAAGACACAAGAAGAGGAAGAGGACATGTCTTGTGTTCCATATGCAAGTGCAGTGGGTAGCTTGATGTATGCAATGGTCTGTACTAGACCAGACATTGCACATGCAGTGGGAGTATTGAGCAGGTTTATGTCAAAACCTGGGAAGGAGCACTGGATAGCAGTGAAGCGGGTTTTCAGGTATTTGTGTGGCACTAGTGATTATGGTTTGTGCTACCAAGGAAGACCAGGATTGGACAGAGTGTTGGATATTCATGGCTTTGTTGATGCAGACTGGGCTGGAGATCTGGATCAGAGAAGATCTACAAGTGGGTATGTGTTTAACCTATTTGGAGGTGTAGTCAGTTGGATGAGTAAGAAACAATCTGTAGTGGCACTATCAACTACAGAGGCAGAATACATGGCAGCCACTCATGCAAGCAAGGAAGCAGTTTGGTTGCAGAGATTGTGTTCAAGTATGGGGTTAGTACAGGGAGCTATAAGAATAGACTGTGACAGCCAAAGTGCAATTTTCTTGGCAAAGAACCCTGCTTATCATTCAAAGACAAAGAACATTGATGTTCAGTATCACTTTGTGAGGGATATGATAGAAGACAGAAAGGTGTTGCTGGTAAAGGTGGACACTTTGAAGAATATTGCAGATGCATTGACAAAATCTGTGAGCTCTGAGAAGTTCTCTTGGTGTAGAGAAGCAATGGGAATCTCAGGGCTGAAAAAATGACTAAGCTCTCTTGTGGCCCCCTGTGGAAAGAAAACAACAAGTGGGAGATTGTTGGGTTGTGTTATATTCTTTCCACGTAGTTAATAGGGGGTTTGAAGGGCACCCGTAACCCCACTTTATGGGGTCCGGGGCAGCGCCCCGGAAAATTTTGGTTTTGGACCATATGTTAGGTTGGGCGGACCCACCTATGGTTTTGTGCATGATTTTCGCACATGTTTTTTGGACGCGATGGTTTTCGGTCCATGGCATTGGACGCGATGGATTTCGGTCCATGGTATTGGATGCTTCGGCATGTATAAATATGTATTGTAACATTGAAAGGAATATAATGACTGGGGAAAAATTGGGAAGAAACTCAAAGAACTTTATTGGTAGCAAGTCGCTCTTGAACATGACACTTCCACTCCGTGCCTGAGTCGGGTTAGGTTGTTTCATTCACCGGTCACATCGCCATGGTCTTGCCATACCATCCATCTTTGGGGTAAATGCTACCAATCCATCACATAAGTGTCGCCGATATGTTCAAGAGAAGTCATCCAGAGAAGTCAACCGTGTCCCATCCACTACCATACATTATCCTTCATTCTTTTCATGACCGCCACCCTGAACCATATATCATCAGATCGTTTTCACCTCCATCAAAATCATTTGCTCCATTCCGTGTCACTGATGTGGGATACATCAATGCCCTCCTTTGACAGATCGCTTCTTGTCGACATCAGCTCATTATCCAAGAAGTTGATCTCGGAACACCCCCTTCAGTACTTTGAAGCTTGCATGCCTCAATGGCAAGTTTCTCACTTCCGGCGACAGGTATACATCAATGACCTTCGACCGAAAGATTTTGCGTGGTGTTCGACGCCAAGTCCTTTATTCACACCACGTGAATTGTACTGCAGTACCTTGAGGGTCATTATCATTATCGGTGATTCCTCTCGCGCTTGTTAACGGTTTACATCATTGACCGGTAATCAAGCGATGTCTTTCCATGTTCGACTTCAGAACATTTCTCACATGGATCGACTTGTACTTAGAGTGAAGATCAGACGAGATTGAAGACCCCGGATCTAGTTTCATCCATCCGGGTTGCGATATATATTCAGAAAAAATAAAGACATTGACATGTACAACATTGCAGCACAGACAATCATCCTACCAAAGGATGATGATTTCAGCAGGATCATCAGTCTATCGTCAGACAATTGTCTGTCCTATGTACATAAAAATGAATTTATAAAGCTGAGCATGGGAATGCCCGCCTCAGCTAGATCATGAAAACAGTATGAAAAATAATGTATTGTATTGTATCTTATTACAGGTCTCCTCCTAGCATTGAATGAACTTCGGATCCTCATAATAAAGCATTTCACCCGATAAACGGCCTCATACTTTAGGGGGCAACTGTTATAGACATTTTTGTGCCTTACAACATTGAGCATGAAATGTCCATGATCCAAGGGATCCAAAGTCCCTAAAGATGTTGTTACAGCTCCTAAAGGAACAAGGTCAACCAATGACAGCTTCTCCCAGAAGTTCTCCACCAAAAACAACTCAAAAACAGTCAATTCAGGATCAATTCAGAAGCTCCACTAGCTGCCTACGTTGAAATGCAGAGGCTACACTGGCTAGGTGCGTTGCAACGTAGGTGGAAGCACTACCAGGGTGCGATGGGCGGGAAATGACAAATGGCAAGTTTATTCAACGAGGTGGAAAGACCATGGAAGCTTCCAGAATCTTCTCCAATGACACTTGCCTCAATGAATTCAACTAGTGATGAGTAAGAGGTTCTCAACCTCCAAGTGGAAGAAAGAACTGACAGAGAGAAGCCACAAGTAAAAACATAAGCTGACTCATCCTCTCTGCTTACATCTATATATGGATCTCTCACCCAGAGGTTCAAGAGGCTGGAATTTTGTACTTTGCAGAGAATTGCTGTTGGTTTGAGATTGAGATTAGTACATTGGGAGATTTATGCTTTGTTGGAAGAGAGGAAGGGATTCCTTTGCTGGGAGGTAGATGTTGGATCGGAACTCACTTGGTTGTATCTCCTCTTGGACTTTCTTATCGTATCAATAAACTATTTGAGTTTCTCCTACATGCTGTGTACCAATGATGTTTTGTTATGCTTACATGTTTAGCTTAATCTGATCTTGAGCTTTTTATGAATGTATATCTGTATCTTCGTGTAGTTTCTCTCTCTTGTGATCTTGCAGGAATTCGGTGAAGCTGGGCTGGTGAAGGAGCAAGGAGCTGAGAGCCACCGAAGAGAGGAGTGATTGGATCAACAAACTAGCGGAAGACACAGGTTAGTTACATCCTTTCTCCTCATTTACATTTCATAAAGAAGAAATACTCAATTAGTTTTCCTTGTTTGTTGCTAAGGCACTATCACACCTTAGAGTGGGATAGGGGCATTCCGAATGGATACTTTTCCCAACAACAAAGAGGCACTCAGTCTCGAAGTGGAAGCAAGAACTATCAGAGAGAAGAAACTAATCAAATCACAAGCTGACTCATCCCCCTTACAGATATCTATATATGGATCCCTCACCCCAGAGATCCAGAGGCTGGAATTTTGCATATTGTAAGGAATTGCTGTTGGTTTCTAGAGACAAACATCAGATTGTTGGGTGATCTAAGCTTTGTTTGAGGTGAAGAGGGGCTTCTTTGCTGGGAATTTGATGCTGGGTCGGAACCACTGGTTGTAACTCCTCCTGGATCTTTTCTTGTTTATCAATAAAAGCTATTTGAGTTTTCCTCCATGCTTTTGTATCATTGATGCTTGTTACATTTGTATGGTCAATTTAAATATGATCCTAAGTTGTTTATGAATATAGATCCATGTCTTTGTATAGTGATATGCTTATATGATCTTACAGGTACTTTGTGAAGCTAGGTGTTCTAGGGAGCAGATAGCTGGAGACTATCAAAGAAGAGAGGGATCGAATCAAAGGATTAGCGCAAGACAGAGGTTGGTTCTTTCTATTCCTCTCTATCTATAATTCATAAAGGAAATACAAAAGTAGCTTTTCTCTGTTTGTTTCTAAGGCAGCTGTCACACCTTAGTGGGATAGAGCAGTTCTAAATAGACACTTTTCCCTGTAACACCCTATCTTCCGGGTTTCTCCAGTTGTCTTACTGCGCAAGAAAGCCTTTCCCTTGCTGAAAACAACGTCATATCCCTTGTCTTCTAACATCGCCACAAAGATAAGATTCTTCTTCAATCCTGGAACATGCATCACTTCCTTTAATACGAAGGGTTTACCAAACTCCCTCTCAAAGGAAATGGTACCGATACCGGTTGCACTGTATCTACCATCATCGCCCATCTCGATGTGCACTCCAAGATTCTTCTCCTCCAGATCAGAAAACAAATCTCGATCTCCTGTGATGTGAAAAGACGCACCACTATCGAAGAACCACACCAATCCCATCACACTTGAAACCAAGCATGCAATCAATGAAAAATTAAGCTCAAACTGCGAGGCTAGAGCCTCTCTTGCTGCAGATCCAACAACTTGCTTGTTCTTCTTCTTCTGTGGACAATTAGTGGTATAGTGTCCGTGCTGGTGACAGTGAAAGCACTTCACCTTGGACATGTCTTGCTTCTTGCCTTTCACACTGGAATGAGAAGCTTTCTTGTTCTTCCCCTTCTTTGCTTTGGCAGCCAAAGCGCAATTTTCTTCATCAGGTCCCTTTGATGAAGATCTGTCCTTGGTATTCTGCCTGATCTCCTCTTGCACAAGATCTGACCAAAGTCTCTCCCATCCTGGAAATTTCTCCTGACCATTGACAGAGTCCTGATAGGAATGCCAACTCTTCGGAAGATCGAGGATAGCTAAGATCACCAAGTCCTCATCATCGACAGTCACCCCCACACTTCCCAGCTCATCCCTGCACTGAGTGAAGTCCGTGAGATACTTGGGCATACTGTCTCCCTTCTTGCATTTAATGTTTCTGAGTTTATCCTTGAGCGCCAGCTTCCTCTGATCGCTCTATCTTCTTTTTCCAAACCTCAACTTTGGTCGCATCAGTAGGCTTTGGGACCTCAGCCTCTATGAACTCCTTCAGCCCATTATCATCTAACACTGCCTCCATCCTGTCCTTCCATGCAATATAGTTCGAGCTGCCCTCAAGAGCATACTCCAATTGCAATCCGTTGAAAGACATTGCTACGTTGAAACCAAGAAAACACTGCTGCAAATTCGAATTCCACCAGCTCAGAACTCAACCGCCTCTGATCTAGAATTCATGAGAACAAGGTATTTCTCATACAGAGATTGACTGTATGGGCTTTTACCGGATATCTCACCTTCCAAAAGAAGGATGAATCCAGAGGCTACCTGGCCCGATTACAGACTCTGCCTAAAGAAATAAAATGTAAAAACTTTCTGAATAATAGATATGATGATCAACTATGCTCTAATACCATGTAGAAATTTTAAATAATATGACACTTATTCACAGAGATTATCCCGATTATACACTATTGCAGAATACATGCACAATACATAATCTCCTCTACGTTGATCATCAATTTAGCAGCATTAAAAACCATGAAACATCAATTGCATGCACACATTAACACAATATGTAACCCGGGGAAAGCATACAACTGAAAACCCCACATTATATGTATATTATAATGATAGAGAACATGTAACAATACATAGTACAATACTCCTCACAAGTACTTAGTACTATCTCCACCTGTTACACACAAACTAGCTCAGATTTGATGCCTCAAATATCCTCCACTGTTTGCCTGCCTCCACTGCGGAATCCTGCAAGAGAATCAATCACTCTGTGAATTCGAATTCCCTTGGTTATACTATGCAAGCCTCATGGGCAATCTCCATCCATGCATGTGCAAATCTCAAGCACAATTATAGTCACAACTGATAGCAATCTCAACCTCTAACACCTATCTCCACTGAACTATACATGCACTGAGTTAACTGATGTATTCTTTAGTTTCTTTATGAGTTAATAATTAGTGAATTAATTAATATTTAATTCACAAAACTCATCACTAGTGTATTCTTTAGTTAGACTAAAATACAACTAGTTCAACCAAGTCAAACTGAACACAACTCCATCAACTCCACAATCAACTCCACCAAAACTCAACCACATGAGTTCTAACTGAAGTCCTGCATGCAATAGCTCAACTGACCCACAAGAAGAGCGTATTTCCTTCTAACAGCTGCATGTGCCACATCTGTAGCTCAAACTGAAGTGCTCCAAGAGGATAAGATAATGTTTATAGTCCAAATATTATTATGAGACAATAATATTCGACTGTTCTATTTTTAGCGTGGCAGTCTAAT
The DNA here is from genome assembly GCA_031772625.1 of Pinus tabuliformis. Taxonomy (NCBI): domain Eukaryota; kingdom Viridiplantae; phylum Streptophyta; class Pinopsida; order Pinales; family Pinaceae; genus Pinus; species Pinus tabuliformis. The sequence continues at coordinate 333,648,166 of CM062806.1, read as the reverse complement.
AATAGAAACCGCCCATATGTCTAAAAATAGAAGTCCATCTATTTTTACCAACATGACCAATCATCCACAAATAGCATCCTGCAACTCATAGACCATGATCCATATGTCTAAAAATAGACTTTGTGCAAAAAATAGCCTGTGGGCCCACATAGTGAAGGCGACTTCTTTCCACTAAGCTCCATCATTTTGTTACATTCTCAACAAGAAAAATCCCATCTCCTTGATGTCTTTGTTGGGAATGGTTATAGTAGATACATGGGACAGAAGGCTTTTAGAAAAGCTACCAGGAATTCTCTTACTAAAAGGGAACCGAAGGAGCGTATTCCAGGTGTCCATCTTCTGTTTGTGCAAGGGACCTCTGATAAGGTTGCAAGGATTCTCAAGATGCATAGTATCCCTATAACCTTTAGGCCCCTTAACACCATTCGTATGTCCCTCAGATCAACAAAGGATCCTATTGACCCTAAAGATATGAAAGGGGTATATATTATCCCTTGTTCCTATGGGACCCCCTATATTGGTGAGACGGGCCGCTCCATCAATCAAAGGATTAGTGAACACACAGCTGACCTTAAGCATAGGAGATCTAAGTCTTCGACTTTAGCTGAGCATGCAGAAAAAACCAATCATCATGTTTGTATTGAAGAAGCTAGGGTCATTGTTAGGGTTTCTCAGTTCCATCATCAGAAATTTAGGGAAGCTCTGGAAATTAAAAAGAGGCCGAGCAATCTCAATAGAGAGGATGGTTGGAAAATCAGTAGATGTTGGGTCCCAGCTCTCTCTTCCCAGTCGCTTCCTTCCTTTCTGCCCCTCCTCCCCTTCCCCTCCATCCCTTTTCGGATTGTGTCTATAATTTATTATTTATTATTTATTTTTTATTTTTACCTAATATTTATTTATTTTATTATTATTATTATTATTTATTTATTTCTTTTCTTTTTTATTTTTTTTTTAAACCTATTTTAAACTCTTTATATAGTTTTTTTTTCTATGATTTTATTCTAATGTTTTTTTTTTTTTACCTAATCGTTATGTATTTATTTATTTTATTATTATTATTATTATTTACCTAATAGTTATTTATTATTATTATTATTATTATTATTATTATTATTATTTATTTATTTATTATTATTATTGTTATTTTTTTTTTATTTGTATTATTTTTTAACTCTTTGTATAGTTTTTCATGGGTTTTATTCCTTATTTATTTTTGCTATTTATTTATTAATTTATTAATGACTCTATTTATAGTTAATTATACATTCTATCCTAATAGTTATATTTTCTATGTATTTATTTAATTGTTAAATCCCGTTTAACAACCAATTAAATTAACTTATTTATATATTTATTTGGTCCCTTATTACAACTAACTTCCTATTAAATTAAATTATTTATATTATTTATATAATTATTTTCGAGGTTAGAACCCTAGTCCATTTTAGCCATTGGAGGCTCTGCTCAAGCTATTTAACATGCAAAGTTGTATCTGGTTCTTCAACTTGTCTTGACGATGAACCACATTCGTTGGTTCGAAATGCATCGACAAATGATAAATCTTGTGATTTATGCCGAAAAATCTCTCATAAACCTGATATGGATCACAGAAGCCTCAATTCAATAGCCTTCAAAGCCTTCACCAATGAAAATGCCTATTTCTCCATAATATTATACTTGATAGAAACATCCCTAAGTGTTCTACTGAAAAATGTTATGGGTTTCTCTTCTCCCTGTTGATTCTTCTACATCAAAACAACTGCAATACTATGCTCTAAGGCTAAAGAGAAAATAATAAAATCACGTGTAGTCTGGACTAACAAGCATAGGGGTACGAGACAATGCAATTTTAACTTCATTGAATGATCTTCTGCTTTCTTCATCCCATTTTACTTCGCCTCCCCTTTCAACATGTTTGTGATCTTCCTCAAATGATCAACTAGATTAGTAATAAACCTTTTTAAAAAATCTATTCTACCCATAAAGTTCTGAATCTCTTTCTTGTTTCTAGGAATGTCCATCTTCTGAATAGCTGCAATTTTGTTTGGATCGATTTTAGTACCATGTTTAAAAATAATATGGCTGAAAAATTTCCCTTCTTCTAGCCCAAACATAGAATTTTTGGGGTTAAGTGATATGCCATACTTTCTGCACTTTACAAAAACAACCTTTAGGTGCTGCAAATTCTCCTCATCTAACTGGGAATAAAAAATGATATCATCTAGATATATCACCAGAAAATTGTCCTTCTCATCTACAAAAGCTAGGTCCATAGCTCACTGAAAATTTGCACGTTTGTTCATCAATCCAAAGGCCACTTTTTCATATTTGAAGGTTCCCTAAGGTGTAGTGAATGCAATCTTATCTTGATCTTTTGGGTGAACCAAAATTTGAGTGTACCCCGAAAAGCTATCCAACAGTGACGTTTGCCTTGCACCCACCACTTTCTGAAGGATATGATACATCTTGGGAAACTGGTAGTTGTCCTTGAGATACATCTTGTTCAAGTTCCTGAAATCTACACACAATCTAATTTCTCCTGTCTTCTTCCTAACTGGCACTAAATTAGATAACCATTTAGAAAACCTAAGGGGTACAATGATGCCAACATCAAATAATTTTGTCACCTCCTTTTCAATCAAGGGCATCAGAACAAGATTTTTCCTTTGCAACTTCTATTTAAATGAATTCAGATCCTCCTTGGTCGGTATTATATTCTGGATGATGCTCTTGTTTTACACCTTCAAATACCAATACCCCCAGGAAAAAAATATCAGAAAACTCTTTCAACATGTCCAAATAATTTTGCTTCATTTCTGGGCTTAGGATCTTAGACAATTTGATCATCTTCGGTTGTTCCTCTGTGCCTATGTTACATTCCTCCACTCCAGCTTCGGTAGGCATCAACTTTGGCCTCTTGGGAACATCATTCTGGTCAAAGAGCTACTCCTGTGGTACCGACCCACTTGGTATAACATTATATTTCAGTTGCAACACCTTCAATTCTGTTCCCTGTTTGTCCAACTCTTCCTTAATTTGATTTATGTAGTTATAATTTTCATCTTCCTCTATATCACAGTCATTTTCAAAATTTAACTTGGAAAATTGTTCCTTCATTAGTAATAAATTTTCAAGCTATTTATCATTCTCAAAAACCTTCCAGTACTTCAAATTGTTTGGGATAGTGGGCCTATGTTTCACTTCAACCTTAGAGGTCGATGTGTCGAAGACGTCTGTAACAACATTTTCTTTTCTAGGAACAACTGAAAAACTATATTTGGAAAAACAATGCAACCAATCTAAAACAACATTGTGGTAGGCACGCATTCGGGGATGGTTTTTCTGATACTCACCTCTGACTTACTTGATGACCAACTATAAATCCCCATAAACAATTATCCTTCTGGCTCCTGATTTCTTCAAATCTTTCTAACCCAAAAGGAGTGCTTCATACTTTGCCACATTGTTGTTACAATAAAAAACTAGCTTGTATGAATAGAGCTTGGTCTATCTGACTACCAGGATGACTATCCATACACTAGCACTAGCACCTTCTCTACTTGCTGCTCCATCAGAGTGCATGGTCCAAAGGTGCTATTTAGGTTCTTCTTCCTTCAAATCTTCAATTTCTTCTTGAACCATTTTGTTGCTCAGTTACTCAACTTGCTTGTTGGTCTATTCTACATTCTATTATTCTTCTATCTCTAATAAAAAAACAATATTTTTCTCCTCTTCATTGGGACAACTAAAATTAAATAAAGTAAAAGAATCTAAATAAGAATGAACAACATATACTCGATGATTTGTAAGCTTCTCCTTGCTGCTGACCATATATTTCATGAGTGGTTCTCTGCACAACCTGCTTTTTTGACCACCAAATACTGAGATGGTGATGTAAGACCATTGCACCATGTAGCTTTGCCATCCATGACCTATATTGGAGCATACCAAATTTGGGAGGTATGTCTGCTATAATGATGTCCATAACCATACTCTTGGAATGAATCTGAGTTAAATAGAATGCCAAATCCTTGATCAAGCCCAGGCACTTCACTTTTCTGGAATCAAAAGAATACATGTACTTGTAAGGTCTGGTGATATCAAGTCCCAACCTCTCCATAATCACTTTCAGCATCAAATTGTGTGAAGCCCTGAAATCCAGCATAACTTTGTGCAATATCTGATCATGCACATTAAAACTAACATAAAAAGGAGGCACATCCTCGTCCTTGTTGGGTTGTGTTATATTCTTTCCACGTAGTTAATAGGGGGTTTGAAGGGCACCTGTAACCCCACTTTATGGGGTCCGGGGCAGCGCCCCAGAAAATTTTGGTTTTGGACCATATGTTAGGTTGGGTGGACCCACCTATGGTTTTGTGCATGATTTTTGCACATGTTTTTTGGACGCGATGGTTTTCGGTCCATGGTATTGGACGCGATGGATTTCGGTCCATGGTATTGGATGCTTCGGCATGTATAAATATGTATTGTAACATTGAAAGGAATATAATGAAAAATCAAGCTGGTAGTCCCGGTTTTGGGATCCAGGGAAAAATATCTGTGCATATGTGTTTTATGGGTTATGCTCTCGCATTGTTTATTTTCTTTGTTTAAGAGTTCGTATGCAGGTAATTTCTGTACAGGGTTAAAACCTACAGTCCTAGCTTCTGTCATCAATATTAAGCCCAAAAATGATATCTGGATGATCATCAGCTATATTGACAATATCAAAGATTTTATCAATTCTCAGTGCATTTAAAATTTGAGCTTTGTATTGATCATTTCTCAACAATTCACCAAGTGGAATGGAGATTTTCAAATTTGCAAGATTAGTCTCAAAATTAAAAGGATTTGGTGCTTTCTCTACCTCCTTAGGAACACCATCTCTCTTATTAGTAGTCTCCTTTGAAGGATTCTCTTTCCTCTACAAAATTATGATCGGAGGATCTTTATTTTGATTGTTGCTACTCGGGATATCTTTCTTCATATTTCTGGTTGGAACATCTTTATTTGTTGCGTTATTTCCTACATCTTTCTTCACACTACTTCCCACATTTCTTCTTCTCATATTGTACTGTCTTTGGACCTGCATGATGGCGATTTGATACCCCTTTCTGTACTCTTCAGGTTCAACCATCATCATGTCATTTTGAGACTGAATATGAAACATTTCTTCCTCCTTTGTTATAAGAATTACACACTCCTATTGTTCTTGTTCCTCCTCATTCACATACACAGTCTCTTATCCATCACCAAAGAAAATTTTTTCTCCTCCAGTGATTGTTCATCTTCCTCATATCATTCTTGAGCATAATTTTGCCGAAAATTAGGATTCTGGATCTGGGGACAAGTTTGAGGCTCTCTAATAGCATATTGACTGGTTAATGTCATTTTTCAATCATCTTCTCCATTGTTTCGACCAAGGTGTAAAAAATTTGCATTAGAGGAAAAAGAAAAATCTTCTTTTATAGTTACTTTCCTTTCCAGATTCATTTTGGACGTCTTCACCAATAAATTGTCCTCTACACTGATTGTAATATTCTGCATGTCTTCTAGTGTCAGTGGATTTCGATCCCTGAGTTGTTATCCCATCTCAGGATCAAAATAATTAGGATAATGGAGCAAGGCTAGTCTAGAAGGAGTCTTTATGTCAGCATGTAAGGAATTGTACACCTTGTTGAAACATGCTAAGAAATCCTGGATTGTTTCACTAGGATGCCTTTTCAGATTATCATAGTTAGCAAGGATCTCTAGCGGATTCTTCTTCTCACCCCATCTAGCAAGGAAGGTATCCTCCATTTCTTGAAAAATGGCAAGGGTTCCAACATGAATAGTTCTTAACCACTTTTAACCTCACCAAAGAAAGTTTGAGAAAAAAATATCATTCTAACACATTCATCATCTACTTCCTCACGGTCTGCAAAATAATTCACCTTATCCACATGTTGTTGAGCAGTGATATCTCCTGTACCATCATATTGGGGAAGTATTTGGCCATAATTCTAGGGTAAATCATGGAACTAAGAGGGTAGAACAAGAGGGGCATATTGCTATGGCGTAAAATGCATGGTGTATGGAGAATGAAAACCACCCTCAAAGGTCTTCTCGGGACCTTCGATAGACTGTACGATTATCTGTAGATGCTACCAAGTTATACACATGTTCATAGACAAATATAAATTAACAAAGTATGGAAAGAGTATTACCTCAAGTCTCCTTCTAGATTTGTTTGGAGATCACAATGCAGCCAAGAAGAACTCCCTCAAAGCTGGCTCCAAATCAATTCCTGCACAAAGGAAAGGCAAACACAATCACTGCATACAACCTTGAAAAACAATATATGGATACACAATGAACATATATTTTCATACAACTAAACTACTCATATAAACAAGTATCGACTGAACAACTTAATGAACTATGTTACCAACACCATGGAGTAGGGAACACAACTGCAGTTCTGTATTAATAATGAAAGAGTGATTACAACCAATATCAGTTTTCCTTTGTCCCTTCCACTTCTCTCTCTCTCCCTTCTAACTCACTTCAGATATGAGAGAGTTCTCAACAACTTAGTAGGCTATCCTTTCAAATGCTCTAACCTCTTTCACAATAACCCTCACCTTGCTTACATAGCAATAGAGTTAGGGTTGCCAAGCTCCTCCTTGAGTTCACTAGGGAAAAAGAAATGAACTTGCCATGCTTTTCAACTCTTTCCAATTTGCCTCCTTTTCTTAGATTAGAAATCCTCCAAATATCTTGATTTTGGATGTTTCCTTGCTTTTCTTGCATAATTTTAGGAACAAATATCTAGATATTTATGAGCCAATTCGTTCCTTTGACCCATTGAACTTCATCAAGTTTCACTAATGTTGTCCCGTCACTAGCAACATGAGTTAGTGGGGTCACTAATGCTCCCTTAGGCTTGGTAACAAGCTTTATAAAGTAGGTTGTTAGTGTAAAACCAACGTTAGTGTGGAATCAAGGCTTGTAATTATGGTCTTTGCTTCAATCATCCTATCTTTCCCCTCTGAGTTGATGAGGAGGTCATTTTGTTGTATAACACATATCTTGCTGCCATAACAAGTACTTGGGTAGCTGAGGAGCTTACTGATGATGTAAATGAAACAGAGGATGATGGAATAACTTGGTGGGCGGACGCTAAAATAGATGATGTAGGAACAACAAATGATGTAAGACTACACTAAAATTTAAATCGGTAGGAGTCGCCAATGTAATAGGGGTTGCAAATTTTGAATGGACTGATTTTTTATGAAAGACAAATTTATCAACAGTTTGTTGAACTTTACTAAATAGATCTTTGAGTTTTCTGAATTGCTATAATATATTTATCCTAAAATCTAATTCTAGAAGTGGGATGTGAGGACTAACAACGTATGTATCCACTAGAGCTTCAAGAATACATGACTCAAATCTAGTTCCAAGTAAAGGAACCTCAAAAGAAATATGTAATTTATCAGTTATAGTAGAAATTTCTGGAAAAGAAAAAGATCTCTCCAAAGGGATATTACTTGCTTGAATCTCCACAAAATTCTTTCCTTCCTAAGCAGTCTTTTAGGATCATTCACAATCACAAGAGGGTTTGGATCAAGATTTCGTCTAGTATACCTCTTAGAAGCCATATTTTCTTGCACAGGGTTGCATGCAACCAACTTCAACACAAATTGGGTGATCTTCAAGGTCACAACCTATGAATACCTAGCAACATGTCACCTACAGGACTAGGATGAAACTCTCAAAACAATATAACTTCCCAGGGAAAATTTAGCTTTCGTTCCCCATGAACGACAAAAAAATGTTAGAACTCCATAATTTCCTTTGGGTGTAGGAAGGAAACCTAGAGGTAACCATAAACCACTTGTAAGCTAGAATCTAGCCCTTCTAGCTTTAGAAAAGGCCCTCTCTATATGCTTTCATTCAATGAATTGGCTGAGTAGTTTTGATTTCAGGCTAGCTATGTTGATCAAAGGATAAGTATAAGTGGTGGCTTGAAGGTAAGTGAAGGAAGGAAAAACCTCTTTGAACAAGCTCATGTTTCTAATGATTCAATTGAATAAGGGAAAATGATGATATCTTGAGTAGGGGAAAGATAAGAAATTTAGTTGGTGATTAACAAATTTCGTTGTAATAAATGGATGGATATAACATCAGAGGTGACAAGATGAGTTGTCACCCCTACAACGTGAGATCGACAATCTCTAACTGCAATATGGCTATTTGCAAATGTGATAATTCACCACCAATGTTGCTCTTCTGTGGGGCCTGCATTGGACCTCCGATCGGTGAGTGCTGACCCATCATAATCCCACATATCACAACTTTATTATGTGACCACCCTACCAACCTCTGTAAATTGCCGATTTCTAATCTCTAATGTGCCTAAGTGGAGATTGAAGTTCACTAGTTTTTCTCCACCTTCCATTTCCTGCCCCTCCAGACCTCCAATATGTGGGATCTAGGATCGACACTTAGGAATTTTTTCTCTTTGATTTTTCTTTGCAAAGGGGAACCTTGATTTGCTCTACCTCTTGAGTCTGGGGTCCATTTGGGGAGATCTATAGCATGTTGGAAAGCTAATGTATAGCTCCATCTGATGGTTTCACCTATGAGACCAACTTAACCAAGCATTGCAGGAAAAAACTCCTCCCAAATTTGGACTAACTAGCCTTCTGACACTGGTGACTCTTTTGACATGTCAAACCTTTGGCTATTGGAAGACACTGATCAATATGCAATTCTGGCATTAAAATTAAATGAAAAGAGGCTAATATTTTGATTCCTAGCATATGACTCTAATAGAATGTTTGACTAGTTTCATGATATGATTTTGTATCAATAAGATTGCATGAAGGAATGGTCTTTTTTGAGATGTTTGTACTAACACATATGTGCTGAGAACAACTGATATGTACTTGAGTGTAAGTAGGTGATAGTTGTAGCATTATGTATTATGAATGATGAATATGAGTTGATTATTACATGGTTGTTAGACTTGGTAAAGGTTGATTTCAAATTAATAGATATGATGTCTTGATCTTTGGAACATGTGGAAGACATGTGTGTTGAGTTACAAGGCAACATGCTTCGCATAACAAGGTAAGATAATTGGTATTGTTGGCTTAGTGGGTCCTGACCTAGGTTCAAATTTAGTTTTTCCAAACAAATCCATACACTGCTGGCCATTTCGGCATCAATCGGTGGAGCGTGGACTAAAGTCTCACCCGAAGCAGTATGGGGGATGCTAGAACCAAGTTTTCGCAAAGACTAGTGTAATATCTTTTTATGCCCTAAAACTGCCTTCGCAAAAATTGATAAGTGCTTAGGGCTTATCGATATAACTACACTTAACCAACTCCTATACATATGTGAACGTTCACGACTGTCTTTCACGAACCCTAAATAGGTGAATCAACCACTTACAAACCTCTGTGATTACTCCTAATCTGGTGTTTACCCAGATCGGCCTAAGCGTTGAGAACTTTAACATGCAATAAGATATGCTTTGCGTAAACATTTAATATTAAGTGCATTCATATAAAAACTTCAATTATTTAAAGTCGCGCATCAATATAATATTACTTCATAACCAATCATTCATTACATCATAAAAGCGCATTCATTCATAACAGAAGTAAATGGACAAAACACAGGAATTTCTAGAATAATCTCTTTATTAACACTTCAATTCTGCTTACAGACTCAAGACTTCCCTACGCACTTAGTTGTAGGGGTCTGTGCACTTGGCTACGGAATCTACTCTAGGCCTCTATGCACATAGCTACAGAGCCTCTCTTCTACTCTAAGACTTCTTCTCTCTTTTTTGTACTGACCCATTACATTCATCTTCATCATTGATACTACTTATGCCTTAGACATCCTAAGACAATTTTTTATACAATCCAAATCATCTTACATAAAAGAAGGGTAAAACCTTTTATGACACTTTACTATCTACATGCTTCGTGACCACAACTTGTGGAGACTTTACATTCTATACAACAAAACTTGGGCTTTTTGCCCCAAAACTGACCCTAGGGGACCTTGTCCCAACAGGCCCCCAACACAAAGATCGTGACTCGCCCTCGAGTCACTTTGCTGGAGTGGAGATGTTACTGCAGAGACCTCCCAAATCTACTTGTGCCACTACTACCTCAGCCATGATTTGCGTGGCTGCCTATTTGATCTACTCCACCAGCTGCTTTGTTGCTGGTCCCGCACTATCTTCCTTGATTTTTTGCTGCGTGCTCTGTAGGCTTGCCAACTTCTCCTGAATGTTGGTAGTTAGATATTCAAAAGCCAACTCATCTTACATAAAATAAGGGTAAAACCCTTTATGACACTTTACTATCTACATGCTCAGTGACCACAACTTGTGGAGACTTTACATTATATACAACAAAACTTGGGCTTTTTACCCCAAAACTGATCCTAGGGGACCTTGTCCCAACAGGCCCCCAACACAAAGATCGTGACTCGCCCTCGAGTCACTTTGCTGGCGTGGAGATATTACTGTAGAGACCTCCCAACTCTACTTGTGCCACTGCTACCTCAGCCATGATTTCCATGGCTGCCTGTTTGATCTACTCCACCAGCTGCTTTGTTGCTGGTCCCACACTGTCTTCCTTGATTTTCTACTGCGTGCTCTGTAGGCTTGCCAACTTCTCTTGAATGTTGGTAGAGATAATGTAGGCCTCATCCAGCCAAGGCCCTAATCTGGCCTTGAGAACCACCTCTATTCTCTACGCTGCTTCCACCTGTTCAAGCAATTGTTTCACCTCCTATAGCTTTGCCAACCATTGTGCTACAACAATGATGCACGTCGTCGCTGTCGCTTCATCATACTTTTTCTGCAATTGACGACCCTATGTATTTAACCTCTGCAGGTTAGGATCTTCATGCAGAGCCGTGACTACCTCCATGGATTGCTTCAAGTGCACGGTGCAATCCACCACCACGACATCCCCTGCTGCAACTCCATCCTTTACAATAGCTTTGTACTATTCTCTGACCGATGGTGGAGTTGAAGGCTGTGACTTCAACTCTAACTCTGTGATTTTCAGATTCAGTTCAAACTAGACCTTGGAAACTTCTGTCCTAGCATCACGTACACCTACAACTCGCTTCCTGATCTTCGCCTCTAATGGTATTTCCTTCGAGATATGTAGTTTAGGGATTGTTCTGCATGCCTCAGCCACCATGACTCCAAGCTGGTCATTCTGTGCTTGAACTTTATTCTATGCCTGCAGTTCTACTGATTTCTCCACGAAAATCTATTCATTATTGACTTTGTACTCACTTATCAGGATCAGTGCGTGCTGCTCCCAAGCCTTAACCTCTGCTATCACACCTGCCTGCAGTTTGTGAAGAAACTCGTTGGGGAGCATGGCTAGGTTAAGGCCAATATGCTTCAAAGAGTTGATAATAGCCTTGTTAATGGCCACATCCATGCTCAAAGCTCCATAAGGCAATGTGACTTCCCGAAGGTCCAATGACTGAACCATCTATGCGGCTTGCATGGTTCCTAGTGCTAAACTTGTTGATGCAGTGCTTCTCTGTCGTGCACTAGCCTAGATTCTAGTCATCTGGATCTGGAGCTCGCACAGACCCATTTGGATGGTGCTCAATGCATGATTTTTCTGCTGCTTAAACTATTGTAGCAGTTCTGTGGTGGTATCCTGCACCTTGTCGCCAATTTTGTTCAGGTCACCATCCGTGAAATTAATCGAATCCAATGATAACTTGGTGGCTTTTTTCTTCTTCCGTGGTCCTTCCTTTTCTTGCTCCCTATACTGCTTCACTCAGAATGGAGTGCTCTTCTGTTGCTCAGCGCCGCCCTGCTCTGACCACTCTTCCTCCTCCGTTTGGGGTGAATGAGACTTTTGACTTATTTCGAAGCCACGCTCTTCCTACTCTACCTGTTTCTTCGCAGCATGCTTTGCTTCTACCTGGGCCTTCTCCTCGTCCTCTTTCTTGCACTTTTTAGCCAACTGCTAAACCTTCTATTTGGCCGCATCCTTCTTCTGCTTCTCCGCGGACTTTCTAGTCCCTGCAGCTAGGTCGGAAGGAGAGTGCCAATCTATGGGCCAGTAGTTGATGACCTCTTCAATAGCATCATCAATAGCAAGGTAGGGTAGGTCAAACCACTTCTACTCAGATCCTTTTGCGCCTGGATGTATACATGGTGAAAGTACGCTTTGAACTCTGCATACCTGGAGAGTTGTTCAAACATGGTTGGTGAAAACCATGGCTTCTGGTTGATGGTTGTGCGAATACTTGCCTCCATCAACACCCAAAATAATTTTCTCTTTGTGACCCACACAACCTCTTTCGTGGCCCAGAGAGATGAAAATTTCGTAGCTTCCAATAAATTTTTCTCTACTGGAAGAAACTGGCCGTCCTCTTGAAACTCCCACACGACCAGCACAATCGAGAGAAACAACCATGAATAGTGGAATGCCTTACTGTCTCCTGTGCCTCTCCGTAGTTCATGAGGAAATTACTACACAGGTAGCTCGCCTAATTGAACTGTACGCCCTCTGCGTACTATGCGACCAATGAAACCACTAGCGCTGACACCTCGTCCACGTGACACTTTCTCATAACCTTGCTAGCTAGAGTCTACATGGCAATCTTGACCATGGGTTCAGTAATTGAAGTAATCGAGTACCCAGATGACTTCTTCATAAGTTTAAGCTTATCCTTCATCTTCTCAGTGAGGTCGCGCTCGCTTGTCTTTCCACCAAACGCCTTGGCCAGATTCAAACTAGAGTCTGGCAATAGTGTGATCTGATGGATCAACATATCAGTGATGGAGATCAGTGCGTTCAGCCACAAGCACCCGTCATACACCAGGAACCACAACTTCTTAATGAAGATCAGGTTTATATTTGAGCGATGATAGTGGGACACCTACAATAGGTTCATCAACCTTGACTTGTTTACTCTGTAAATCCATTCTACAGGCTCCAATGCGGTGACACCAGATTCTTTGTAGAAGACCCTCTGCATGAAGGTGTCGATAGCAAGGTGGGGGAACCACTCATGGTCCACCAAATCCCAATCTTCGAGCTTTAAGTGCGGGATCTGCGCCAAGCGCGGACCTTCAAAGGTGATGTTCTCCGGTAATAGGGGTGTGTTGAGGAGGAACTGTCCTGCATCTGGGTCCTTCGGGACCTTCACTTTGCCCTTGCGCAGAGGTATATAATCCGACAACCTAGATATAGGTTCCACCACCTCAATGTTGATATCTTCCACTCCCTCCTTAGCCTCCAGGTCTACCACTTCCCCTTCTCCTTTGCACTCAAATTTTATTTCCTCTGGGCCTGTGTACTGACATGCTTCCTCAGTGACTCTCGCACCAGCAGATGCTTCTTTTGCTTATATTTCTTTGGTTTGGGGACCTCCCTCACCAGCGTAGGCTTCGGCCTATGTGACCTCGGCGCTGTAGGCACTACAGTTGGAACCTCCATACTCACAACCTTTGGAGCAACTCCCTCAGAGGTGATAACTTCCACAGTACTAGTGATCTCGGCTAGTTTGAACATTATGCTAAGAATAAACCGCTGAGTGTCTTCAGATAAGTTCTCAAACACAGAGGCAATGACCAAATCCGCGTAAAGCTGAGGATTCATAAACACTTAACAACTCAACTCAGAAATTCTTATAATGTAAAGTGTTTCTCATTGGGTGGCCACACATATTTTATAGGTGAATTCAAATTCAAATTTGACTGTTCCCCACAAAATCCATTCATAAATGCTAGATTGGTGGTAGATTTTCAAATCCATAAATGTTGCCCCCTTCTCCTCTTAACCATCTCCTTACTGTCAAACCATGAACCGTGATGGTAATGGTCACTTTCTGGATATGCTGCGCGGTCTCCCCCTCTATAACACAACTTCCTTCACGCTTCTTTTGGTACTGTGACACTCTTCTATTTCGAGTAGACCCCTTGTCGCGTAGCTCTACAAATCAGGTAGTGTAGTTTATAGTCCTGTGCCTCCTTGCAGCTGCCTAGAGTGCTAAGATTATGCTACCATCATGTAGTCATTGGGCCAAATCCTTGGTGTATGGCTTAAATCGACTTCCATTTAACTTTCCTGGAAACATATCTCCATTCAATTTTACGAGTTGTACTACTCCACCATTGGTAATCCCTTTGATGACATATGGCCCTAGCTAATGCATCTGAAATTTTCCTGGAAAATGATCAAACTAACTATCATATAATAAAACTAAATCATTTACCCTAAAGGTGTGTAGTTTGATGTGCCAATCGTGCCATGCATTTTCGCGTCCCTTTTGAACCTATTGATGAAATCCAACCAAAAATCTATCTTCCTTAAGCTCTGCTAGCTACGCAAGCCTTTCTTCTAAGGATCCATGGTCTACCATTCCTATAAAATCTGCTATGCGTAGACTAGGCACAATGTACTCCATAGGTGTTACGACCTCTACGCCATAAACCAGCCTAAAAGGTGTCTGACTAGCAAGTTTCTTACAAGCAGTTCTATAATCCATAATACTAATGGTAAATGCACGTCCCAATCATTCCTTTGCACAATTCAAACCTTTTTCAGCGCACCCTCCAATATTTTTTTAAACACATCAACCATCCCATTGGCCTGAGGATGATATGGCGTACTCTTTTGATGATAAACTTGGAATTTTTCTGTCAGCGCGCTGATCGTTTTATTGAGGAAATCCGTACCACGATCACTCATCAAAATCTTCGACAACCGAACCTGGCCAACACATATTCAAATAAGAACTTTGCCGTTGTTGCCCCTGTAAAATCCTCCATGAGCAGTGCCTTTGCCTTTCTGGTCAAATACTCAGTCGCGGCGATGATATACCATGCACCCGTCTTTTTTCCAAGAGGTTGAATTGGTCCTACAAAATAAATTTCCCATTTCTCAAATGGCTGCAATGATACTTGTGGATTCAAAGGGGGCTCATCCCTCCATGATGGTCTACTAGTTCTCTGACATGCATCGCACACCCCACAATATGCTTTGGAATCCTTATGCAACATTGGCCACTACAACCCAACGCGTAAGATATTTTGTGTTGTTGCTTTTCCTGCATAATGGCCTCCCATAACTCCTCCATGAGCTTCATCTAGGACACTATTTCTTTCATAATCAGGCACATAGCATCACAATGTCTCGTCTAATGCCATCTTATACAAGTGGACTACAATAACAAAAAATTCTATCGTGCGCACCGCCAATTCCTTCTTTTGTTGACTCATGTATCCTTATGGAGCCGTTCCTGTAGTTAGGAAGTGGATAATGTCTACAAAGTGATTATATTCTATGCGCACAGCAAAGAGCTACACGTCAGGCATCCCCTCCAAATTTGTGGGCTCCTCTCCTATTTTAATGCATGAAAGATGGTTTGGCCCTACATTCAACTGTCTTGGCTTCACAATTACCTCAAATTCTGCATATTCCCCCCCCCCCCCCCCCCCCCCCCCCTCCCAAAACATAGGCTTGTTGACTAGGTACTTTAATGTAGAATGGTCTGTGTACATTTTAAAGTGTTCGCCTAGCAGGTAATGTTTGAAATTCTAGAGTGCGTATACCATATCCAACCCTTCGCACTCTGTCGTCGAATAATTCTTTTCATCCTTAGACAACTTCCTGCTTGCAAACACTATAGGGTGATCCAATTCCCCTTCACTGGCCTGTGTCAGCACTACTCCCAGTGCAATACATGAAGCGTCCACATGCACATGAAATTCCTTCTTCCAATCTGGGAAGACTAGGATCAACGCGACCATTTTCTCCTTCAATACATCTAGACTCCGTTGACATTCTTCATCCCAACAGAATGTAGCGTCCTTCTTTAGTAGATTTTCCATTGGCGTGGTAATCTGGGCATAGCTCTTGATGAACTTCCGATAGTATCCAGTATGACCCAGTGTTGCACGCAGCTGTTTAACACTTCTTGGCACCTCCAAATTAATTATAACCGCAATCTTAGTAGGGTCCACCATTAATCCTTATCTCCAGACCACATGAGCTAGAAAGATTCTGAAACAAATGCAAAATAAGCATTTCTTCAAGTTTAGCATGATCTGATACCTTCGACATGTATCCAACAACAAGTGCAAACTAGCCACATGGCACTTTACCAGTCCAAACACTGTCCAATCATCAAAATACCTCCAAAAATTTGTGAATGAACTCTTTAAACACTGCAATATCTACGCACAAGACGATCGCTGATGCATTTTTAAGCCCAAAAGGCATTACCATATATTGAAAGCATCCCCACTTAGTCGCGAAGGTTGTCTTACTCCTATCTTCTGGCGTGATCTTTGTCTAATGGTATGTAGAGAATCCATCAGTGAATGAATAGGCTTCTTGCCTGCCAACATTATCCAATACTTCATATGTGAACAAAGTTGGAAAATGATCATGAACGTAGGCATTGTTGAGCTTCTTGAGATCTACACAAATCATGATTTCATCCTTTTGCTTCTTTTTCTGATACCATTGGACTCACCCAATCAGATTCCTCCACCAGTTCAATATTACCTATTGCAAGCATCTTTTCCTTTTATTTTCAATTAAGGCGATATGGCCTCTACTTAACAGGCTTCACATCCAATTTTAAAGTTATTTTCATCACTCCGAAATCACCGATAATGCCATTTAAGTCTGAAAATTTTGTGGGAAACAAATCCTGATATTCACGGATCCACTTAGTGACCTTATCCACTGTGGAATCATCCCAATAGTCCCCAATATTTTCAAACTTCGGCTCCGTTTCTGTACCAATGTTTACTTGTCTAGTCTTTAGTGGCGTGGTGATATATTGATTCTCTATCTGTGGCCCCTCAACTTCATGGTGGCCTTCTGCCTCTGGGATGTTAATGTTCCTTGGATCCTCCTCTTCTTCTTCAGCAGTCACATTATAGCACTCCAGCGCATGGCGCAACTAGGTGCTCCAATCTGGTTGAATCAAGTCCAAAAGATCTTTTGTATTTTGAAGATTGCTGCCTTGACCTCCTGCAATGCCTCGTTAATACATTTGAACCAATCTTAAAAGCTGAAGGTCATCAAGATTCCCTGTCTTAGAAGTCTCATTCTTCAATGCCAAGGCGGAGCTCTGTTTCTAGGTACCAGTTCATTGGTATTACATCGAAGTGTGACAGAATAAATGCACCTACTCAAGTTGGGGCTCCGTGTTGAGTTCCAAAACTGCCTTTCCCTTAAGCAACTTTCTCATCCTTCTTTCTTTTCTTTTCCATGAAAAATGCATCCTTAATCATCAAAAACCATTACACATTGCCTCAAGGAGTATATTAAGTGATTTACAAGTTATATTGTTATGTTTGCTATTTGAATAGGTTTTTGTCTTTCAGCTACGGAACGCAACCACATTCCGCAGCTAATCTACTGTTTCGCAGCCATCTCCATGCTTTTGTAGGTTACAGGTGTCAAGAGAGGAAAATGACCACATGGGTAGCTTGGAAAACATTAGATCATGGATCATATCCTATCCATATGGCTTAGATCAATGAGGAGGACTCTGGTCAAAGGGAAGTCAACTATAGAAACCTATGGCAAACAAGACTCTGTTTTGCACACGTTTCTCAGTGATGGGATCCGAAGCAGTCTCTTGAGGCCATGGACTTCATATGCCACCTGCACAAATGAAATCTAACAAGCCACTACCATAGATTTATGTTTCCAAGCAACCAGGGACAAGAATTCCGCATATTGGCCTGTCTACGTGTTTTGCTGTAGCTGATTTCTCTCTTCAAAACAATTGGATATTTCTCTATAAATACCAGTGTGTAGAACACAGAACAAGTTCAAGTTTTTGCTTATGTAATAGTTCATATTTCTGCTTTGTAGTTTGAAGAACTCAGTTCTTTGTTTTAATATAAAGACTCTGTTTTCAATGGATACTTGAAGCGTTGTTGGTGTATTGATTGAGTGCTTATAATCCGAGACCTTTACAGAGGGCCCCTGCGTGGTCAAGGGTACATTTTATTTCTGTTTTGTCTTTCATAGTTCAATTGTAAATTCACTGTGTTTTTTACATTATGTTTATAATCGTTTTCTAACTCTGTTTATAATGCAGCTTGTGTCATCTTTTCACTAACTCAGTGTAGTTTTATTTCAGCGCAGAATAGTTCTTTGGTTATTCACTGCTCTCTAGTTTCTTACTAGTAGCTTTAAGTTGATGTCAATAGCATAAATTGGTTCATTTCATTTGCTGTTCATTAGTTTTTAGATTTTGAATTAAGCTGTTCAATGCCATTTTCTTATTAGTTTAAGTAACTCATGTTATAAATGAATATTTCCAAAATCCCTTTCAGTTGATGGTTAATCTTAAAACTAAGTGGTGAAATGTTTCATTTGTGAATGAGTCTTTCTCTGCATTTTCATGTTTACTTTTCTTAGAATAATGAAGAATGAAATCTCTCAAAATGCTATCACAAGGAGATAGTTCTCCCTGAATTGTGTAGCAGAGTGACAATCAAGATCAATTCTATAGGTCATCGTGGCATTTCGCTATAACTTTTTTTCTGCGACGTTTCAGAAGCTAAAAAAAACCCATTTTAGAAGAAATAGTGCTGAATCTCTGGTCCGAATTTCAGATCATTTCGTGCTATATTTGCGGAGATATGATCTGAGCAAGTTGGTCTTTTTGCAGACTCTTGAATTACATTCCAAACAGGTGACCTGGAGAAAATCATCATAACTTTCTCTCTGAGCATCAGATTGAAATTTTGTAAGAAGTTACAGAAAGAGGACAGATTTCAATTTTTTCGTGTATATTGTTTAGTGCCAAAGGTCGAAACAGTGACATGGGGAACTTCATACAAGTTCTCTCTTCTTGAAAGGTCTATAATTAGGTCATCTTGGGATATTGTGCATAACTCTTTCTTGGAGAATCCAATTTGGATCAGACTGGTGGCATTGGAAAGAGGACACATAGGGCTACTACATGTCAGAATTTCATAACTTAAAGATCTGAAAGTACAGAGTTACAACTGTTTCAAGATCGAGCTCCTAAAATTTAGAAAAAGCAAGATGAGGAAGTTTGATGGCAAGGATCCAGTAAATTGGATACTTCAGATGGAGCAATATTTTGATCTACATGGTGTACCACTGTTACAAAAGGTATGTGTTGCATATTCATACTTAGAACCGAATCAATTTTTATGGTATGAAGGGCTTTGTTCTCGTAAACAACTTGTTACGTGGTCAATTTTCACGGAGGAAATGATAGCACATTATGAGGATACAAAGAGCAACACCTTCTTCAGAGCAACACCACAACAATTGGAAAGAGTAAAAGGGCTTTGTGACATAGTCGAAAGAAAAATTATGGAAACCAGGAAGCATACCCCTCACAATTATAAAGATGGAAGTGTTGTTTCTCCTAGCCTTCCACAACCTACAAGGGTTACACCACAACAATTGGAAGAAAAAAGAGAAAAAGCGCTTTGTTACAATTGTGATAGCAAATGCACTAAAGGTCATAAGTGTGCTGAGAAGAAATTATTTTACATAGAATATGAAGAGGAGGAAGAAAAGGATCAAGAAACATCAAAGGAAGAAGATATACACCAGGACCCCACCCCAGAGAAAGAAGAAATGAATCAGACCATATCTTGTAAAGCAATGGCAAGAATTACCACTCCTCAAACTCTCAAGATAGAAGGACATATCAAGAAGAAAAAGGTGCAAGAAGTGAAAGATCACATCGAGAAAGAAGAAATGAATCCAACCATATCTTGTAATTCATTGGTCGAAATTACCACTCCTCAAACTATCAAGATAGAAGGACATATCAAGAAGAAAAATTTTCAAGAAGTGAAAGATCACATCGAGCATCAAGAAATGAATCCGACCATATCTTGTAAAGGATTGGAAGAAATCACCATTCCTCAAATTCTAGAGATAGAAGGACATATCAAGAAGAAAAAGGTTCAAGCAGTGAAAGATCACATTGAGCATCAACAAAAAGTTCTCCAACTTTTAAAGGATAACGCCACTTCGGTGCAAAATGAAACGAAACAATAGGTAGAACAACATCATAGTGAAAAATGTTTTGATGTAGGTGATTGGGTATTTTTACTCCTACATCTCAAGCAAGCTATTTATGAGAAGGAAATGTTGGCAATACTACATGCACTTAAAAAATGGCGACCTTACCGAATGGGAAGACTCTTCAAGGATGAGGTTGTGGAAGCATTGTTTTGTGCTATTTCTATTATCCGACCAGATTGGATAAATGAAGCAAGGGATGAATGCAAGAAGGACGAAGAAGTATGGCCACTTATTCAAAAGTTGCAAGAGATCCCAAGTCAAACGATATTGCCAGAAATTGAAGAGGAAGGAAAAATCATATTGGAACCTGGAGCAGTCACAGAAACAAGAACCCGACAACTACGAAATCGATCAATTTCAGAGTATCTCATCAAGTGGAAGAACTTACCCGCTGAAGATTCCACATGGGAGGACAAGAATTTTATACAGAAGAATCAAGAAATACTCAAGCATTGAGGACAATGCTTTTTGAAGGAGAGAGGCATGTTAGGCCCCTATACTACTAGTGTAACCGCTTATTGTTATTAGTACAACCCACTTATTATATTGATGTAACCATGTAGTGCCCATATTGTTACTATTGTGCCCCATAGAAACCCACTATTGTTATTATTGTGCCCTTAAATTATTATTGTTATGTCGGCTCTAATTATGTTATGGCCCCTTACACTCCTATATATAGAAAGGAGGTCTTTTCATTTGTATCATCAAGGAATCATTCATTTGTGTAATGTAAAGGAGGTTTCCCCCTCGAAGAGGCTGAATTCTAAGGCGTTGATCTATATTTTCTATCTTTTTGTGAGCTGGTTTCATAACAGAATAGTTACAACTTCGTTTTCAATTATGGGCTTTCACTTAGTTTAGCTGCAATTCCATTTTCAGTTGTTCATTAAGTTCTGATTCTACAATAGATTAGATAGTAGCGGTAATCTTATTTTCAGTATTTCATTTTTGATTTATCATAGATAGCTGTAATCTCATTTTCTCATTTAAAGCTTTGGTTTTGTAATTGAGTAGATAGTAGTTTTCAGTCCTTCTAGTTTATGTTTTGGAAACAATCATAAAAGAAAGAAGAGAAGCTTTGTTTTTATTTTCTTGGTTAAAACTTTATTTCCAAATCTAGGTTAAAGCATTTTTAGCTCTCATTTCATTTCTCTAGATTCTTAGCAGCAGTGGATTAAGATTTTGTAGATTACATTGTGGAACATTAGGAATCAAAAGAACAAAACCCCAAAACAAACATAAAACTCAAAAATAGTGAGGTAAGAGGGTAATTTTAGTACATATAATGCACTACACTTCATTAGTTTATGATACTCGGATTGATAATTTATGTAGCAATTTAGGACACTAAATTGAATAAACATTTTGGCGCCGTTGCCGGGGAAGTGTAACTAGGTAGCCTTACCTCTTACATTCATAAGAAAAACAACAAAAACAAAAAAACAAAACAATGACATGCATAGAGAAAGAGACTCTAGGGGTAGATTTATAGCTAGGGGCAGAAGTTCAATTTTGACAACTTCACCTACTCCACCAAGAGTTAGAAAAGATACACCTCCATCCCAGACTCATACTCCCAGCCATAGGATTCCTGGAATTCAAGGGGGAACAACTTAGTTAGAAGATTCTCCTACTTCATCCACTAAAAAAGACCTAGGAGAGAAGACCTTTTACACTTCTACAAGGGAACCTATTGTAGTTAAGGAAGTAGGAATACCTAGTGAAGAAGAAGCATAAACTCTCTCCCATAATCCATTAATAGAAGAACCAGAGGACTCTGAAGAAACTATAATGGCAGAAGAAGAGCAAGATGGAGAATTCTCACTGTTTGGAGGAGGGGGTAGAGGGAGAGGTAGAGGAAACAATGGAGGAGGCAGAGGAAATAGGGAAATAGATAACTCATTTTGATTCCCTATAGTAGATGAGGAAACACATACCACAATGAAAAACATCTCACTGTCTGTCCTCCCGAACTTTTATGGGTTGAGAAGTGAGGACCCTAAAACATTTTTGTTTGAGTTTGAAGTCTTGTGCAGAACCTATGACTATCTAGAAGACTCTCAAAAACTCAAATTGTTCCCTTCAACACTAAAAGGAACTACTATGAAATGGTTTATGGGGTTACTCACTCAATCCATTAGAACTTGGAATGACATGAAACAAACATTTTTGGATAGATACTTGGATTATTGTATGCCTACTAATCATAAGGATGAGGTGTTCAAAATGATGTAAAAGGAAGATGATAACTTAGAGAAATTGCTTGAGAGATTCAGCTACAATTTGAAAATAGAAAAAATGAACAATTTAGATGAAGAAACTTTGAAAGCTATTTTGTTAAAGGCCATTAGAGATGAATGGATAGATATCATTAGCATGATGGGGAAGGGAGACATCTCTCAACTTCCATTGAATGACATAGCAGAACTATGTGTTCATCTCTCAAGAGGGAAATCTAAAACTGGGAAAGGACCAAGAGATCCTTCTCTTGTTAGAGCAAACAAATCTGCAACCGGATCTGTAAGTAGGGTAGAAATTGGCAATATGCTTGATGAGTTTAAAACTGATATTTTAGGGAGCCTTAGTGAGCAGCTAGACACCCTCAAAATCCAAAACAAGCAGAAAACAGAGGCTGATGCTTTAGCCATCTTTTGTCCAAAATGCAGAAAGAAACATGCTCTAAGGGAATGCCCTTTAGATGCAAAAATTGTAGAAACTTGTATGATTTGTTCAGAAAGTCATGAGACCAAGGGTTTTCCTTCAATCCCAGGTCTTAAGGCTGTCTTTCAAGAAGAAACAGTCCCAAATTCTATAGAACCTCTTTGTTTTGTTGCAAGAAGACCTTGGCAGGGGCAACAAAATCAAGGATTTAACAATCCAATGTATTTTCAGCCCCCACCAAACTGGAATTCTTGGCAGCAACCTTGGCCTCAACCTCAAACTTAGTATCAATCTCAACCATGGGCACAAGGGGTACAAAATCCTTATGGGAGATTTTCTCAATATTATCAATATCCTCCATCTTATCAGAGCTATCCTCCCCCACAAAATCAGTAGCAAAATCAACAACCACAACTTCCAAATCAAAGCCCTCACCTTTCATTGCCATTTCCACAACAACCTCCACAACAAAGTCAAAATCCTAAACTCTTACTTCCATTTCAACAAAAACCAAATCAACTACCAACCCAACCATTGCCAAACCCCAATAATAAAAATCCTCAGAATGCTTACATGGTAGAAGGACAACAATTTCCTACTTACATGATTGCTCCTCTAGATCTTAATGATGTTCAACTTAGATCTGGTAGGATATTAGAAAAGAAAAAACCTTCTATAGTTATTCAAGAACAAGATACTTCTGAGGAGGATTCTCTAAAAGTCAATAAAAGTTTTGAGGGAACATCCCTCCAAAACCAAAACATTGGAAAAAGAAAACAAAAAGAATCAATAAACACAACTCTTATCATTGAGCAACCAACATCTACTTCTACACCTCCTTTTCCTGAGAGATTACAAATTGATAGAGGAGTAGAAAAACAGATCTTGTTGCCCAATTATGACTTCCTAGATGAATTGTGTTATCACTCAGGTTGTCCTTAAGCTTCGGAAAGGATACAGCCGAGGTAACCACAAACCAACTTTGGACTGCAGGTTCTAGCCCACCTGTAATCAGAGAGGGCTCTCTCTTTCTGATTTAGCTTTGTTTGGAAATGATTTTAGGCTAGCTATAGGGTTCAGGGGGTTTGTTTTTGATTTTGGTGGGAAGGAGAATACTTTCAGGCAGAGAGGCAAGGCATATTCTGGTAAGTTTCAAACCATTAGGCATGGGGTCAAAGGGTAAGATTGCTGGTCGTTTTCTTGGTCACAAGACTAACATGGAGCAAGATAGCTGCATACGAAACAATTTTTCAAGCTAAAGGATGGAAAGAGAGCTAAGGAATGAGAGGCAACAAAGAATCTCCCAAACAGGTTAGCAGAGGGAATATGAATGAGCTCTGCCTAGGAGCAATTAAGAATTCCTAGTTAACAGTCATTCATATGTGAAATAGGTTAAACATGAGCCATAAAGGAATTCATATTCATGCCTAAATGAAGAGGAAAACATTAAGAAACCACAGAAACTGAGCATAGAGTGTAGATATGAAAATTCTAAACCAATCTTTCCTTCTGTGATTTGTGCATATATGAAGTGGAAATGACAGAGATAAGGAACACTTATTGTTTCATATAGCAGTGCAAGAATTCCATATTCATGGATTTAAACAATTAAACACAGCACAGACAGACATTCCTCCAAGATTTTCAGTTGTCTTTGATTATAGAAAATAACAGGTATGCAGTGCGAGTCTCTCCTGGAATACATAAGCCGACCCAACCTTTTAACAATGCAGAGGGTGGTATTTATACAAAAATTGGATACAAAAAATATCTAGACAAGAAGTTAATAGCTGATAATTTCTCTACCAAATCTTAAGGAGTGATTGATGAATGTAAATGCTAAAATAAATACAAATGCAACAGCTGTTCTCTTTTGGCAGTAAATGTTGACTTTTTAGTCGGCTGGGCTGCATTCCCAGAAATCCGAGCTCTTAGGTTTGCCATCTCAGCAATATTGCTTTGTACCTGCTCCCACTTGTCCTACGTATTCCTTAATTGCTTTGTCCTGTGCATTCTGCGCCTTATCCTGTGCTTCTTGCTGACCTATATCTGACATAGATTTTGAAATGAACAAAAAGAGGCAAAAACTGAAATCACCTGGGCAATACGGCCAGTATTGCCTGCCACTAGTTCTCAGAAGGCAACTGATGCCTCTGTATTTTGACAAGTGTTTCGTCGGCCTCTGTGTACTTGTAATAACTGGGCGGCATCTCAAACAAATGATTGACCTCATGCTCTAGGTAAAATAAGCTTTCCAGCCTGTCATAGAGCGTCTGTCCTGTAGGCGGCCTTGCCTCTGCTGTAGAACTTGATGCAGCAGTAAGCTGATTTGTGACAAAATTACTTAGCCTGGTAGCATATTGGTCACATGTTAATAACTTACCAGCACTGGTCAGCAGGCTGGGCAATCCTCTAATCTGTAGTGCTGCAAGCTTTACATCAAAATTGTCTACATCCCTCTGTATATCCCGACATCTTGCCTCCAGAGTTTGCACCAAACTTCTCAATGTGAGCACACTTTTTGCTGTTAATATGGCATCTGTTCTGTTCATGATATGGAGTGCTGCCAGCTCTTCCCTAGTCTGATGATTCAGAAATTTGATCATTCTGTTAGCCTGCTCAAGCATGTTTCCTAATGCTGCCTTGGCTCTCTGGCTTTCAAGCTTAGCACGACCAATCAGTTCCACCTGTTCATATATTGCTTGAATTGACCTCCATTGGCCAGTGATTGACTGATTTATTTTGGCCCATAGAAGTTTCTTTATTTCAGCCAAGGTCTTGTCCAAAGATAATTCTTTCTCCAAGGTTTTGATTCTGTCCCTCAGGGCCTTGATTTCTCTTGTCTGTTCAGCCACTGTCATTTTGGACTTATCATATTTTTCTTCCAATTTGGCCAGCTTTTCTTTGACCTCCTTTATCTCTGTCGCCTGCAGCTTAAGTTTATTGACAGCTTCTGTCAAATCATCCACGCTCATGCTTGCTTCAGGTGCTGCTGTTGTTGATGTTGTAGCTTCAGTAGCTATTGTTGTGGCTGGAATAATTGGAGGGGTCACTGCTGCTTGTGATAGAGGATCAGTAACAGTTGGGATTGTTTGAGGATGCTGGGAGGTCGACTCTCCCTGTTTTCCTTGCAGTGCTTGCTCCAACTCCCCTTCCAAATCGATTACTCTCTGGTTCAACTTCATCATCAAATCCAATTGATCCTCAGCTTCTTTTTCCTCCTGCATTTCTCCTGTTTGAGGGTGCTCAGTAGGAAGCAACCTCAATCTTTTCTTCAATGCAACAATGTCATCATCTTTCTTTTTCATAAGGGTCCTGACACCCTTAGGATCCTTAGGATCATGACCTAAGTCCACAATAATCTCCTCCAGTGTTTTAATTCTATTATCCTTGGCTGTGGAGGACAATCTCTCAAAATCCAGCTGAGTGTTGGTATTCTTCAATGATTCTTCTAACTCATGGGCCAATGTGGCCTTTTCAGCAAGTGTAGCATAAAGCATTTCGGCTGTCTGCTTGTGTAATTCTATTTGATCCATTGGGTGGATGTCCTTGGACAGGACCTCTAACCTCGTTTTAACAAAGTCTGCGGCCGATTGTGGCTGCTGAACCTTGGGCTTGAAGTGGCTCAGAATCATCTTTTCTTGCTTTATATCAAATGTTGCCATCAGTCTTTCTTGTTTGGCAGGTGTTGCCTTTAAAAATTGCTTATACAATTGCACTCTTAGTAGCTCATTTTGAGCCTTGATTTCTTTGAAGCTGGCCTTGGTGCTGACTGGTTTCTTGCCTCTTTGAGTGGAGGAAGACACCTCCATGCCTTGTTGTCTATCTTGCTCTCGCTGAAAAGAGCTTGTTGGTGTATGCAGGCTTTTTTCCCTTCTCGGGTTTTCCACGATCTCTTCACTGACCTCCTCCTCAATTGGAGAATCAACCCTTTGTCTCTTTGATTCAGGCTACTGCACAGACCCACTAGTAGGTGTGGAATCTTGTCGGTCTCGCTTCCTACCCCTTTCCTCGTGGGCAGGAGTTTGCAAAGGTGGCACTTGTAGTGCCTCTGTTTGTTGAGGAGGGGTTTGCCCTTGAATTTGCTCCATTGAGGTGACCGGCTGTTCCGTGACCGTTTGCTCTGTCTCCATCGGCTCCTTCCCTTTGGCTGTACCTGTTGCTGATGTAGAAGCTCCTTGGGTAGCTTGTGAAGCTGCAGCTATAGAAGTGCCCTCTTCAACTTGGTAAGGCAGCTTGAAATTTACCTGGTCATCAGAATCTAAGTCAAGAATTTTTTCAAGATCCCTAGCAGTTTGTTCCAAGATTTCCTCTTGAGTTAATTCTTCCACTAAAGTTCCTTGCGCCCATGCATCTTGATTAGCATATTTTTCAATGTCTGGGTATTTGCAGTGGTCATATGGTGTTAACCTATATTTGACCCTTCTGGCACTAATGAAGCCAAGTGGGTCATAAGGGACCCACCAGAAACTCCTTTTCAATTTAAATTGATCCTTGAGTATTATGTCAGCCTCTTGCCAACCATCCTTCTTATTCATGATGAAGGGGCCTAAGTGGTCTTTGAATTTTAGTTGTGCCTTCTTCTTGGTGCTATGGAAGTGAGTAAAATCTGAATTTATAAGCTGCCTGTAGTATTCTAATGCAAACAGTCTCATTGGCACATATCTCGGGAGCCTGTATGGACACAGCTCACAGCCATAAACTCTGATGACAGTATGGTCTTGATATAGGTACCAATCACCTAATTTGTAATTCTTAGATAGCTGTAAGATCTTTTGCATTTCATAGGTTATTCTGGGAGGAGGAACCTTCATTAGGAGGCAGGAGACTGGATAGACAAACTGGTCAATGAATTCACAGTATGAATAAGGAGAGTGCTGGACTTGATGAAATACAGATGACCAAAAGACAACAGACCTCCTTTCTCCCTTTGAGTCCAGTTTCTTGATAGGGCATTGGAAAATTTCAGATTGATAAAACATGAACAAATGATAGATATAGGAGGAATATTTGAAGATTCTCTGCCTATCTAGTCTAGTGAGCTGGTCGTGGATTTTGTTTGATATGAACCTGGCATAATTATACTTGACAGTAGGAGGCTGTCTTTGGCTGAAAGAAGACAATATAACCAGTACTGTCTCGTCTACGAGTTCAGTTGTTTTGAAGCCCAACACATAGGATATCATATCTACCAATAGTTTGCCCACCTCATTGAAATGGTCATAAGGAAATGGAGGTGGTTCCTTTGGTTGGAAATTTGCCCTCATAAATGTCTTAGCAATCATTTCAATCTTGGTACCAGGGAACCAAGAGGCCTCTTCCAACAAATTATTTATGGAGAAGGGCAATAGCGTCTGAGTCTCTTTGAAGTTCAACATCTGGTTGATGGAGTCAAGAGTAGTGTAGAAAAGTATGCTTCCAGATGAAGACTTAACAACCCTTTGACTAGGTTCATAATTTGCAGCACAGAGGTGAATAATCTCAGGAAAAATATTCACAGAAGGGAGGAAAAAATGGGGCAGATTGGACTCCCAAATGCCATATATGTCAGATTTGTTTATGAAACTGTTTCTCAGCTGGCAGTAGGTGTGTAGATGATTTCTTTTGGCAACGAAGTCTTGAATAAGATAGTCTGTGTCGGCCAAGGGCATGGACTCAAGCTCTTTGCTTGGCGGGTTGATGGGAGTAACGTTCAGAGCAGATGGAGTGGCCATTATGCAGCTTTTGAATGCTTGAGCTGAAGGAGGACTAATGTAACAATTGGCTATCAATTTTGCTTGTAATAATCAGTAGGAGTAGGTGAACTGAACTCAAATGTAATAGTAGTTGGACAGCTTGAGAGTTTATGCTGTAAGGGACCAATTTTGCAAAGTTTTGGGTCAATTTCCCTTTTTTCAGTGAATTCTCTGGAGCTAGAGACTGTGAAGAACAACACAGAGGAGCAGAGGGAAATTTACAGTTTCAGTGAACGGATTTGGACAGCGGAACAGGGTAAAAACGGGAAAATGCCGAGCTGCCGCGAGATTTTTTGCTGGGGGCCGAGCTTTAAACAGAGTTCGCCCGAAAAAGTGTAAATGGGCATAAGGTTTCTGAGACTTTTCTGAAGTAAAGGGTTTCCAGTAGGTTTAATGGGGTCTGAGGCGCAACAGAGTTACAAATTGTGGAATTTTTGCAGGTTCACAGTATGCGCAACGGATAAAATGCAAGCACAGGAGCGAAAAGGGGAAAATATGGCAAATACCTGGTTTGAACGGCGCCGCAAGTTGATGAATTGATGCGAAAGTAGGCTATGAACTTGAATTGCAGGCCGCAGCAGCTTAGTTGGTCGCTCTGAAGCTTTGGGAGTGAGAAAATGAATGAAACAGGGGACCAGAGCGTTCAAATGAACCCATAAAAATGAATTACAACGGTCGTCCGCGCTCTTTTTGAGCAAAAAATTGACATTTGGCGCTTTTTCAGGATGACATCAGCATGGCGTCATCGGCGGGTCCCGGGGTACGGATGGATGACGTGGTGGTAACGGTGGCAGGGACACGGTGGCAGGGTGCGGTTACAACGGGATGATGTGGCAGCAATGTGGCACAGTAGCGGAGCGCGGAAGGTGACGTCATAGGGGAGGACGTGGTGCTGACGTCACGCAGGGAAGGGTGGTAAATGGTTTTGGGCACACCGCCTTAGCGCCTGGGCGGTTTTGGAGGGAGAGGCTCTACCACACCCGGGAGTTCGACGCGTGGTGGGAGTACGGCGGGAAAACTATCGAACTCCCGGATGCTAAACTTCGGGTGTGTTGGCATGTGAAAAGGCCCGCCCACCGTAGATCTGGGGCGGGCCAGATCTAACGGCTGGCGGGGAGGACAAGGTAACAGAGGGTTAGGGTGGGGACCTGCCCACTATTCTGTTTAATTATTGATACGGCGGGGGGGGTTATAACTTTAATAAAGAGGTTTTTTGGGTTTATATGCGCGCGGGGGGTTAATTTAATGTTTTAATAAAGCTTTAAACATTAAACCCTTGGAGGTAATGACTGGGGGGGGGGGGTGGATGTGAAGGTTGTGGTGAGCGGAGAATCAGATAAAGGTTATTAACCAAACAAGAGGTTAGGTTAATTCCTAGGTTAGGAAACAAAAAGGCTATTAGGAGCCCCAAATGGACTGCTATTTCCCAAGTTTGCAGAATATATGGCTATAGTGCCAAGGGGGAGGGCTATTTAACCTTTTTTGGGGATTTTATATAGTTTTATAGTAGTGAAATAGGGATAGGGGAGTAGTTAGGGAGCTATATAGTAAAATTAGGAGTTAATGTGACTTTATGAAATGAAAATGAAGGGGAAATGATGATAAGTCTGTGAACTGATGATAGACATAGAGACTGTGTAGAAGATGAAAACATGACTTTTACACAAGAAATGTGGCTTCTTTTCACTTAGGAAAGCTAACACCTACCTTAATGCTTCACATAAATGAAATGGAATTAGGACTTGTTGGGCAGATCCTAAGGTCCTTTGGGGGAATGTTAGTAAGAGGGTTCTTTAGGGGGAATGAAGGGAAGTTAAACATGCTTCCAAAATTCTGCCATTAAAATAGTGCTTTGCTACCTCTGCCACTGACAAGATGAGTTTTCTTTGTCAAACCAGAACTGAAGATGATCTTGTTTCTGCAACCCCAAGCTACCTACCCTTTTTACAACACCTAGCATTTTTTGTTACTTCAGGAAGGGTGCACTTAGGCTTGCAAACCCTGATTGTTTTTTCTTTTTAAATGCCTTTCCTATCTAAATCTACCCTTATTTCTTCCAAGGGCCCAGATTAAGCTGTTGGGCTCCTTTATTCTCTATATTCTAAAGCAAAAAATTTAAACCTAGAGAAACCAAGCTTAAGCTGTTTGGCTTTCCCTTAACTGAGAAATCATTCAAAAATGGAACTTTCGCAGTTTGAAAAGATGAACATTTTTGGCACTTCCACTGTCAATCATGAAATATGAAACCTATTGCAACAGGAGGCTAACAAATTGAAGAATGTTTTTATCAAAATTCCCTTGTTACAATCCATTAGAAAAATTCCAATTCTAGCTAAGACAATAAAGGAGTTGAGCATCAAAAGACTAGGAAGAAAACCAAGAGAAACA
Source organism: Pinus tabuliformis (assembly GCA_031772625.1). Taxonomy (NCBI): domain Eukaryota; kingdom Viridiplantae; phylum Streptophyta; class Pinopsida; order Pinales; family Pinaceae; genus Pinus; species Pinus tabuliformis. The sequence continues at coordinate 333,617,280 of CM062806.1, read as the reverse complement.
AAAAGAATTCACCTGGTAGGAAAGATAGCAGATATCATGATGGGAAAGATTGCCATGCAGAAATATGTGGATCCAGGAAGTCCAATTGTCAAGACACATATAAATGGGATTGAAATTCCAAACACATTGATTGACTTAGGGGTAGCGATAAACATTATGAGTAGACAAACTATGGAACAACTTAAACTTCCTAATCTTCTTTACACACCTACCTTACTGCAACTTGCAGATAGATTAGTAATCAAACCAGATGGTGTGCTAGAAGACATTTTAGTCTCCTTATATTCTTGGGAATATCCTGTTGATTTCATGATTTTAACTCCCAAGAATAATTTAGGAGGACATCCACTCATATTAGGAAGACCTTGGGTGGCCACAACTGATGCTTTTATTTGTTGTAGATCTGGTGACACGTACATTTCTGATGGTAATTCAACAAACAAATTTACTTTGTATCCTCCAGCAAAAACAATCACAGAAATAGATGACAAGAAATAGATCGATGATGAAGATGTTATTCAGCCTATCTTTACCATATCAAAAATTAGTGAAGATAGTCAAATTTTGAACACATTGGAAAATTTTGAATTATCTTCAGAATACAATCATACACAATTTCAGGAAAAATCTAATGTTGAATACTTGTCATCTAGGCAGATGTATCTCTATTCGATGGATGAGTTTGGTAGCTCTACAATTGAAATTTTTCCAGGTAGGACATTGAACATAAACAAAAACTTGGAGAAAATACAACAAGAAGAGCTAACCAAAATATTACAAAAGCATTATGCTGCGTTTGCATGGGAGTATACTGACATGAAAGGTATTGATCCTAAGACTTGCATCCATCATATCTATATTGAGGAAAATAGTAGACCAATCAGACAACCTCAAAGAAGAATGAATACAAATCTTAGGGAGATTGTGAAAGAAGAACTCCAAAAATTACTCAATGTAAACTTCATTTACCCAATTTCAGATAGCCAATGGGTTTCTCCTTTGGTAATTGTGCCTAAAAACAATGGGAAATGGAGGTTGTGCATTGATTACCGAGAATTGAATAAAGAAACTTTGAAAAATCACTTTCCTTTGCCCTTTATAGATCAAGTATTAGATACATTAGCAGGTAAAAAGTATTTCTCATTCTTGGATGGTTTTAGTGGTTATAATCAAATACAAGTAGCACCTGAAGATCAGGACAAAACCACATTTACTTTTCCATGGGGAACTTTTATAGTCTATGGTAACACATTTGAAGAAGCTTTGGAAAATTTGGAAAAAATTCTTAAAAGATGTAAAGAAACAAACCTTTCACTAAGCCATGAAAAATGCTTTATGATGTTTACAAAAGGTATTGTTTTAGAACATCACATTTCAGGGGATGGGATTAAAGTGGACAAATCAAAAGTTGAAGTCATCTCTAAGTTACCAATTCCAAATTGCCAAATATATGTTAGAAATTTTCTAGGATTACAGGATATTATAAAAGGTTTATAGAAAACTTTACCAAAGTAGCATCTCCACTCTTCAAATTTCTTACAAAAGATTGTGAATTCAAGTGGAATCCTGATTGCCAATTAGCATTTGAAACCTTGAAAGCAAAAATATTTGAAGCACCTATCTTGAGAGGACCAAATTGGAAACTTCCTTTCCATATTTCTACAGATGCTTCAGATACAGCTCTAGGAGCTGTATTGGGACAAAAAGATTTGATTCCTTATGCCATTTACTACACAAGTAAAAATTTGACTCCCACTGAGTTGAATTATACTGTGACTGAAAAAGAATTCTTAGCTGTTGTTCATGCAATTAACAAGTTTAGACACTACATAACAGGCTATGAAACTTTTGTTCATACAGATCACTCTGCAATTAGATATTTGATGAATAAACCTATTACTAATGGCAGAGTTACAAGATGGCTTTTACTTTTGCAAGAATTCAACATTACTGTGCTAGATAGACCTGGAAAACAAAACATAGTTGCTGATTTCTTGTCCAGGATTCAGAATATCAAAGAAGACTCTCTGGTTGAGGATAAGTTTCCTGATGAATATCTATTTGCAGTAACTACTCAAACTCCTTGGTTTGCAGATGTTGCTAACTATTTGGTTACAGGGAAGTTACCTTCACATTTATTTCCTAAAGAGAAAATAAAGATTATTCAAGATAGTGCAAGATATTCATGTATCACTAACGAATTGTATAAAATAGGCCAGATCTTATGATCAGAAGGTGTGTCAGGGAAGATGAAATGCCTGATATTCTCAAAGCATGTCATGACAAGCCGTGTGGTGGACACTTTGCTGACAAGAGGACAGCCTATAAAGTCCTTTCTTTAGGATATTATTGGCCATCCATCTTCAAATATGCTAAAGAATATGTTAGAAGGTACGATAGCTGCCAAAGGGTAGGAAAACCTGCTCCCTCAAATGAAATGCCATTACAACCTCAGGTACTTATTGAACCCTTTGAAAAATGGGCTTTAGACTTTATTGGACATATTAATCATCCATCCAAGTAGAAAAAATATATATTGGTATGCACTGATTATGTCACCAAATGGGTAGAAGCCAAAGCATTACTTTTTGCTAATGAAAAATCTGTAGTTAGTTTTCTTTTTGAGGATATTTTTACTCACTTTGGTGTTCCAATAGAAATTGTGACAGATTAGGGAGCTCAATTCACATCCAACATGATGGAGAGGATTATGGAAGAGTACAAGATCAATCATAGGAAATACACTCCATATCATGCACAAGCAAATGGTCAAGTGGAGTCTACAAATAAAGTGATTGAAGGAATCCTCACCAAAACTGTTTAGCTACATAGAATAGATTGGGCAGAAAGGCTTCCTGAAGCCTTGTGGGCCTTTAGAACTACATGGAGGAACACAACAGGGCATACAACCTATGAACTTGTTTATGAAAAGCAAGTCATGTTCCCCATAGAGTTCCAAGTTAAAACTTTCAAGACGGCAGTCCAGTTGGGGATGGATTTATCAGAAGCTCAAAAGCATGGACTGGAGCAGTTGAATGAACTTGATGAAATCAGACAAGAGGCTGTTCAAAGCACTGGTCTAGTTCAGCAACAGAGGGCTAAGTGGCATGACAAATACATCAAGGACACAAGGTTTCAAGAGGGATATTAGGCACTATTATTTGATTCAAAGTTTAAGGATTTTCAAGGGAAGTTTCAAACTCATTGGCTTGGGCCATATGAGATTGAAAATGTTTTCAGCAATGGAGTAGTAAGAATCAGAACAATAGATGAGAATAAAACTCCTCTCCTTGTGAATGGTCATAGGTTGAAGATTTATCAAAAACCAATCTCAAAGGAGGAGTGCATCAAGATCTTTCAAAATAATTATGAAATGAAGTTGGTGAAGAAGAATCCTTCTTCTCCACCAACTTAGTCTTTGTTCTTTTCATTATATCTAAATTTTTTTTTATATATATATACATACATACATACATACATACATACATACATACATACATACATACATACATATATATATATATATTGTATAAGGTTGAAAACCAATCACTGATTGGCATGCTTATACAGAAAATATAGGGTGAAAATCAGAAGACTCTGACAACCTATATTTTCCAAAAAAAATGGTGACTCATTATGTATTTTGCAAAATTCATTGTTTTATTTCATTTCATTTTGTTTCACTTCACTCCACTACCAATTTGAATTTACAGTAACAGTTTGATCATTAGTTCAAGAATAAAGAGGCCAGTTCATAATAAATTTCATATGCAGGTAATGGAGGAGAAAACAACTTTTGAAGACATATCAACATCTAAGCACCTGAAGAAGCAAACAACAAAAGATTAGCAAGCGGAAGGTATGGTTCTAGAGGTAAGAACAAAAACTTATTTCAAATAGAAATACAAAACATAAGTTGTATAACTCGTATAATCACACTACTCCTTGATTTATCATTATGAGATTTGATTGCCGTGATGATTCCACCACACCTTCCGACTTTAATGCCTAATGGTCTAATGATGCAATCTCCGTTTTTGACTCGTACTTAACTGTACTTCTCCAACACACCTGTTAAATGGTTAGATTCATGACATAACCCATTTGAATACGACTCTTCAAAACCCTATTGTTCATTTATTACACCGAGTTCTCTCTTATACCTCCGTAGCCTTCTTGTGCATACAAACATGTTGTTACATTGAGCACACAGTCATTCTATTTTCGTATTCTTTGTTTTTTTTCACACAATTTACGTGTGCAACCACTCCATTTTATATATCTTCTGCACACTCTGTTTCTACATATTTCACATATACAACTTCTCTGTTTCGTACAGACGTTTTATCTCCTACTAATAGTCATTTTCCTTCCACATACTCTGTCATTTCATCCCCATATTCATAACTATTTTTGCTTCCATATACCCGTTGTTCCACTGCCGTATACACAGTCTTCTTCACGCAATCACTTCATTTCTTAGACATTGAAGGAAATTTTGAAGAAAAGAAGAGAACAAGAGTGATGGGTCTCATTGTTAGAACAGAACCTATGAGAGTGAAGTACATGGAAGGTTATCCTCAGTTGAAAGGAATGTTGAAGAAGGCTGGTTGGCTGAGTTTCATTGAAAAATTCGATGGTCACCATAAAGAAATCACCAAGTCATTTTCCAAATCATTTGATGGGATGGACATGGAGATTGGTGACATAAAGTTTACAGTGACTGAGTCTTTTATTGCTAAAGCAATCGAGCTACCAAGAGTAGGATAGAGGTGGCTCAAGAATAAAGAATTCCATGATGAAACTTGGAAAGTCATTCTCCAAAATCCAGGTATGGACACTTCAATTTTTAGAAGAGGAATTCCCATCACTGCACTTAAGGGTAAATGGAGTAGCATGTTATTAATTTTACAAAAAATTATTACATACGAGGGAAAATTTGGTTCCATGTATGTATATCATATATTACTGTTGATGAATTTTCTTGAAAAAGGAACTATCAATCTCCCATTTTTCCTGTTGAATAGTTTGAGGAGAATGGCCACTACTGTTCAGAAGAAAATGGAGGCCATAGAAACCAATCTTTATCACCATGGTCTAGTAAAAATTTTAGTTGAATATTACTTAAAGAGTGTAGGAGAAACATGGGAGAACTTTTTTATTAGAAACTTTTTCCAAGATGCACTAGAATTGCCTGAGGGAAGTTCTGTAAAAAGAAGTAGGAGAAGGAAAGCCAATCTCACCATTCAAAACACTCCTGAAACTTCAGCACAAAAAAACAGTGAAGGAGAGCCCATCTTTGAAACATTAACGAAGATAAGAAAGCAGACAAAATGAAGGAGAAAGATGAAAGAAAAAGTTAAGAAAATCCACAAAAATACTCCTGAACCTTCATCAAAGGATGAAAAATTACTTTCTGAGAGATTAGTCAACATTAGGGATCAGTTCAAGAAAGAGAAGGAAAAGGGGAAAAGAAGACAGGTTATAGAGGAAGAAATCATAGGCTCCCAAAGTTTGAGGAGAAGTTCTAGACTCAAGGGCAAAGTGAAGAAAGCAAAATCAAAAGAGACCCAGTTCATAGATTTGGGAGAAGAAACTCCAACTCAGTCCCAAGACAATATCTCATTTGAGCAGAGCCCACAACACTCTCCTCAACAAAACTTTGAAAGCAGCCCAAAGAGAGTCTCTCTAGGAATTGATCCAATCCAACAACAAATTTATGATTACATTGAGTCACTGGAGCAAAAGAATACATCAGTGGATCAAGGGACTTCATCCAACCCTGAGCAGCCAGCCACATCACAAGAGACTTTGACTAGCTCACTTAAGCAGGAAATCTATGAGCTAGAGGTTCTAAATAGGCACATCCAGAGGGAAAATGAAGCCTTAAAAGAACAAAACAAGTTGGATAAGATTATCCATGATAACACTATGCTTCATTTGGGTCTATGGCACAAGAAGAACAGAAAACTAAAAAGGAAAAACAAGAAGCTAAACAGGGCTCTCATTAACCTCAAGTATAGATTTCTCATGAGGAAGCCTAGGATAACAGTTGCAGCAAAGAAAAGCGAGAATAGGTTGGATGTTTTGGCTAAAGTCTTAGAGCAAATGCAGTAGGAGGAGGGAGTTCACAATTTTGATTACATGGGGACATGCAATAGTCTCACAGTGGGGGTATGTTGAGTTCCAAAACTGCCTTTCCCTTAAGAAACTTTCTCATCCTTCTTTCTTTGCTTTTCCATGAAAAATGCATCCTTAATCATCAAAAACCATTACACATTGCCTCAAGGAGTATATTTCAGTGATTTAAAAGTTATACTGTTATGTTTGCTATTTGAATAGGTTTCTGTCTTTCAGCTATGGAATGCAGCCACATTCCGCAGCTAATCGGCTGTTCCACAGCCATCTCCACGTTTTTTTAGGTTACAGGTGTCAAGTGAGGAAAAGGACCACATGGGTAGCTTGGAAAAAATTAGAGCATGGATCGTATCCTATCCATCTGGCTGAGATTGATGTGGAGGAATTCAGTCAAAGGGAATTCAACTATAGAAACCTATGGCAAACAGGACTCTGTTTTGCACACGTTTCTCAGTGATGGGATTCAAAGAAGTCTCCTAAGGCCATGGACTTCATATGCCACCTGCGCAAACAGAATCTAACAAGCCACTGCCATAGATTTATGTTTCCAAGCAACCAGGGACAAAAATTCGACATACTGGCATGTCTACGTGTTTTGTTGTAGCTGATTTCTCTCTTCAAAACAAATGTATATTTCTCTATAAATACCAGCGCATAGAACGCAAAACAAGTTCAAGTTTTTGCTTATGTAATAGTTCAGATTTCTACTTTGTAGTTTGAAGAACTCAATTCTATGTTTTAATATAAAGACTCTGTTTTCAATGGATAACTGAAGCATTGTTGGTGTATTGATTGAGTGCTTGTAATCCGAGACCATTACAGAGGCCCCCTGCATGGTCAAGGGTACATTTTATTTCTGTTTTGTCTTTCATAGCTCAATTGTATATTCATTGTGTTTTTTCCATTATGTTTATAATCATTTTCTAACTTTGTTTATAATGTAGCTTGTGTCATCTTTTCACTAACTCAGTGTAGTTTTATTTCAGCGCAGAATAGTTCTTTGGTTATTCACTGCTCTCTAGTTTCTTACCAGTAGCTTTAAGTTGATGTCAGTAGCATAAATTGGTTCATTTCATTTGCTGTTCATTAGTTTTTAGATTTTGAATTAAGTTGTTCAATGCCATTTTCTTATTAGTTTAAGTAACTCATGTTATAAATGAATATTTCCAAAAGCCCTTTCAGTTGATGGTTAATCTTAAAACTAAGTGGTGAAATGTTTCATTTGTGAATGAGTCTTTCTCTGCATTTTCATGTTTACTTTTCTTAGAATAATGAAGAATGAAATCTCTCAAAATGCTATCACAAGGAGGTAGTTCTCCCTAAATTGTGTAGTAGAGTGACAAAAATACTTCATTTAGCTTTGCTTTCATAATAGAATAGTTGCAACTTCGTTTTCAATTATGGTTTTTCACTTAGTTTAGCTGCAATTCCATTTTCAGTTGTTCATTAAGTTTTGATTCTGCAATAGATTAGACAGTAGCAGTAATCTTACTTTCAGTATTTCATTTTTGATTTATCATAGATAGTTGCAATCTCATTTTCTCATTTAAAGCTTTGGTTTTGTAATTGAATAGATAGTAGTTTTAAGTCCTTCTAGTTCATGTTTTGGAAACAATCATAAAAGCAAGAAGAGAAGCTTTGTTTTCATTTTCTTGGTTAAAAATTTATTTCCAAATCTGGCTTAAAGCATTTTTAGCTCTCATTTCATTTCTCTAGATTCTTAGCAACAGTAAATTAAGATTTTGTAGATTACATTGTAGAACATTAGGAATCAAAAGAAAAAAACCCAAAAACAAACATAAAACTCAAAAATAGTGAGGTAAGAGGGTCATCTAGCACATATAGTGCACTACACTTCATCAGTTTACGATACCCAGATTGATAATTTATGTAGCAATTTAGGACACCAAATTGACTAAACACTCTGTTCCGTAAACCTTAGTCCATTTTGCCAAATGATCGTGTGGATCCTTCCTTCCATCATATTTCTCTGTTAGCTGAACTTTTTGGCGACCAAAACGAAACCTCATCAATTTTCTATATTCACGCCATCCATCAAAACTGTCTTTGTGCGTACCCCACCATCTTGCGGCGTAGCGTGCAACACCAAATCCAAGGCTTGGAAGCAATGCTTCTTTGGAACTTCCCTTTCAAATGTATCCAAAAATTTATCTACATTAGTTAGACCATCATAATAAGGAAAACTCCTTACCTTCGATGATACACATCATAGCGATTTAGTCATCATGTTACAGTGCAACGTAGATACCTCATGTAACCTATTCTGTTAGTGCTCCACCTCTTCATTTGAATCTGATGTAAAAGAACTTTTGGGTCCCATGCAATGCATCCATCAGTTGGAAGATTAACCCAATCTTGATCTCACGTTGTTATTTTATAGATCTAGTCCCGGTCATCGTCGCTTTCCTCATAATCACAGACCGGTTCATTATAGCGCAGTCCTTCTACAGGGTCCAAAGGTATTACCACACGGAGTGATTGTTTTTCAAATGACATCGTCTGCTTCTTCAGATTGATTACCCCATTCATGTCGATATCCCAATCAATCCCAAGGAGCGCGGGGTATGGATTTTTGTCATCCATGATCTCTATCACTTCAAAATCGGCCAATGTGCTCGCGCCTTCAATATCTACTGTCACTCCCTGCAATATTGCCATGGGGATAATATTCTGTTGATTTTCCATCCTTAATTGAATCGGAGACCACTACAGTGTAGGTCTCCCCATTCTCTCCCATGTATGTTTAAGCAAAACATTTGCATCCAACCCAAGATCTAGAATAATTTGGTCCATTTCATATTCTCCTATTTGCGCGGTGAGCCTTATCTCACGCCCAGTTCTTTCCTTATGCTTACTAATTTTTCTGACAATGCGAGGTCCTTTAGGAGCATTTTCTTTAACGATACATTTATTTATCAACCCTTGTAACCATTTCATGGCCTTTCTATTGCGTATCAGCTTCATACAGGTCTCCAAGAACATAGTAAGCATGGAGGGGTCCATTTCTTCAGATTGCTTATCTTGACTTCCTAAGGTAGAGGCCTCAGCAAAGCTTTTCTTCACTTCCATGAAGGTTTCTTTCGCGTGCTCCAAATCAAACCCAACCTCTTTTTCTAGAGCCTTGCGGACCCAGTCACTTTCCTCAGGTTGTTTTCCTTTATCCTCGCTAGTCATCATTCCACTTCATAGCATGATATTCACATTAGGATTTTCTTCACGGGGTTCAACCCTCATTATCTGTAGGTTTTTGGTAGGCTTCTGAGGTTGCGCCCTCTTCTCCTACATCTTAGCTATCAATACAGGGCAGTCTTCTATCGTGTGATGAAATTGAGTACAATATCGACATGATAGGCATGTCAAGATTGTACACTCTCGTGCGTAGTGTCCTGGCACTCCACAATTGTAACAAATGACTTTTCCCCAACCTCTACTAGGTCCTCTTGCTCCTCAGCCTCATCCACATCCCTAATATCCTCCACGCGCTCCCCCATCTCCTTGATCTAGGGGCCGAGTCTCTGTCTACATTTGATACGTGGACGTTCTTTCCATCATCATCTCATAGCTATGACTGTTACACTCATCATGGCCCACCAATTTGCAGAAGTTGCAAAAGAGCTGTTGCAGTGTCTGCACAAATTTCTGCAGCAAGTGACAATTGTCTATTACATGTTTTCTAGCTACCTGATAGATAGCACACCACAACATAGGCCCTGTAGTTGGCCCTGCTTAAGCTTCCGGCCTCAGAGGCATTAGCCCACCTCCTACAACATAATTCGTGAAGATAGGGAAATGATCTTTATCATGCCCCTGACTCTTCCATTTGAGACACCAAACTTCTTCGAACACCTCTAGTCAAGCTGCTCTATCCTTCTGTTGATGCCCCGAAAATCATTGTATCAACATTGGGGGATAACCACCCAGTCCGGACCTTAGTACAACTCCTTTTCCGTTTGGAATGGTGGCTCCGACTGGGGATAATGGGACTAGTTTCCCAGTAATGGATAAACGGGATGAATGAATGATTGGTTGACTAATCTAATGATAGGCGAATAACTTAATCTATCGACGAAACAAAAGAAATACTACTAATCCTGGGAACTATTGTATTTTTTAAAGTGTAGTGCTTGATGATCTATGTTTATAAACAGGCATGTAGATGACTCTATTCAATAAACATGGACTTTTATTCATTCAAGAATTACTCTGCTTAAATCATTAAACAAAAGGATTAGCGCAATATTTCTACACTTTATATATCATCGATACATATATGATCAAAGGAGAAGCATCCCATAAACATCCAATAGTGGAAGGAATAGAGAAATGTTGTTAAAACAAATATATATATTCGATAATAGCAAAGGCAATCAAATAACAATTCATATGAAAAGAATGAATTCAGACATAGATAATAGTACCATATGAGCTGCTAAACACTCCCAATATCAATCGCTATTTGAGATTCTTCTTCCAACGCAGAAATACTTTCAAACAAAGACAGTAGTGCACATTTGCATAAAAGCTTCCTTGTCAAAATTAGAATAACTGGTCCAGTTTTATAAAAGAATATGGCTGAAGCACAATAGTGCAACTTCAGTCTTTAAGTCAAGTACAAAACTTTACGACCCTTTCTAAAAACATGAAAGGGTCTATAAATACTTAATTAAGCTAACTATCTATGAAACTGAAATCCTACTTAATTGGTATCAATTAATTTTGATCATAATTTCCTCAGCAATCTGGCAGTCGATGGCATGACTCATCAAGTAGGCTGTTTTCCTTTGAATCTGAGCTGACTTATCGCAAGCATCGGCTCCACTTCGGGTGGTCTGTTGAGGCGAGAGCTAAGCTGGGCAGCATAGGTGGCATCCTGAATATCGGGGATAATATACCCGATTGCATCTGTAAGGCACTTGAGGGCGGCTCTTTGAGTGTGTGGTTTTACCAAGAAGAACCAATAGGTGTCCCATGTTAAACTGTTAATTCCAGCAATTAATCTCCCCTTTTCCTCTAGATCTGGATAACATGACTGCTCCAATGTTTTCATCGCTGTCAATTTTCCTGGTGTGCATTAGGAAATCATGTTTGACAAGTAGAGAGTGTTATTAATGCCGTATTTATCTGCAGTGCTTCTACTCTGAATTCAGTTATTTGTGGAACGCTCTTTGTCTTCTCAAGCTTTGCTGATAGTTGAGAAATCTGCTCATCTTTTGTTTTCAGCATTTTCTCATTTGCCGTCTTCAGTTGTGCCAAGGCCTCTGACAATTCTTTCTACTTTTGGATTGCGTTGTGGTTAATCCTTTGTTTCTCTGCCTGCAATTGTTGAGTTAGTTGATTGTTCACTTGCTGTTGTGTCAACAATTGCTGTTCTGCCTGCTCCGCTTTCTGCTTTGCTTCAGTTAGCTGTGCCTGTAATAAGAAGATTTCCTGGTATTTTGTTTTCAATAAAAGACTCACCTCTGATGCTTTGTCTATTGTTGCTGCTGAATAGGCTCCAGCATATTGTGACAGTTTTGTTAGGTCATCAGAGGGGTCAAATTCCTCCTTCCAAACCACATTGCCCGTGACCGTCTGTTCTGGGAAAAGGGAAGGTTGATCAGTCCTTCTTCTCTTCCTCTGTCGTTTTACTACAGCTTTATGCCTTGGGCTGTAGAAGACATCCAAGTGAGGAATCTCTTCTACCTGCAAAATAATTTGATCGGAGGGGTCCTTTGGTATTATTTCTACTTCCTTTGAAATGGGTGGGCCGCTGGTTCCACTTTGAACCTGTTGTGAAGTGGTTTCCTGTGTGTCTGCTGCTTTTGAAGTTTCAATGTTCGTTGAACATTCCAGACTGCTGATAATAGAATCAAATTGCTGCCATTCCTGGAGCAATTTAGGATCAATATGAGTATCCACATTTACTTCAATGTTGGTTTGTTTTTTCTTTTTAGTCTGGGTCTCCTCCCGCACTTTCTCCTGCTCTTTAGTCTGAATTTCCTCTTGTTGTTTTTCTTGTTCTTTTGTTGTAACCGGAGGTTCCTTTGACTTTTCCTGTTCAGGCTCGCTTGATGATGTTGTTGGGGTTGTTGCTAACAGATCTAGAGGCAGAGTTTGCAATCTCTGTTCTCTAAGTCTGTTGAATTCAACCAACCCTTCATCTTGATATTTCATTCTGGCAAATGCCTTAACCTGCATTATTGACTCGGCTGAGGAGAACAGGTCATCGAACATATCTTCTTTATGATCAAACTTTACCAATTTGGCCTCTTCAAGTGCATTATAGGCGACTTTGTTGGGATCAAATTGCCTATTAGGGAGAGTTGCTAGAGTTAATGATTTTATCTTTGTAGCTTCTTTCTCTGCATGTTTGAAATCATGCAACGTGTAGACACCACATCTAAAAGGAAAAGAGGGCTAGCCCTGCTTCTTATTTTTCTTGAGGGTCTGTGTGACTCCCTCGATAATGATCTGATAAGCTATTTCCCTCGCCAGCAGTTTATCAGGTATGTACAAGGGAAGGACATGAGGTTCGGGTTGGCTACCAAAAACTCTTATATAAGTGAACTTTTCCTCCCCGAACCATCTTCCTACTGATGTTAAGTCAATCCCGGCTTGGTAGGAAATCTTGGGAGCAGGTTTATCAAAAATAGAATAATGAATGGGTAACATAAAGCCATTGCAGACTTGGTATAAATGGTGCTTATAAGAAGATTTCCACAATTTCTGATGGTATATGTGAATAGGCATGGGGTCTTGTGATGTCCACCTCCAGCCGAGCACAGGAAATTCAGAATTAAAACACAAGGTATCTAAAATATAGGCACTGTAGTAGAATGGGGGAATTAACCTTTCAGTAACACGGGTCTTATTTCTAAACTCAAGAACAGCTGTTGCTAGTTTATCTGAGAGTATAGTTGCCCAATCCATTATTTCACTGTTACACGCCGCTTCCATCAAGGGAACCATTTCTATAGTGAAATTAGCGGAATCGTGCAACCCCCACAATCTACACATCATTATTCCAGCATAACAATAAGGAGAACACAGGGAATCAACTGAGTACTTACCGGAAGATTCATGTTTGTGTTTTGCCGGATTTTGTCTCCAATCTCGGATGGGTTCGGATTCAATTTCATTCTCTTTTCGGAATTTCTCCAAGAACGCCTTGTTGTACTTCTTCTCTGGCTCAGGCAAATGATACATTTGCCTTAAATCATCAGCCTTGAATGACCCAAAAATTCTCCCGTTTTTGGTGCAGAAGGTTCTGTCCATGATTGGGATTTCCTCAATTGCCCATCGTACTACATCCGTATATGGGAGAATTTGTTCCCGAGCTGCTATTCGATGAAGGAAGGAGTCAGCTAAGTCCTTTAAAGTACCATCAGATTTCCGAGTTGAATCTATAGAGGCTTGTACTGTTGTCACTTCAGGTTCTTCGGCTTCAATCAAATTGTAGGTACTTTGCCAAGTAGTTTTTCCGAGACCAGAACATGTAGTATCAGATATCAATCCTTTCTTTTTATTTGTTGGATCAGCGACGGCTTGTCCTATGGCTGGCACAGCATAAGCGACTGTGGTTTTCTTAGACTTCTTCCCCATTCTGTTTGAGTTTTCTGCTTTGGAAGAATTCTGCACAGGCATGAAAATAAGCGTAACACATAGAATTGGTAGTGAAAATCGAATATGAGAGAGATATATTGATCAATGTGTGATGAGGGATTAACTTTAAAGTGGCTGCGGATACAATCTATGGGAAGATTTTAGGACTTACAGTTACTTTAAATGGCCGTTTAGAACCTGTCAATCCTTTAAATGCCCATCATATCATTAATCGGCCGAATGATTTGTTTAAGCATGCCTGGATGTTTTGGCGGTTGAGCGCAGGTAAATCATTGTTCGACAGATCAAGCTTTTAATATGAATTTATCGTAATATCCCTCTGTCTTAAAGGCTTTTTTGAAATTTGCGCTTTTGGCTTTATCGCAATCGAGCGTCGGGGAAAACTTAACTCCTTATATTGACACCTTTTGAAATCCCCGATCGCCGATAGCGATATCGCATCGCATCGGGAGTGTGAGCACTTTTACGGACGCATGGATGGTATATCGCCAATCGCCGATAGCGATATCGCATCGCATAGGGTGTATTACCTGGGGTGCTTTAAAAACATGCATAGCATATCGCTGATCGCCGATAGCGATATCGCATCGGGGAAAATGAATGGGCCGTTAAAGTATGCTTCCTATGTCATTGCGATATGCGATCTTGCGATCGCTTTATCGCAATGATAAAAGATTGATTATTTGTATTATTAAGATCAAAATGGGTTTATCGAAAAGGTTTTCATAATGTTTTTTCATTTTGTTTTCGGACCTTTTTTGAATAATACAATGTTGATACCAATCAAAACTAAAGGGACCCATTTCATATGATAGTTTTCCTAAATAAATAATGATATGAAATGGGGGGTTGTTGTAGAGCACAACAATTGGCGATTCGCTGGAAGAAACAATTATCTCTGAAAAGTATGGAAATACTTAAACTTTTTCAAAATAGAGTTCTCATTAAAGGGGAAAATTCTAATATAACTAGGTATATATGCATTCTAAATAAAATGAATCTATCTTTGTTAATTTCCTCTCTTGTTTAAAATTAGATACATTCTAAGTTTTAAATTGGCGTTTATTGGTTTATAATGATAAAACAGAGAACCTTTCCAAATCAGCTTTTAGAATTGACTCCTTTGTCATAGGTAGAGCCTCTGCTGCCAGCAAACGTTCATAGTTTCGACAGGGATACCTTTAAACCATATTATTGTTCATTGTCCCATCCATTTAAGAGTGTGATTAACAGAATGAATTCAAAACATGTTTTCACATTTTGTATTTCCTTTCTTTTTCTGTTATTGCTAAGATAAAAAGCCATTGTCCTGGTTTGGTGGCCAGCTATCGACAATGCCATTCACTGGTAGTAATCTAACCGAACAAGCTGGCTCGTGATGAGACCCCTTGTCTTATAATTCTAAGCCATTACCCTGTTTTGGTATGCAGTATTGGTAATGTCGGTTAAACTATTTCCCTATGAACATGGTAAGTAGGCTTGTAATAAGACCTCTTATCTTTAATATCAGATTTTTTAACATTACACTCTGAGTAACCATAAACTTTGGTGAATGGGATGGACAATTTTCTCCTTAAGAGTAAATGGATGACAAGGTAAGAGTTACAGATGCTGAAGTTGGATTAGTTTCTGTTCTGATATTGATAACCCTTTTTGTGGCCAATCTAAAAACATAAAATGATTTACAATACTTCTAAACTTTGAGAAGGGTTCACAAAAGTTGATTTGTGATTTTGGAATGCAATTATACCTAGTTTCCTAGAAATTATCCCTCTTATGTAAGACTTCTATTATTTAAAAGTGAATATCCACACTACTTCCGTGGAGCAACTTTCAAATACAACAAAGGTAAATGGAAGATACCTTACAACTTTATTTTCTAATGGTCCTATAAACTACAAAACTCTATTAAACTAAAAAAAGGAGAAGGGGTTACCTCCTCAATTAAAGAATTTCTTTAAGATAAGGCCATTAACAGGGAGAGAATCTCTCAAACCTGATAAATCTTGTAATATGAAGGTCAAATGGCCTATATTCTGACAGATCTGAAATGGCCCAAGCCACATCTTCTGGAACTTGGTGTGTTTTCCCTTGTCCTCATGGGCTTTGTCCCATTTTAGAACTAAATCACCGACTTGAAATTGTTTTGAACCGGATGAGACTGAATCAAAGGATGACTTGATGATTTGCTGATGTTTTGCATGAATAACCTTGGCTTTTTCCCTTTCCTCTTCTAATTTTAGAATTTGGTCATATCTAAGTTGAATAGAAGAAGAAGGGCTTTCCTCAATAAACTGAACTAGGGCTAAGGAAGGAAGAACAAGATTTGTTGGTAACACTGCTTCTTTTCCATACACAAGATTGAACGGAGAAGATCCTATGGAAGCCTTCTGTGTTATCCTATCAGCCCATAGTGCGAATATTAAGGATTTGTGCCATGTTTTATGGTTCTGTTCGATAGTTCGCTTAATAATTTTAATCAAATTTTTATTTGTAGACTCTGCTAAACCATTACCCTGAGGATAGTAATTAGCGGAATATTTTAATTTAAGTCCTCTTTTAATAGCGAAATCAAACATAGCATTTCCCGAAAAGTAAGATGCATTATAAAAAACAAGAGCATTTGGGACACCAAACCTGGTAATGATGAATTGATCTATAAACTCAATGATTGCCTCAGAATTTGTTGTCTTCAAAGGAATTGCTTCAACCCACTTAGTAAAATAATTGGTACCAGTAACGATATACTTATGCTGTTTGGAAGAATGCGGAGTAATTTCCCCAATGATATCCAATCCCCATTACTCAAATGGCTGTTCAATGTTGACTGGCTGCAAAGGAAAAGCTGATTTTCTTTGTCTTCCACTAGAAGTTTGACAATTTTGGCATTTCCTTACATATTCATGAGCATCTCTAAACAGAGTGGGCCAATAATAGCCAGCATGAATGATTTTATGGGCTGTTGTGTCAGCTCGAAAATGTCCTCCTGCTGGTCCATCGTGTAATTCCTGCAAAACCTTTTGTGCTTCAGGTTTTTCTAGGCATCTTAATAAGATTGAATCATAATTTCGCCTAAAAAGCACATCATCAATAATTGTGAAATTTTTTGCTTTCAATCTAATGGCCCTTTTGTTTTTGTAAGACAGGTTAGGAGGTGCATATCCATTTTTCAAATAAAATATTAAGTCAGCATATTGTGACTCAGAATCAGTAATACTTATCTGGTTGATTTCTTCGGTTTGATCTATATCACCTGATTCTGGAATGTTGGATGCTCCTGCCAATAACCTGCAAAAACCTTGGCCTCTAACAATCTTTGGTGGTTTAATTTCTAAGTCATATTCTTGAAGTGCTGTAACCCAATTTGCCCTTTTTTCACCTAGTTCCTTTTGAATCAATAGTTGCCTTACTGCAGGAAAAGGAACTATAACTTTTGTGTGGGTTTTTAAAAGGAAGGGTCTGTAATGTTTGACAGCTTTATATACAGCAAAGGCTTGTTTTTCTACTTCGGAGTAATTCAATTGAGCACCTTGAAAATTTGAACTATAAAATGAAATGGGTGCTTCCACATTGTGATCATTGAGCTGCGTGAGTACTGCTGCATAGGACAAGTTGGATGCGATAGTATACAATGTAAAATGATTAGAAAAATTAGGAGTATTTAAGGCTGGGGCATTGATTATTGATTGTTTGATTAAATCGAACGCTTCCTTTTCTGCTGATCCCCACTTAAAGACTGAATTTTTCTTAATCATAGTTTGAAGTGGCAAAATAATTTGAGAAAAATCTGGAACAAATCTTTTGACAAAATTGATTTGGCCTATAAATGACTGCATGAATTTTTTATTATGAGGGAAAGGGATTTCAGAGATTTCTTTGATCCGGTCAGGATCAATATAAATGCCATCTTTAGACACAATAAAGCCTAAGAGCTTTCCTTGGTCAAGAGCGAAGAAAGATTTTTTAGGGTTAAGAGAAATACCATATCTTTTGCAGCGTTGAAAGATTTGATTTAGATCATGCAAATGATTGGACTTCTCCTTAGAAAATACAGTAATATCGTCTAGATAGACGACTACTGTTCTATTAATCAACCCTTTAAAGGCTATATCCATCGCTCTTTGGAACGTCGCTCCTGCATTAACAAGTCCGAAAGGCATTTTCTGATACGCATATGTTCCCCATTTTGTTCTAAATGTGGTTTTAAGTTGGTCATCAGGATGGACCAGAACTTGGTTATATCTGAGAAACCATCTAGAAAGGACATTAACTCAGAGCCTGCTACTGATTGGAGTATCTGCTCCATAGTAGGTAATGGGAAATTATCTTTTAAGCTTGCTTTGTTCAAATTTCTGAAATCAATACAAATCCTAATGTCGCCATTTTTCTTTCTGACTGGCACCATATTGGAGACCCAGTTTGAGTGCCGAACGGGAAAAGTAATCTTAGCTTTCAAGAGTTTGTTAAGTTCAGATTTTATTTGACTCTCTAAGTTCGGATGTATTTTCCTCAACTTCTGCTGAATTGGTTTCTAATCAGGAAGCATTGGAATGGTATGCTGGATGATGGATGTATCATATGTCTTTAAATCATCATACTTCCAAGAAAAAACCTGTTTATTTTTCCTTAACAGTCTAATGAATGCCTCCTTCTCTTCCAAGGAAAGTCCTAATCCTAAATTAATGTTTTGAGGAGTTTGCTCAGTGCCAAGATTTATCAATTCAAACCTTAGGGTAGAACTTTGGAGCTTTGCATTAGTCACAGGTTTAAACCTGTCTTTAATATCATAAAGATCCTCAAGCTTTACCACAGGCTTAGGGATTGAGTTTTCCTCAGGTTTACCTCTCATTTGAAGGTCATGATTGTTTTCCTCGATGATTTGATCATCATAGGAATTTTCGGAAGTTAAGAACTGCAAGATGTCTTCATCATGGTTGAACACTCTCCAATTCGTGACATTATCAGGAATTGATGGCCTAAAAAGCAATTCTACTGAAAATCTATCTGGGCTGTAGTCTTCGGAAGGTAGGAGCTTGGAAGCAACATTAGCTAGCAGGTCACCTGCTGAGTTTTGAGACCTGGGAATAGAAGAAATATTGAATGCCAAAAAGTGGGAGGTGAGTTCCTGTATCAGTGATTGATAATGCTTGAGATGGGTGGTAAGACAATGAATTGTATTCCTTACCTGTTTGATAATAATTTCAGAATCTCCGAACACTTTCAAATATTGGACCTTAAGGCCGATGGCTTTATATAGTCCTTGGACTAAGGCTTCATACTCTGCTGTGTTATTTGTGCATTCAAATTCTAACCTACAGGACAGCATTGTTTTTTCCCCTTGTGGGCTAATCAAAATACATCCTGCTCCTGACCCCTCACTAGATTTGGACCCATCGAAATATAACGACCAAAATAAAGAAGTATTAACAATTTTAGTTACAGTTTTCTCAATACCATTGAAACATCTTGACCTATCTGTTTGTGAAAAATTTTCAATCTGAGATGTAAAATGGTTTACTGAGAAAGGGGATGGCTGGGCAGCGAAGTTGCCAAAGAATGACTCTGATGAATAATTCCCCAAAATGTTGTTATTAAATGCTATTGGCTGGTTTTATTGCTCAAACTCAGTAACTGCATGGGTCATATGTTTTTCTTGATCGATCCTTATTTGATTTGGCTTACCCTTATAGGGAAGCCACATATGTGACCAATCAGTAGAAATATACCCATGTAGTTTCTCAGACCAATCCCTACTCAAGATTAAACCGTAAAATTCAGGCATATCGACTATTAGGATATAAATCCTTTGTACTATTCTGGGATCAGCAGATAACCTGATAGTTACGGAATTAATTTCTCCTAAAACCTATACTTTAGTCCTGTCTAGCTGTACAATATGAATAGCAGACTTCTGGGGTTCAATGTTCAGTTTGGAACAAACTGAAGCCGGCATTATGTTAGAAGATGCCCCTGAGTTAATCAAACAGTTGTGCAGGTTTCTATTGTAGATCTCATAGGTTAGAAGAAAAGGTGGAGTATGAGAATTTGATCTATCTCCTATTAGGACCTCATCAGTAGCTTCAACCATACCAGAAGGTGGTTGGCCTGTATCGTTAGCAGCTTTAGCACTGGGAAGAGGTGAAGTGGGAACAACATTTAATTCTTTGAGAAGCAATTTCTGCTGATGTTTTAACTTGCTAAGTTCAAACATGGTAATGTTTGCCTTAGTTTTCTTCATATCATCAACAATATTGTAATCCATTGAATCGGATACCACCAAAGTTTTAGATGTTAAAGGAGTATTTGAGGTTGAAGGTTGGTTTTGAGGAACTACTGCAGGTGGCTTCTTTATAGATACTTTTTCCTTTTCTGTAGCAGCACCTGCACTCCTTTTCTTTGAAGTTGCCTGAACAGGTTCGGAGGTACTTTTACTCCTAGTAGTGACAGGAAATGCTTCTTCTTCATTATCTGTATCGAAGTTAGGCAGTATGAAATCCCACATTCCATGACATTCAACAACTTCCTCTTCTTCATCAGTAGGTGTAACTGTTTCTTCTTCTCCTTCTTCAAGATCTGAATCTGCATTTGATATAACATTTGGTGGTTTTGATTCATTTTTCTTATAATTTCTAAAGGGTCTTTTGGTTGAGGTTTCGGCTACCTGTTTTTTGATTTCAACCATTTCGTTTGACAAAGTCTTGAGGACCTTTTGCAGACCCTCCATGTCATATGGATCTTTTGGGGTTTTCTTCTTTGAATCATCTTTAAAAGAAACCTTTTTGGCTTTTCTGTCTTCTAGAGCAGCTTTCTTTTCTAGAGCATTAATGCATTTCTCCACAGCAAGTGCTTCTTTCATATTTTCAGCTAAAGTAGGTTTCCCATCCCTGTCTACAAAAATAGCTATATTGGCAGGTAGGGCGGTTATATACCATTCGCTTCGGATTTTCTCACTTGGTTTGGAGGCCGTTGGGATTTTATTCAAGAGTTTATTGAATCGGGCGTTAAATTCCTTAATCGGTTCCCTATGCTCTATCCTAAGATTGGAGAGATCGTTTATTAATGTAGCCAAAGACCTATCATCTCCATACTTAGTAAGAAACTGCTCTTGGCAAGTGTTCCAACTGGTAATGGAACCAGAGGGTAAAGAAAAATACCAGGATCCTGCTGATCCTTGCAAGGTATAAGGGAAAAGTCTAACAACAACATCTTGTTCTGTTACTCCTTTCAAGTTGACTGCCAACATGAAGTTATTAATATGTTCCTCAGCTTGGGTCCCATCATCTGGGTTAAACTTGGGTAGCCATTTTTCAGAAGCATCAGGTAATGCATGCAATGGTGCAGGCATGTTGACTGCACCAGGCCTGGTCCATGGATCTGCCATTATAACAGCAGTAGTAGGTGATACTACTGTTGAAATTCCAAATGTCTGGGAAGGAAATGATATTGCGGAGTGAGCAGGTTGGGATGTTAAAGTTCCTAATCCCTGATGAACAACAATATGTAACGGGGGAGTGGATGGTTGACTTTGCACAAGGGAGGGTGAGATGGAGGATGTGGATGAAAGCTCTTCACTGTCAGATCCTTCAGTATATTTCTTCGCCTTTTTCCTTTTGGGTAAAGGGAACTCAGTGGGTTCAATACCGAGCTTTTCGCTCTGAAGTCTGGTGAGAGGGTGAGGTAAATTGAACTGCGAAGTCGCACTGCTTTGTGATACCTCAGATTTCTGTGGTGAAATCGAGAAGCTTTGAAGTTTGTGGATAAGAGACTGGACTTCAGGGGATTCGAGACTTAATTGTTCTGGAGTATGATGGGTTTGAGCAGTGGTAGTTGTTTCCTCTTCTTCTTGCTTGGATACTGGAGAACCAACATGCAATTGGGAAGTACGAGGTGATACGGAGGGAGAATTACTCTTAGAATGGCCTGTAAATTTGGGTTTGCTTGCCATTCACAGTTGGGCCCTCCTTCTAGCGCCAAAAATGTTGATGCCCCAAAAATCGTTGTATCAACATTGGGGGATAACCACCCGGTCTGGACCTTAGTACAGCTCCTTTTCCGTTTGGAATGGTGGCTCCGACTGGGGATAATGGGACCAGTTTCCCAGTAATGGATAAATGGGATGAATGAATGATTGGTTGACTAATCTAATGATAGGCGAATAACTTAATCTATCGGTGAAATAAAAGAAATACTACTAATCCCGGGAACTATTGTATTTTTTAAAGTGTAGCGCTTGATGATCTATGTTTATAAACAGGCATGTAGATGACTCTATTCAATAAACATGGAATTTTATTCATTCAAGAATTACTCTGCTTAAATCGTTAAACAAAAGGATTACCGCAATATTGCTACACTTTATATATCATCGATACATATATGATCAAAGGAAAAGCATCCCATAAACATCCAATAGTGGAAGGAATAGAGAAATGCTGTTAAAACACATATATATATTCGATAATAGCAAAGGCAATCAAATAATAATTCATATGAAAAGAATGAATTCAGACATAGATAATAGTACCATATGAGCTGCTAAACACTCCCAATATCAATCGCTATTTGAGATTCTTCATCCAACGCAGAAATACTTTCAAACAAAGACAGTAGTGCACATTTGCATAAAAGTTTCCTTGTCAAAATTAGAATAACTGGTCCAGTTTTATAAAAGAATATGGCTGAAGCACAATAGTGCAACTTCAGTCTTTAAGTCAAGTACAAAACTTTACGACCCTTTCTAAAAACATGAAAGGGTCTATAAATACTTAATTAAGCTAACTATCTATGAAACTGAAATCCTACTTAATTGGTATCAATTAATTTTGATCATAATTTCCTCAGCAATCTGGCAGTCGGTGACATGACTCATCAAGTAGGCTTTTTTCCTTTGAATCTGAGCTGACTTATCGCAAGCATCATCTCCACTTCGAGTGGTCTGTTGAGGCGAGAGCTAAGCTGGGCAACATAGGTGGCATCCTGAATATCGGGGATAATATACCCGATTGCATCTATAAGGCACTTGAGGGCGGCTCTTTGAGTGTGTGGTTTTACCAAGAAGAACCAATAGGTGTCCCATGTTAAACTGTTAATTCCAGCAATTAATCTCCCCTTTTCCTCTAGATCTGGATAACATGACTGCTCCAATGTTTTCATCGCTGTCAATTTTCCTGGTTTGCATTGGGAAATCATGTTTGACAAGTAGAGAGTGTTATTAATGCCGTTTTTATCTGTAGTGCTTCTACTCTGAATTCAGTTATTTGTGGAACGCCCTTTGTCTTCTCAAGCTTTGCTGATAGTTGAGCAATCTGCTCATCTTTTGTTTTCAACATTTTCTCATTTGCTGCCTTCAGTTGTGCTAAGGCCTTTGACAATTATTTCTACTTTTGGATTGCGCTGTGGTCAATCCTTTGTAAATTCTCTGCCTTCAATTGTTGAGTTAGTTGATTGTTCACTTGCTGTTGTGTCAACAATTGATGTTCTGCCTGCTCCGCTTTCTACTTTGCTTCAGTTAGCTGTGCCTGTAATAAGAAGATTTCCTGGTCTTTTTTTTTCAATAAAAGACTCACCTCTGATGCCTTGTCTATTATTGCTGCTGAATAGGCTCCAACATATTGTGACAGTTTTTTCAGGTCATCAGAGGGGTCAAATTCCTCCTTCCAAACAAGATTGCCCGTGACCGTCTATTCTGGGAAAAGGGAAGGTTGATCAGTCCTTCTTCTCTTCCTCTGTCATTTTACTACAACTTTATGCCTTGGGCTGTAGAAGACATCCAAGGGAGGAATCTCTTCTACCTGCAAAATAATTTGATCGGAGGGGTCCTTTGGTATTATTTCTACTTCCTTTGAAATGGGTGGGCCCCTGGTTCCACTTTGAACCTGTTGTGAAGTGGTTTCCTGTGTGTCTGCTGCTTTCAAAGTTTTAGTGTTCTTTGAACATTCCAGACTGCTGATAATAGAATCAAATTGTTGCCATTCCTGGAGCAATTTAGGATCAATATGAGTATCCACATTTACTTCAATGTTGGTCTATTTTTGCTTTTTATTCTGGGTCTCCTCCCGCACTTTCTCCTGCTCTTTAGTCTGAATTTCCTCCTGTGGTTTTTCTTGTTCTTTTGTTGTAACCGGAGGTTCCTTTGGCTGTTCCTGTTCAGGCTCGCTTGATGATGTTGTTGGCGTTGTTGCTAATAGATCTAGAGGCAGAGTTTGCAACCTCTGTTCTCTAAGTTTGTTGAATTCAACCAACCCTTCATCTTGATATTTCATTCTGGCAAATGCCTTAACCTGCATTATTGACTCGGCTGAGGAGAACAGGTCATCGAACATATCTTCTTTATGATCAAACTTTGCCAATTTGGCCTCTTCAAGTGCATTATAGGCGACTTTGTTGGGATCAAATTGCCTATTAGGGAGAGTTGCTAGAGTTAATGATTTTATCTTTGTAGCTTCTTTCTCTGCATGTTTGAAATCATGCAACGTGTAGACACCGCATCTAAAAGGAAAAGAGGGCCAGCCCTGCTTCTTATTTTTCTTGAGGGTCTGTGTGACTCCCTTGGCAATGATCTGATAAGCTATTTCCCTTGCCAGCGGTTTATCAGGTATGTACAAGGGAAGGACATGAAGTTCGGCTTGGCTACCGAAAACTCTTATATAAGTGAACTTTTCCTCCCCGAACCATCTTCCTACTGATGTTAAGTCAATCCCGGCTTGGTAGGAAATCTTGGGAGCAGGTTTATCAAAAATAGAATAATGAATGGGTAACATAAAGCCATTGCAGACTTGGTATAAATGGTGCTTATAAGAAGATTTCCACAATTTCTGATGGCATATGTGAATAGGCATGGGGTCTTGTGACGTCCACCTCCAGCCGAGAACAGGAAATTCAGAATTAAAACACAAGGTATCTAAAATATAGGCACTATAGTAGAATGGGGGAATTAACCTTTCAGTAACGTGGGTCTTATTTCTAAACTCAAGAACAACTGTTGCTAGTTTATCTGAGAGTATAGTTGCCCAATCCATTATTTCACTGTTACACACCGCTTCCATCAAGTGAACCATTTCTATAGTGAAATTAGCGGAATCGTGCAACCCCCACAATCTACACATCATTATTCCAGCATAACAATAAGGAGAACACAGGGAATCAACCGAGTACTTACCAGAAGATTCATGTTTGTGTTTTGCCGGATTTTGTCTCCAATCCCGGATGGGTTCGGATTCAATTTCATTCTCTTTTCGGAATTTCTCCAAGAACGCCTTGTTGTACTTCTTCTCTAGCTCAGGCAAATGATACATTTGCCTTAAATCATCAGCCTTGAATGACCTGAAAATTCTCCCATCTCTGGTGCAGAAGGTTCTGTCCATGATTGGGATTTCCTCAATTGCCCACTGTACTACATCCGTATATGGGAGAATTTGTTCCCGAGCTGCTATTCGATGAAGGAAGGAGTCAGCTAAGTCCTTTAAAGTACCATAAGATTTCTGAGTTGAATCTACAGAGGCTTGTACTGTTGTCACTTCAGGTTCTTCGGCTTCAATCAAATTGTAGGTACTTTGCCAAGTAGTTTTGCCGAGACCAGAACATGTAGTATCAGATATCAATCCTTTCTTTTTATTTGTTGGATCAGCGACGGCTTGTCCTGTGGCTGGCACAGCGGAAGCGACTGTGGTTTTCTTAGACTTCTTCCCCATTCTGTTTGAGTTTTCTGCTTCGGAAGAATTCTACACAGGCGTGAAAATAAGCGTAACACAGAGAATTGGTAGTGAAAATCGAATATGAGAGAGATATATTGATCAATGCGTGATGAGGGATTAACTTTAAAGTGGCTGCGGATACAATCTATGGGAAGATTTTAGGACTTACAATTACATTAAATGGCCGTTTAGAACCTGCCAATCCTTTAAATGCCCATCATATCATTAATCGGCCGAATGATTTGTTTAAGCGTGCCTGGATGTTTTGGCGGTTGAGCGCAGGTAAATCATTGTTCGACAGATCAAGCTTTTAATATGAATTGATCGTAATATCCCTCTGTCTTAACGGCTTTTTTGAAATTTGCGCTTTTTGCTTTATCGCAATCGGGCGTCGGGGAAAACTTAACTCCTTATATTGACACCTTTTGAAATCCTCGATCGCCGATAGCGATATCGCATCACATTGGGAGTGTGAGCACTTTTACAGATGCATGGATGGTATATCGCCGATCACCGATAGCGATATCGCATCGGATAGGGTGTATTACCTCGGGTGCTTTAAAAACATGCATAGCATATCGCCGATCGCCGATAGCGATATCGCATCGGGGAAAATTAATGGGCCGTTAAAGTATGCTTCCTATGTCATTGCGATATGCGATCTTGCGATCGCTTTATCGCAATGATAAAAGATTGATTATTTGTATTATTAAGATCAAAATGGGTTTATCGAAAAGGTTTTCATAATATTTTTTCATTTTGTTTTCGGACCTTTTTTGAATAATACAATGTTGATACCAATCAAAACTAAAGGGACCCATTTCATATGATAGTTTTCCTAAATAAATAATGGTATGAAATGGGGGTTTGTTGTAGAGCACAACACCTTCTTCAAGCTTTGAACTCTAGGCAAAGATTTTGCAACTCCATGTGAATCTGCTGAACTCCCAAAGCAACATCTTGAATCGGTGTCTCATGCAATCTCATTGCAATTTCCAAGGCTTCCACCTGGGTCACAATTTTTTGTTGCAATAAAGCAACCCTTAGATGGGGTAAGAGCGAAGCTACAAACCATTCATCGTGTTTCCCATCCATAAGATTCATGTTAGCTTCGTAGATCTGGAATTTCAATCTCTGATCTAGATCCCAGGGTGTTTCACTAGGTCTCATCATGATTTCCTTGAATCCAACGACTGATTGCGATTTAGATTTGGGCCTACTGAATTCCTTATTCAACACAATCTAAGTGTCTGCTAATGAAGCCATCGGGTTATCAATGCAGTACTTAATGTACCATGTTAGCACGCGATCCTATAGAGTAGTAACCAACTACACTTTCTTCATATGATCATCTATAATATTCTGGGCTTTCCACACGGCCTCTCCAATGAACCAAAACTAGTCTAGGTCCTCATTTCCCAAGCCCTTGAAGACATGAAGCTTCATTGTATTTGACATATTGAATGATGGCAGAGGTGGTGGTGGTGTGGGAGGCGGTGGTGTGGATGGATAGGGTATTCATGAAAACCATTTCCTTATTAACTAAACAACGCTCTGAGGTGAAGCCTGTGCTGCTCCTTCATCGTCACTCAGAGGAGGTTCAATCAATAGGCTATATTAAGGTCCTATCCTTCCTCTATCCCTGAATAACTTTCGACTTTGTGTAGCTCCAAACATCAAGGTAATGGCATAACCCACTTTTCACACAAGAGCATCTTAATCCAAGTATTCAAATATCTATCCGAGGATTACAACTTTTGAATGACCAACATTGGTCAGTGATCCATGTTGGTCCTGTTTTTCCCAAAAAATGTCGTTTAGGGCCTCAAAACAGCTCCAGAAGTTCAAAACCCAAAAAACTGCCAAAAATAGTAAATTGTGCTACAAATAAGGAATCTGAAAAACTAAAAGAAACAATGGTGGGGGTCCAAGTGGAATAGGTGGGTGGCCACCAATATCCACCTGGATCACAACTTCGGCCTCCAAATATCAAGATAAAACAACCCTCAAAATAGTTAAATTTAGCCCAGTCAAAGTTTGATCAAACAACCCACCTGCAGTCAACGTTGGGTCAAATTGTCCAGAAATTCAGTCTCCTAAAATTTCGGCCTCCTAAAATTTCACTCTCCTGAAATTTTGCTCTCCAGAAATTTCGCTCTCCAAAAATTTCATACGTGTGGAGAGAGAGAGGCCCCGAAATTTGTACCCAATCAAAGAGGAGAGAGAAAGAGAGAGAAGTGTGAAGATGAGTGTGTCCAAATGAGGCTAAGTCACCTTCTATTTATATGCAATGTTGAGGATGAATAGACGACTGTTGGGCTTCTAAGCCTACATAAGTTTGTTGGCTGACCTTGACAATATGACCATAATCAAAATAAATCCATAACCTCATTTTTACATGTCAGAATCGGATGATCTTTAGATCAATCCTACACCTCTCAGAGAGAGGAATCCAAGAAAAATATCAGTTTTCATAAATAAGATGACCCATGTGGAGTTTGGCCCTAGTTTCCAATTTTAATAGATAGGCTACAACTTGGTTAAGGAACCAACCTTAGAAATATGCAAGCTTTGAATTGTTATAGGCTTCAACTTGGTGAAGGCACCAACATCAGTGGAGGCACCCACCTCCTTCTTCAACTTGTTGTGGACCACTTTTCATAATATTTTAGAATGGATACACCTCTTCAATCAATTTAAGTCTTCAAATTAATCATATTGTTGTTGTTATATTGTTTTCATATCTTGTTCATAACATGTTACCATTTTTTCATCAACCTAATCACATAAAACCCTTCTTGGAACCTATTTTGGCATATACACAATATTCATTGCAATCTGCTCATGAATCCCCAAAACACATAACACTAACTCTCAACATCAAAAATACATCATCAATAATTTTCATACATCTATGATTGTTCACAACTGAACCATGATCATCATGCTTCTTCAAGAATCCAATTTGGCCTTAAATGAGCCTAGAAGCCTCCAAAGATCATATAGAACGATATAAAACTATACAAAATTAATCATTTAATAGAATGGCATAATATGAGCACATTCTACAAAATGAAATTTTACAGGCTCTACAAATGTTTAATAGTTCAATAGAATGGTCAAATCAGGTGTACCAATAACCCCATATTAAAAAATTGACCAAGTCTTGACAAGACTCGAACCCTCAACCTTCACGAAGAAAATCAAGTCATGTAACCGACTAAACTACTCGGGGAGTCGTTACCTGTTAGGAAAAATAATATGTGTATAAACATTGTCCAGAGCCATAACATGCTTAGGAATCATCCTATCATGTCTCCTTTGAGTTCGAACCAATAACCATACATTCTATACAAAAACACAACCACAAGAGGGACCGTCCTTCCACCAATTGAACCCAATCAACTTTGCAAATATATCATCACTACGACCCTTGATACTCAAACATGTGATCATATGTGCATGTGTTGAATTGAATGTGTCTCAGATTAAATTGATGTCATATGTATTTATATGAGGGCATGGTCCTGAGCACATGTGAGTTGACCCATGATTTCACTTGCAAACTACGGCTTTTACCATACCACTCTGACATGTCATAGTTCAACGTAACCTCATTCTTAACCTTTATACCTTGGTCCTTTAGGCCAAGACCATACGACCATGCTCAATGTGACCTTGTCCTTAATATTTTCACCTTGGTCTATGATAACCATTTTTGGTTCCCCCCTCATGTAAATATTTTCATGTAATTGTAATTAATTATGATAATATAAAGATGATTGGACTAAGAGAGGAAACAGATTTAGAGCTTGGGAGGAGGAGTTTCTTATATAGTGTTTAGACCCAAACTTGGGCCACTTAATTTAATTCCCACCTATCTCCCTGGTGAAATGATGGCCTTGTCAGTGCATGCATCGAAGGGTGTATGGGTTGCCTAAGAGAAGGACAGGACCATATTGTCCTTGTCTCATCGAACATGTGGAAGAATCCCACACACAAGAGAAGGGGAGAAAGTAAAAAAAAAGCGAGTGGTGGAGAAGTGGGTGGCGGATGCATAATGAACACATGAGGGAGCATGATAACATGATCGAAGAGTGATTGGGCAGAAAATGCTACCCATGATTGCCTTCACTTCCCCATGATGCGAGTGGAGAAGAAACGAGGGGGGGGATTCAAACATTGAGACAAACAGACATCATTTGAGCAAACAAGGGGAAAAAAATTGGTGTGGAGAGCACTGAAGTGATGAATACACATACGAAGGATGCACTCAGTAGGCACATATTGCAGAAATAGAAGAATCATTCAAAGGAAGAGGAGAACATGGGAGGAGGCTAAGCTCTCTAGACTCCTATCTAATTTGTCATGTGGAGCATGTGTGCTTTGGAATCTTGAGTGTGATGTATAATGAAGTGGAGGATAGCTCTCTAGACTTAGGGGTGTTGTCAACCAAGTAGAGATTAGTCTCTGGATTCCTGAGTGCATTTTTAGTAGGTGGAGACCAAGATCTTTAGCCTCTCATGGAGCCTACCAAGTGGAGACATAGTGTGCTCTGGATTCCTTCAGAAAACAGGTGGAGGCATTGTGGACTCTGGAATCCTAAATTTGGAAGTGGGTGGAGGTTTCCTTGGCTTGACTCCTGTGGTGGTTAATTAGGTGGAGCATTGTGTGCTCTAGACTCCTTGAAATGTGGTATGGGTGGAGACATCATGTTCTTTGGACTCCTGGTTGTCAGGTGGAGGCATTGTGTACTCTAGACTCCCATGTGTTGTGAATAACTGGTGTAAGTTTCCCTTGAGCACTCTACTCCTCAGGCTCGAAATCTTACTCAGGGGTGTTCATCTACATGAAAGGATCGCAGTGCAATTGGCTTGCAATTGGGAGGAGAGTTGAAATCCCTCTCTTAGTTGTCAGTCATCTAGTCACTAATATAATTTTTTTACCTATAACTTGTGTTTGTTAATGCAAATATTAATGATGAATTATTTTTATCTTGTGGCAATGGATATATCAAAACTGCTAATAAGAATGTGTATTCTTGTGTGTCCATGTAATGGTTGTGAATGACTATCACGGATGTGAGGGACTGTAGGTCCTTTGTGATATTAATATGCTCTCAAAACAGAAAGTTATTTATATGCTCATGGTTAGTTTGATATGATAGGCAAAGTGTGGCTAAGTGTGATTTCCATTATATGTTATGTGTGCACAAACTGAATAGTTGTAGTGTAAATACTATTGAAGGCCTATAGATAATATTGTGAATGATTGTTTAAT
Source organism: Pinus tabuliformis (assembly GCA_031772625.1). Classification (NCBI taxonomy): domain Eukaryota; kingdom Viridiplantae; phylum Streptophyta; class Pinopsida; order Pinales; family Pinaceae; genus Pinus; species Pinus tabuliformis. Next base: position 333,586,546 of record CM062806.1, on the reverse strand, counting down.
AACTTCCATGGAATTGTAGTATAAACCAATGTGTTCTTTATTGTGATGGAGTAGTAGTCTCCATGACTTAGAGTTGATGAGCTTTGTTACTGTAATACTGCTTATGACAAGTCAATAGAGTGTGTGAGGATTTTTTATGCCTGATTGTTATAGACATTTTTGTGCCTTACAGCTTTGAGCATGAAATGTCCATAATCCAAGGGATCCAAAGTCCCTAAATATGTTGTTACAGCTCCTAAAGGAACAAGGTCAACCAATGACAGCTTCTCCCAGAAGTTCTCCACCAAAAAACCACTCAGAAACAGTCAATTCAGGATCAATTCAAGTGCTCCACTAGCTGCCTGCATTGCAAAGCACCCCAGTACACTGTCTAGGTGTGTTGCAACGCACTTGAATGCACTACCCAGGTGCGTTGGGCGGGAAATGACAAGTGGCAGAGTCATTCAACGAGGTGGAAAGACCATGGAAGCTTCCAGAATCTTCTCCAATGACACTTGCCTCACTGGATTCGACCAAGTGATGAGTAAGAGCCTCTCAGTCTCCAAGTGGAAGCAAGAACTGACAGAGAGAAGCCACAAGTCAAAACATAAGCTGACTCATCCTCTCTGCTTACATCTATATATGGATCCCTCATCCCAGAGATCCAGAGGCTGGAATTTTGTACTTTGCAGAGAATTGCTGTTGGTTTGAGATTGAGATTAGTACATTGGGTGATTTATGCTTTGTTGGAGGAGAGGAAGGGATTCCTTTGCTGGGAGGTAGATGCTGGATCGGGACTCTCTTAGTTGTATCTCCTCTTGGACTTTATTATTCTATCAATAAACTATTTGAGTTTCTCCTACATGCTGTGTACCAATGATGTTTTGTTATATTTGCATGTTTAGTTCAATCTGATCCTGAGCTTTTATGAATGTATATCTGTATCTTCTTGTAGTTTCTCTCTCTTGTGATCTTGCAGGAATTTGGTGAAGCTGGGCCGGTAAGGGAGCAGGGAGCTGGGAGCTACTGAAGAGAGGAGCGATTGGATCAACAAACTAGTGAAAGACACAGGTTAGTTAGATCCTTTCTCCTCATTTACATTTCATAAAGAAGAATACTCAAGTAAGTTTCCTTGTTTGTTGCTAAGGCACTATCACACCTTAGAGTGGGATAGGGGCGTTCTGAATAGATACTTTTCCCAACAACAAATTAGCGACTCTTCTGGGGATCGTATCTAGTTAGTTTATTTGTGTTTCTATTATTGTTCTTCTCATAAACTTAGGAGTGCTGAATCGAACTGCATTTGCCATTTACAAATGCAAAGTAGAGATCTGCCACTCTAGTCCACTCACTGGGCCTGTTTATGATCTGAAAAATCTGATCCACAAATGCTCTAACAGCCCTTTGTGATAGCTCTTAGTCCTCCTTTAAATCATCCTCCTAATTGTACCTTATTGATAGCTTTTATCCGGCCAAAAACCGTAGATCAAACTGCAAACCGTGACCCAGAACCCAAAGACAATTCTCATTTCTGCTTCAGCGCAGGCTCTGTGAAGAGACTCTGCATTTCAACGCAGGTCCCGAGAGGGCTACCTGTGCTGCAATTCAGTTTCTCTGTTCTGCAGGTGCGCTGATCAGCCTTTGCCCTGTGTAGCTGTGGTTCTTTGCATCCTTGTGTTCAATTTTATCTCTGTTTTTGCAGCCTGTTATCAGTGTGTGTACCTATCTGAAAACCTCTTTTCTCTGCCTTGATTCTGCATCAGTTGTATAAAGAAACTGTATTTTTTTTTTGTGTATTTGTTACATCATTTGCGGTTTCCCATTACAAAAGTAAACTAGTCATACTGTCGCCCTTAGATCTAGACCTGTCGTAAGTGTCGTTTTGATCTTAGGAGTAAGTTTGTTTGCTGTTGACAGTTGATTGCACTTTTACTTTTGTCTTTTGGTTTGAATTTATGAATTTCTAGTGTCGAAACAAGTGTTTACTTCAAAATCATAAGTGTCGTAATCGTCTTTTTGATTTCAAAAAGAAACTTGTTTGTGTTTTCACTTGAAATCGAATTCAAATTTGTACAACAGCTTTCTTTTTAGGCATCAATATTAAGAAAGTGAAAACAAATACATGCATTTGTGCATTTGCATATTGATCGTTTGTATGGTTTGATTTAGGAAAAAGTGCATTTACAGTGTGCTCTTTGCTCTTTGAGAAAAGATTGTGTCTTTCTTTTCCCCTTGTAGCTAGGATTTTCATTGTTGAAAAGAGATAAATGCTTGCTTATCATCTTTAGACTGCATTTAGGAATTGTATATACATCTCGTGGTGATCCAAAAAGGCAAATTTCTAAGAAAGATCAACCTAAAATAAATTGAATGAACTTAACAACACTTTGTAACTTAACGCACAACATAGAGGTCTAGGCTAGAGACGTGTTCGGGCGTCGTAAAACCTGGTGACTGTCGATCTCGCTGATGGTTGGGTGATTCCTCCTGAGAGACGATAAGCACCAGTACGGATTGTGCTCCCACGTACCGTCAAGTATATATTGGGAGACCCCTATAGGCATAAAACCTTTATCCATAGGAAGCCGTGTCGGCCGCCCTACTGATCGCAATGCACTGAACACAGCATTCGGGAAGATTGACTGCCCGTACCTTAAAAAGTATTCTGCGGTTTTGCAAAAAGTTTGGCACACCCTCTACCTAGAACTCCAGAGCAGTTCCTTTTGGCCTTTTTCAGACTCTATAACAGAAAAAGTCCATCCGAGCATTTGTCACTTCGGGCTCGTTAAAACATCGAAGGAGACTAGAGTCATCTTTTGCTTTTTCTCGACTCTTTAAAATTGAAAAAGCAAGTTGTGTCCAAGCGTCGTTAAAATTTATTTTAAACGGAATATTCATACCCTTTTTCCTGCGTTGATCTTTAGGTTGAGAAAATGGAGTCTACCAACCAAGGAATTCCCCTTGGTGGAAATCCTAGTCCCTTCTCCTCTTGGGGAGATGTTGGTGCGCCCCATATGGCCACATTGTCGCTTCCAGGACTGACAATTGGCCTGCCGGTCTAGCTCTTCTCAACCGATGTCGTTCAGAACACCACTATTCCTGAACAGTCGAATCAGCAGTTAGACCAGTCTAGAGTTACCCACCAGCCTTCTACTTCCTCTAATTCTTCCTCTCTCCCTTCCTCTTCGCTTGACGGAACTGGTAAAGCCAAAAACCAAGTTCCTAAGGAGAAGAAGGAAAAGAAGAAGAAAGAGAAGAAGAAGAAGGAGCCAAAAGCGACTGGGGGCAAACAAGTGTCGTCTAACAAAAATCCACACACTGCACTGACCAGGCCTAAATCGCCATGTGTCATTTGCAAGGGAGACCACTTTCACAGAGATTGTCCCTGCATCCCTCGGATACTAAGGGACTGGTCTCCCCGTTTGCACGATCCGGTGGCGTCAACCTCTGATAGCCATGTTGAATGCACACCGTCAACTAGCGAAAGTGAAGTCCTAGGACAAAAAGGGAGAGCTAGATCTCCCTGTAGACTGTGCGAAGGCAACCACGCCATCCACCGTTGTCCCTTATTAGACGAAGCTAAAAGAGTTTTGGATGATCGTCCGGTTTCACCGTTACGATTTCCTCCTGGATATAAAAAACTCTTGCTGAGTCCTTCGTTAGTTGAAAATCCAGCTGGCCCACTCAAGTGGTCAGCTGAAGCGCCAGTCATTGAAGATGAACCAGCTGAATCCATACCCGACGAAAGTCAAAAGGTCGAGGCGGTAGTTGACCCGGTCTTGCCTTCAGAGGATTTATCTTCGAATGATACAGTCACTGAGGAGAATAAAGATGACACCATCCAAATTCTCTTTGTCAACACAGACTCCGACGAACATGGGGGCAATCCACCCATTCCTTTATCGCAGGAAGGAAGTTCATCAGAGCGATACCCGGCCGTCTACTCGGTCCCACCTCCAAGCAACCTAGTTGTCTCCTTCGACTGGAACCAACTAGGCAGACCCCGTTTGCCAGCAAGCATACCATTCAGAATTATCGTCCAAATATACAGAATGGTCATGGCTGGCACCATCATTGATGAGGGGGCATCTGTGAGTATCCTTTCCTCTACTGCTTGGAAAGTGCTTGGTTCGCCATCGCTTTTGCCTGAAATGAGAAATCTGACAGGCTTTGATAAAGGAACCAGTCGACCTTTAGGGATCCTCCCCAATGTGCCCATAACATTGAAAGGGAAGACCGTTCAAATGAACGTGATGGTCGTTCAAGGACCCTTGGATTATAACCTACTCCTTGGACGAGACTATATATATTGCATGGGAGCCATCATCTCCTCACTCTTTAGAGTAATGTGTTTTCCGCACGAAGGAAGAGTGGTCAAGCTCGTGGACCAGCTTTCATTTCCTGGATCACGCATCGCAAATAGTCATATACCGTCCCTAAATGGTCTCTTCACGCAAGAAATGTCTCAACCCACGGTCCGTCCTCCCGATGAGCGCGAGTAATTGGGAAGGATATGACTGGAACCCAGGGAGCATCCATCCTGGTCTGCTTCGGCAGGAAAACTTTGGGTATAGGGTAGGTTTCCGTGGGAGAATATGACTACTCCGTACCCCGTCCGTGATTGGAAGAGGGGCTGTTCTAGAATAAGATTCTTTTGTCAAAGTCATGTGAGTTGGCGGGCATCGTCGCTCACCTTTGTTTATCTCGGTAGACATCGCCGAAGGAGTGTTCTGTTTGAAAGATTAACAGAACAATCTTTGGGTGACCTGAAAGAGGTAGGCCTCTCTCGGTAAAACAATTGTTTTGGCGGAAGTGAAGTAGAGGTAACCTTGAAACTTTGTTTTATACCTGGGGGCATGCAAACCTTTTGGAGTGCAAGCAAGGGGCGGCTATTTATTTTTTAAATTTTTAGGTCCTTCCCTTTAAACCTGTAGGTCTAACCCTTTAAACTCGTAGGATTAGTCGTTTCCGAACTTGCATAATGAAAGGATGCGGGGCATAGCTTTGTAAGGCGCAAGCTCCATAAAAAATGGAATCTTATATGAGACATTCTTATCATATGACTGGATAATTGAGCAGTGTTACCGCAAGGTTCAAGCTCGTTAAAAAATAAACCCGCACCGAGCAAGTGTTTCCACCCGCGTTTAAGCTCGTTAAAAAATGAACTATCCTCCAGTAAATAACCACCGTGAATGTAACATTATCAGCCATTAAAGCCTTGGTTGTGTTTGCACCGTCACCTCCACTTTTCCATTGGCCGATCATTCACCTCCATTTGATTGTTTACCCCTTTTGAGGAACAACTGCGAAGAGTGATTTCACTAGCCATCCTTGTGACACTGCCGTGCTTGGAAAATTCCAACCCTTACCTGGAATCAGCTGCTACCCATTTTATCACTCGTTCCTCAAAAGACGAGTCTTCTTTAAGCTCTTTTCATTTGACTCTTAAAATATGAAAAGATTGCCGAGTTTTGGCCTTCCAGCTCGTTAAAGTGACCGGAAGAGCTATCCCTCCTCTAGATTTTAATCTTTTTGGACCTGAGGGATTATTGCACAAAAAGATCGAGCGCTTGTTTTGTTCGACTCGTTAAAACTATCGAAAATTCATCCCTTCTGTATTGTTTTATACTTTTTCGGACTTAAGGGATTAGATGACGAAAAATGACATCTGGAGTTAACTTTACGTACCTTTTCAGACTCTCTAAAAATGAAAAGGACCGAGTTATCTTTGTCGTTAGACTCGTTAAAAGCATTAATAGCGACAAACTTGTCTTTAGACGAGAACGAGTTTCACTATCGCTAGGCTCGTTTAAACATAGCGATGGGTTTGCCCGAAGGGAAAATTATAGAACAAGCATATGTTATCCTCCTCAAGCTTGACAAAAATAAAGAGGTACTGGTCAGCAATGACTGGGGAAAAATTGGGAAGAAACTCAAAGAACCTTTATTGGTAGCAAGTCGCTCTTGAACATGACACTTCCACTCCGTGCCTGAGTCGGGTTGGGTTGTTTCATTCACCGATCACATCACCATGGTCTCACCATACCATCCACCTTTGGGGTAAATGCTACCAATCCATCACATAAGTGTCGCCGATATGTTCAAGAGAAGTCATCCAGAGAAGTCAACCGTGTCCCATCCACTACCATACATTATCCTTCATTCTTTCATGACCGCCACCCTGAACCATATATCATCAGATCGTTTTCACCTCCATCAAAATCATTTGCTCCGTTCCGTGTCACTGATGTGGGATACATCAAGGCCCTCCTTTGACGTATCGCTTCTTGTCGACATCAGCTCATTATCCAAGAAGTTGATCTAGGAACACCCCCTTCAGTACTTTGAAGCTTGCATGCCTCAATGGCAAGTTTCTCACTTCCGGCGACAGGTATACATCAATGACCTTCGACCGAAAGATTTTGCGTGGTGTTTGACGCCAAGTCCTTTATTCACACCACGTGAATTGTACTGCAGTACCTTGAGGGTCATTATCATTATCGGTGATTCCTCTCACACTTGTTAACAGTTTACATCATTGACTGGTAATCAAGCGATGTCTTTCCATGTTCGACTTCAAAACATTTCTCACATGGATTGACTTGTACTTAGAGTGAAGATCGGACGAGATTGAAGACCACGGATCTAGTTTCATCCATCCGGGCTGCGATATATATTCAAGGAAAATAAAGACATTGACATGTACAGCATTGCAGAACAGATGATCATCCTACCAAAAGGATGATGATTTCATCAGAATCATCAGTCTACCATCAGACGATTGTCTGTCCTATGTACATAAAAATGAATTTATAAAGCTGAGCATGGGAATGCCCGCCTCAGCTAGATCATGAAAACAGTATGAAAAATAATGTATCGTATTGTATCTTATTACAGGTCTCCTCCCAGCATTGAATGAACTTCGGATCCTCCTAATAAAGCATTTCACCCGATAAACGGCCTCATACTTTAGGGGGCAACTGTTATAGACATTTTTGTGCCTTATAGCTTTGAGCATGAAATGTCCATAGTCCAAGGGATCTAAAGTCCCTAAAGATGTTGTTACAGCTCCTAAAGGAACAAGGTCAACCAGTGACAGCTTCTCCCAGAAGTTCTCCACCAAAAAACCACTCAGAAACAGTCAATTCAGGATCAATTCAAGTGCTCCACTAGCTGCCTGCGTTGCAAAGTACCCCAGTACACTGTCTAGGTGCATTGAAACGCACTTGAATGCACTACCCAGGTGTGTTGGGCGGGAAATGACAAGTGGCAGAGTCATTCAACGAGGTGGAAAGACCATGGAAGCTTCCAGAATCTTCTCCAATTACACTTGCCTCACTGAATTCGACCAAGTGATGAGTAAGAGGCTCTCAGTATCCAAGTGGACGCAAGAACTGACAGAGAGAAGCCACAAGTCAAAACATAAGCTGACTCATCCCCTCTGCTTACATCTATATATGGATCCCTCATCCCAGAGATCCAGAGGCTGGAATTTTGTACTTTGCAGAGAATTGTTGTTGGTTTGAGATTGAGATTAGTACATTGGGTGATTTATGCTTTGTTGGAGGAGAGGAAGGGATTCCTTTGCTGGGAGGTAGATGCTGGATCAGGACTCTCTTGGTTGTATCTCCTCTTGGACTTTATTATTCTATCAATAAACTATTTGAGTTTCTCCTACATGCTGTGTACCAATGATGTTTTGTTATATTTGCATGTTTAGTTCAATCTGATCCTGAGCTTTTATGAATGTATATCTGTATCTTCTTGTAGTTTCTCTCTCTTGTGATCTTGCAGGAATTTGGTGAAGCCGGGCTGGTAAGGGAGCAGGGAGCTGGGAGCTACTGAAGAGAGGAGCGATTGGATCAACAAACTAGCGAAAGACACAGGTTAGTTAGATCCTTTCTCCTCATTTACATTTCATAAAGAAGAATACTCAAGTAAGTTTCCTTGTTTGTTGCTAAGGCACTATCACACCTTAGAGTGGGATAGGGGCGTTCTGAATAGATACTTTTCCCAACAAAATTGATTTTCCACATTCTAACGTTGTAGTTTTGTTGTACAAGTGGCGGGAATGGTCGCGTAGTTTCATTGGGACACTCAATACTTCGAGTTTGGGATCGCATCAAGTAGGCCAATACCCTAGCCGAATGAGCCTTGATAAATTTCCAAGTAAGGACCCTGAACTACATAGGCTCTAAGTTAATAGAGCACCAGACAGGAAAATTAGCATTAATCCTCATAAAATTTCACATCACGTCAGACTAGGAGTGCAAGGGGTTGTTGAAAAAGCAGTTTACGGTTGATAGATGCAAGCAATGGGGTATTTTTCATTACCCATCATGATTTTTTCCACCACACCATGGCAGTGTGATGAGGAGTCCTATTAATTTGGGGAAGTTGGTGCTATAGATGGAAATCGTGAAAAGGACCCTCTCTATGATTATATGAGAAGTTAGCACTTGGCATGGAGATTAGGGAAAACTTAGGTTGGAGTGGTGCTCTATAGGAATTCAATGTGAATGGTTTTTGTCATCCTAATGTCATTGCAAATCATGGGATGACAAAATAATTCAAAATTTTCATTTTGCATCAAGCCACGGAAATCACAGGAACTGAAAAATAGAAAGAAGGCACTTAACAGATATTCCCTTTGTTACTTAATGCCAAAATGACCATTGCGCCATGGAGGTCATAGTTGGGAGCATTGAAGTAATAAGGGCGCAAACCAATAAAAGGTGTGGGATGGGAAATGTTCTCCTCACTTGGCATGAATATTAATGCCACGCCATGAGGGTTTGGGATAGAGTACACCTTATAAATAAAGCGCGGTAGCGTGAAGGCATTATGGCACTATAACATGGTGGGACCACGTTGGCCATGGGAGATGTGGCACGTCCATGTAGGCATGTGGTTGCCACATGGCTGAGCCTTGCTAACTTGGTAGTGTTTTGGGGCTCAAAATTCAAATGAGCATAATTCTCAATATAGATGTCAGATTAGAGAAAATTTAATATTTCTAGAAAGATCTCAGCAAGTTGAACGCAATGGTGTAAGTCGAAGTTAATTCTACTAACTTTAGTGATGGGGGAATTTTGTAACCCCATTTCCATGACAATATAATGGAGGGTTGATTAATTGAAATTAATACCTCCCATTCAGTGGAGATTAATCCTATGGGGTGGGAGGGAGCGTTACATGGTCCTTTGGGTCGTGACCATATGACCATGCTCAACATGACCTTATCCTTAATCTTTTCGCCTCAATCCTTTGGTCCTTTCCCTTGGATGACCATATGACCATGCCATGTGATCGTGTCTCTAGGGGTCCATGGTTGAACACATGATGTCATCATGTCATGTGGAAACCCATGAGGGGTGCCACATGTCACTCATTTTGAATATTTGACCAACTAAAAACTGTTATTCATCCTTACCACAGAGCAGTCCTTGGAGGTGCCACATCATCCCATTGATGTCATCTTAATGATGTGTCAATCCTTGTTAGTGCCACATCATCCTTGTTGTCACATTATTTTTTCTATCGAATCAAATCTCATCACATTATATTTGTTGCCACATCATAGTTGATTATGTAGGAGGGAAATGTCACCATTAGAGAAAATTTTAGCCTCTAAGTGTCCATGATTTTTTCATGTAATTTCCATATCATAATATGTAAACCAATCGAAATCCTTTAAATTTAAAAAGAGGTACATGAAAATATGTAAAAGCCAAAAATAAAATTTAAAAAGGTAGTTTTCTTCTTTTCCCTCCAAAATTCATAACCCTTATTTTATTATTTTCCTTAGGAGGCCACTTTTAGGTCGAAGTTTCCTCTAATGTAGCAAGTGTTAAATTTAATGCAAGTTTGTTCATTTTCCATCATATATATAATCAATGAACCATAGATCCACCCAAAATATGTGGATTGATTAACAAATTTGTTGTTTTTGGGTTTGGTCCAATAGTTTAGGCCCCTAACTAATGTTGATCTTCAAATGGCCATAACCTATCATCCAAGCATATTATACCAGAGTGTGATATACCATTGGAAAGGTCTCAAAGAAGACTATGTAACCATAACATCCATAGATTCATTATGACATCATAAATTTGAAAGAAAAAAAATAAAATCAAGAGACTTCATACCTCTTTGAATTATCTTGATGATGGCATGCAAGATATCCAACTATCATATTACTTCCTTTGATTCATTAATGACATTGTTGTTTCTTTCGACATCCCCTTTAACATTAATGGAACTTGTTGTCATCAATGAAAACACTATGTGCAACAATATCCCCCTTTGTCATTGAAGGAAATGCCACCAGACATTGATGGTCATTAATGGAAATAGGTCAAATTCTCCTTGCATTACTCCTTCCTTATTTCCTTCCTTCTGTCAATGTTTGCATTCTCTTCTCCAGTATTCTTGCTCAATGTTTTTCAATATCTTCCAATGTATGCATCATCCAATGGTTGAATAAGTGTTTACATTCTCTCTCCCTTTGACATCAATTCTTAGATGACTTGTGTGTCATCCTGATACTAATATATGTGAATTATCCTCCTAATACCATGTTGTAAGTGCCTACCAATGCTTATCCAACTCTTCTTGTACTTTCTCGTGGACTGTTGATAAGTGGTTTTCATTGATGTCAACCCAAGCAACACCAACGGCTACCCTGATCTTGCATGTGCATTTTGACTTGACAAATTATCCTATTCTAAGTTAAGGATCTTCGACATGGATTCAACTTGTCAAGATGTTTCCGTTGATATATGGCACCCCACATAGTTCTTCACGGTTTGAAGGTTATTTGTGTTTGAACTTAGTAACCCTAGTTAGTGGGCTAAAACCCCATGGGGTTGTGGCATGGCACTCATCATTGGTTGTGGTCATTGAATAGTCAATAATTAATAATTTTTTATGCTCCTAAAATCCCTCCAACGTTCACTTGTTGAGGACCCTCTCAACTCAAGACATTTATATAAATAGTGACCCTCATATCCTCCTCTAGCGAAAATTTCTCAAAGAACTATCTAGTGAGAAGACCTGTGTAATTTTTTGGCCCTCTTGAGCTTCTAATGTAGGATTTTTGCAGGGAGTTTAAGGTTTCGTTGAAGTCTGGTTAGGGCACAAAATTATGATCAAGTTTGAAGGTGTGCTTTGAATTAAGTTTAGAGCCTTGGATTATAGGATTTCACTGCATCAAATAGGTCATCGTGGTATTTTCGCTATAAATATTTTCTATGAAGCTTTAGAAGCTTAAATTAAAACCCATTTGAGCCAAAATCTTGATTCGCAATATTTTCAGAGATATGATTTGAAGAAGTTAGGGTTTTTGCAGGCTCCTAAATTCCATGTCAAACAGGTGACCTCGAGAAAATCGTCATAACTTTCTCTCTGAGCATTGGATTCAAATTTCGTAAAAAGTAATAGAAATAGGATGGATTTTAGTTTGGTGGGTATCGTTTTCAAGGCTGAAGGTTGAAAGAACGACACGTGGCACTTCGTACACGTTCACTCTACTGAACCAGTCTATAATCAGGTCATCATGGGAGATTGGGCATAACGCTTTCTTGAAGAACATAATATTGATCGTACCTATGGGGTTGGAAAGAGGACTTAGAGGGATACCATAGGACGATATTTCAGACCTTAGAGATCTGCAATTACATAGATACAACATATTCAATATCAAGCTCCTATAAGGCAAGAAAAAGTATGCATTCAAGGATCACTGCAGTAAGGACCACACATCAACAGTCAAGGGTAAGTTTGCTACAACAAGGTATGTATGATTAGTGTTTGCACTTGAATTTTGAGTATCATCTCTGACATATGTTTTTGCAGGACAACGTAAGTTTTTTGTATTTGTTTGTGTATTTCTTGTAATGCATGTGCGGGAAGGATGACACTTTAGAACAACTCAGACACATACTAGAAGGACATGCAATGCCAAAGTACCATTAGTTGAAGCAAGAAAAATGGTACCTCAGCAGCTGCAAGTGATCCAAGAAGCAATCTTGAGTCAAGTGTCAGGTCTTGTCAAAAAGTCAGTGTTGTAAAAGATTCAACATTGTAAATTTGTAAAAGAGTCATTATTGTAAAAGAGTTAATCTACCTAGAGTCGAAGAGGCATTGTTGGGAGGTATAGGAGTCACAGTTGGGATGATGTCATGGTTGGGTTGTAGGTCATAGTGTGATTGGGTGTTCGGTCAAGTACAAGAAAATCATTGTAAATCATATTGCATTGTGGATCATTGTCCTTGGTATGGGATTCCACACTCTTGACTCACTTCTAATCATTATAGGGTGGAGGGAGGTGCAAGGCAGATGCATGAATTCGCCAACAGGTTGGAGCATGTGAACACTTCATGGTGGTAGGTTGGTCTAGGATGTTGGGGCATCCATTCAGTTGACTACTAAAGAAACCAGGTCATTGGGGTGTCCTTCTAGTGGGAGCTGGGGAAGAATTTTTTCTAGAATTATAGGAAATTGTAACTTTCATTTCAGTTGGGGCTGAAGATTAAAGAATTTATTAGAAAAGCATTCGGTGGTTTTTGACCCGAATGGGGTTTTCCACCTAAAATTCTTGTGCCTATTGTGTTCTTTGATTTACTATTGTTAATGGATAAACATTAATAATAATTGAAGATTAACTAATGCTATGAAAATATTTAAAAGTGATAATTGCTGAGGAACACTGATTCACCCCCCCATTGTTTCCAACAATTCGTATCAGAGTTTGGTTCCTTCAATAGGAGTCTAACAACTGGAAGGAGATCATGGAATACACCAAGAATAGAGTTCCTTTGTTTAATGGAAACAATTATGCACTTTGGAGTGGAAGAATGCAAGTTCATTTGCTGGCACAAGGATACAAAGTATGGGAACTCATTGAAAAAGGCTTCACATCAACCCCGGATGAACAAGGTAAGAAAAATATGGTATGTGATGCAAAGGCTGAAGATCTTATTATCAGCAGGCTTATCGTATCTGCCTATTTTAAGGTATTGAGTTGCAAAATTGCTAAAGAGGTATGGGGTAAGCTTGAAAATATATATGTAGGTGACTCATAGGTGAAAGAAGCAAAGATTCAATTTTTCAGGGCAAAATTTGAGCAACTCAGAATGAAGGAAGATGAAGATATTGTTGCATACTTTCAGCGTGTTGATGAAACAACAAATACATTGGAAGGTTTGGGAGAACTTGTCGACACAAAAATTGTTGTCCGAAAGATCCTTAGAACCTTGCCAATAAGATTCAACCTAAAGGTATCTGCCTTGGAAGATAGATTGAATCTGACCAATCTCATCATAGATGAATTGCATGGAATTCTTATGGTATATGAAATGAGGATTGAAGAAGAGGATGGCACATCTCACTTAGAAACAACATTTGCCACATCTAAGAAGACTAGTAAGGACAACCAGACTCTGAAAGCAAAAACTTGCAATTGTAAGGATGAAGAAAAGGAAGAAGATGAAGAAGAATTTTCAGATAAAGAATTTTCCTACTTCATGCGGAAAATGAGAACAGGTATGGGAAAATTCAAAGGTAAACTTCCATTAATATGTTTTAATTGTGGTGAGGTTGGGCATTTTGCAGCCAAGTGTCCTCACAAAATTAACGTTGTTACGAAGGGAAAGAAAGGTCCTAGGAAGTACAACAAGAAAGGCAAGAAGAAATGGTTTAAGAAGAGTTTCTTCTCCAAAGAAGATAGCTCCTCATCTGATGAAGACAGTGATAACGAAGAAGAAATCAACGAAAGAGTATTGTTTATGGCCAAGCACAATAAGCAAGAGGCATCTGACGAAGAAGGAGAAGAAGAGATGACTGAGGTTGAATTTCAAAACGAAGTGATCAGGGTTATCAAAGAGCTCAAGGCCGAAAAGAAGCACGTCAACACTCTTGAAGACAAATTAAAGACAGAAAGGGAATAGGTCCTAAATCTTAAAATCAAGATTGAAGAATACAAATGAATTGAAGAATCTCTCAGGAAAGAATTAAAGGAAAGAAACAAGGAAAGAGAGGCATTGGAAATTGAAATAGTATTTCTACGAAAGGAAGTAAAAGGTGGGAAAACTCTTCAAAACTATGCCAACATCTCAAAGGTATTGGAAGAAATCATCAACAATCAACAATCATGTAGTGACAAGAGTGGTCTTGGTTACAAAGAAAAATCCAAAAAGGAGTCAAGTCCTTCTATGACAACAAAAGAAGATGGATATGAAAAATATACCAAGAAGGTAGATCTCTTAGCTAAATCAAGAGATCAAGACTTGTAGGAAGAACCATGGAAAACAATTCCTTGAAGAAGATTTCCTCCTAGGTATCAAACTATCTTTTATGGTCATTGTTATTCATGTGGAAGGTTTGGACATAGAGTTGTAGAATGTCGCATGTATGTTTGGAATGAATATAGTTCCAGGAGATCTTTCAGAAATGGATATTCCAGAACTTAGCAGAATATCAACAGATTTGATCATTTGAGAGATGATGTCGAATGTTACAAATGTAACAATTTTGGACATCTGGCTAAAGATTGCAGACTTGGAAGATCTTCAAAGGAATTCTCGAAAAATCAGAATGAACAAGTATGGAAAAAAAAGATTGAAAAATTTGTTATCGCTCTCAAGGCTCAAAGCAACATAAACGTTTGGTATGTTGACAGTGGTTGCTCAATGCATATGACTAGAGACAAAAATGAGTTCATATCCTTGCAGGAAAAGAAGGATGGAACAATGTCTTTTGGAAATGATGGGTCTTCAAATGTCATAGGAGCAGGTACGATCACACTTGGAAGCAAGGATGCATTAGCGAAGGATGTGTTGTTGGTTGAAAATATGAATCACAATCTGCTCAATGTTGGACAGATGTGCGATCAAGGACACACAATGCTATTCAACTCTAAGAAATGTGAAATCAGGAAAGGCAAATTTGGAAAAATTGTGGCTACAACAAGTAGAGCTCCAAATGACATATACATTTTGGATGAAACACCTAAAGGGTGCTTTTTGGCAAAAGAAGATGAAAGTTGGTTATGGAACAAATGAATGGGACATATAAATTTCGACAATTTGGTCAGGATCAACAAAAAGGAAGCAGTAAGAGAAATTCCTAAAATTTCAAAACCTACCAATACGATATGTGAATCTTGTTGGCACAACAAAAAAACAAAATTTGAGTTCAAGAAAAAGGAACACTTTGTTTCACGTCCATTGGAATTAATACATACTCATCTATGTGGTCCTATGAGAACAAAAGGCTTAGACGGTGAATTATACTTTTTGCTAATAATAGTTGACTACACCAGAATGATAGTCGTCGGTTTATTAAAGAAAAAGGTTGAGGCATTCGAATGTTTCAAAATCTACAAGGAATTGGTCGAAAATGAAACTGATTTGAATATCAAATGTCTGAGATCATATAATGGCAGAGAATTCACGTCCAATGCATTTCAGCAATATTGTGATGAAAATGGAATAAAAAGGAAATCCTCAACAGCTAGAACACCATAACAGAATGGATTTGGTGAAAGAAAAAACAGAACCGTATAGTAAATGGCTAAAACAGTGTTAAATGACTCAAAATTAGATGATAAATTATGGGTTCAATAAATCGATACAACCGTATTCATTATAAACAAAGGTCTGCTCAGGAACAATTGTAAGATGACTCCATACAAACTATGGAAAGGAAGACTCGCTAGCATCAAATACTTCAAATATTTGGAATTAAATGCTACATCAAAAGATAAGACCGAAAATTGGGTAAGTTCAATTCTGTGTTGACGAAGGTATTTTCGTTGGTTATTCACACAAACGAAAGGCTTATAGATGCTACAATCTGAGGTGAAAATAAATAGTTGAAAGCATAAATGTTACTTTTGACGAAGAATGTGTTCTAAAGTATAACAATGATATCGTCTCTTCAAGAAAATATGAGGGGCTTGAGGTAGAATCTGTGAATGATGAAGAAGAAGCTCCTTAACAAGACCAATAAAATAAGGAAACAACAGTCAACCAAGAGGAAATAAGAAATGATCAGCAGGATGTAAAAGAAACTTCTCCAAAAGTTTTAAAGAATGGTGTGAAAAGAATCATCTGTCAAATCAAATCATCGATGACATAAATCAAGGAATTGGAACCAGAAGAAGTTGACAACTTCATTCATCACAGCAAGCCCACCTTGCTCTTTTAGCAACTTTTGAGCCTAGCAATTTTAAGGAAGCTAGTCAAGATGAACACTGGGTAGCAGTTATGAATGAAGAACTGGATCAAATTGAGAAGAACGAAACTTGGATAAAAATGTTATTGGAACTAAATGGGTCTTCAGAAACAAATTGAATGAGGAAGGACATGTTACCAAGAATAAGGCAAGATTAGTCTACAAAGGATATGCACAAGTAGAGGGAATTGATTTTGAAGAAACATTTGCTCCCGTTCCCATAATGGAAGCTATCAGGATGTTTCTCACTTATGCATGCTCAAGAAAAATCAAGGCGTACCAAATGGATGTTAATTCAGCCTTCCTAAATGGTGAATTGGAAGAAGAAGTTTGCATTGAAAAACCCAAAGGTTTTCTGCTCCCTGACAAGGAAGACTACATTTGCAGATTAAAGATGGCACTATATGGTCTCAAACAAGCTACTGGAGATTGGTATGCTCATCTTGATGGATATCTACATCAACAAGGATTCAAGAAAGGAGGCGCCGACAACAATCTCTATGTGAAAGTGGATCAATATAACCTAAAAATTATCGAGGTACATGTTGATGATATAATATTTGGAAGCAACTATGACCGATTAAGTAAAAACTTTGCCATAAAGATGCAAAGTGAGTTTGAAATGTCTCTACTTGACGAGCTGACATACTTTTTAGGGCTTTAGATATCTCAACAGGATAAGGGAATATTTATATATCAAACCAAGGACATCAAGGAAATTCTCAAGAAATTCAAGATGGAATATTGCAAGCTTGTCCTTACCCCGATGGTAATAGGTTGCAAGTTAGTTTTAGAAGATTTGTCAAACGATGTGGACCAGAGGTGGTATAGATCTATTATTGGCAGTCTTCTAAATGTGATAGCTTCTCGGCCAGACGTAATGCAGGTAGTTGGAAAAGTAGCAAGATTCCAAGCAGCACCAAAAGAATCTCATATTATTGCCATCAAAAGAATTCTTCAATATCTTAAGGGCACAACAAAATATCATTTATGGTATCCCAAAGGAAATGATCTAGTTTTCCAAGCTTATACAAATTCAGATTGGGTATGAAGTGTTGATGATCGAAAGAGTACTAGTCGAGAAAAATTTTATATAGGTGGTTGTCATGTTTCATGGTTAAGTAAAAACCAGTCTTCAATCTCATTATCCACAACAGAAGCATATATTATGATGGTAGCAGCTTGTTGTACTCAAGTTCTCTAGATGAAGCAAAATTTTCAAGATCTTCAAGTCAAGTTTGATGATCCTATTCCCATCTTTTGTGATAACACCAGTGCCATCAGTATCTCCAAGAATCCTGTGATGCATTCCAAAACAAAGCACATTCCAATCAAATATCATTTCGTTAGAGAGCAGGTCACCGAAAAGAATATCAAGCTTGAATATGTTAGCACAAAGGAACAAATTTTTGACATCTTTACCAAACCATTACCTCATGAAGCATTTGAGTATCTTCGCCAAAAGCTTGGGATTCTCCCAAGTTCTCATTAGACTCTTTCTCTTATCTAACTAAGTAGAAAGGGGGAGTGGAGGTGTGTACAGGTCCACAAGATGACAATTTGTCAGGGGGAGTTACCCTTTTCCATTGATGACAAAGGCGAAGAGAAGGTAGTCAGAAGAGGTGTCATGATCACATTGGGAGTACTTGTGTTGCCATCCATGCCAAAGGGGGAGATTGTTGATCAGTGGTTGTCATTGATGTCAACCCGAGTAGCACCAGGGGATACCCCAATCTTGCATGGGAATTTTGACTTGACAACTCATCCTATTTGAAGTCAATGATCTTATATATGGATTCTACTTGTCAATATGTTTCCATTGATATATGGCATGCCACGTAGTTCTTCACGGTTCAAGAGTTATTCATGTTTGAAGTTAGTAACCCCAGTGAGTGGGCTAAAACCCCATGGGGTTGTGGCATGGCACTCATCCTTGGTTGTGGTCATTGAATAGTCCATAATTAATAATGTTTTATGATTCTAAAATCCCTCCAACGTTCAATTGTTGAGGACCCTCTCAACTCAAGACATTTCTATAAATAGTGACCCTCATATCCTCCTCTAGCAAGCACTTTTCAAATAACTATCTGGTGAGAAGACCTATGTAATTTTTCGGCCCTCATGAGCTTCTAACACAGGATCTGTTGTAGGGAGTTTAAGGTTTCGTTGAAGTTTGGTTAGGGCACAAAATTATGAAGGTCTGTTTTGAAGCAAGTTTAGAGCCTTGGATTCTAGGATTTCGGGGCTTCAAACAGGGCATCATGGTATTTTCACTATAACTTTTTTCTACGAAGCTTTAGAAGCTAAAATTAAAACCATTTGAGAAGAAATCTTGATGAACCTCGTGATCAAATTTCAAATCTTGGTTCGCTATATTTTCTGAGATATGATCTAAGGAAGTTAGGGTTTTTGCAGGCTCTTGAATTCCATGTCAAACATGTGACCTCGAGAAAATCGTCATAAATTTCTCCCTCAGCATTGGATTCAAATTTCGTAAACAAGGATAGAAAGAGAACGAACTGTATTTTTTTGGGTATCACTTTCAAGGCTAAAGATTGAAACAGTGACACGTGGCACTTCGTACAATATCGCTCTATTGAAGCAGTCTATAATTAGGTCATCATGGGAGATTGGGAATAACTCTTTCTTGAAGAATCCAATCTTGATTAGACCTATGGGGTTGGAAAGAGGACTCATAGGGCTACCAGAGGACAAAATTTCAGACCTTGGAGATCCGAAATTACATAGATACAACATATTCAATAAATAGTTCCTAGAAGGAAAGAAAAAGTATGCATTCAAGGATCACTGCAGTAAGGACCACACATCAACAATCAAGGGTAAGTCTGCTACAACAAGGTATGTATGATTAGTGTTTGCATTTGAATTTTGAGTATCATCTCTGACATATGTTTTTGCAAGACAATGTAAGTATATTGTTTTGTATTTGTTTGGGCCTTGCTTGTTAATGCATGTGCAGGAAGGATGACACTTTAGAACAACTCAGACACATACTAGAAGGACATGCAATGCCAAAGTACCATTACTTGAAGCAAGCACAATAGTACCTCAGCAGCTGCAAGTGATCCAAGAAGCAATGTCGAGTCAAGTGTTAGGTCTTGTCAAAAAGCTAGTGTTGTAAAAGAGTCATCATTGTAAATTTGTAAAAGAGTCATCATTGAAAGAGTCATTATTGTAAAAGAGTCAATCTACCTAGAGTCAAAGAGGCATTGTTGGGAGGTATAGGAGTCATTGTTGGGATGATGTCATGGTTGGGTTGCAGGTCATAGTGTGATTGGGTGTTCGATCAAGTACAAGAAAATCATTGTAAATCATATTGTATTGTGGATCATTGTCCCTGGTATGGGAGTCCACACTCTTGTCTCACTTCTGATCATTATAGGGTGGCAGGGAGGCGCTAGGAAGGTGCATGAAGTAGCCTGTAGGTTGGAACCTGTGAATACTTCAGGGTGGTAGGTTGGTTTAGGATATTGGGGCATCCATTCAATTTACTACTGAAGAAACTAGGGCGTTGGGGTGTCCTTCCAGTGGGAGCTGGAGAAGGATTCTTTTCTAGAATTCTAAGAAGTTGTAACTTTCATTTCAGTTGGGGCTGAAGATTAAAGTATTTATTAGAAAATCGTTCGGTGGTTTTTGACTTGGATGGGATTTTCCACCTAAAATTCTTATGCCTCTTGTGTTCTTTTGTTTACTGTTTTTACTGGATCAACATTAATAATAATTGAAGATTAAATAATGCTCTGAAAAGATTTAAAAATGTTAATTGCTAAGGAATATTGATTCACTCCCCTCTCAGTATTTCCAACATAGACATGATAGAGTCTCCTACTAATACCATGCTTCCTTCACCTGAAAGTGCATATCTATTCTCTCCAACTATTTTGGGACTTTTTAGTGGACCTAATATAGTCTCCCCCTGAGACCATGTTGTTGATGCTTCTCCAATTGTTCCTAGACTTTCATGTGGATGTGATAGAGTCTCCCTTAATACCATGCTTCCTTCATGAGTAAGTGCCAATCATGTATGCATTCTTTAATCACCCTTAAATTATCATGTTGACCTAATGGATTCTCCCCTGAAACCATCCTTCCTATGGACCTGATCAATAAAATCTCCCATTCTCAATACGCTTCCATCCGCTAGTATACATCTTCATCTATTCTTACACTACTTTGCATTTGAGTTATCATCATCAAGTCATACTTTTTAATGCAAATGGAATCTCCCCATTTCATTGTTCATGTGTTTCTCTCATACCAATAACTTCTTCATGCAATTGATCATTATTTATACATAATCTTGCTTCTTCAAGTTTTGATTCAACAAGTTATGGTCTTGAAGAAGATTTAACCAAGGGATTATATCGAAGGGGTCAAATATAACCTTGGTTATGTTTGTCTCCTTCTCCATCATGTAGAGTTGATTCATGGATTAATAGGGATTTCCTCTTGCTTATGCCACCTCAATTTGATTATGAAATCACGTGTGTGTGTCCTTCATTGTGACATATGTAACATAAAACATTAGGCTTCAACATTGATGGAAATGACCCATATGATTTGTTTTTAATTTAATCCATATTTCTAAGCCTAGGAATTTAATCATATCCTCTATACCGAATCATATCACGAGTTTTACAATCTTGTGCTTTGTGGCCAAATTTTGTGCATGAAAAACAATAACTAAAGAATTTATTTTGATACCTGGAGGTATAGTGATATCTTGATCTTTTGAAGTTGTTCCTTGGAAGAGTCTCACCCTTCTGTTGATTTGTAACTCTTGCTTCATTGTTTCTTGTAAATAATTTATGAACATTTTATGTCATGGGGGGTTTCATTCTTTCATTTTGGTTCCTTCCCTTTTGTGAATTAGATGTACCATATTTATTATTGGCATCATTTTGAGAATCATTAGGGATGTTGAAATGAACATACTTGGGATGATTCATTACTTGCTTACGATATTCAAATGATTTGTTTCAAGATGTGATGAATGTCTGATAGAGCTTCTTGGGTTGATATTCATTTGATGTGCTTGGAAAAGCTTTATTCTTGTATGTCTTGCATCTTTCTTGATAACCAAGACCTATTTTGATATGGTCCAAAGATTCAACCCATTTTTGAAGCTTTAGATTGTGTTTGAGTTGTTCCAATTATTCTTTCAAAAGCACAACTTCCTCTTCTAGCCTTTCACAAAGTTTTTCTTTCTCATTCAACTATTCTAACAAAAACTCCTTTACCCTTTTAGCTTCCTCTAGTTCAACTTTAAGAGAAAGAATGGCCTCTTCATTTAGATTTATGTCTTGAAGTTGCTACATTAGTTGACCTTCCTTATTTCTAAGGGTTTTTATTTCCTTTAACACACTTTTAAGTTCTCCTTCATAATATGTCTTTGCTTCAAGTTCTTCTGTTTCAGCAAAAAAAAAGTATTTCACCTCTTTTGTCATCGGTCACACTTTCATTGCTTTCATATTCACTTTCTTATTTTGAGAGGAAGTTATTTTTCTTGTTAGCTTGCTTCTTCTTTTGATTCTTATACTTGAATCTTAGTTCATCATCATTATCATTCATTCTTGCATAAGGAGATTTAGAAGCATAATGTCCTATTATCCCACATTCAAAACACTTGAAAGGGAGCTTACATTTGAACTTCCAGGTTCCTTTTTTCAGCATCTAGACAAACTCGACTTCTTTTTCATCAGAATTGCAGTATGATTAATTTGCATGCTTCTTCCCTTCTTTGGCTTCTTGGAATGTCACTTCCTTAATTCCTAATTTTTCCTTCTTTATCCTTAGCTCATAAGATGAGTGTTCCATGAAGTACATCCATAGTCATTTTATCCATGTTTATCAATTCTTCAAGGGTTGATACTTTGGGATCAAATGTTGACAGAATATATCTCAATATTTTCTTAACATCAACACTATCCTTGACTTCTTCACCGAGACCTACAATAGAGTTGACAATCTTATGTACTCAAAGAAAATACGAAGAAAGATCATCATCTTCTTCCATCTTCAAACTTTTGAAGTGGTCATTGAAAGATTGTAGCTTGGCTTCTTTAACCTTTGTTTCCCCTTCATAAAAAAATTTAAGCTTGTTCCATACTTCATGAGCCGACTTACATAACATTACTTTGAAAAATTATGAGTGTATGAAGTCACTCAACAAAGCAAGATTAGCTTGTGCATTTGATGTATAAAGTGTCTTACCAACTCTATCTTTTGGAGGAGTATTTGGAACTTTATGCTTGGTTTCTACAATTGCCCAAACATTAGCTCCCAAGGCAATAAGATAGGTCTCCATTCTTATCTTCCAGAAAGCATTGTTAGATCCATCAAACAACAAAGGCTTATATGTTTCTCTGATCTTTCCCATCTTTCCTTAAAATCAACATTCCAGTAGTTAATTGTTCCTAAAGGCACCTGCTCTAATACTAGTTGTTAGACCAAAGATCACACTCAGAGGGGAGGGTGATTTAGTGTGGTGGAAAACTTAACATTTCAAAAAAATTCATCAATAATGAAACATGTAGCAATGTATCATAACCATTTGTGGTATAATAATAAATGAAATAGTGTATCAAGAATCGTAAATCACATCAACATAATAGGACGCAAGATTTTATGTGGAAACCCTTATGGGAGAAAACAAAAAATTCTTCTTCTTCTTCTTCAATTCATTATGTCAATTTGCAAGCATCGACATGTTGGAGGCACCCACCCCAAATATATGTAAGAAACTAGTTGAGGCACCAACCTCGAAAATGTGCAAGAAACTAATTAGAACACCCACATCCTTCAATTTTGTTGTAGGCTTCAAATTGATTAGAGCACCCACTCCTTCTTCAACTTCATGTGGACCACTTTTTATAATATTTCAAATTGGATCCACCTTTTCTTTAATCAATGTCAATCTTCAAACTAATCATATTGTTATTGTTATAATGTTTTCATATATTATCCATAACCTATTACCATATGTTCATCAACCTAGTCACATAAAACTCTTCATAGAACTTGTTCTAGCCATATACTGAATATTCATTATAATCTGCTCATGAAACCGCAAAACACATAACACTAATTCTAAACATCAAAAATAAATCATTATTTCACACCTTTAGGATTGTTCATGATTGAACCCTGATCATCATACTTCTTTCAGAATCCAATTTGGCCTTAAAATGAGCCCATAACCCTCCAAAAACCATATACAACCATATAAAATTATGCAAAAAATAATCATTTAACATAATGGGGTAATTCAAGAACATTTTATAAAAGGGAAGTTTACAAGCTCTATAAAATGTCTAATTGTTTGAAAAAATAGTCAAATCAAGCATACCAATAATCCATATATATTTAAAATAAATTGACCAAGTCTTGACAGAACTCGAACCCCCGACCTTCATGAAACAAACCAAGTCATGTGACCAACTGAACTATGTGGTAAGTTGTTACCTACTAGGATTAAGAATATATGTATCCATGTCATCCATGTTATCTTATGGTATGTTCTATGCTTAGAGCAATTTACTTCTCTTTCTTATTATTATTCACAGATTAGCAATCACATGTGCATAAGTAAAGTGCAGATAGAACATTAAACGATCAACAGAAAACAAGCGAAGACAAGAGACACAAGATGTGGTAGCTAGCCAGGAACAAACCCCACAAAGTGGGGAAACCCTTTGATCAAATCTTCTTTTATCTTCAATAATTTAGTAGAGAGAAATAGTACAATAAATCTGATCATGTCAGCAGTAGCAAACCCTAGATCAACAGCATCAGCATTAGCGGCTTCATCATCAAAACTAGGGCAGTCGATATCTCACAAATCGACCGTGAAATCGGCTTGATTCCACCACCAAAAAATGAGGCCTTTAGAGGAGGTCTAGATGGATCTACAATGCAGTTCAGAGGAGGAGTTCTGATGGTCAACGCTAGTCAAACTTTGGATCTGCAATTGCAGCTTCAGGTTTAGCAGCTTCCTTCCACACGTGTGAGAGAAGAGTCACCTACTGCGCAGGAGAGAAGAGACTCTTTTCTGCGCTGGAGAGAGAGAGAGAGATGTGATGAGTTGAGTGAGTCAAATGAGGAAAAGTCCTCTTGTATTTATACATATCTGATGATAATTGAATAGGTACGATTGTTGGGCTTCTGAGCCTACATGAGTTGTTGGCAGGCTTGATAATAATTCCATAATCAAAGTAAATTCATATCTCCATAAATACTTATCGGAATCAGATGATCTTTAGATCAATCCTACACCTCTCAACGAGATGATTCTAATAAGAATATTATCAGCCATGAATAATATGACCTACATGGATTTTGGCCCTAGTTTCCAATTTTAACACTCCCTCTCAACTAGAGAGAACTGCATCTGCAATCTGGTTGTCGATCGCTACTATTCATCCATCAAATGCACTGCCCTGTACAGTTTGATCCTTGCCCTAGTCTGCTCTATTCTGCCTATTCTGCTTTGTCTTGTTCTACCCTGTACCGATCTGTACTATTCTACTCTGTTCTACTATGCTCTGCTTTGTTCTGTTCTGCTTTGGTTTTGTCCGAATTATGAAGAAGAAGAAATGATCAAGGATGCATCATACTGACTCAAAGTCAATCTTAGAGTATGTACCACTAGTCCCAGACCAGTCTCAACCAACCCAAAGTCAGGATCATAGTGAGTACAACTCCTACCACTGGTCCCAGACCAGTATCATCCTCCACTGACTCAAAGTCAGTCTCAGAGTGCGTACCACTGATCCCAAACCAGTCTCAATCGACCCGAAGTCAGTGTCATAGTATGTACCACTCCTACCACTGGTCCTAGACCAGTATCACAATCTCAGAGAGTGTACCACTAGTCCCAGACCAGTCTCAAACAACCTGAAGTCAACGTCATAGTATGTACCACTCTCACTGGTCCTAGACCAGTCCTGTACTGACCTGAGGTCAGTCTCAGAGTATGTACCACTGGTCCCATACCAGTCTCAACCGACCCGAAGTCAGCGTCATAGTGGGTACAACTCCTACCACTGGTCCCAGACCAGTATCATTGATCCCAGATCAATGAAGGTCATCCTAACATAGGGAGTACGGTAGATATAGCAATGCATCCATCGGTACTACTATGGTCCCTAACTTCATTTCCCTGCTCATTGATCAGATGAGAGGTACTTCCCATGAGTCCCTGACTGCATGGGTAGGATGCCTTGATAGGAGAACATAATCAATCCCGTCCTCATAGGAGAACTAATCATCCTGCTACACAATTTCCATGGAGAACACATCATCCATGCTTCACAGGAGAACTAATCATCCTGCTACACAAATGCCATGGATAACACATCATCCAGGCCTCATAGGAGAACTAATCATCCTACTACATAATCATCATTGAGAACACATCGTCCAGACCTCACAAGAGAACCAATCATCCTTCTACATAGTCACCACGGGGTGTACGTGTACATCACCAAGGGATAGTGAATCACCCTGTGGTCATATGTCACTCCAAGAAGTACCCCGCACCCCCCCAGAGCTCCCAGAGCTCAGTGCATCATACAAGACCCTCATCAGAAGGTCTTTGAACAACACCAAGTTGTTCTCGGAATGTCAGGAATTTGAATTTCCCTAGGGACTTTGTCAGAATGTCGGCGACCTGTTCATCTATACTGATATGATGGAGCCTTATAGCTCCTCCCTGCACCATATCTCGAATATAGTGGTACTTGATATCAATATGCTTGGAGCGATCATGAAATATGGGATTCTCTGACAAATGAATCCCACTCTGGTTGTCACATAGGATCACGATGGTATCCAGTGTTAATCCAAACAGCTCACTGAAGAGATTCCACAACCAGATTACCTCATAGGAGGCCATGCTAGCAACAATATACTCTGCCTCGGTGGTACTCAAATCCACCGACTTCTATTTCCTGCTTATCCAGGATATCTAAGAAGATCCCAAGGTGAAACAACACTCGGAAGTGCTCTTACAGTCCACCACATTGCCTGCCCAATCAGCATCAATATATCCAAGTACTCTCACATCTCCAGCAGTGTATCTTAACCCATAAGTGATTATACCACGAAGATATCTCAACAGATTCTTGGCACCAATGCAATGTATGTGGTGAGTTTCAACCATATGTTGACTCAATGTGTTGACTGCAAAACACATGTTTGGACAGGAGTTCACCAAGAACATTAATGCTCTGAGGAGTTGACGATACTCGGTGGCATTTTGTAAAACAGGTCCAGCAGCACTACAACTTAACTTTTTGAAGTCAAACTCCATTGGAGTAGTTACGAGCTTGCAGTCCACCATACTGAATCTTTCCAAAATATTCACCACATATTTTCCTTGAGATAGGAAAATTTCCCCTGGCTTCTGCCAAACTTCAAGTCCTAGGAAATAGTGCATCAGTCCTAGGTCCTTCATTTCAAATTCAGAAGCCAACTCCCTCTTACATTTGTGAATGAGAGGGTCTGCACCTGTTAGGAAGAGGTCATCCACATACAACACCAGTATGAGAGGTTTGTCATCTTCAACCTTAAAGTAAAGGTTAGGATCGGCTTCACTCCTAGTGAATCCCAGCTTCATCAAGTAGCTATCGATCCTCTCATACCATGCTCGGGGTGCTTGCTTCAGCCCATAGAGGGCTTTCTTCAACTTGCATACATGAGATTCTCAATCATAAATCTCAAATCCTATGGGTTGCTCCATGTATACCTCTTCTTTGATCGAACCATGCAAGAACGCGGTCTTGACATCCATCTGATGTAGGTTCCATCCTTGTGAAGCCACAAGGGCTATGATTGAGCGGATGGTGGTATATCTAGCAACAGGTGCAAATATCTTGTCACAGTCTATATCTTCCTTCTGGGAGAAGCCAAGAGCGACAAAACAAGCCTTATATTTTTCCGTACTTCCATTTGTTGCATGCATTATCTTGTAAAGCGATTTAGAAGTGACAATTGTCTTGTCCTTGGGTCTGGGAACTACTTCCCAGACATCATTCTTCATAATAGACTCATATTATTCAGTCATAGCATCCTTCCATACTTGATGCTTAACAACATCTGAGAATGATGAAGGCTCATTTTGTATGATCGTGCTCATGATGGTGAGGTATCCCTGATACTTGTTGGGTTTCTTACTTTCACAGAAGGTTCCTCGGGGTGCAGTGTGTCCTTCAACATCATCGAGTAGGCCCCTAAGCCAAGAGGGCCTATTCCTAGAAGAGGAAGGCTCAGGTGGATCAATAGGATCCATGGGTTCTTCCACATCAGGCATTGATTCATCATCCTTTTATTTCGGTTCCTTGGTACCGGCTTCTTGAGAGCTCCTCAAAATTGGAAGATTTTCCACCTTTCCGAGAGCCATATCTTCGTCAAAGGTGACATCATGACTAATCACGACTTCCCTTGATTGGCAACATAGATTCTATAACCCTTAGTATTTTCACCATAGCCCATGAAGATTCCTTTCTTTCCAGATGCACCCAATTTATTCCTTTTCTTTTTCGACACATGAAAATATATAGGGCTTCCAAAGATTCTAAAATGAGATACGTCAGGTTTCTTACCAGT
Organism: Pinus tabuliformis; assembly: GCA_031772625.1. Taxonomy (NCBI): domain Eukaryota; kingdom Viridiplantae; phylum Streptophyta; class Pinopsida; order Pinales; family Pinaceae; genus Pinus; species Pinus tabuliformis. Next base: position 333,558,703 of record CM062806.1, on the reverse strand, counting down.
GAACATTTCTTCAGGATTCTTGGAACCCAATGCTTGAAGAGGGCATCAGTTTTGTACATATACAGCGGTGTTCACAGCTTCGGCCCATAGAAACCTCAGAAGTCTTTGATCATGGAGCATGGCATGGACAGCTTCCATAATCGTACGGTTCTTCCTTTCCGCCACACCATTCTGTTCAGGAGTATATGGTGTAGTAGTCTCCCTCTTGATGCCAACCTCAGATATGTCTGAGTGAACCAGTTGTAATATGTCGGAGGTCTTGCTTTGGCTTGAGGGGAATGGTCCCCTTTTGAGCTTTCCTTCGGCACATCCCGGACATACACCTTCTTTCTCTACTCAGAATTCAGGCATCCCTGTTATCATTTGTCTTACATTGGATAGAGCTTTATAATGAAGGTGGGCAAACCTTCGATGCCAAAGTTTGGACTAAAGAGATGTGTCACAAGACATGACACCTAGTGGACTTCCACCGACCTGATATAATGAATCAACTCGAAACCCAAGAGTGAAAGCATCTTTAACATTGTTTTTCCATATACGTACCTTGCCATTGCTGAAGTTCACCTTGTAGCCTTTGTCTTCCATTGTCGAGATGGACACTAGGTTATTTTTGAGGTCAGGTACATATAATACATATTGTAAGTGGATCGTGTTACCTTGATTCAATTTAAGAGAGACATTGCCTACACCTTTCACGGGATATTTCATATTATCTCCAAGGAAAATTTCTAGGTTAGTTTCTTTCTCTATCAGATTATGGAGAACTTCTTTGTAACCAATGAAGTGCCTTGAGGTATCAATTAGCCAAATTCCCATTGAGTCTGAAGGAGCAGAGGTAGATAGAGTAGCTGGTAGATAATAGTCATCCTGCTTATTTTCAACAATGTTGGATTCATACCTGGAATTTCTAGCCTTCTTGAATGGTTGTCCTCTTCCTTGATTACCAGCACTTCTTTTACCTTTGCTATTGAATTTTCCATTCCTTTGATTTCCATGAGATGGATTTTGATCATCATCCCGGTGTGAGTCCTTTCTATCAGGTCACTCCCTTGCATAGTGACTTGGTTTATCGCAAATGTAACATCGTCCTTTTCTTCCACTCTTAGGTCCAGCCTTTCCTTTTGATTTAGTCCCATAATTTTTCTCTTTCTTAGCATGAGAAGAAAAAGCAGTAGGAGGACCTTTAGGCATGGGCATTTCTTGCTCTTCAACCATTGTTTCTTCTTGAATGCATCTAGCCATTAATTCCTCGAAACCAGGAATTACATTATTGTTCATAAGTGTAGTCCTGAACACGTACCATTCGGATGGTAATCCTCCAAGAGTCGTAAGTGCCATTTCCCTATCAGTAATAGTCTCCCCAATAGATAGGATAACATTCGTGATCTCGGTGATTCTTAAGAAGTATGCTTGCATACTCTCATCTTTTCCCTTCTTAATTTCCTTCAGCTTATTTCTAAGAAACAAAACTTGATTTGCATCATTAACTTTAAATAAACTCACCAGTCTATCGTAGATTTCCTTAGAGGTGTTCAGGTCAGAGATGTAGGCCACCAAGCACTTGTCGATAGAGTCCCAAATGATCTTCTTTGTTTTGACTTCACCGGTTTTCCATTTGTTCTTGGCAGCAGTGGTTTGAAGGAGGCTCAACAATATTTCCTCTCACATGATCCAATACTCCTTGATCTTCTAAGGTTATATCAATAGACATCTTCCATCCGTGATAGTCAGCTTTTTCACGGAGTTTGTCTTCAGCAGGAAAGAGTGATGATGACCCCATAGTTCTTTTAGGATAGCCTTGCCAATATTTTCTTCGGTGATTGCTCTTGCTCTTGCTCGGGCTTTGTCTTCACCTCAGCTCTGATACCATGTTAATTTATGGTATGTTCTATTCTTAGCGAAATTTACTTCTCTTTCTTATTATTGTTCACAGATTAGCAATCACATGTGCATAAGTAAAATGCAGATAGAACATTAAATGATCAACAGAAAACAAGCCAAAACAAGAGACACAAGATGTGGCGACTAGCCAGGGACAAACCCCACAATGTGGGGAAACCCTTTGATCAAATATTCTTTTATCTTCAATAATTTAGTAGAGATAAATAGTACAATAAATCTTATTCATATCAGTGGTAGCAAACCCTAGATCAACAACATCAACATTAGCGGCTTCATCATCAAAACTAGGGCAGTCGATATCTCGCAAACCGATTGTCAGATCGGCTTGATTCCACCACCAAAAAATGTGGCCTTCAGAGGAGGTCCAGATGGACCTACAACGCAGTTCATAGGAGATATGATGGTCAACGTTGGTCAAACTTTGGATCTGCAGTTGTAGCTTCAGGTTTAGCAGCTTCCTCCCACATGTGTGAGAGAAGAGTCACCTACTACGCAGGAGAGAAGAGACTCTTTTCTGTGCTGGAGAGAGAGAGAGATGTGATGAGTTGAGTGAGTCCAAATGAGGAAAAGTCATGCTATATTTATACACATCTGATGATAATTGAATAGGTGCAACTGTTGGGCTTTTGAGCCTACATGAGCTGTTGGTAGGCTTGATAATAATTCCATAATCAAAATAAATTCATATCTCTAAAAAAACTTATCGGAATCGGGTGATCTTTAGATCAATCCTACACCTCTCGATGAGAGGAGTCTAATAAAAATATTATTAGCTATGAATAAGATGACCCACATGGAGTTTGTCCCTAGTTGCCAATTTTAACAATCTAGAGCCATAACATGCTCAAGCATCATCTTATCATGGCTTTCCTGACTTCAAACCAATAACCATCCATTTGATACAAAAACAAAATCGTGTGAGGGCTCATCCCTTCCATCAATCAAACCAAATCAACTTCGCAAATATATCACCACCACAATGCTTCATAATCCACCTTGTGATCAAAGGTGTACATGTTTTGAATTGAATGTGTCTCAGATTGAACCAAGGTCATATGTATTTATATGAGGGCTTGGTCCCAAAATCATGTGAGTCGACCAATGATTTCTCTTGAAGAGAAGGGATTTTACCATACGGGGCTGACATGTGATGGTTCAATATAAGCATCATTCTTAACTTTACACCTTGGTCCTTTAGGTCGACACCATATGACCATGCTCGACATGACCTTGTCCTTTATCTTTATGCCTTGGTCCTTTAGACCATGACCATACGATCATGCTCGACGTGACCTTGTCCTTAATCTTTGTGCCTTGGTCCATTAGGCCTTTGCCCTTATGTGATCATACGTCCAAGTCTCTAGGGGCCAATGGTTGACTACATGTTGACATCAACATGACATCATCATGCCACATGGTAGCTTGTGAGGGGTGCCATGTGTCACCCATTTCTGACCATTTAACCAACCGAAAACCACCATTTGTCCTTGTAACGTTTGGAGGTGACATGTCATCTAATTGATGTCAAAATGATGATGTGTTAATCCTTGTTAGTGCCACATCAGATTAAGATGCAACACCCAATTCATTTATTTCTCATCCAAAGATAAATATAGAGGCACTGGACCTTAATGTAGATGCTAGCACAACTATTTTGTTTAGTGATAATGTTGATCTAGATATTGAGGGACTTCAATTGACTAGAGAGGAGTTGTTTGGTTATTTAGAGCTAGTTCAAAAGAGTCCTCTTGTTCCTTTGAGCAAGACCCAACAGTTGATCGATTTGGTTAAAAAAAGTTTGAATGATGTCAATAATCTTCACATTATGGATTGTGACTTCACCCTTAGGTTGGGTGCTCTTGAGTCATCTTTGAAGAGGAAAAAGAGTTTCCATAAGCCTCAAATGAAAAACAAAAGAAGTAAATAAAGCAATGGCTCTGAAATTTATTTGAATGTCCCTGCATCAAAATATAAACCATTTCAATTTCAAAACCTCAATAAGCAAAGTTGTACTCACTCCAAGAATGCATCCTCTACTGTCTCAAGTGAGATTCATAGAAAATGAGATCAATACTCTAAGATTAGCATATATAGGCATCACTATTTTTAACAAAGTACTATGTGGATGTTTTTAAGGTGCAACAATCCACTACAATGGCTTCAATCCATTAAAGTAAATGGATGCAATGTCATTATACTTTTCCTACCATTCTAGGTACATTCCTTGGAACTCTCAATTGACGTAATCTATGTTTTCATGTGTTTGTTATTTTATACGCCAATATGGGTTCTAACGTAAATTAAATTGCTATATTACATATATAGGAACTTATTTCAGAGTCATGATTGATATAATGAGGGGAGAAGCATCATCTTCTACCATACAAGACCCTTAACAAAAATAATTTTAGCTCTAGTCTAGCCTAATTTTGTAATGACATGCCTTCTCATCATTGGTAATCTATTGCATTGAAGGAAAATAATCCTATAGAGCACACAAATCTGCAGCTTCATAATTTATATGTATGAGAAGAATCTCTATTTGAAAGCACATGTATTCACAAGAGGGAATCATTATCTATCCGAGATGGGGATATCATGGCAATGTTTATTTGTGCACAATATGTAGTCACATTCTTAGAAGATGGCATGTGGTATGTCGTATATACAGATGTAATTAAATTTTTGAATAAATAGAAAAAGCATATACATTTCAAATGGAAAATAAGTGTATACTAACCTATGCAAGTTCTATTACTGGGTGAAAAAAAATGAGAATTCCATTACCAAATCCAAATGGATTTGGTATAAATTATTTCCACTAGAATTAATGCTATGCACACACTAATGATCATGTATTCACCTCAAAAATCCTAAAATACATAAACATATATAAGATTAAAATAAAACTAATATTTGCTCATATGAAAACAATCTTTAGAAAGCTTCATTTCAAAATGTTATTTTCTTTCAACAATTGAAAATGACCAAAAATGGTATTAAATTTATATGTTCATAGAAATACATGCATTATCCCCTATTATGCTTAGTGTGACGATATTTGAATCTAAGAAATGATACAATATATAGTAATATTATTTATGTTACTATTGGGCTTGACATATCACATATGGTCCATATGAATAATGCCAATTGAGCCTTCAATGTACAGTCATATAGAGACGTCATAAGGTGCATGAGAGATGAGCCATGTCATGGGATGGATATTCCCATGGCTAAGAAATAGGATATATGCATGGATCAAAATTTTGGAGTTTGACTATTCCCTTCAAACATTCATCTAAATCTCCCCAGTTTATTTGTTCTTTCTAATCTCCTCCCACTGCATGGTTACCTTATGGTTCATCACATCAAGTTCTATAATGTCTTTCATAGTAACCTTATCTTTCTTCACATCAGGTTTTGCAAACTACACTCTTGTCAAAGAGTAGCTAGAACTCTCTTGAAGATCAACATAATAATTGTGTGCAAATATGATAATAATTTTGTAATATGTTGTTTTTTAATCAAATACGATAATGAAAAACTATAACGATGCTACATTATTTCACCACAATGATTCACAAACATGATGCTGTTAATGCACAATAAATTATATCAATGTACAAACATTGCACTACGACATTATCATGACACAAGAAAAAATTATTAAATTTGTTTAATGTTTTTAACATCATATTTACAATGTAAAACCACATTGCAAAATCCTGAGCCACACCAAAAGAAACACATAAATCTAAGAAAAATAAACTATTATAATTCAAATTAGAAACACTACATCTACATATTATAGTGTCTAAAATATAGTGCACAACGATGTAACACTTATAAAAGTATTAAAACAATGATAAATCACCAAAAAATTAATATGTAAATGTGATACTTCATGAATTAATTGAATAAAATAAATCTAATTTATAATTTATAGAATTACAATGCCTCCAGAGATACACAAACCCCTGAAAGAGATATTGCATTATAAATCCCCATTGTGAATATGTTATAACACTCAAAACGTTATAGATCCAAATTACATAGAGTTGAAGGAACAAAATTTAGATAGTGAAATGCCAGATGAACTCACAAAAAGGAAGATAGAGAGACAAAATCTTGGTATTGTGGTTACATTTTAAGAAATACTAAAAATGATAAATGCATGAAGACTTGGGTACGATATAATTAAAAATATAGATGAAATAGTTTGCACGTGCTCCCTTAATAAATTCACCTACATAGACCAAGATGAAAGTGTCATCAGCCCATGTCAAGCTTGAGACATGTATTAAGTCACATATGCAATAAATCTTAATTAATAGTTGTTAGATGGTTTTATTCCTTACCTATGTAAATCTATTACTCAGATGTGTTTATATAATACTCATAGCTTACTTTGACTGCCATGAAACTGCATTGCTTGATTACACTGAAATCAACACAACACCATTCCTAGAAAGTGATGACAAACATAGTATGATTCCAGTGGTATAGCTAGGTTCAGCTTATAAGGTAACATGCTAGTATCATAATCACATGACCAGGAAAATGCCATATCAATACTAGTGCAATGAATAGAAGCTTTAATTTGATTAGGAAATCTACTTGATTTAATCACTCCATTTGTTCAAGCTTGGAACTGTCTTCGACCTTATTAGCTAACAACTTAAGTAAAGGTAAACATAGGTACTTTAAGTTTATGGAAATGTACTACTATAAATTAGTAACAAGTGCACCTATGATCTTATCTATCCATTCTATTACCATAGCTTTGAAACCAGTGTTTCTTACTAACTACTTTCTACCAATGGGAATCATTATGCATATAGATTTAATGCAAGGATCCATCTGAATTAGTAGACCTAACTCCCTAATCAGTTATGCATGTTCTATCTATCTCGTATTATAGGATCACATGTATTACATAGCTTACTTGGAATTATTTTTCATAGCTTACTTGGATTTATTGTTATTTATAGACATGATGTAAACACAAGTGTTTCAACAAGTATAATAAACACAGGGGATTCACCGGGGGAGAAATATGATACCACGTGAGTTCATATTGGGGGAAATATATCGAGGAAAAAATTGCATAATATATTGGGGGATATATAGGGGGTAAAGGGTTTTTATATTCACAGGTATATAAAATGGAGCTAGGAGTTAATGAAAAAATATAAAAGGGTATAAAAAATGTTAATGAAAAAATGGATACCTGCAATATTTAGTGGAAGTAGGGGTTTTTTAAATTGGGAAGGTGTATTGGGTTCGTATTTGTAGGGGGTTAAATAATGTGATTTTTAGGGTTATTTTCCAATATGTAGTCAAATTAAGGGTATTGTTCAATATGCCATAAACGCACGTAATAGGTCAGAGGTTCATTGGGTGAAGCCCCCATGATAATAAATCATAACTATTACCATAATAATGTATGTGCTAATCTTTACCCTTGTTCAAGCTATCATGTTAGCACTATTAGTATGATTCTCATCTTAAACTAAGTCCCATAAGTGTTATACCATTAGTATTACCATTAAGCTTGAATAATATAAGCAGTACTTACAACATTGTAACTTACATAGAGTTCAGTTTATTTGAATATAGATGATTGCATAGTAACTTATGTAGAGTTCAGTTTCATTGAATACAGATGATTATGTGTTATTGATTATTTCACCTTGTATGCATTTTTCAGTATTCTAAGGATGTTTATATTAGGCAAATAATCTCATACAAGAAATATAAATCACCATAAGGGTATAGCTCTTTCTATAATCATTGATATTACTATAAATGCCATATATAGCTCACTATTGTCCATCTTAGAGTTTGTACTTATTACTAATACTATGTTTGTAACCACAATGAGTAAGCTTTGTCCTAATGAACATGATCGATGTTTATATTAGGAAAATAAGTTCATACAAGAAATACAAATCACCATAAGGGTATATCTCTTTCTATAATAAGTGATATTACTACAAATGCCATACTAGTGTCCAGCTTAGAGTCTGTACTTATTACTGATACTACGTTTGTAACCACAATGAGTAAGCTTTGACCTAACAAATGTGATCATAACAAGGAGTAAGCTTCATGGATAAGCTCGACATGCTATAAAATGAGTACTACCACCATGTAGTTTCTATAATTAGTGGCAATCCATATCCCTTATGACGAAAAGGATCAATACTGTGAAAGTTGAACAACCAATACATGTAGATCGACCGAGTCAACTCATCATTGCAGCGATCGACAACCTTTTCACAGACACAGACGTTGCTGCTTTTGAATTTCTCTTTGGTGGTGGTGGAAGAAGTTGCTCGCCACAAAATCCTCATTCTCGTAACTTCTCAATCCTATTCTCCCTCAACATAAGGAAATGGAAATATATGAGATGAGCAAAGGAAAGGAGCTCTGACCTGAAGATAAAGGTGGAGTTGAAGTTGGTTTTTTGCAGGCAGTAGAACTCCCCGTGGTCATTGTTAACAGAAAGAAGGCATGAGAATAGAAATTAAGCGTCCTAGGGGTAGCTCAATTGGTGATCATCGTGATTATGTTGCACGAGTTTTCAATATGCAAGTACTTAGGGTATGGGGAATAAGTATCTGGCATGGCTAGAAGATTTACCCAAATTTACAGAAAACATCAAGTTGGAAGCAACAATAATATAATATATAAAAATTCAATATATATTAAAAATAAAAATAAAATTATTTATTTATTTTAATAATATAATACAATAAAAAAAAATAAAGTGTAAAGATTAAATGTACATACCAAATTCAAACAAACAATTAACATATAAAACACCTTTACCACAACAATCGACATATGAAACACCTTTACCACTTAATGAAAATTAAGAAGAAAAAAAAGAAACAACCGATGTTAAATATAAAAATTAATATAGTGAAAATTATGAAAAAAAACAACCAATGTCAAACAAAACAAGATAAGAATTTTAAACCTAATGCTAGTAGTCTACTTTCAACAAATTCTGCAATTTTAATGTTGTTTAGATTGTTTTAACAAAAAATCTTGACAATGAAGAAAATAATTACATCATTTTGTAATGGACAACTTGCCCATCAAGTTCCATCCCGCAAAGAAATATGTGGAATTTTGAAACTCATTCAAAACTTTCCAATCAAATTCCATCTTGCAAAGAAACTGAACTTTGAAACACTGCCAAAAATAATCAAAATATTAATCCATCAACACTTTTTCAATCAAATTCCTTCCTAGCAAAGAAACATGAGGAGCACCCAAACTGAAAAAAGGTTGTTATTACTCGATTATTATGTGATTTCATGCCATGCTATATTATATTCAACTTCAAAATTCAAGTTTGGAAATCATAAAATGACATTGACCAACACACTACTCTTTCTCTTTCTGACCATCACTATAACTTGTTGAATCTTATCATCAAAGCTTCAAGATATGCTTCAAGAGAGAAAACTAATTTGCAATTGTTGAACTTCAAAATTTGCAACAGACATTGCCAAGGAATGGCTGGAAATTGTCCATATTTTGTTCAAACCTTTGCTACATCTCCACGTCTCTATCGCTTCACAGAGCACATGCAATCCAACCCCCTAACCTGGCATGTATCACTTAGAAAATAAACAAATGGTACCTTCCCTACTCAAAATAAGTACCTGAAACATCATAATCTATTGCGGTGAGGCTCCCAAAAAAAGATTCAAAGTACCCGCTGAAGCTCTCAGTGGTTTTGAGTGTTTCATACTAGCTCCCAAGTTTCTAGGAGCGTGGGTTATGTGCTCTCCAATGGCTAGGAGCAGTACCCATGTAACTATGTGTCTTTGTGAAGTATGTGGTTCAAGATTCTAATCCTCTTGACTAGTTGTGTGCCCTGTGCATTGGGGCACACATGGGTTCACCTAGAGATATAGTGGTAGTAATCGAAATCGACCCCATGTCATGCAAGTATGAACCCAGCCCAATTTTCGATTCCTCTCTATAAAAAAAACAAATAAGAATAAAAATAACAAATTGATGACTCCTATATATTAAGAAAAACATAAAAATAAAGGAAGGAAGTAAATTATTGGGTGAGGGGAAATACTTACTTCTACAACATTGGCTCGTGATAACATTCTAGCGACACTCAACATGCACCTCTATGACTTGGGTGATGTTGATGCCGAGTTATCTAAGGGTGTCAGCGTTAAGGAGATTAAAGAGCCATCCAGAGTCCTTGTCGATGATAGAAAGGAAGAACCGAGCCTGGTGAGAACTTAGAAGGATTCAAATTTTGCATGGTGGGGAAAATGTATGTTACCAAATTCAAATGAAAAAAGGGAGCGAGGTGAAATTTGAAATTTTGGTTAAATGGATCAGAGAAGGTAAACTGAATGTAGCGTCGGGTTGTACCAAGTGAATTGGCCACGATGGGCCATGGGAGATGGATGATGATGGGCGAAGGAAAAAACAAAGTTTCAGCAAATGGTGGCGTTGATGATGGAGGTTGTCGGAGATGAGGGGTCTGACCACCAAGAAAATGATGTGAACGTCGAGACGGTCAGAAGGTTGCCTCGTTAGACTACTACTTTAAGGAGTAACAAATTTACTATCAATTTCTTGTACATGAAATTAATACAGATGCCTATATCACGATATCACTTGAATCACTAAACTTTGACCATAAATTAACATATCTGCATTGTTGATCTTGAATGTGTTGGTCAAAGTTTTCATTGATTTCATTGATGTACATATGGCATTGTTGTGATGGCAAATATTCTTGTGATGCATGACCCTAACCTCATTATGCAAACCCTAAGAGGGTTCCCTAAGCATGAAGATTGAATCATAATGACATATCCCTAGCTACATTTATATCCCTATCTACATGATGACAAGCCCTAGATTGATATAATAATAAATGAATCCCTAGATGCCCGTGATGCTCTAGAAGATGCCTTAGCCCTAACATATTGATGCAAGTTCTAATACTTATGATGCCCTATAACCAATACATGAATGGAAGCCTATGTATAGAACCCTAGCCCTTATCTTGAATAGTTGTTGAATTTCACACTTGGAGCCCTAAAGTTGAAGCCCTCACCATGAAACCCTCCTAGACACATGGTTCAATGTAATAAATACATAAATTCATGAAGTCCTAAATGCCTTGCTAAATGTACCTTAATCCTATGGAGATTGAAAGCCTAAGTCTATAAAGAAGGAGCCCTAAACATTGTCCAAAAACATAATACTAAAGGCTGCAATGATGACTGTTTCACAGAATTAATTGTATTGATAGAGAAATGACCTCATTGATGGTTGAAATTAACACCATCTTATAGAGGATATTTTTCCATTTCTAATGAGCTATCACTTGCTTTCTAACTCCTCATAGGCCTTGAGAAAATGAATTTTCAAGTTTGAATATAATATTTTTAGGGCCAGCTGACCTAAGCTGACTTGTAGGCTCATGTCCCTTGGCCAATATACGTGAATCTTCATCAAAAAGAAAAATGTGTATAAATATGACGTTGAACACTTCATTTCACTATCTAATTTCAGTGATCAATTCAGATAAGAAGTACAGGAGCGGATAAGAGGCTGAGGAGGACACAAAATTTTATTGTTTGGACTATTTATGTAAATTATGTGGTGGACAAAATCGGATTGACAATCTTGTGTAGCTCGGACCCTTGTGGCAACAACTTATAGACAGAACAAACATTTTTTGTGGCTCGGATCTGAGTATAGGAACAAAGGCTCAGACATTGGACAGATAACTCACATCTTAGAGCTCAGATTCATCACTCAGCAGTTAGAACATCAACAATAAATCTTTGGACATGTTCCCTTATTACAGCACCACAGACCTGTGTTCTAAAACTTCAGACCTTGGAGCTACATACAACAGAAAATAGAACATACATGTGGTTTATCGTTGCACAGTCTTATGGACAAGCTCAGAGAGGTGTAAGGCATAGACTTGAACACCTTTTAAATCTCTGATTTGAGATTTGTAAAAGCTCAGTTACAAACCTAATGAATAATCATTTAAAAAAAGATTGGATTGTTGTCCTTATTAAAGATTAGAAGCTTGTATTGTTGCCACTGTTGTGAAGTTCAAATTAAGGATTGTTGAGCAACCTTTTTTTGAGTTTTCAATGACCTGTGATAGTTCAAAATTGAAGGCTCAGTAAAGCTTGTTGCCTATAAGACTTCGGATCTCTAGAAAAGTGCAAACTACAAGACAATGACCTTTTTGGAAGATGTTTGTGGTGAAATCTCGAAGATTGTTTGAATCAACTAGAAGCAGATTTGGGTTGACATTGGGAACAGTTGCTTTGAAGCATTGTCTTGAAGACACCCTGAAGGATTCATTGAGGTGTTGTGAAGATCTTGAGAAATCAAAAGAATAATTGTGCAGACCTTGAAGCATCCTTGAAAGAAAGTTTGGAAGAATATTTGAAGCAGTTGAAGCTTTGTGAAGACATACCTTGGAGAATCATCAAGAAGCCTATTGAAGAAATTATTGGAAATCATGATGCACTGATGTCATCATGAGGTGACCTTGGAGATTTTGTTTGGGTACCATGAAGAGTTGTGGTGACACCTTCATGTGAAGACAAAGTTGTCATTGATGGGCTAAGCATATTGGAGATCAATTGAGGGTAGTATTGGTGAAGATATTGTCAAGGCTCATTGTAGAAAATATTAGGAGCCTTGAATAACTACTGAACTTATCTTGAACGATTAAAGCATAGTGTTGGAGCCCTAGAGGATAGGAGTCCTCAAAGAGATCGAGTTGGAGCTCTATAGGATAGAATTCCTCAAAGAGACTGGGTTGGATCATGTACCAGAGATAGGGTTGGAGTCCTAAAAGTTGGTGCCTCAAAATGACAAGGTTGGAGCCTTTGGAAGATAGGATTGGAGTCCTAGAGGTTGGAGCCTTGTGAAGTCCAAGTCCGTTCTTGGTAAAGTACAGGTTGGAGCCTGGTGGATTGGAGATTCCTGTCTTCATCTAGGGTTGGAGCCCTACACTATATTGTACTTGATTTATTATAAAGAAGAGGATTGAAGTCCTTGTTATTCCTGATTAATAAAAGTATTTATTCTTATTGTTAACTTTGTGTCCTAATTATAAGTGATCTAACTGGTAAAATAAAAATTGAAAAGAACTATTGATTCAACCCCCCTCAGTATTTCCAACAATTGGTATCAATGTCAGTGCCTTCACTCAAAGCTTAACAGCTTGAAGGTAGATCCTTAGAACACAAATGGCAAAACCAAGGAAGAAAGCCTTCAACCATTCTAAAGATGTCTCTTCCTCAACCGTGAAAACTAAAGATAATCAAATTGGGAAAGCTCCATTATTCATTGGAAACTTCGATATATGGAAGGAAAGAATGAAGAATTTCTTAATGGTTGAAGGATTTGAATTCTGCGAATCAATTACTACTCAAAGTATGATGGAAGAATAATCCAAGGAATATAATGCAAGAGTGATAAAGGCAATCTTGCATGGACTATCAGATCCTATAAAGGCCAAAGTGGAGAAATGTTCATCAGCAAAAGGTATGTGGGACAAACTTCGAGCATTAACCATGACCTATATTCATGAATATGATGAAAAGCAAGAAGGAAATATAAAACCCATAAAGGAAGATGAAAACAAGAATGAAGAAATAAAAACCAAGGAGGACCTAGAAAATGAAGAAATTGAAGATGATCTCAAAGAAGATCTCAAGGGAAAACTCGTAGTTGCCCTAGAAGAGATTAGTAGTTTGAAAAAGGAAAATGAGGAGCTCAAGAAGCAAGCACAAGATGGTGACCATTACCTTGATAAGACAAGGAAGGAAGTTCACATTTTCTAGCTTCAAGTACAAGGAAAAGATGAGGATCTCACCAAGGTAAAGGAGGAATTCCATCAAAACAAGAAAAGGCATCATGAAGAAGTCATATCCATGACAAATGAATTGGATAAAGCAAAGCAAAAGGAAGACACCATGTCAAGCCGTCTTGAACAAAGACACAAGGAATTGAACAAACTTGAAGCAAAAATTGTTCAATACAAGGAAGAAGTCTCCTCCCTTAAATCTCAACTAGAGGAAGAAAAGAAATAAGCACAAGGAGATGAAAAGGTGATGGAAGTTTTGACCCTCCTAGAAGGACAAGTCAATGAGGTATAAAAGGAAAGAAATGCCAACTAGAAGAAAAGGATGAAGACATCACCAAATTAAAATCAGAAATCACCTCACTTAAGGCCTAATCATGTGAAGCAACTGGGATGAAGGAAGAAATGGAGAATCACCTAGAAAAGAAGGATGAAGAATGAAAGATGATGAAAGAAGAAATTAATCTCCTAAGAAATTAAGTTGATCATCTGAACAAGATTCTAAAGAGCTCTCAAACCCTAGATGACATCTTAAATTTTCAACGATTTCCTCTTGATAAATTAGGTCTTGATTAAGCACGTGAACTCTCAAATAGTAATGATGCAAATCCTAGTACTTCAAACAGAAAGAATGTGGAGAAACCTGGAAGAAATATTGATGCCCCCAATTCTAGCAAAAGCAAGGAGAGGAGCCAATATGAAAATGGAAGAAACCATCCTCCAAGAAGATATGCAGATGGTGTCAAGAATGCAAGAGGAAATGGACATCATCAAAGGATCCCAAAGAAGAATGATTTTAGAAGTACATCAAAGCAATCTCCATCCTCCAAGTACCAAAGTATATTTTTTGGTTAGTGCTATTCTCGTACAAATTTTGGGCACATAACAAAGGATTGTACGACATACCACAAGGACAAATATAATGGTTCACATCAGCTCCATAGAAGGAAATTTGCAAGAAGAAGTCATGATTCCTCACTCATGAACAAGATGGAATGGTTCAAATGTCATAACATTGGACATATGGCTCATGATTGTAACTTGACTTGGGTCCCTAAACAAGCTAAAAACATGACTACCATGCAAGAGAAGAAAGTTACACACGTATGGAGAAGGAATAAAATAGGATTAGAAATCCTCTTAAACACTCAAGCCAACAACACATGTTGATTTGATGAATGCATCATTGATAGAGATAATATTACAAGTTTTGATGATGAAATTTTGCCAAGAAGAAGACCATGCACACTGTTAGGGGGAGCTTGTGATTCTTGACCATTCTTGCAGAAGCTATCCGTGAAGATTCCTATGAAAACCTTGATGAATCACACATGAACAATCATGTTATGAGGCATATCTCCCGATGGATCATTGTTGAAGAATTCTTCCACTTGATCACAAGCTAACAATCTTCCTTGAGAAAAAAGAAGAGCTAGAGGAGTTTATGCATGAAGGGGAAGTTAGTTGATCATCTACTTCATCCATTTCCATGAAGGCATGCAAAGGGTTAGGGGGAGAAATTCCATCAAAGAAAATCATAATGACAGAGGGAGTTGCAAAGAGAAATATAACAAGAAGCAACATCATGACAAAGGTGTTGAAAAGTGTAACTAAGTTTGATCTTCATAATGACATGTATTTATGATTTTATGTAATGAGATGTAAAGAAGAAAAATAAAATTATTGTATTGCTTGCTTCATGGGTTTCATAAGCAAGATATGTTGTTTTTGAGTCAAGACTCCCATTGAGAGTGTTTAGGAATTATTTGTCATCTAGTCATAAAATGAGAGAGTCATTTTCATGTAACAAAGTCATGTTCCACACTGTAAAAGGTCAAACTTGTATATGTAAAGTATCCTCCAAGACCTTGTCACTTATCCTCTTCAAGTCAGCCTACAACGAATATGGACCTTGCTAGAAGATTTCAGCCTTCCTCATGTGATCATGTTGGCCTAAGAGATATGAGATGAAGTGTATAAATAGCCACACTCGGCCTCTCTTAGTGGCAAGAAAATTTGACAAGCAATTCAATGAAGAAAATTGCGAAGAAGAGCATAGTAGCAGAAGTGCGAAGAAGGGATAGCAAAGAAGAATTCTTCTGGGGTTTGTCAAGTGTTTCATCAGGAATTCCAACTCGTACGATTCAAGGGATGATTGCATGATTACATAACAAGATAAGTAGGTCAAGGGAATAAAGCTCTTTCATTCAAACGAATCTTCTGCAAGTCTGGATGACTCCAACGAAAGATAAGGTACATATACTTACATGGGATGTTATGAAAAGTCAAGTCATATAGTTGCAGATAATATGGATCATTATTTCTATCTTGGGAAACATGATCAAAGAAAAAGGGATATCCACCTCTCAAAGTTGCAGAAAAGCGTAGGTCACAATAGATGAAATCAACATAATATGTCCTCATATGTGTTGAGAAATCTAGGGCATTAGCATTAAGTGATTACTCTTCCATTAGTGACTCTGTGTGAATGCTTTTTACATGTTTAGATTAGGATCTTCTTCATGTTATATTATTAGTGTTCTTCTTCATAAAACAGTAACCAATGCATGAACATAAATAGACAAGAGACGTAGTATGTAGGATATAATCCAGGGCAAAAACCTCACACTCTTTGAGAGGAAAACTCGCAAAAATTCTTCTTATAGAGATTCCAATTTACGAATACCAAGACCAAGACATTAATTATTTTTTCTTCATCTTGACTTGTCTTCCTCTTTGACCCTTCTTCATGTTGAGATAATCTCTTCAACGAACTGTAGATATACTAGTCACGACACCGAAGCATGTTAAGGTAATGTCACCCAAATTGTGACCTCTGCAACAGTACCAAAACACGACGATAAATCTATGAATGATAACTTCTTCATACCACACAGTGGTCTCCAAGATACCGCCGAGTTGTGGCCTTTTTAAAGGATAAATATTTAGTATATATATGCTTCTATGACGTGGTGTTCTTCTGTTGTAGCACATAAGCCTTTAATTCATGATATCTGAACTGTTATGCCTAGACAATACTTCAGTGGCCTTTGATTTGCTTCATCCATTTCCATGAAGGCATGCAAAGGCTTATGGGGAGAAATCCCATTAAAGAAGCATAATGACGCAAAGAACAACATAACAAGAAGAAGCACCATGACAAGGGTGTTGAAAAGTGTAACTAGGTTCGGTCTTCATAATGACATGTATTTATGATTTTATGTAATGAGATGTAAAGAAGAAAAATAAAATTATTTTATTGCTTGCTTCACGGGTTTCTTGAGCAAGAGATTTTATTTTTGAGTCAATACTCCCATTGAGAGTCTTTAGGAATTATTTGTCATCTAGTCATAAAATTAGAGAGTCACTGTTATGTAATGAAGTCATGTTACACACTGTAAAAGGTCAAACTTGTGTATGTAAAGTATCCTCCAAGAGCTTGTCACTTATCCTCTTCAAGTCAGCCTACAACGAATATAGAACTTGCTAGAAGATGTCGACCTTCCTCATGTGATCATGTCGGCCTAAGAGATATGAGATGAATTGTGTAAATAGCGACATGTGGCCTCTCTTAGTGGCAAGAAAAGTTGACAAGCAATTCGATGAAGAAAAGTGCGAAGAAGAGCCCAGTAGCAGAAGTGCAAAGAAGGGATAGAAAAGAAGGATTCTTCTGGGGTTTGCCTTGGGTTATATACTCTCCCACGTTCAAAGGAAGAAGGACCGAAGGCATCACAAGAAGATCAAAGGAAGAAGTTATTGTTGCATTGAAGTAACTTTTGGTTGGGCATAGAATCTCACAAAAGGAGGCCGAAGAGAGGCACTATAGAGGAGTCTAATTAAGAGACTCATTATAGGGTTTCTGATATAGAGACTGAGATTCACTAGATAAGCCGAGAAGAGTAGTGTGAAGTCTATAGACCGAGAAAAGTAGTGTGAAGTCTATAGACCGAGAAAAGTAGTGTGAAGTCTAGAGACCAAGATTCTCTAAAGGAAGCAGTAAGAAGCCTAGAGACCGAGATTCTCTAGAGGAAGCCAGTGAAAGCATAGAGACCGAGATTCTCTAGAGGAAGCTAAGAAAGGGAAGAGACAAGGTATCAAGGCTAGTGACAAGGTTCTTGGGAGGATACTGGAGTCAAGGGTCTTTGTCATGGTCTTGGTATTCATCAATTGAAAATCTATAAGAAGAATTTTGATCAGGTTTTCCTCTCAAGAGGTGAGAGGTTTTGGCCCTAGCTAACAAGCCTACATACTATGTCACTTGTCTTCCATTGTGCATATTGGTAATTTTCTTGATGAAAAGAACACAATAATAATATAATGAAGAGAAGACTATAAGTTGAGAAGTAAAAGTATATCACACGCAATTATCAAGCAGAGAAATCTTTTAACTCCTTTTTCCCTAGATTTCTCAACATGGTTTCAAAGCTTAGGTGTTGAAGCCAAGAAGGAGCATTCAATCAAGAAGACATCAAGCCTCGAGGAAGGATCCTAGCAAATTCAAGAGCTACCATGGTCAAGATCTTCAAAACCCTAGATCGATGAAATCTACACCAGCAAGAGTTTTGAAACAATATTCAAGAAAGAAGGAAGACTAGAACATTCAAGAAGGATCGTGAATCAAGATCTCTCTCTTCAATCCCTCAAGAAAATAATCTATCAACATCAAGATTAAGAAGGAAGCAAGCAGAAATCATTCAAGTAATTCTATGACTATATCTGATAATATCAAAATGTCTTTCTGCAAGGAAAGCAATAAATTTGTTGGGGCTTCAAATTTCCTTGTATGGAAGAAAAGAACAAACCTAAATATTATTGAGAATGAGGTCATGGATCACATCAAGGGGTCGGTAACCGAGCCTCCAAAGGAAGATACTCAAGAAAATTATAGATTCATGAAGGGAGAAGTGAGAGCCCATAGGATTCTTATAGAATCTATAAAAGACTCTCTAATCCCATATGTATCAAAGTTGGAGACTACAAAAGATATATATGACAAACTGGTAGAATTGTTTTTTGTAAGCACCGTAGGAGAAGTAATATCATTAAGGAAAGAACTCTACAAACTGAAAATGTTCAAGGAAGATGGAATAGCCTCACACTTCATGAGGGTATCATAAATTCAAGATCAACTACAAGATCTAGGAGAAGTCATGTCTGATAGAGAGATGATCACAGTGGTACTGAATACACTATCGGAAGAATGGGGTAACTTCACTTCAAGTTTAAATGGGAAGAAAGAGGCTACTCCATTTCAAGATCTATGATCACTCTGTAAGATCAAAGAAACCAGACTGAAGGCAATGGTTGATGTAGGATCAAATGAGAAGAATTAAGCATATGATGCTATGACAAGAAGAAAAGGGAAATTTGGAAAGTTTGGTCCTCAAAAGAAAAAGAAAAACATGGCTAATGTAAGATGCTATGAATGTCAAGAATTTGGGCACTATAGAAGGGATTGTCATAAACATAAGAAGGACAAGAGGGATAAGGAAGAAGTCCATATTACTGAGGAAGTGAAAGAACCTGAGACAAAGAAGCTTAAGAAGGAGGAAGTAAAATATCTATATTATGACTGAGATGATCTTCTTCACTAAAAGGTATTTTTCACTTGTAATTTATAGATAGGAAGCAGTATAAATAAGATAGGATGCATCATATTATAAAATATCAGCATGATAAAAGCATTAGAAGTAAGAGCTCGTGACATGGGAAGCAAAAAGAATGTATAGAATAAATTCTATTGATTACAAAGAATAAGAGCTCTTGGAAACCTCATTGAAATCTCAAGTGATACTTATACAAAGAAGTAGAGGTCATCATTGACTAGGATCATCATACATTAGTCAATAAGGAAACATATGTTGGGTGGGGATATAAAAGATCCTCAAGTTTCTCTAATGGAATCCTTATCAGAGGATTCAGCAATCTAGAATGGAAGCAAGTGTTTCATCAAGAATTCCAACTCGTAGGATTCAAGGGATGATGGTATGATGACATAACAAGTGAAGCAGGTCAAAAGAATAAATCTCTTTCTTTCAAATGAAGTTGTTGCAAGTTTGGATGACTCAAAGGAAAGATGAGGTACATATACTTACATGGGATGTTATGAAAAGTCATAGCATACAGTTGTCGATAATATGGATCACTATTCCTATCTTGGGAAACATGATCAAAGAAAAAGGGATATCCTCCTCTGAAAGTTGCAGAAAGGTGTAGGTCACACTAGATGAAATTAACATAATATGTCCTCATATGTGTTGAGAAATATAGGTCATTATAATTAGGTGATTTCTGTTCCATTAGTGAATGCGTGTGAATGTTTTTTACTTGTTTAGATTAGGATATTTTTCATGTTAGATTACTAGTGTTCTTCTTCATAAAACAGTAACCATAGCATGAACATAAATAGACAAGAGACACAACATGTAGGTTATAAGCTAGGGCCAAAACCTCTCACTCTTTGAGAGGAAAACCCACACAAATTCTTCTTATAGAGATTACAATTTACGAATACCAAGACCAAGACCAAGACCCTTGACCTATTAGCCACACCAAGACCAAGACACTAATTCTTTGTTCTTCGTTTTGACTCGTCTTCCTCTTCGACCCTTCTTCATGTTGAGATCATATCTTCAACGAAATGTAGATATACTAGTCACGACATCGAAGCATGTCAAGGTAATGTCAACCAAAATGTGACCTTTGCAACAATACCAAAACACAATGATAGATCTAAGAATGATAACTTCTTCATACCACATAGTGGTCTCCAAGATAGCACCGAGTTGTGTCCATTTTAAAGGATAGAGATTTAGTATATATATATGCTTCTATCACGTGGTGTTCTTCTGCTGTAGCACAAAAGCCTTTAACTCATGATATTTGAACTGTTATGCCTAGAAAATACTTTGATGGCCTTTCATTATACCTTGTTGTTCCTTTGTTGTCCCATCCGAATTGAATTCACTATACTAGCAATTTGAATCTCTCTCTGTTTAGCCTATCTGAAATTTTGACTGTGATTTCCCACCGAATTCAAAGATCTGAACTTGACTTCTTCGCTACCCATCCAAGACCACAAAATGATCTAGAAATTCTCAATGTAGTTCATCACCAAAACCTTAGAGCATCTGAACTTTTGTGTGTGCATAATGTGGAGACCCTGCCCACCTATTTATAGTGGTTTGTCCCATATAGTAAGCCGACATGACATCTCAAATAGATGTGTCTCCAAATAAGTTCATCCGACATCAAGAGGTGGATTAGTGCTTGTTGTTGGAGGGCTACCTAGACATTTTATAGACACATGAACATTGTTATATCCACAAGAAGGGTTCTTCATACATGACATAGACTCTTTGACTTTTAATGAAAAATGCTAAGGCTCTCAATGGGTGCCCTCTAAAATAAAATCACTTTCTCATGAAACCCATGAAGCAACGCTTACAAAAATAAATTTATTTTCCTCATTTTATCATTTACAAAAGTCACAATTACATGTCATTATGAAGATTGAACCTAGTTACACTTTTCAACACTCCCTCTTAACTAGGGAGGTATTCATAATGGTACTTGGTCATTCTCAATCTAAATAATTTCTCATAAGAAGAATAGGATTGGTAACCCATCTGTCTAGCATCATATCAACCAGCATTGTCACATAGCAAGGCCTTGACTAACAGCTCTATCCACATTATTAGAGCAAAATGTTGGCAAAAACATTGATTCATAGACACCATAATCATTGTCTCTCAAGGTACCTTCTTTGGACTATTCTTATCTTGGATAGCCAGTCCTCAAAGAATATCGATCCACGACTATTATTATCTTGGATTCCCTAGTTCATCCTTAAAGAGCATCAGATGCCAGATGATTACCCAATCCTCCATTCTGTATTCCCAAGTGAAGACTAGAATGATGTGTCTATCTCTCCCTCTTAATTAGAGAGGACATATCTATTCCAATAAAGGAATGTACCTAAGCTCCCTCTTGGCTTAGGAATTTCCAACTTTCTCCTGAGTAAGAAACTTGCTTCTAAGCTCCCTCTTAATTAGGGACATACAACAGCTCCTCGGCCAATTGCTTAAAGAGCTCCTTCCTTCGATGTCATGAATTTCTTTTTCCAGAAATCTTCATCTCTTATGGCTTCTACATAGGGCACAACCCATCCATCACTTTCATCCAAGAGTCAGTCATGTCATCATTCCTTTCATCATAATGTTATCCATCAATCTTCATCTGGCTTTCTTTCATGTCATGCTTCTTTCCATATGTTACTCTTGGAGGTCATCCACAATTATTCCCTTTGGCAATCTTGCATAAGCCCATCCAAATATTTGTTCAAAAATAAGAAATGAGCACTTAAATCAAAATTACCTTTGTGATGGTCTTTCATCATGACATCTTCCTAAATATTTTTTCAAAAATAAGAAATGAATGCTTAAATCAAAATTACCTTTGTGATGATCTTTCATCATGACATCTTCCTGTGGGTATCAACATCCTGCATACAATTTGACACATCTCCCAAAGATATCCATTGTCAAGGGCATCCATCTTTTTCAGACTTCCATCAGAGTCTTCATATCTGTCCGGGAGATTTCCTAGTCAAATCTTCTTGGACTTTTGGATGTTGATTGCCTTTATCATTGTTGTGCATCTCCTGATCTCTTCCTTCCTTTCTTCACACATTCCATTCCTAGGAGCTTCTAATCAAAGTTCCTTAATTGTAGTGAACCACCTCATACTTCATATGACAACATATTATGTTGATTTCATCTAGTGTGACTTATGCCTTCCTGCATCCTTTGAGAGGAGGAGATCATTTTCCCTTGATCATGCTTCTCAAGATAGAAGTAGTGATCCATGTTACCTGCAACCATATGACATGACATTATAATATTAAATACAAGCATACGTACCTCATTTACCTTTAGGTCATCTAGGCTTCTTTTAGCAGCTTCCTTGATTGAAAATATCTTCAACCCCTTGATTTTCTTCATATCTTATGTCATCATTACCATCATCCAATGAATTCCACAATTTGGGGTTCTTGATGAAACACTTGCTTCAACTCTAGATTGGTGAACCCTCCAATGAGGGTTCCATCAAAGAATCTTGTGGATCTTACAGATCCCTATCCAATAGATGTTCAATTTTGACTTGATGTATAATGAGCCTTGTCCTAGATGACTTCTTCCTTTCCTTAAGTTTTTAATGAGGTTCATGTTACCAATCAAACCAGCAGGGGACCTAAAGGTGTTCCTAAGATGGAAACTACTAGGTTAAGGGCAACGGTGGAGGCTTAGCCCACTGTCACCATAGCTAAGTCTCCCTGCTCTTTATGGAATTTCACCGATGGGAGGAGTCCCGGTAGTGTAAGGATCACTTGTAAGGTATATGTCAATGGATAGGTGAGAATTGACCCTAAAAACCCTTTCCCAAGGATGGAGTGAAGAATGGAACTTGCTTGCTCTTTAAGCAAGGTATTTGGTCCACTAGGGGTAAGGGGTGAGGATTGGAGTGTTGAGGGAGAAAGGATAAGCTTATAAATGAGGTTCTCAATCCCTATAATCCTTGGGGTACCTGGATTCCCAAATGGTCATTGACAAATAATCTTTATTGAGAAGTAGGACCACATGGAGCCAAGTGGACCCAACCCAAGTTCAAGGATGGAATGCAGCAACCAATGATGTTCCTATTCTAGACAAGGTAAGGGGAAATGACCAAACAAGAATATTTACTTCAAAAGGTTGAATTTTTGCTATTGAGGTCTAGCCTTGGGGATGCCTAGGAAATATTTGATCCTAGAGCTAGGGCTTTGGATTCCTGGAGATTCCACCATTAGAATTGCCTCAAGTTTGGAGGAGAGAGAGGGGACCCACCAACGTAGTAGCCTGTAGGAGATCGAATTTTTTCCTTGGGTCAATTCTCAGGAAATTAATGCCCTATGTCACCTAATGGGGCTAGACTTGGATAAAAAGGGGAAAATGGTAAAAAGAGGGTTAAAATGATCACCCATTTAAGATACCAGTGCCTAATTCACTTGGGGATATGGAGTCAAGGATGGTGATGAGTAAGAACTTAGTTTCTTGATCAAGGAGGCCCAAAAAGTCAACTTCATCCAATGTTGAGGGAAAGAAAAGAAAAGTGACCTTCAAGCATTTATACTTCGAATAAAATGATGCAAGTGTATCGATAAAAATAATCTCTAGGACATTTCATTCATATAAATTTGGCTGATACATTAAATTAGGTAAAATGTGCTCAGTTCCACATTTTGATTATGCAACAACTAGCCCTAATTTTAGTAGTATGCAGCAACAAGAATAATAACATCAAAATTAACCTAAAACATTATAGAGTATATATAACCACCATTTCATTCACAAGACAAAGCTCCAAGACAAGATAAATAGCCCAAACCATACGTCAAAATTCATCCATCTCCAGAAAATACGCTCCAAGGAAAAAATGTGAAGTTTTCTATGACTAAAGAAATCCCAAGTTAAGTGATGATCCAAATGAATGTATCTAACATCAATATATAGCCTCCCAAGGAGTTTGAATTAAACTATCAACCTACATTAGCCCCTAATGATAAAATAATGTGCAAATAAAACCCCTATTGGTGACGAGCCCACCAAACTAGCTCACAAGTGTAAAAATAAGCATCATAAGGGGCCAAATAATAATATGTACATGTCATAAGGCCCTCCAAAGGCATAATAATATCCATAAGTTCCATATTGAGGAATAAATTCCTCTTAATATGATGGACAAGGGGGTGGCCCCTTGTTCTCCAAGTAGTAGACCTGTGGTGCTCCCAGTGGGTTTGAGGGCACATAAATGACCCCATGGGTCTCCATATGAATCGAGGATGCCTGTAGATCGTCTACAAGGGTCCAAGTGGTGGAATGCTGCCATGAAATAGTACAAGTCCTGGGACATCTATCAAGAGTGTGGGGGTCTTGTTGGGCATAATTTACCAAGCATATCACCATCATCCCAAAAGTGGATTGCTAGTGTTGTCTGCTACTGTAGAGGCCCATGGCTCTCTATGCACACCCTACATTTGAAAATGTAGGCCTCTTGGGGTTTGGATCCCATATAAGGAGACCAAACCCAAATGGTAACCACCTGTAATCCTACATAAGATCCAATATGTCCCCTAGACTTCCAGTACAATCAGTCATTAAAATAATCGGGTAAAAGAGCTTACAAATCATGGATAACAAAGTGGGGACTTCATAATGGCATGCCCTTCCGTAGTGGGCTTTGGCATGTGCTAGTGTCTCCAAGCTCCAAAGGGGGTTAGACAAGTAGCTTATTAGGTGGTTTTAGCCCTTAAAGAGGTTAATATGTCCAATGTACATCCCTCTAATGGGGGTGGCAAGTGACAAATAAGTGGAATGGAATAGGAAAAGAGAGGGGCGATCCTAGTCCACATAGTGTGGCATAGGGGTAGCTAGATAAGGGGAATCCCACACCTGGGTATGTATCGTGTAGGAGGGAGAAATTGTGGTACATGAGGTGCCCCAACCTTGATTTTCCACCCTTCTTTATATGCCTTTTGCCTTTTATGAATTTATTTAATTAATTTCTCTGGGCTCAGAGGACAAGAGCATGATGAGTAAGATATAACAGTGATTACCCCCTTTTAGGTAGGGCAGTTCATTGCCCTCTAGGGGTTGGGACAACCATGGGTTCCTGAATGATAAAGGAGGCTCATCTAGGGCCTATGGAATAAGGGTGATGGCCATGGATTGGGGTAGATCTCATGCATTGGATTTTTCCTATGTGTCGATTATTTTGTCTCAGCCATATTTTGCATTTTGTGGTGAAATTTCATGTTAAATGTGGCCAATTATGCTTTTCACTTTTTCTTTTAATTGCTTCAACCTCTTGGGCATCATTCTAGGCTCACCCAAGGTGGGGGCAATGGGATAGGGAGATTGGCAGTATGTGGAACCAATATGGAAATGTGGACCCATGTGGGAGTAAAGATGAATGCGGGTATAGTGAGTGGAAAGGGAGTAATATGTGCGGGTAAAGGAGTAGGACCACGCACCCAAAGTTGGGGTTTCCCAAGTAGTACCACCCTAAAACCGAATGGTCAATAAAGGAGATCCCATAGGTATAAGATCCAAGGGTAACAAACAAATGAGATCAAGGGGACAAGAGAAAAAATTAAGCCCACTCTTTCCGCCAAATCCCCCCATCAATCCATACCCAGAAGTATCCATGATAAGTAAGCCCAATACTCAATTACCAAATGACAGGACATACCTTTAGATTCATGAGGCCCACCTTCAAACATACGATCAATATATGTGGGTGAGGGACCACACGGTTAGCTCAAGTGGCATAGAAATGGAACAACAAGCTTGTAGGAGGCATCAAGGGGTTGTTGGCTGCCCACTGAGGTTTATCATGGAGAAAAAATTCTCCTAGGGGTATCACCCACAAAGTGGTGGGTAACATCTAGCTCCATTTGGGATGTGATCTCTCTCGAAGTGGACGAGGCTGCTCGAATGGGAGGTCACGAGAACTCCAACAATCTCTTGGTCACCATAGATCTGTTATTTGCACACGTCAAAGATCAAAGCCACAGGGTAGCATGTTTTTCACGTTGTCTTATGATCACCCATGCTTAATGTTAACCCATAAACAAACAAGAAATAAAATAATGCAATACTTTTTTTTTTAAATGCAATCTAATCTATCATAAGAAATATCATATGATGTTAGTTCTAATGATAAAATGAACATGCAATGCACCCTACCCTAACATGCATATCGTAAATTTAATACTAAGTATAATCATAAAGCTAGTGCAACCAACATATCATTACATCAATATATATATATGCCTACCAGTATGATTACTCATATAGCAACCCCCAAAATGACATAGTTACATGGCGGATGAAGTGGGTAGGACGCAGAAAAATATGATCTTCATTTGAGATAGAGGGAGGTCCTAGGAGAAAGAAATTTAGTAATCGTCTAGGGCTCTCCTTCTAGCTACAAAATGGAAGAATGAATGATCACTCTCGAGAAATCCTCATCACAATCATTGTTTGTAATATCATGCTTCGAGGATGTGATATGGTTGTGATGAGAGGGGAATGAAGGGTGAGAGAAAGAATGAGTGCAATAAACAAGTTGCTCAATGTGATGGTCACATAGGAGAGGGGAGGTCGCGGAGTGATCATAATCCTGAGGATGGGTCAAAGGGGATAAAGTATATTCAATGAAGGGCTCTTTCTTCACACCATATTCAGAAAGGGGAAAAGGGGCATGGTCACTTGAGGGGATACCAAAAGGGATGAGGAACTTACTTGAGGAAGACTCAAGGTGATGAACAAGAGGGAGAGGCAAAGGGGAGGGTGAAGTGCCATATTCAACAGGTTTTCCTTCCCCACAATCTAAAGGCTCAAGTGATTCGAATACATAATCTTAAGGTGGGTAGGTAAGAGCCTCGTTGCTTTCCTCATTATAAGAGTCAAAGATTGGGTTTTCATTAAAAGTTGAGTCAATCACTTCCATCAAAGATTGCCCTTCTTTATGCAAGGGAAAATAATAATTCTCCTTCCCAAGGGTATCAATGGGTATGTCATCATAAATAGCACCTAAGGGGAAGGGAAGGCCAATCTCATCCTCATCCTCCTTGTCAGTGTCATAAATGGGAGCACAATCAAATTGAGGACCAACAATTTCCCATTTCTCCTTTTCAATATGGAAATAATCTTCAATGTCATATTTCAAGGGGCTAATGGGATCATCTCTCTCAAGGTTTTCACAAGAGGATTCATCAGGAGTAATACCCTTGAGAAGGGTAGGGTTGGCCTCAATTTCACTTTCCATAAATTCATCCTTCCCAACACGTGTCCTCGAAATCATAATTTTCATCATGTGGACCTAAGGAGCACTCATCTTCTTGCTCATTGCCTAGGTTATTAATGTCTTGATGATTCTCGGTGAAATCTTCCTTTTGGATTCTTAATGCAAGGTGTTCTTGAAAATGTCTAAGAAAGCCTTGAACAAACTCTTCAATAGATGAAATTCTCCTAGGTTTGTGATCATGCAGCCATGAGTTATGACCATCGAGCGACCCCATGAATAACAACATAAGGACATCTTGGTGGAAAACCTTCTCCCTTAAAGCATGTGCATTAAATATTTCTACGTGGTTAACTGTGGAGATTGGATTACCATCAAACACAGGCATCCCACGTAGCATCCTTCCTGTAACATGATTAGGATGTCCAAGGATGCTAGCAATGTCCAAAGCGGGGAATTTATGAAAGAATGACAACCTATTTGAGGTAAACATGAAACATATGTAGGAGTCACCAGGGTGAAATTAAATATGCCTAGAAAAATGTTTGCTTCACCCTACAAGCATCGACCTTAAATTTCAATGAAGAACTAGGGCTTTGTTCTTCCAATGGAGTCCCTAGAAATGGTGCCAAAAATATTACCACTCAAACCAGCAAAGGACCTAAAGGGGTTTCTAAGAAGGAAATTGCTAGGTTAAGGGCAACAGTGGAGGCTTAGCCCACTGTCACGACAACTAAGTCACCCTGTTCTTTATGAAATTTCACCAATGGAAGGAGTCCTGGTAGTGTAGGGATCAGTTCTAAGGTATATGTCAATGGATAGGTGAGAAGTGACCCTGAAAACCCTTTCCCAAGGATGGAGTGAAGAATGGAACTTGCTTGCTCTTTAAGTGAGGCACTTGGTTCACCAGGGGTGAGGGGGTGAGGATTTGAGGGTTGAGGGAGAAAGGATAGGCTCATAAATGAGGTTATCAATCCCTATAATCCTTGGGGAACTTGGATTCCCAAATTTTCGTTGAAAAATAATCTTGATTGAGAAGTAGGACCACAGGAGGCCAAGTGGATGATCTAAATGGATCCAAGAACACTCTCTAAGTCTTCAAAAACTCAAAAAATCATCCCAAAGATCAAAACAATTGCATTCCAAGAGCCCTTAGAATGGCTGAAAAACACTATCGGGAGGAAAAAACCAGAGAAAACCATGAAAAAAATAGGGTATTGGAGGCATGAACAATGGATGCACAGTGGCCGTCAGATTTGACCAATCAATGGTACAAATCTGATCGGGAATCACAATTGGCACAGGCAAATAGTGAATGTTGGTGCTTAACATATATGTGTAGCGACGACAATTAGCGGAGTCAACGAGGATTGTCGATCAAGCACGCAGATCGACGGCCCACGTTGCATCACAATATCGCAAGCGGGAACCACAACAGAGTACTTACAACGGCCTGGGGCATGAGCCATATGAGATTGTGATTAATCGCATCGCGATATCATAGTGAGAGAGACATTATGAAGCGATCCGATGAATCGGACCCGACGATTTTATCAATATTATTTCATAATATTTGAGATCTGCATAAAAGCCTTTTTTAATTCATTTGCGCAGTTTTCATTTATTAAATGAAATGCGAAGGATGAAGGCTGATGTAATAAGCTAGACCCCAAAGGGTTCCTTAAAGCTATTGCATATTATTTCAAATCCGCCATAAGCTATTTCTAATGCATTTTCGTGATTTTAACATA
The DNA here is from genome assembly GCA_031772625.1 of Pinus tabuliformis. NCBI lineage: Eukaryota > Viridiplantae > Streptophyta > Pinopsida > Pinales > Pinaceae > Pinus > Pinus tabuliformis. The sequence continues at coordinate 333,529,303 of CM062806.1, read as the reverse complement.
TTTCAAAAATACAAAGGGAAACTTTGGAGCAAGGCCGAAGTGACTTGTGATAGTGATAAGGACGGACCCGATAGAGGAATAGACTAGAATTAAGGACTTTTGAAGTCTGAAATAAGCAGTGTTTTGGGCAGAATTTCACCGTGTTGCAGTGTTCTCTATGCAAAATAGAAAATGATTATTTTTGGGCATTCCAAAGGATTTTAGAGGCCCGATAACCATACCGTTACAGTACTGGTGGCCACCACCCTTAGAGGCATTTAGCAATGATTTCTAACACTTAGACAGGGGTTTGAGTGGATAGAGGATGGGGAGATTGAAAGCTGAGAAGCTGAAATGAACAGGCAGCGCTGTTTTGGCTTTAAAGCCATAGCAAACAAAAGACAGAGCAAGCAGTGCTGAGATAGAGCTAAGATAGAGATAGAGAGTGATCCAGAGAGTCTATGTACTCCGAGAAAGCTTGAGAGGTTTAAGCAAACTCTTATTATTATATCTATGTGTATTGAGTCTCAAATTGAGCTCATACTATTGTAAATACTTTGCTTGAAGGCATAATAGAGAGGTCACCATTGAAGGCTGGACTAGGAGATGTAGCCCAAGAGCATTGGGTGAACTCCTTATTAAACTTGTTGTGTTTTTATGTGTTTTTCTATTATAGTCTTTTACTACTTCATAGTCTATGTATTTCACAATTTGATCGATCCATTGCATAAAATAACATAGGCAAATCCATGAACATGAGTCTGTAATACCTTATTAATTATCTTAGATCTCATTATCAGATCAAGTGGTATCAGAGCTTTAGGTTTACTATTAGACAAGCTTGTGTTGGATTGGTGAATGATAACTAGGTCAGACCTCAAATTAGGAGAAGGAGAGCTGGTTGAAACTAACCTAGAAATTGGTAGAGTCTATCCCAGAGGAAAATGGCAGAAGAAAATCCCTTGGAATCTGACTCTCAGTTCATGGACAGTTTCATGATCATGAGAGCCATGGTAGAAGAAATGTATCGAGAATTTAAGAAAGGTCGAAGTGAAGATTATTCAACCTCCAAACAAGATAAAGGAACAAAATAATCTCTTATAGATGGCCATTCTGAAGGCAAAGGGAAAGGAAAAGAGGTTCCTCTACCCACACCTCCTGATAGCCCTGAAAATAAAAAGAAGAAAACATCTTTGATTAAATTAGATGTTAAATTTGATTTGTTAATATATGATAGAGAATTAAATGCAAAGAAGCTAGATAACTCAATTAGATAGATTGATGTGTATCGCAGGGTGCAGAGCATTGATTCAAACAGGAGTAAAATTCAGTTAGCTAGCCTACGCCTTGGAGGAACTGCCTTGGTATGGTGGGAAGACAGGACACAAGCTGACTTGAAGAAGCATGGTAAAATTCTTTCTGTCTACGGTGAATTTGTTTCTGCAATTAAAAAACAATTCTATCCACTAGCTTATATGCAGCAAGCTATGATGAGTTGGCAAACTCTGCGCCAATTAAAGGGGCAAAGTGTACAAAGTTACACCCAAGAATTTAGAAAAAGAGCTTTGATTCTAGGAATTTCTTTAGACTCACCTGAAACTTTGTTTAAGTATATAGGTGGTTTACACAGCTATTTGAGGCACACCATTCTCATGTTTAACCCTACTAGCATAGATGAGGTATCTATACAAGCTACCCATCTAGAGGCTAGAGGCAAGAATGTGAACCCAGAGATTGGGGGATCATCAAAACCCACTGCAAGCAATAACAAGGAGAAGAGGAAGCAGAAATGGAAAGAGAGTAAGGCAAATTTTGTACAGAAGGTCAAACTTTCATGCACTCACTGCAAGAAGGATGGACATGATGATGAACATTGTTGGTCTTTGCATCTGGAGCTGAAACCCAAGAAGTTCGATGAAAAGAAGAAGAAGACTGCTACTGCTATACAGAAAGATTTGGGGTCAGACTTAGCTGATGAAACAACAATCGCAGCCACAAGTATAAAAGGTAAAAATTCTGCAGCATCTACTAGTAATTCTGCACAAACTATTGATAGTGAAGAAAATGAGAGGAAAAGACATGAGATTTTTCATATTAGAGTTATTTCCAAGCATCAAAAGATTCATACTTTGTTTGATAGTGGCTCACAAATAAACTTAATTTCTGAAGCAATTGTAAATAAGCTGGGATTACTAACCACACCTCACAAGAAGCCATATCCATTAGGTTGGGTATGTGATAAAGCAAAGCTACAAGTGACTAGACGATGTAAACTTAGGTTTTCTTTTGGGTCAGAATTTGTAGATGAGGTTGAGTTAGATATCGTTCCTTTGGATATATGTGGAATTGTTTTAGGAAGTCCTTAATTGTATGATAGAAAATCCATTTTCTATAGAGCTTAAAATAAGTATCAACTCATTAAAGATGGAATCGAATATATCGTAAGAGCTGATTAACTCAAGAATAATTATACTCTCATAAACTCAAGGAAGATGAAAAGAATTGTAAATTCATGTAAGAAATTTTTACTGATGGTTGTAATGTAAAATAAACCTGATAAAACCAATGTATTTGAAGGCTGTGATGCTAAACAACAAGCTGATCTAGAAAAAGTTGTTTCAGAATATGATATCCTATTTCAACAACCTAAAGGTTTTCCACCCAAAAGGGAAATTGTACATGATATTAATTTGCAGCAAGATGCTCCATTTCCTAACATTGGAATGTACAGGTTATCCACTTTATAGAATGTAGAGATCATGAAGCAGGTACAGGAGCTACTCGAGAAAGGGTTCATAAAACCAAGCACATCACCATGCGGGTCTCCAATCATGTTGGTGAGGAAGAAAGATGGTTCGTGGAGGATGTGCATTGATTATAGAGCACTGAATAAAATAACGATCAAGAATCGTTATCCCCTTCATCGCATTGATGATCTATTGGATCAGCTAAAAGAAGTTGTTTACTTTTCCAAGTTGGACTTGAGTAGTGGTTACCATCAGGTCAGAGTAGCAGATCAAGATGCATGGAAGACTGCTTTCAAAACAAATCAAGGGCTGTATGAATGGCTAGTTATGCCTTTTGGCTTAACTAATGCTCCTGCCACTTTCATGAGAGCTATGAATGCTGTACTCAGACCTTATATTGATGATTTTGTAATTGTCTATCTAGATGACATTCTTGCTTTCAGTAAAACATGGGAAGAACATTTGAAGCATGTAAAGCAGACTCTAGATGTTTTGAAGAAAGAAAATCTCTATGTTAAATTATCAAAATGTGAATTTGGTAAAACATCTTTGAATTATTTGGGTCATATTGTAGGGGGTGGTGAATTGAAGATAGATCCCTCTAAGGTTGCAGTCATTGTAAACTGGCCTAAACCCAAATCTGCTACAGAAGTTAGAAGCTTCCTAGGAGCAGCACAATATTGGAGAAAGTTTATTGCTAACTTTTCCTTAATTGCAGCTCCCTTACATGCTTTAATAGGAGTGAACAAGGTGTTTCAAAGGGGATGAAAATAGCAGAAAGCCTTCAGCACTTTGAAAGAAAAAATTAGTACAGCACCAGTACTACATTGCCAAATGTTCAACAACCATTTGAGATCGAAACCGATGCCAGTGAATATGCCATGGGAGTAGTGTTGATGCAACATGGTAAACCCATATGCTAGCATTCTGAGACTTTTAATTCTGCAGTAGTTAATTATATTACATACAATAAAGAATTGTATGCATTAGTCCAGAGTGTGAAAAAGTGGAAACATTACTTAATGGGCAAAGAAACAATTATACATACTGATCATCATCCACATCAGTATTTTCACTCATAAACTAAATTGCAACAATCAAGACACTATAGGTGGATGGGTTTCCTACAACAACTTCATTTAGTCATCAAATATAAAAATGGCATACACAATAAAGTTGCAGATATGTTGTCCAAACCAATCATAAATTCATTTGCTATACTTAAGCATAACTCAGTAATGCATGAAAGCTACATTAAACAATATGCTCAAGATATAGACTTTAAAGATGTATATGTACCTTTAAGTAATGGAAAAAAGGTAGAAGAATTGGATTACTATGTTAAAGACCAACTCTTGTATCATTTGAGAAAGCTATGCATTCCACAAACTGAAAGAGTCAACATAATTAGGGAAGCACATACTTCTCTGATATTAGGTTACTTTGGGGTACGTAAAACAGTTGCACAGCTACAAAGATACTGCTATTGGCCAATAATGTATGAAACAGTTTCTAGATATGTATGAGGTTGTACCATGTGTGCTAAAACTAAGCCCAGCAATAGAAAACTAGGCCTGTACGCTCCACTACCAGTCCCTTCCTGTCCTTGTGAAAGTGTTTCCATGGACTTTGTTGGGGGATTCCCAAAATCTAGAAAGGGACAACTATTTATATTTTATTGTGGATAGGTTCAACAAAATGTGTATTTTAATACCTTATAATAAGCAGATTACAATTGAACAAACAGCGAAGTTGTTCTTTCAACATGTCTAGGTGCATTTTGGGTTACCCATTTCCATAGTATTTGATCTAGACTACCAATTTGTTGGGAAGTTTTGGTCAAGTCTGTGAGAATTGATGGACACCAGACTAAAGAAGAGCACAACCTTCACCCACAAATAGATGGCTAAACAGAGGTAGTCAACAGGATAGTGATCCAGTTGCTCAGGGGTTATTGTAGCAAGCATCCCAAGCTTTGGGATGAACATTTATGTTATGTGCAACATGCTTACAATCGTGCTAAACATTCTTCTACATAGAGATCTCCTTTTGAGACCTGTTTTAGTTTTATACCAAGGTCTGCCTTGGATTTTGTCTTTGAAAAAGACATAGTAGTTGCTGGACACTGTGATGTGGACAAAGCAATTAGGTTCATTGAATAGATCCAAGAAATTCACCAGGTAGTGCAGGAACAGCTGGAAAAGAGCCAAGCCAAATACAAGGCAAGGCATGATAAACACTGGGTGGAGCACAACTTCCAAGTTGGTGATCAAGTCTGGTTGTATATCAACAAGGACAAAATGAAAGGTGAGGGAAAGAAACTGAAGCCAATAAGGTATGGGCTTTTAAGGTACTTGAGCAAATTGGTGAGAATGCCTTCCGCCTTGATTTGCTAGCATACATGCACATCTATTTAGTGGTAAATGCAGAAAATTTAAGACTATTTGAACCTTCATTAATTGAAGATCCCAAAGAGCAAAATCAATTGCCTTCTATTGATGATATGTTTCCTGAATATCTCAATGAGTTGTAGGAAGATAATGTTCTGGACAAGAAGGTGAGAACTAATGACAGAGGGGATGTTGAGTACTTAAGAATTGGACTCAAAGGTTCGAAACCAAGTAGTGCAAAATGGATAGAGATTGGGCAAGTGAGGCAGTTGTATCCTCACTTAAGCGATGCTTGAAAAACCAGCTTTTGGTGGTACAAAAGCCTTTTCAGTGGGAAGGCGTGATCCAAATGGATCCAAGAACACTTTCTAAGTCTTTAAAAACTTGAAAAATCATGCCAAAGATCAAAACAATCGCATGCCAAGAGGCCTTAGAATGGCTGAAAAATACTATCGGGAGGCAAAAACCAGAGAAAACCGTGAAAAAAATAGAGTATTGGAGGCGTGAACAATCGATGCACATTGGTCGTCAGATCTAGCCGATCAAAGGTCCAGATCTGATTGGAAATCACAATCAGCACAGGCAGATAGTGGATATCGGTGCTTAACATATGTGTAGTGACGGCGATCGGCGGAGTCAACAAGGATCGTCGATCAAGCGCGCAGATCGATGACCCACGTTGCATTGCAACATCGCAATCGGCAACCACAACATAGCACTTACAATGGCCCTGGGCATGAGTGATATGCGATTGCGATTAATCACATCACGATATCACAATCAAAGAGACATTATGAAGCGATCCGATGAACCGGACCCGACGGTTTTATCAATATTATTTCATAAGATTTGAGATCCGTAGAAAAGCCATTTTTAATGCATTTTCGCAGTTTTTGTTTATTAAATGAAATGCGAAGGATGAAGGCCGATGCGATAAGCTAGACCCGAAAGGGTTCCTTAAAGCTATTGCATATTATTTTAGATCTGCCATAAGCCATTTCTAATGCATTTTCGCAATTTTAACATATTTCAAAAATACAAAGGGGAACCTTGGAGCAAGGCCGAAGTGACTTGCGATAGCGATAAGGATAGACCCGATAGAGGAATAGACCAGAATTAAGGACTTTTGAAGTCCGAAATAAGTAGTGTTTTGGGCAGAATTTCATAGTGTTGCAGTGTTCTCTGTGCAAAATAGAAAACAATCATTTTTGGGCATTCCAAAGGATTTCAAAGGCCCGATAACCATACCGTTATAATACAGGTGGCCACCACCCTTAGAGGTGTTTAGCAAAGATTGCTAATGCTTAGAAAGGGGTCTGAGTGGACAGAGGACGGGGAGACTGAAAGCCAAGAAGCTGAAATGTATAGGAAGTGCAAAGCCATAGCAAACAGAAGACAAAGCAGGTAGTGCCAAGATAGAGCTAAGACAGAGACAGAGAGTGATCTAGAGAGTCTGTGTGCTCTGAGAAAGCTTGAGAGGTTCAAGCAAACTCTTACTATTATATCTGTGTGTATTGAGTCTCAAATTGAGCTCATACTTTTGTAAAAACTCTGCTTTAAGACATAATGGAGACGCCACCACTGAAGGCTGGACCAGAAGATGTAGCCCAGGAGCATTGGGTGAACTCCTTATTAAACTTGTGTTTTTATGTGTTTGTCTATTATAGTCTTTTACTGCTTCATAGTCTATGTATTTTGCAATCTGATCGATCCATTGCAAAAAATAACATAGGCAAATCCATGCACATGAGTCTGTAATACCTTATTAAGTGCCTGAGATCTCATTATCAGATCAATGGACCCAGCCCAGGTTCGGGGATGGAATGCAACAACCAATGATGTTCTTATCCTGGAAAAGGTGAGTGGAAAGGACCAAACAAGAATATTTACTTCAAAAGGCTGAATTGATCCTATTGAGGTCTAGCCTTGGGGATGCCTAGGAAAAATTCAATCCTAGAAATAGGGTTTGGGATTCCCAGAGATTCAACCATTAGAATTGCCTCAAATTTGGAGGAGAGGGAGAGGACCCACCAATGCAATAGCTTGTAGGAGATCAAAGTTTTTCCTTGGCTTAATTCCCAGTAAATTGATGCGCTGGGTGACCTAATGGGACTAGACTTAGAGAAAAAGGGGAAATGGTAAGAATAGGGTTAAAATGATCACTCCTTTAAGCGACTAGTGCCTAATTCTCCCCCGAAGCCCCGTGGGGAGGACAAGTCCCCCCACCCGCACCCCCCTGCGTGGAGGGGTGTACAAACTTCCTAGGGTATTTATTCGGATGAAACAAAGACCTCTAAACAATCATGCTCCATACTCAACAAGATTATGGAATGCAGTCATCATGGATATATATACGCTGGTCGAGAATGCATATTATATATGCAGCAATGAAGAGAATGCACAACTACATGAATTCGCTGGTCAATAAGACAATAATACGCTGTGTATAAAGACATATATATATACGCAGGTCCAAAATGACATAGTAATGCTGTTATGAAAAAGTACTAAGAGCTACTATTCATACGTAGTCCTAAATAAGACATACGCTACCTCTATACACTATATAATGAAGTTATCAATAGAGCTCTAACTGTTGTCAAGAAGAATATATAATCTCATCTATACACTGTTTGATGAAGCCTCTATCTGCCCTGATCACAAGAAGATTCCGGTCACTGATAACAAGGTCTCAAGTATTGTTGTAGGGGACAACATGAAAATAGAAGGATTGTTTAAGATGGAATTGTGTGGAACTATAGCCTAGTTGCTTTGCTAGGTTGCAAGCCATAGCAAGCAGTTAACGCTGATATCAACAAAGGAAAATTGTTGCAGCATGATGAAGCAATGAGAAGGCAGAGGCAACAGCATGGTGGGCAGCACTATGAGATCATGTGCATGGGCAGTACAATGATACATTAGCAGGGGTAGTAGCATGATGATGATGCACATTAGTTTGAGTAGCATTATGATGGATAAGATCATGGACATGGGCAGCAACATGGTGTAGTATGCAGTGGTGCAACTAGAGGACCAGATGTAGCACAATGATAGGTATCAGTTGAAGCAGAATGTCCTCAACTAATCTCATTGTTATAGGAGATGATCTATGCTTAGATCTAGACAAGTCAAAGTGTTGACTTCTGTTGTAAATGTACTCTCTCTCTCTCTCTCTTTCTCTGTTGAACTTTGAAGATAAAAGAAGATTTGATCAAAGGGTTTCCCCACACATTGTGGGGTTTGTCCCTGGCTCGCGCCACATCTTGTGTCCTATTGTCTTGCCTTGTCTTCTCTGATTTATATTTATGTTCTATCTGTAGTTTACTTTATGCTGATGTGATTGCTAATATGGAAAAGAAATTAAATAAATTGCTCTAGCATAGAACATACCAAAAATTAACATGGTATCAACGCTGAGGTGAAGACAATGCCCAAGCAAGAGTAAAAGAGCAATCACCAAATACAGTTGGGACAAGACGGAAGGATCAATGGGTTCCTCATAATTCACATAGGGTGAAGTCGAAGCATATCATATTATCAGAATGGCGAAACGGAACTTCTATTGGCCTACCCAAAGATCACTTCATTGGGAAGTTCGGATCTAAGGGTGGAAGGAAAGGCAGATGTCTTAGTTATAAGTTTGGCCCTTATGTGAAGGAGTGTCTGAATGGCAGAGATGCAGCTCATCAAGGACACAATCGACTCTTCAAGGAAGCAAGGAACCCCAGGAATGGAAGTTGAAGTTTTTAAGGTGGCATTTGTCGATGGAAAGGTACGTGTTTGAAAATAGAATTTTCAAAGATGCATTTGAGTTCAGGGTTGTATTAAGTTACAGGAAGTCCACTAGGGACCATGTCCATTGACACATAGCATCAGAGGTCTGTGGGTCGGATGGTGACAGGGAAGCCTGAATTCAAAAAGAGCATGAAAGTACATGTCTGAGATGTACCAAAGGAAAATCTTACAAGGGGACCATTCCCCTCATGTAGCAGAACCCACAGTTTGAAACAACCCATGGAGGTTGAGATTCATAAATGAGAATCTCATGTATACAGGTGGAAGAAAGCCCTCTATGGCTTGAAGCAAAACACCCCGGGCATAGTATGAGAGGACTGATAGCTATTTGATGAAGCTGAGATTCACCAAGGAGTGAAACCGATCCAAACCATTATCCGAAGGTTGTGGATGATAGACCTCTCATACTAGCACCTTATGCAGATGAACTATTTCTGACAGTTGCAAACCCTCTCATTTGCAGAAGTAATAGGGAGTTGGATTTCAGATGTGAAATGATAAAATGCAAGCCTGTGACTACCTCAAGGAAGTTATCCGGTAGTGATGTTGGACCAGACTTGGGAAAGTTCTTGGTGAACTTCCGTTCGGACATATGTTTTGCAGTTAGCACAGGGAGCTCATATTTGGATGAGCCTCACTGGATTGTGCCAAGAATCTTCTGAGATGTCTTCAGGGCACAATCTCTCATGGATTGAGATACACTGCTGGAAATATGAAACTGCATGATTATTCGAATGCTGATTGGGCAGGCAATGTGAAGGATCACTGGAGCACTTCTTAGTGTTGTTCCTCTTTGGATTCTGCTTCTAAGTAGAAAGCAGAAGTCAGCTGTTATAAGCACCACCGAGACCAGATACATATCTACAAGTATGATCTCGTATGAAGTTGCTTGGTTGGGGAAGCTCATCAGTGAGTTGTACACATGATGAATACCACTGTGATTCTCTGTAACAACCAAAGGTGGGATTCGATTATTGAGGAATCCCGTATTCGACGATTGCTCCAGCGGATAGACATCAGATACTACCTTATCTGTGATATGGCAAGTCGATGAGCAAGGAGGCTCCATCACATTAATATGATGTACAGGTCGATACACTTTGTCAAAGCCCTGGGGGAAAGATCAAATCTGTGATTTTCCCGAACGACTTGGAGTCATCAAGAAACCCTTGTACAAGGGTCTTGCATGTTGCATAAATTGAGCTCTAGGAGCTTTGGGGGCTTGTGGTTATTACTGGAGAAACATATGACCACAAGGTGACTGACCCTCCCTTCTGGTGCGTACTGGAACAAGATGATTCGCTTTCTTGTGGGACAGGATAATTTGCTCTCCTATGGACAAGATGATTCACTCTCCTGTGGACAAGATGATTCACTCTCCTGTGGACAAGATGATTCACTCTCTTAGGGGACAAGATGATTCGCTCTCTTGTGGAACAGGACGATTCGCTCTCCGATTGTAGCAGGATTTATGTGTTCTCCTATGAGGCCTAGATTGATGTGTTCCCCTGTGAGGCCTAGATCAATGTGTTCTCCATGGCGATAGTAGCAGGATTGATGTGTTCTCCATGGCAATTGTAGTAGGATTGATGTGTTCTCCTATGAGGCCTGGATTGGTGTGTTCTCCATGGCGATTGTAGCAGGATTGATGTGTTTTCCTGTGAGGACATGACTGATCAGTTCTCCTGTCAAGGCATCCTACCCATGTAGTCTGAGACTCATGGGAAGTACCTCTCATCTGATCAATGAGTAGGGAAACGAAGATAGGGACCATAGTAGTACCGATGGATGCATCGCTGTATCTACCGTACTCCCTATGCTAGGATGACCTCCATTGATCTGGGATCAATGATACTGGTCTGGGACTAGTGGTAGGAGTTGTACCATACTATGACACTGACTTCGGGTCGGTTGAGACTGGTCTGGGACTAGTGGTACATACTCTGAGACTAACTTCCGGTCAATGGAGAATGGCATGATACATTCTTGATTAATTCTTCTTCTTCATAGTTCAGCAGAGCTAAGTTGAGCTAAGCATAGCAAAGCTAGTAGAGCTGAGCATAGCAGAGCAAAGCCAGCAGAGCTAAGAAGAGTAGAGAAGAGCAAGCAGAGCTGAGCAAAGCTGGGCAGAGTAATGCAGGGCATTTATGGTAGGGATAGTACAGTTGGACTTATGGATCAACGGATGGAGTTATCCATAGTTGAGAGGGAGTGTTAAATTGGAAACTATGGCCAAACTCCATGTGGGTCAGCTTATTTATGGCAGATGATATTTTTATTGGATCCCTCTCATCGAGAGGTGTAGGATTGATCCAAAGATCATCCGATTCCAATAAGTATTTATGGAGATATGAATTTATTTTTTTTATGTAATTATTATCAAGTAGACCAGCTCTTATGTAGGCTCTAGAAGCCAAAATGTCATGTCTATTCAAACTATACATTTTTTGTATAAATAGATGAGGATTTGATGTCATTTCACAACACAATTCTTGAGTGATCTCCTCCTCTCCACGTCTTGGTTTTTTGGAGAAGGAGTGAGACACCAAGAGTAATACGCTGGCCTTACAAATGATGCCCTAGATCTAAAATGTAGGAGCATTGGTCATGAAGAATTCTATTCCCAGCAAGGGGAAGGGCCTATCCACAGCCGCAGAGAAGACTCTCCATACAAAGCTGCACTAATGGTAATGAAGACGCAGTAAGCCCTAGCTGTAGTGGTTGTAGTGAAACCCTAGAAACCCTATACAACATACACGTTGTTCATAAAAGACTCATACACAGGGTATGGTGCAGACATGGCACGCAGAATTGTTGACACTCTCAATGTATGCGGATCTGGCAGCGTAAATCATATACGAAACCCACAGATTGAAACATAGTTATATATGGAACGCTACAGCCAAGGTATGAAGCCATCAGTTTGGATTATATATGGAACGTAGATCATGCCATAACCCTGGATCCGTTGTCACATGGAATCATTACACACAGATTCATGGATAGTCAACATGATGCCTGGAACAACTGCAGTCATAAAGTTATTAACACGCATTCAACGTTGTTCATGTTATACACATTGTATATATACATTGTTCATGAGAAATATATTCACGGTCAATGGAACACAGCATGATACAGGTCATATTCATTATGGATGCAGTTATATTTATGATGGATGGAACGCTGATATATACAAGTCATATAGATTATGGAACACATTCATCATGGACATATATACGCTAGTCCAGAATGCATATTATATATGCAGCAATGAAGAGAATGCACAACTACATGAATTCGTTGATCAATAAGACAATAATATGCTATGTATAAAGACATATATATATACGCAGGTCCAAAATGACATAGTAACGTTGTTATGAAAAAGTACTAAGAGCTGCTATTCATACGCAGTCCTAAATAAGACATACGCTACCTCTATACACTATATAATGAAGTTATAAATAGAGCTCTAACTGTTGTCAAGAACAAGATATAATCTCATCTATACACTGTTTGATGAAGCCTCTATCTGCCCAGATCACAAGAAGAGTCCGGTGACTGATAACAGGGTCTCAAGTATTGTTGTAGGGGACAACATGAAAATAGAAGGATTGTTTAAGATGGAACTGTGTGGAACTATAGCCTATTTGCTTTGCTAGGCTGCAAGCCATAGCACGCAGCTAAGGATGATATCAACAGAGGCAAATTGTTGCAGCATGATGAAGCAATGAGAAGGTAGATGCAGCAGCATGGTGGGTAGCACTATGAGATCATGTTCATGGGTAGTACAATGATACATTTGCAGGGGCAACAACATTATGATGATGCACATTAGTTTGAGCAACATTATGATGGAGAAGATCATGGACATGGGCAGCAGCATGGTGCGGTATGCAGTGGTGCAACTAGAGGACTAAATGCAGCATGATGATAGGTATCAGTTGAAGCAGAATGTCTTCAACTGATCTCATCGTTATAGGAGATGATCTATGCTTAGATCTAGACAAGTCAAAGTGTTGACTTCTGTTGTAAATGTACTATCTCTCTCTCTCTTTCTCTGTTGAACTTTGAAGATAAAAGAAGATTTGATCAAAGGGTTTCCCCACACATTGTGGGGTTTGTCCTTGGCTCGTGACACATCTTGTGTCCTCTTGTCTTGGCTTGTCTTATGTGATTTATATTTATGTTCTATCTGCAGTTTATTTTATGCTGATGTGATTGCTAATATGGAAAAGAAATTAATTAAATTTCTCTAGCAGAGAACATACCAAAAATTAACAATTGTTCATATTGGTAATTTTCTTGATGAAAAGAACACAATAATAATATAATGAAGAGAAGACTATAAGTTGAGAAGTAAAAGTTTATCACAAGCAATTATCAAGCAAAGAAATGTTTTAACTCCTTTTTCCCTAGATTTCTCAACAAGGGGGAGCAACATATCTATCATCGAGAACTATCATTGATGAAGGGAATACGATGGAGCAACATATCAAGAAGCAGCTTGAAAGGACAAGAATATTGCCATCAAAGACAAAGGGTGATATTGTTGGTCAAATATGTCATTGATGTCAATATGGCATTGTTGAGATGGAAAATATTCTTGTGATACATAACCCTAACCTCATTATGCAAACCCTAAGAGGGTTCCCTAAGCATAAAGATTTAATCATAATGACATATCCCTAGCTACATTTATTCCCTGTCTACATGATGACAAGCACTAGATTGATCTAATCATAAATGAAGCCCTAGATGCCCATGATGCTCTTGAAGATGCCTTAGCCCTAACATGTTGATGCAAGTCCTAATATTTATGATGCCCTAAAACCAATACATGAATGGAAGTATAGAACCCCAGCCCTTATCCTTATTGAAGATAATGATGGCATGAATAATTGTTGAAGGTCACACTTGGAGCCCTAAAGTTGAAGCCCCTAGCATGAAACCCTCCTAGGCACATAATGACAAACTCTTTTTCCCTAACATGGTTCAATGCAATAAATGCATAAATTCATGAAGTCTTAAATGCGTTGCTAAATATACCCTAATCCTATTGAGATTGAAAGCCTAAGTCGTTAAAATTGGCAACTAGGAACAAACTCCATGTGGGTCATCTAATTTATGATAGCTGATATTTTTCTTGGATTCCTCTTGTTGGGAGGTGTAGGATTGATCTAGCGATCATCCGATTCCGACATGTATTCATGGAGATATGAATTTATTTATATTTCTTGACACTTTGTTAAGGTTGGCCAATAAGATAAAGTGTGTGGCATACCCCTAGCTAAACCTCAACGTTGCATATAAAGGAAGGCGACATTGTGCCTAATTTCACCACAACTCATCTCTTCATCTTCTCTCTCCTAATCATATTGGGCAAGCGTAGGAGCAGCTGATCTCTCACACATGCTAGAAGGAGGATGGATTTATGTTTTTAGGGTTCGTTGACTTTTAGGGCTTCATTGACCAAGGTGCAAGGATGCTGACCATTGACCGAGCTGTTGGGGAGTGCGTTGACCCAATTTTGACCAAATGTTGACCAGCGTTGACTGGTTAGGACTGACCACAGGCTATATTATTCATTGACTGTTGACTGAGGGTTGTTTTGAGCTGCATATCTTTGTTGTTGAAGACTGAGTTGTTCAAGGTTGACTTGAGGTCAAATTGGAGTTGTTTGACCAACTTTGACATTGTTGGTTGGTGTTATATTGCTACTGATATAAATCACATATTTGTGATATTGTACTATCTCTCTCTCTCTGCTAAATTGTTGAAGAATATAGAAGAATTGATCAAACGGTTTCCTCGCATTAGGGTGTGTCCCTGGCTAGCCACCACATCTTGTGTCTCTTGTCTTGGCTTGTCTTCTATCAATTTTATTTATGTTCTATCAGCATTTTACATATATGTTAATGTGATTGCAATACTGAGAATTGACATTGGGCTAATAAGAAGAAATTGAAGTAAATTGATCTAAGCATAGAACATACCATAATTTAACATGGAATCAGAGCTAAGGTGAAGACAAAGCCCAAGCAAGAGCAAGAGAAATCACCGAAGACAGTTGGAAAAAGTCTAAAGGCTTCATGGGTTCCTCATCACACTTCCCCGTCGAAGACAAGCTTCGTGAGAAGTTTGACTATCACGGATGGAAAATGTCTCTTGATCTGACATTGAAAGAGCAAGAAGTGTTGGATTATGTGAGAGGCAGAATTACGGAGCCTCCATCAAATGCACTGGCTACCACAAACAACAAGTACACAAAGGGAGAATTCAAAGCGAAGAAGAAAATTTGAGACTCTATTGACAATCATCTGGTGGCCTACGTTTCCGAGCTGAACACCTCCAAGGAGATCTACAATAGAATGGTAAGCTTGTTTAAAGTTAGTGATGCAAAACAAGTTTTGTTCCTCCAGAATAAGCTGAAGGATATTAAGAAGGGAAAATATGAGAATATTTAATCCTACTTCTTAAGGATCACTGAGATCAATAATGATCTCCTATCGATTGGAGAAGTCATTGCTAACAAGGAACTATGACTACTCTTGGAGGGTTCCCATCCGAATGGTATGTATTTAAAACCACTCTTCTCAACAATGATCGAATTGTGGGATTTGAGGAATTGATGGCGAGATGCATTCAAGAAGAGACAAGGATGATAGAGCAAGAAATGCCTTCAAACAAAGGCAACCATACTATTTTCTCCTCTCAAGAAAAAAGGAGAAATAATTATGGGTCTAAATTCAAAGGAAAGGTCGGGTCAAAAGTTGGAAGGAAGGGAAGATGCTTTGCTTGCAATAAATTTGGCCACTATGCAAGGGAGTGTCCAAATAGGAAGGACACATCTCATGATGATGATAAAAATCACTCTCGAGGAAACTCCAACCACAATCAAAGGAATGGAAGGTTCAATGGCAAAGGAAAGAGGAATAACGGAAATCAGAGAAGTGGTCAACCCTCCAAGAAAGTAAGGAACTCCAGGTATGAATCAAATGTTGTTAACAATAAGCAAGTTGAATATTATCTGTTATCGGCCCTCTCCAGTACCTCTCCTCCAAACTCGTTGGGCCATTGGCTTATTGATTGTGGTGCCTCAAGGCATTTCACTGGTTACAAGGAATCTCTCTCTAATTTGATATAGAAGGAGACCAACTTGGAGATTATTCTTGGAGATAACTCCAGCTATCCCATAAAGGGTGTAGTGAATGTTACTCTTCAATTAAATTGGGGTAACACAATCCATTTGCAAGAAGTCTTATATGTACCTGATCTCAAGAAGAACCTAGTGTCCATCTCGGAAATGGAAGACAAAGGCTACAATGTGGCCTTCATCGATGGCAAGGTATGTGTGTGGAAAAAGAATTTTAAAGATGCTTTCACTCATGGGTTTCGAGTTGACTCTTTATATCAAGTTGGAGGAAGTCTGTTGGGAGTCATGTCTTGCAACACATCTCTTTAGTCTGAACTATGGCACTGGAGGTTTTCCCACCTTCATTACAAGGCTCTACCTAATGTGAGACAAATGGTGACAGGGATGCCTGAGTTCAAAATAGAGCATGAAGGTGTATGTCTAGGATGCACTGAAGGAAAGCTCAAAAGGGTACCATTTCCCTCTAGCCACAGCAAGACCTTCGATATTTTGCAGTTGGTTCACTCCGACATATCTGGTATGATGCCCATAAAATCCTTGGGAGGATATTTATATTATCTCACTTTTACAGATTACTATTCTTGCAAGCGTGAATATACTTCTTGAAAAAGAAGGATCAATTATTCTCCTGGTTTCGTCACTTCAAGGCCTTGATCAAGAATCAAACCGAGAAGAGGATCAAGATCTTAAAGACTGATAATGGGACCGAGTATGAATCCAATGAGTTCCATGACTTTTGCAAAGAGGTTGGCATTAAGAGGGAGACCACAACACCATACACTCTTGAGCAAAATGGTGTGGTGGAAAGGAATAATCGTACGATTGTGGAAGTTGCTTGTGCCATGCTCCATGATCAAAGGCTTTCAAAGTTTCTATGGGCTGAAGTTGCGAATATCGTCGTATATGTTCAAAATCGATGTCCTCATCAAGCATTGGGTTCCAAGACTCCTGAAGAGATGTTCACTGGTAAGAAACTTGATGTCTCTCATTTTAGAATTTTTAGAAGTCTTGTATATTTTCATGTTTCGAAAGAGAAAAGTAGATTGGGTGCATCTTGAAAGAAGGGAATCTTCGTGGGCTATAGTGAAAATTCTAAGGGCTATAGAATCTATGTGGCTAGTCAAAGGGAAGTCAAGATTATTCATGATGTCACCTTTGGCGAAGATATGACTCTTAGCAAGGTTGAAAATCTTACTATTCTAAGGAAAACCAAAGAAGACACCAGGAAGTCAGATGAGAAGGAAGATGAGACGATGCCCGATGTAGAAGAACCTATGGATCCCATTGATCCCCCTCCGCAAGAGCCTTCCTCTTATAGGAAGAGGCCCTCATGGCTTAGGGGGACAATTGATGATGTTGAAGGACACATTGCACCCAAAGGGACTTTTCATGGAAGTGATAAGCCGACCAGGTATCAAGGATACTTGACCATTATGAGCACCATCATTCAAAATGAGCCTTCATTGTTCGAAGAAGTCATGAAGCATCAAGTATGGAAGGATGCTATGAATGAGGAATATGAGTCCATCATGAAGAACAATGTCTGGGATGTGATCCCCAAACCCCAGGACAAAATAGTTGTCACCTCAAAGTGGCCTTTTAAAATAAAGCATGGAGCTGATAGGAGTGCTGAAAAATATAAGGCTTGCTTTGTTGCTCGAGGCTTCTCTCAAAAGGAAGGTGTAGATAAATATTTGCAATTTTTTCCCGATACACCACCATTTGCTCGATCATATCCCTTGTTGCTTCAGAAGGATGGAACCTACATTAGATGGATGTTAAGACCACATTATTGCATGGTTTGATTAAAGAGGAAGTCTATGTGGAACAACCCGAGGGGTTTGAGATTCATAATTGAGAATCTCACAGGTTGAAGAAATCCCTCTATGGGTTGAAGCAAGAACCCCAAGCTTGGTATGAGAGGGTTAATAGCTACTTGATGAAGCTAGGATTCACTAGGAGTGAAGTCGATCCAAACCTTTACTTTACAGTTGAGGATGATAAGCCTCTCATACTAGTGTTGTATGTTGACGACCTCTTTCTAACAGGTGTAGACCATCTCATTCACAAATATAAGAGGGAGTTGGCTTCTGAATTTGAGATGAAGGACCTAGGACTGATGCACTATTTCCTAGGGCTAGAGGTCTGGTAGAAGCCAGGAGAGATTTTCCTATCTCAAGGAAAACACATGGTGAAGATATTGGAGAGATTCGATATGGTGGACTACAAGCCCATGACTACCCTAATGGGGCTTAACTTCAAGAAGTTATGTAGTAGTGCTACCGGGCCTACTTTGGGAAATGCTACTAAGTATCGTCAACTCATAGGAGCATTGATGTTCTAGGTGAACTCCCATCTAGATATATGTTTTGCAGTCAACACGTTGAGCCAATATATGGTTGAACCCCATCACTCACATTGGATTGGTGCCAAGAATCTTCTAAGATACCTTCGAGGCACAATCAATCATGGATTGAGATACACTGCCGAAGATGTGAGGCTACATGGATATTCTGATGTTGATTGGGCAGGCAGTGTCGACGACCAAAAAATCTCTTCTGGGTGTTGTTTCTCTTTGGGTTTTGCCTCAATCTCCTAGATGAGCAGGAAGCAGAAGTCAGTGGCTTTGAGCATCTCTGAGGTAGAGTACATTACTATGAGTATGGCCTCTTGTGAGGTTATCTAGTTGAGGAAGCTCTTCAGCAAGCTAGTTGGTCATACATTGGATACTACCATGATCCTCTGCGACAAGCAGAGTGGGATGCATTTATCTGAGAATCCCATATTTCATGATCGATCCAAGCACATCAATATCAGGTACCACTTCATCCGGGATATGGTACAACGAGGAGCAATAAGGCTCCATCATATCGAGACATATGAGCATGTCATCGACATTCTAATGAAGCCCTTGGGAAAGGTCAAATTCTTGACTTTCCAAGAACGACTAGGAGTCGTTGAGAGACCCTCTTATGAGGGTCCTGTATGATGCATACATTGAGTTGAGAGGGATGTTAATATTGGAAACTAGGGCCAAAATCCATGTGGGTCATCTTATTTATGACATCTAATATTTTTCTTGGATTCCTCTCGTTGAGAGGTGTAGGATTGATCTAACGATCATCCGATTCTGACATGTATTCATGGAGAAATGAATTTATTTCTATTTCTTAACAATTTTTCAAGGTCGTCCAACAAGATAAAGTGTGTGGCACACCCCCAGCTAAAACTCAACATTGCATATAAAGGAAGGAGACATTGTGCCTCATTTCACCATCACTCATCTCTTCATCTTCTCTCTCCTAATCTTATTGGGCAAGTGTAGGAGCAGCTGATCTCTCACACATGCTAGAAGGAGGAAGGATTTATGTTTTTAGGGTTCTGTTGATATTTAGGGCTGCGTTGACCAAGGTGCAGGGCTGATGACCGTTAACCAAGCTGATGGGGAGTGCGTTGACCCAACATTGACCAAATTTGAACTGCACATTTATGTTTTGGGTGCCACGTTGAGCAGCGTTGATTGGTTAGGGCTGACCGAAGGTTGTACTATTCGTTAACTGTTGTTTGACTGTTAACTGAGGGTTGTTTTGAGCTGCCTATCTTTGTTTTTGAAGATTGAGTTCTTCAAGGTTGACTTGAGGTCAAATTGGAGATGTTTGACCAGCTTTGACTTTGCTGATTGGTGTTATATTGCTACTGATATAAAATCATAGATTTGTGATATTGTACTATCTCTCTCTCTCTACTGAACTATTGAGGAATATAGAAGAATTGATCAAAGGGTTTCCTTGCATTGAGGTTTGTCCCTGGCTAGCCACCACATCTTGTGTCTCTTGTTTTGGCTTGTCTTCTGTCAATTTTATTTATGTTCTATCAACATTTTACTTATATGTTAATGTGATTTCTATACTGGGAATTGACATTGGTCTAATAAGAAGAAATTGAAGTAAATTTCTCTAAGCATAGAACATACCATAATTTAACATAAGTCTATAAAGTAGTCCTAAACACTGTTCAAAAACATAATACTAAAGGCTGTCGTGATGATTGTTTCAAAAAATTAATTTTATTGATAGGAAAATGACCTCATTGAAGGTTGAAACTGACACCATCTTATAGAGGATATTTTTCTCTTTCTAACAAGCTATCACTCGCCTTCTAACTCCTCATAGGCCTTGAAAAAAGGAATTTTCAAGTTTGAATATAATGTCTTTAAGGCTAATCGACCTAAGCCGACTTATAGGCTCATGTCCCTTGGCCAATAGACGTGACTCTTCATCAAAAAGAAAAATGTGTATAAATATGACATTAAACACTTCATTTCACCATATAATTTCAGTGATCAATTCAGATAAGAAGTATAGGAGCAGATAAGAGGATAAGGAGGACACAAAAGTTTATTGTTTGGATTGTTTGGGTAGATTTGTGGTGGAAAAATTCAGATTGAAAATCCTCTGTAGCTCAGACCCTTGTGGTAGCAACCTGTGAATAGAGCAAATGTTTTTTGTGGCACAGATCTGAGGATAGGAACAAAGGCTCGGAAAATGGATAGATAACTCACATCTTCGAGCTTGGATTCATCACTCAATAGTTAGAACCTCAGCAATAAATCTTTGGTCTTGTTCCCTTATTGAAGCACCACAGACCTATGTTTTGAAGCTTCAGACCTTGAGCTACATACCGCAAAAAATAGAACAAAACTATGGTTTATCGTTGGGCAGTCTTCTGGACAAGCTCAAAAAATTGTAAGGCATAAACTTGAACACCTTTTAAAGCTAAGATTTCTGATTTGTTAAAGCTCAATTACAAACCTAAAGAAAATTAATTTGAAAAAGGCTTTGATTGCTGCCCTTATTAAAGACTAGAAGCTTGGATTGTTGTTGATTTGTGTAGCTTAGGAGGTACTCCAAGCCCTAGGGTTCAGGGTTTGGAGGGAAAAGTGTTATAGACATTTTTGTTCCCTACAACTCCAAGCATGAAATGTCCATAAACCAAGGGCTCCTAAGTCCCTAAAAGTGTTGTTCTAACCCCTAAAGGAACAAGGTCAACAGATTACAGCTTCTCCCAGAAGTTCTCCACCAGAAACTGCTCAGAATTGGTCAAAACAGGATCATTGCAGCTGCTCCACTGGCTAGGTGCATTGCATCTCACCCAAATGCACTGTGAGGGTGCGTTGCATTTCAAAACTCCCTTCTGTGGGGTGCGATGGGTGAGAAATGACAAATGGCAGTGTCATTCCGCAAGGTGGAGCGGCAATGGAAGGTTCCAGAATCTTCTCCTGTGACACTTGCCTCACTGAATTCGACCAAGGATGAGTAAGAGGCCCTCAGTCTCCAAGTGGAAGCAAGAACTGACAGAGAGAAGACACTAATCAAGTCACAAGCTGACTCATCCTCCTTATAGATATCTATATATGGATCCGTCATCCCAGAGATCTAGAGGCGGGAATTTTGCATATTGTAAGGAATTGTTGTTGGTTTCTAGAGACAAACATCAGATTGTTGGGTGATTTATGCTTTGTTTGAGGTGAAGAGGGGCTTCTTTGCTGGGAGGTTGATGCTGGGTCGGAACCACTGGTTGTAACTCCTCCTGGATCTTTTCTTGTTTATCAATAAAAACTATTTGAGTTCTCCTCCATGCTTTTGTATCATTGATGCTTGTTACATTTGTATGGTTAACTTAAATCTGATCCTAAGTTGTTTATGAATATAGATCCATGTCTTTGTATAGTACTCTTCTTCTGTGATCTTACAGGTGCTTTGTGAAGCTGGGTATGCAAGGGAGCAGGTAGCTGGAGACTATCAAAGAAGAGAGGGATTGGATCAAAGGATTAGCGCAAGACACAGGTTGGTTCTTTCTATTCCTCTCTATCTATAATTCATAAAGGAAATACAAAAGTAGTTTTTCCCTGTTTGTTTCTAAGGTAGCTGTCACACCTTAGTGGGATAGAGCAGTTCTAAATAGACACTTTTCCTGGTAACAAAATGGCGACTCCACTGGGGAATGTCTAATTAGTTTGTTTGTGTATCATCCTTTGTTGTTTGTTTCATAAACTTATAAGTAGCTTTCGAACTGCATTTGCCATAACAAATGCAAAGTAGATAACTTCTGCTTCAATCCATTCACTGGATCTGTTAATGATTTAAACAGCTGATTCACAAACTATCTGATTGCCCTTGTGATAGCTCTTAGATCCTCCTTAGATCTACCCCTGATTATTGCATTACTGATTGCTTTTTACTCGGCCAAAAACCAAGGACTGAACTGCAAACTGTGACCTGGAACTCAGACAGATTCTCGTTTCTGGCCCAGCGCAGGTACTGTTCAGAGATACTGAATTTCAGCGCACTTCCCGAAGGGGTAACCTGTGCTGCATTTTAGATTCTCTGTGTTACAGGTGCGCTGATCAGACTAGCTCTGTGCAGCTGTGGTTCTTGTGCTTCATTCTTTCCAGTTCTATCCCTAAATTTTGCTGCCTGTGATCAGTATATGTCTGTTTGAAACCTCTTTTCCTTGCTTTTATTTTGCCTCCTTTGTACAAAAGAACTGT
The DNA here is from genome assembly GCA_031772625.1 of Pinus tabuliformis. Classification (NCBI taxonomy): domain Eukaryota; kingdom Viridiplantae; phylum Streptophyta; class Pinopsida; order Pinales; family Pinaceae; genus Pinus; species Pinus tabuliformis. Next base: position 333,506,683 of record CM062806.1, on the reverse strand, counting down.
AGATGTTTTTTGTGTGTTTGTTGAGTCATTTACAGTTTTCCATTGCAAAAGTAGAATAGTTGTATTGTCGTCCTTTGATTTGAATCTGTCGCAAGTGTCGATTTCGATCATAGGAGAAAGTTTGATTGTTGTTGATGGTCGGTTATACTGTTACTATTGCCTTTGGTCTAAATTTGTAATTTTCTAGTGTCAAGAACAAGTGTTCATTTCAAAATCGTAAGGTGTCGTAATCATCTCTGTTTTTGATTTCGAAAAAGAGCTTGTTTATATTTGTCGCTTGAAAAGAAATTCAGATTTGTACATCAACTTTCTTTTTAGCATCAATACTAAGAAAGTCGAAAACAAATACATGCATGTGCATTTGCATATAGACAGTCTGTTTGGGTTGATTTAGGAAAGTGCATTTATAGTGTGCTCTTTGCTCTTTGTGAAAAGATTCTGTCTTTCTTTTCCCCTAGTAGCTGGGATTTTCATTGCACAAAAGAGATAAAATTTTTGTTTATCATCTTTAGATTGCATTTTAGGAATTACATCTACATCTCGTGGTGAACCCGAAAGGCAAACTTCATAAACAAGATCAACTTAAAATAAATTCAATGAATCTAACAACGCTTTGGAACTTAACGCACAACATTTAGAGGTCTAGGCTAGAGACGTATTCCAGCGTCGTAAAGCTTGGTAACTATTGTCCTCACTAATGGTTGGGTGATTCCTCCACTTTGAGACGATAAGTGCTAGTACGGACTTGTGCTCCCACGTACCGTTGAGTATATTTTGGGAGACCCCTATAGGCTTAAATCCTTTATCCTTAGGAAGCCGTGTCTGCCGCCCTATCGTTCGCAATGCACTGAACACAACATTCAGGAAGATTGACTGCCGTACCGTAAAAAGTATTCTGCAGTTTTTCAATTGGTTTGGTACTCCCTCTACCTAGATCTCCAGAGTAGTCCCTTTCATTCCTTTTCAGACTCCTTAATGGAAAAGGTCCATCTGAGCACTTGTCACTTCAGGCTCATCAAAAATCGAAGGAGACTAGAGTCATCTTTTGTTTTTTCTCGACTCTTAAAAACTAAAAAAACAAGTTGTGTCAAAGCGTCTAAAATTCATTTAATTAGGAAACATACTTCCCCTTTATTTTAGTTGATCGATTAATCTGCAATCGTGGAAGAAAGTCAATTGAAACCTCGTCGTTCGTGGAGGCTTACGAGTCAACCGTCTTTGTCTTCGGAATCGAAGCCAGTACGGACAAAGAAAACTCGTTTAACCGGTTCCAAATCTCCTATTAAAGTTAGAACAAGTGTTCCAATGACATTAGAGACTCCGGTTACTCCAAACATTTTTGGAATCCCTGCCTCTACAGAAGAAGTTCAGCAGCCACAGAAGGACAGTGATACTGATCCTAGTCTAAGAGTAAACACTTGTGTTACCGAACCAGTTCCCTCTACAACCGGTTCGAAGAGTCTTGCTCTTCAAACATCTGTCGCTGCCGATTTCACCCCTTCTTCGGCACCAGAAATATTTTAGGGACCTGACGGTCTTCCCCTTCCACCTGGTCTGATTGCCATAGAATAAATTGTAGAAGAACCTCAAACAAGTACTCCAACGCACTTTGGAGTCGGGATCACTCTATATCCTTCTTCGTCAGAAGTCAGTCTACCACCAGCGGAAGCTCCTGTAGAATCGCTAGGCAATCTTTTGGATAGACTACAAATGTCTGAACAACCGTCAACATCTAGGACTGTGTCATCTGACACAGTGACGACAGAACTCCCTGCTATCACTCCGACAATGTTCACCGGTATACCATCTGTCCCGACTAGTTCTCAGCTGCTAGAAGGAGCCCACTCAGGGGCTATTTCGACAGTATGGTCTGTTCCTGTTTGTTCATCCGGAATAATATCCAGAAACTCTTATGTTGAGTCTCAACAAATTGATCCATTTGGAAGTCAATTTGGGCAATCCGCCCCCCCAAGGGAAAAACATTCCCTTGAGTTCTGGATTACCACCGTATGGGGGGCAGTATGCCCTTTCATTATCCCCTCCGGGAGGATATCCGTACGTGAGTTCACAAAAACATTCAGGTTATACTGGAATTACCTCAAGCGGTTGGGTACCTATACTACCTCAACAACCAAGAGTTGTATATTCGATGCAACAATGCTTACCTATGTCAAACATACCGACTACGCCAGCTATTGTGACGGTGTCGCAAGTTCAAACGCTGCCTGTCGTATGACAACCTCAGGTTGTAATGCAACAGCCCCTTGACCTTGCAACTCAACCACAATCACTGACTAGTGGAATGACACAGGTTCAGACGGGTATAATTACCGCTCATCTTGGTCAAACTATTAGTATTGGTCAACAGCACATGGCTTCACAACCATGGCTAGTACAATACCAACAACCGCAATTCCAACCAGTATACCAAGGTTCTGAGCAACAAATCTTTGCTAACAGTGGACAACCGTACATTCAAAATGGTCAAAATCAACCATTTTACAATGGTCATGTCCACCAACCTTACCAAACATACCAGCATCAAATGCATTATGCCGGTATGCAAAGACCAAATGCTCAGGCAATCCCATCTTACCCTGGGTATGCTTCACCTAACCTGAATCAACAGTTATCATTTGTGGCAACTTTGGAGTTACCTGATTTAAACCGGTTAACCAATGATCCAATTGCTTACGCCCCTTGGTGGCCAGCGATTCCGCATAAACTTCCATAAGATATTCCTAAATTTAATGGTAATTCGGGTGAAGATCCATCGAATCACGTGATGACCTTTCATCTATGGTGTTCGTCAAACACCCTAAATGATGATTCGATAAGACTTCGCCTCTTTCAGAGGACGTTAATGGGTCCAACGGCAAAATGGTACATCGAATTGCCTAGAGCTTCGTTCGACAAATTCAGTACCTTAGCCACAACCTTTTTAACCCATTTTCAGTTACCAATAAGGTACGAAACGGGAACAGAACTTCTTACCAATTTCAAACAGACAACGGCCACTCACATATCTGATCATATACATGAGTGGCGACGTTGTCGTAGAATGGTAAAAACGTATGTCCCCAATCAGCTATTAGCTGAATGGTTTATCAAGTCATTACTGCCTTCCATAACGGAAGATGTGGCAAAGGGGGGAGTCGTAACAGAAGAGCAAGTTATTGCTCGTGCGCAATATCTGGATTTGATTTACACTCAATTCGGCATGCTCTACGATAAAATACCTGACGCCCCTAGACCGGAATTCTCAATTCCTCCTCCTCCTAAATTGAACAATGACTCTCATGTCGGCGATGGCGTGATTGGCACAACAGACATGAAATCGACAAAGGCTACATCCAAAAAGGAAAGTAAGATTTCAAGTCAAAATGCAAAATATGAACTTCTTGCTTCGTAAGTAAATTCCATATCGACAGATAAAGGCAAAGAAACCAAACAACCAGGAAGCAAGAAGAAAGGCAAAGGGAAGAAGAAGAAACAGGAGGAAACGTCACCTGAAAAATCTTCTTCAAACCCTCCTGGAGATAGGAAACCAAAAAATCCATGCTTTATATGCGATGAGGATCATTGGACCGCGAATTGTCCACACAGGGCAGAACTTAAGAAATTCTTCAAGAATTCGAAAACCTCCGCAGTGTTAACTGATCCATTTCCAAATCCAGGAACAAATTTGGTTGAAAGGGAAAATGCTTCCCCGTCTCAAGTGCTAATGTTGTCAGTTTCAAAACAACAAAATGATGCTTTGATATCGACAAGGAACAAGGATTATGGGAATCCACAGTTGTCGAACAACAAGGATAAAGATCAACCAAGTAGTTCGACAACAACTTCGACAGAAGTTGTGCCACCCACCATTCCTGAATTGACGATAAAACCGCCAAAGGGAGTAGTACACAAGTCGACATTTAATCCCCGCGCTAGAGTGGCACAACATTATAACATAGTGGAAGATTTGGCCCAATCGCCATCCGCTATGTCGTCTCTTGAAGTACTACAAAATTGCCCATCCCAAAGGAAGGCTTTATTATCGGCCATTGGTGGGATTGACCCAAAGGATTCCAATCTTGTCTCCTTCGATCATAAAGGATACGATCCTCAATTTCCAACTCAACTAGCTTTCCTTGTTCAAGTGAAAGCCCTCAACAAAACTGTTCATCGAACGATTATTGATGAGGGGGCATCTACATGCATTATGTCGATGAGTTGCTGGAAGACTTTAGGATCTCCAACCTTGTCGTGATCTTCGACGACATTAAAAGCATTCGACGGAAGGACATATACCCCATATGGTATCCTAAGTAACTTGAAAGTCGAACTAGGAGGGAAAACGGTAGAAGTAGATGTTGAAGTCATCGATGGGAATCTTGATTACAACATACTACTAGGAAGACCATGGATATATGCCATGGCAGGTGTTGTGTCGACCTATTTTAGAAAGATTTCATTTCCGTTTCAAGGAGGGATTACAATCGTCGATCAACAAAACTTCCTCCCCAATGGTTCTCAAGTTACTGGAAGCATTCCCATGATCCATGGAAGCCCCCATTCGCTTCAGAATATCGGAGTAGGCCTACTAAAAGATCCTATACTAATGGGAACTTTCACTCTTCCACCCCCAATCAATCTGGCGGAAATATTGTCAATAGGAACCTGCAACATGATATCTTCTAAAAAGATCTCAGAAAACGATATCGACATGGATCATCCAGTGGTTTTTCCCCCAAGCCCAACGGAAATATTGTAGCAATCAATGTTCCTAGCATGGGAGGCAAACCCAAATCAACGCTCATCAAGTGTTTGGATAGATAGGTCTAGAGAATATGGTACCCCTTCAGATCCTTGGTCGCGAGTGCATGTGACCGACGAAGGAATTGTCCAATCTATGGTAATTGAAGGGACACCATGGAATGATTCCCACCATCGTTCCCTTCTTCCGGATTGTGGAGAAGATAATCAAGATGACCTGTATCATCCTTCAGTTTTTGAATTCCTATCAAATACTGTAAACACGGTGGATTCCGAGCGAAACTTGTCCAATATTGAAGAGACTATCACCATAAATATCTCGACCAAAATAGATGTTGTAGAGAATATTAATGTCGGAAAATGTTGTTCTCCTTCAGAACTAGAGATATACAACGCTCTTTTTCGCGAATTCAGAGATGTCTTTGCTTGGTCATATGATGAAATGCCAGGCATTGACTCGAGTATCGTTGAACACGAAATTAAGATGTATCTAGATGTCAAACCAGTATGACAACGACTACGACAGGTGCACCCCAAGAAAGCCGCTGCCATTAAGGCAGAAGTTGAAAAACTTCTCCATGCTGGTTTCATCTACCCGGTTCCTCTAACCGATTGGGTATCGAATATTGTCCCTGTTATGAAAAAACAAGGAACAATTAGAGTGTGCATCGATTATAGGGATGTAAATTAAGCTTGTCCAAAGGACAACTACCATACACCCTTCATTGACCAGATAATTGATGAATGCGCCGGATGTGAAATATTTTCATTCATGGATGGATTCTCCGGGTATAATCAAATAAATATCCGCCCACAGGACCAGTCAAATACTGCATTTATTTATCCGTGGGGCACATTCGCATATCGAAAATTACCCTTTGGTTTAAAGAATGCAGGGGCGACGTTTCAGAGGGCAATGAATTATGCCTTCCATGACATCAAAATCATCATTCAACCATACCTCGACGACCTTCTGGCTCATTCGCGAAAGCGGACTGATCACCCGCACCATTTAAGAGAGATATTTCTACGTTGCCGACACTACAAGATACGGCTCAATCCACACAAATGTGTATTTTGCGTCAGTTCTGGTCGTTTACATGGCTTTTTAGTCTCGAAGGATGGGATTCGTCTCGACCCATGTAAGGTCCAGGCAATCATAAATTTGCCTCCACCTTTGAATTTGCTTCAGATTCAGAAACTCCAAGGGAAAGCGAACTTTCTGAGGAGGTTCATTCCAAATTACGCCGAACTTGCTAAAGGTTATACACGTCTTTTGAAAAAGGAGGTACCCTTTGTCTGGGATCAGGTCGCGCAAGCTTCCTTTGATGCTTTAAAAGATTCCGTAATGAAAGCATCATTAATGTACGCCCCTGATTATCAAAAAGATTTTAACCTATATCTGGCTGCAGCGGATACGACCATCGCAATGGTTTTAGTTCAAGAAGTCGATGGAATTGAACATCCTATATATTATTTAAGTAAAAACTTAAATGATACAGAAAGCAAATATTCTTACGTTGAAAAGCTAGCACTCGCAGCTGTTCAAGCAATACAAATATTTTGACACTATATCCTCTTTCGGAAAACTACCATTCTGTCAGATTGTAACCCCATGACTTATATACTGTCGCGACAGTTGCTGGGGGGCAAATATTCAAAATGGATAGCAATCCTACAAGAGTTTGATCTGGAATTTGTAAAATCCAAGTCAAAGAAAGCTCTAGTTTTCGCAGAATTATTGTGCAATCTCCCATCGTCGTCCAACGATGACACATCAGAAGAAACAATCGTGGATGAAAGTTTGTTTCTGATATCTGCAAGCAATGAGTGGTATGGAGATATAATCATTTATCTCCAAACTCAAAAATACAGGCCAAACACCTCCCACTCCGAACAAAAACATATTCGATACCAAGCAAAAGACTACATGATCGTCGGTGATACACTCTACCGTCGTGGTATCGATACAGTTCTGAGAAGGTGCCTCACCCATGAGGAGGCCGAAAAAGTCCTGAATGATTGTCATTCAGGCGCGTGTGGGGGACATCAATCTGGATATGCTACGGCACAAAAAATCTTACGAGCAGGATACTTCTGGCCAACAATGTTCAAAGATTGCATAACCGCAGTCAGAAGTTGCCATGCTTGTCAAATTTTCGATAGCAAAACCAGAAGACCACCCGCACCTCTGCAACCAATAATTGCTGTTGGGCCATTCACCAAATGGGGCATCAATTTCATGACATGTAACGCCACCTCAACCGGGGGGAATGGGTACATCATAGTCGCAGTTGACTATTTTACCAAATGGGCCAAGGCGATGCCTACATTAGATAATACTGGTGAAACAACTGCGCTCTTCTTTTTTAATCATGTAGTCGCCAGATTCAGCGTGCCACAGGCTATAGTCACAGATCATGGATCGCATTTTCGCAATCACATGATGGTCGAATTAACTACCAAACTAGGGTTGTCTCACGACAGCTCTACTCCATATTATCCGCAAGCCAACGGACAAGTTGAAGCAATCAACAAGGTCCTCAAACGCATGCTGCAAAAGATGATTGGAGTTCACAAAAGAAGATGGCACCTAATCCTGTACTCAGATTTGTGGGCTTACCGAACATCGGTAAGGAATGCAACCGGGTTCACACCTTTCCAACTAGTATATGGCCTGGAAGCAGTCTTACCAATCCAGTGTGAAATCTTGTCTCTCAAACTCGCAATTGATCTCCTCCTCGGAACTTCAGAAGAAGAAGCTCGTTTCTTGGAATTAATCCAATTGGATGAAACCCATCGTGATGCTGCTTTGGCTAACGAAGCCCATAAGAAACGAGTCAAGGCACAGTTCGACAAAAATGTCAAACCCCGTGTCCTCTTAGAAGGTGACTTAGTCTTGCTTTACGACCAAGAATCTGATAAATTGGGAGCAGGTAAATTTAAGTCTCTATGGATGGGCCCCTATATTGTTAAACGAGTGTTAGCAAAAGGAGCCTACAAGTTAATGGATTATGACGGGATTCCACTGGCACAACCTCGTAATGGGTTGTACCTCAAGCGTTACTATGCGTCATGGTAACCTGTGTGCTTTTGTTATATTTTTGTTTTCACTAAAGTGTTTATTTTGGTCAAGTAATCCACTTTTTACATTTGTTGTAGATGTCAAACCTATTGGAGTCATGTGTTGGATATGCCGACGAAGCAAGTCGTAGTTCACGGAACCTATCCTCCGCAGCCTGGGCCATTTTTGATCCAAGCGGCAAGTTAGTAAGTTTCAGAGGTGCATGTATTGGTCGATCAACGAATAACATCACTGAATATAGCGCGTTGATAGAACTTCTCTCTGATGCCATCACACATGGTATACACCGACTAATTGTCAGGCTAGACTCACAACTCGTAATACTACAACTCAATGGTATATATTCCGTCTGAAACCCAGCTATTTATCGCATGTTCCTAAGGGTTAAGATTTTGGAAAGACAATTTGATCTTATTCAATATCAACATATTTCCAGAAACTTAAACACATTAACTGACTCATTAGAAAACTATGTGTTAGATAGACATTTGCAACATTTATAAAAAGAAACACACCATCAATGTTTTGCATGTGGATCATGTAGCTCAACCAAAATAAAACCCCGAAAATCAAAATATATATAACTGTTTATGGTTTACACATAATGTTCTGTAACCAAGACAAAATCGGTCAAATGACCCAAAAACTCAAAGTGCTAGGGGGCACCCTAGTCTAATGATGCTCATGATAGCAAGTCACAGCCTGTGCGATCATGCGTAAGAGACGAGTCCATCGTCTGGGCACACCAGTAGTATGCCGCTGTAACCGCAAAGGTAGCTCGTCGGTCCTCACATCTGGAATACCGAGAGTGAGGCCCTCAACCTACTCCTGTAACACTGTGAGAGTCTCGGCCACATCGAGGTCACGAAGAATAGCCCTTCCGACGGCCTCTCCTGCTGGGGCAGTAGCTGGTACTCTCAGGCGAACTACTGGACGAACGAGACCAACATCTGCATGTACACATGAGTTTGATTAAAGTCTTGATAGAATAAAGCAAATGGACATTATAAACAAAAAACGATAAACAGGAATATGGTCAAAGATTTTACCAATGGCGCCCCACTGCTCGCCATCCAACAGTACTAAATCTGGATCACCCCGGAAGTCCATGCCACCGTATGGATACTCAGAATAAACCATCTCCTGACGATCAAACCACCTGAAGAAGGTATCAGAAAATGAAATCTGAGACTGACCAGCATGCCTAGACATATGGTCAACCCATCTCTGCATACGTGGTTTAGTAGGAGAAGGTAAATCGAGTGCAATGTACTGCGGCTGCATCAGTGGTATCTTCTCCAAGGCAAAGGCGGTCAAAATAGAACCATACCCAAAGTTCTTCAACCTCCCGCTCTTTATCTTGGTCAACTGTTCTTTCATCACAAGAAGTACTGCGTCACACCAGTTGAACACCTTCGGTTGAAGGAATTCCAAGGCATGCTGCATGTAAGATCGGTTGGCTACATGAAGAGCCGCACCACCATCCATCCTACCAAAAGTAAAAAGAATAGTCCTGAGGGACCTGTCAGTGACATCATGGATGATGATCTTGCCGTCTTTACTCGGCTGAGATCCTTCTCTACAGTACCGACGGACATAATCTCTCACAGAATCGCCTCCTCGAGCCGAACCTGGCAAAGAGATGGGGGCACCCCGCCTCGACAAGCCAGTCAAGAAATAGATGTCTACTACAGTCAAGGGGATGGATTTGCCCCTGATCTGGAAAACCTGTTTGGTAGGATCCCAAGCATCGAGCAAATACTGCAGTAAGTTGATCTTCTGTCTCATGCTAGAAATGCGGAAGAACTTCAGCAAGCCACAGTTCCGCAGCGCGTTCACTGTAACTGGATCATGTAGGGCAAGCATGTCCTCTTCTTCATGCTCACGTTCTCACCATGTAATGGTCATCTTACTCCAAAGATCTCTGAAAAACAAACAAGAGAGGAGTTAGGTCCTGATTTTGGTGAGAAACAGGCAAAAATTCCATCAAAATTTGTGCATCAAATTCCCTTTTTGCACCCAACGCACCTGCAGCAGTGTTCTAGGTGCGTTGAATGTTAGATAGCCTTTAGACAGGCCAACATTCAATGCAATTTTCGATACACTGAGGGTGTGCTGATGGCAGAACGAGTTCTTTAAACCCCAGGGACTCAGAAAAGCTAGGAATCAAGCTCAAAATGCAAAATGGAAACCATGAAATGAAAGAGCTCAAGTTTAGCTCCTACCTGGTCCAGACGGTGCCGAGAATCGTCCACAGAATCTCTCGAAATCAGCTGATGAAAATCGAGGGGGAAAAGCACCTCCAAAACTCCAACAAACCAAGTTCAAATGAAATGGTAAAATGAGAGGTAAAAACACTTTTTCATTACTTTTACGTAGTTTAAAGTAAAATATTAGTGTTCTAACTCATTTTCAAGCATATATTGTTCATTTCTGACTAGTTTGATGAAGCAGTTGAAAATACAGTACGATCTTTGAAAGGACAAAGCTATTTATGGTAAAATCAAAACAAGGCCATCTAATCGAGTAGTTTTAGCAGATAGTTCAAGCTCGTTAAAAAATAAACATAAGACATGAGCAAATGTTTCCACCGGCGTTTAAGCTCATTAAAAAATGAACTATTCCCTGGTAAATAACCATCGTGAATGTAGTACTTCAGCCGTTAAAGCCTTGGTCGTGTTTGCACCATCACCTCCACTTTTCATTGGCCGATCATTCACCTCCATTTGATTGTTTACCCATTTTGAGGAACAACTGCGAAGAGTGATTTCACTAGACATCCTTGTGACACTGTCGTGATTGGAAAATTCCAAACCTTACCTGGAATCAGCTGCTACCCGTTTTATCACTCGTTCCTCAAAAGGCGAGTCTCCTTTAAGCTCTTTTCAACTGACTCGTAAAATATGAAAAGATTGCCAAGCCATTGGCCTCTCCAGCTCGTTAAAGGGACAAGAAGTGCTATCCCTCCTCTAGATTTTAATCTTTTTGGACCTGAGGGATTATTACACAAAAAGATCGAGCGCTTGTTTTGTTTGGCTCGTTAAAACTATCGAAAATTCATCCCTTCTGTATTGTTTTATACTTTTTCGGACTTAAGGGATTAGATGACGAAAAAGGAATTTTGGAGTTACGTTTATGTTCTTTTTCAGACTCTCTAAAATTGAAAAGGACCGAGTTATCTTTGTCGTTAAACTCATTAAAAATATTAATAGCAACAAACTTGTCTTTAGACGAGAATGAGTTTCACTATCGCTAGGCTCGTTAAAACATAGCGATGGGTTTGCCTGAAGGGCAAATTATAGAACAAGCATATGTTATCCTCCTCAAGCTTGACAAAAATAAAGAGGTACTGGTCAGCAATGACTGGGGAAAAATTGGGAAGAAAACTCAAAGAAACTTTGTTGGTAGCAAGTCGCTCTTGAACATGACACTTCCACTCCGTGTCTGAGTCGGGTTGGGTTGTTTCATTCACCGGTCACATCACCATGGTCACGCCATACCATCCACATTTGGGGTTAATGCTACCAATCCATCACATGAGTGTCGCCGATATGTTCAAGAGAAGTCATCCAGAGAAGTCCCCTGTGTCTCACCCACTACCATACATTATACTCCATTCTTTCATGACCGCCACCCTGAACCTTATATCATCAGATCGTTTTCACCTCCATCAAAATAATTTGCTCCGTTCCATGTCATTGATGTGGGATTCATTAAGGCCCTCCTGTGACGGATCACTTCTTGTCGACATCAGCTCATTATCCAAGAAGTTGATCTAGGAACACCCCATTCAGTACTTTGAAGCTTGCATGCCTCAATGGCAAGTTTCTCACTTCCGGCGACAGGTTTACATCAACGGCCTTCGACCGAAAGATTTTGCGTGGTGTTCGAAGCAAGTCCTTTATTCAAACCATGTGAATTGTACTACAGTACCTTGAGGATCATTATCATTATCGGTGATTCCTCTCGCGCTTGTTAACAGTTTACATCATTGATTGGTCATCAAGCGATGTCTTTCCATGTTCGACTTCAGAACATTTCTCACATGGATCGACTTGTAATTCGGGTGAAGATCAGACGAGATTGAAGACCCCGGATCTAGTTTCATCCATCTGGGCTGTGATATATATTCAAGGAAATAAAGACATTTAATGTACAACATTGCAACACAGATAATCATCCTACCAAAAGGATAATGGCTCTATCAGAATCATCTGTCTACACTCAGACGATTGTCTGTCCTATGTACATGAAAATGAATTTATAAAGCTGAGCATGGGAATTCCCGCCTCAGCTAGATCATGAAAACAGTATGAAGATAATGTATTGTATTGTATCTTATTACAGGTCTCCTCCCAGCATTGAAAGAACTTTGGATCCTCATAATAAAGCATTTCACCCGACACCAAAAGGTTAATGGCCTCATACTTTAGGGGGCAACTGTTATAGACTTTTTTGTGCCCTACAACTCCAAGCATGAAAATGTCCATAAACCAAGGGCTCCTAAGTCCCTAAAAGTGTTTTTCTAACCCCTAAAGGAACAAGGTCAACAGATTACAGCTTCTCCCAGAAGTTCTCCACCAGAAACTGCTCAGAATTGGTCAAAACAGGATCATTGCAGCTGCTCCACTAGCTAGGTGCATTGCATCTCACCCAAATGCACTGTGAGGGTGTGTTGCATTTCAAAACTCCCTTCTGTAGGGTGCGATGGGCGAGAAATGACAAATGGCAGTGTCATTCCGCAAGGTGGAGAGGCAATGGAAGCTTCCAGAATCTTCTCCTGTGACACTTGCCTCACTGAATTCGACCAAGGATGAGTAAGAGGCCCTCAGTCTCCAAGTGGAAGCAAGAACTGACAGAGAGAAGACACTAATCAAATCACAAGCTGACTCATCGTCCTTACAGATATCTATATATGGATCCCTTATCCCAGAGATCCAGAGGAGGGAATTTTGCATATTGTAAGGAATTGCTGTTGGTTTCTAGAGACAAACATCAGATTGTTGGGTGATTTATGCTTTGTTTGAGGTGAAGAGGGGCTTCTTTGTTGGTAGGTTGATGCTGGGTCGGAACCACTGGTTGTAACTCCTCCTGGATCTTTTCTTGTTTATCAATAAAAACTATTTGAGTTCTCCTCCATGCTTTTGTATCATTGATGCTTGTTACATTTGTATGGTTAACTTAAATCTGATCCTAAGTTGTTTATGAATATAGATCCATGTCTTTGTATAGTGCTCTTCTTCTATGATCTTACAGGTGCTTTGTGAAGCTGGGTATACAAGGGAGTAGGTAGCTGGAGACTATCAAAGAAGAGAGGGATTGGATCAAATGATTAGCGCAAGACACAGGTTGGTTCTTTCTATTCCTCTCTATCTATAATTCATAAAGGAAATACAAAAGTAGTTTTTCCCTGTTTGTTTCTAAGGCAGCTGTCACACCTTAGTGGGATAGAGCAGTTCTAAATAGACACTTTTCCCGGTAACAAAAAGCGCCACAAGGGTCACTTGTGGGCTTGGAACCCAAGCGTGGAGTTTTTCACCCATCAAGATTTGGGTCAAAACCATGATGAATTCGAGCTTGAGAAAATTTGAGGTGATAGATCTTGGCGAGCCGATTGCAACGCTCCAAAGATCACTCAAATGGGAGCTCTAACAATGAAGTTATGAATTTTTTAAGTTGACAATTAATTATGGACAGCCAAAGCCATGTAGGATTGAGGAATTAATCTAAGAGACATGTCTCTTCAAATGAATTTGTGGAGCCCTCTTTATGTGTATATATAGAGGTGAAGTGGAGGACTTGTTCCTCATCCATTTTGTGCAACACACATAAGAGAGAAGTTCATAGAAGAGGGGAATATTTCTGTTTTGGGCCGCAGTTAGGAGAGACAGGACAATGAAGGAGGAGAGGGCCAATTTAGGCCTAGTTCAGGGATCCGAGAGCTGGAAGGAGGGTCGAGTTCCCTTGCTGGAGGGCTGAAGCTTCAAGGGACTATTTGCAGACTGTTTGTGGGTAGAAAGAGGTAAAGGATGATTGTTTTGGAGGGTTGTTAGGGTGCCGCAGAGACCTATGGTAGGTCGCAGGCCTAGCCTCTCCAAAACAGGGTTGCGTGGAGGCTTGAGGGGCTGCCATATGCCTAGAACAACAACACATAGAGGCAGCACTTTACCTTGACTAGGCCGCAGTTATTTGGAAGTTGTTTGTGTGGGTTTATGAAGGGTTTCTGCAGTATGCACTTGCCCTAACCAGGGACAACAGTACCGCAGTATTGCAGCAGCATTGAATGTGTCTTGGATCCATAGTTTTGGGTCAGTTTTGGATCTTTTATTGGAGTAGCTTGTTGGTTCCATGTGGAGGACCTTCCGTGGTGGTGAAGATTCCATCCTAGGAGTAGAACCTACAGTGAAGTATTGGGCATCATTAGTCCAGTGGAGGCAAATGTGTTGATAGCCCAAAGTAACCCTAGACGAGCTATCTTGAAGTGACGAAGAGGAGTTGAAGGTTGGGTGAAAGTTGGTGCCAAAGTGTAGCACCTTGATGGACAAAGGTGACTACTAGCCAGGTAGTTTGGAGCTTGGGAATTAGGCCTTCCCAAAGAGCAGATTGGATGAGCCCGTTTACATGCAGCATAACTGGTTTATAGTAGTGTTAAGTGGCAGCCCTCCTGGACTCTCGATGTGTTGTCCTTTGAAGGATTAAGGGGTAGCTAGTGAGAATTGTGGGAGCGAAGGACCGGCAGGACAGGATACGACATCGAAGCTACAACAAATTTTGTCATTGTATCTTATATACCATAGGCTGTTGTATTATTCATATTGGTTTAATATAACAAAGATTGGTAGTTGTACAATATTGTACAATTTTTTTAAAAATTGTGTATACTTGTGCATATGTGATTTACTTCTTTATATTTCCTTTGTGCAAAGTATTTAATGGTTAAGATTCTTGGTTTAGTAGCGTTAGTGATTTTAAGACTCTAAGCTAGACCCAAGGTTATGGAAATTCAACATGGTATCAGAGTGTATCTGAGCTACTTTGGAAGTAAGTAAATCAGAGTTGTGCATAGCGAAGTATAGTGTGAGAGGGACTTGGTCACATTGTGAGTGAAGGGTTCACTACAATGTCAACGTTGCAAGCAGGTCTCCGGTATGAGGATAGGTTGGAGTGGTTGTCCAACTATATTCCTTGGAAGGAAAGGATCAAGTTGGTCTTGTAGGTCAATAAGATCTGGGAGTTCACCGAGAAAGGGATCAAGAAGCCGAGGGCGAGATTGATCATCCTAGATGGTGTCAAGGATGCCCTAATACCTCATTTGTCTGAGAAGAACAATGCATATGAGATGTGGATGGATCTTCAAAATTCATTCCAGAATAAGAATGAGAACCGAGTATTGGTATTGGAGGAGAATTTTAAGTCCACCAAGATGATAAAGGGTGAAAGTGTGACCTCGTATCTGACGAGATTGTCTCAAGTCAAAGATGATCTTGTTGCGAATGATGTGACTATCTTAGATGGAGATATGGTAAGGATTTCATTGAAAGGGTTCACCAAGGAATGGAAGCCCTTCATTAAAATGATCATTTCCAGGGAGAAGCTACCACACTGGGATAGGTTGTGGCGTGACTTCATTAAGGAAGAGTTGTGAGATGAGGATCTTCTTCCAAAGAAGAAGTCTTTTGATGATGATGTGGCACTTGCAGCACAAATTAAGGGTAAGCAAAGGAAGGACTTGAGTAAAGTCAAGTGTTTCAACTGTGGTGAGATGGGTCATTATTTGTTGAGATGTCCAATGAAGAAGAAGGGAGATGATAACAAGAGGAAACGAAGGTAGGTTGTCGATGTTGCCACTTCAGCTGAGATAGATGATCTGACCAGGAGATTAGAAGAGGAGGACTTTGCTATGATTTCTCATTTCTTGCAGGGTATTGTTAATGAGGATGGATGGTATGTGGGCAATGGTGCGATGAAGCATATGACAAGGTCACATAAGGTTTATGAGACTCTAGTTGAATGGGACTCGAAGTTTCACATGGTGTTGGGTGACAAGGGTCAGTTGGAGATTCAAGGATTAGATGTTGTGCCATTCAGGTTGGAGACAAGATGTGTGATACGGGTTCAGGATGTACTGTTTGTACCAAGACTCAGATATAGCGTTATTTCCATCTCGATGATTGAGAGGAAATGGTTTGAGGTGTTGTTCCAAGATGGGAAGGCAAGACTCAGGACTAGAGGCTCTAAGTCCAATGGGATTGTACTCTGAGTTAGAGAGCATGGTCTCTAAGGGCTGATAGGAAAGCCTATGGATCATGGAAAGAACCAGGTGGAGCAAGTGCAGTTTCCAAAGAAGTAGGAGTAGTTGCAAGTGCAGGTGCAGGCTTAAGAGGAGCAAGTACAAGTTACCAAGAAGAAGGTACACCTTCCTGAGAAGTTCCAAGTTCCAGAGGCTTAGAGGGATTCTAGTTCGAGAGGGACTTCACCCATTCATAGGGAGACTTTGCAGTCCAAGAAGAGTGTGTGGTCAGTGGGGAGCAAGGATGCTCCTACAACTACCAAGAAGGACAATAGTGCCGTAGTATTGCAGCAACATTAAATGTGTGTTGGATCCACATTTTGGGGTTAGTTTTGGATCATTTATTGGACCAACCTATTAGTGCCATGTGGAGGAACTTCTGTGGTGGTGAAGAGTCCATCCTAGGAGCAAAAATTAAAGTGAAGTATTGGGCATCATTCGTCTGGTAGAGAGAAACGTGTTGATAACCCAAAGTAGCCCTAGACGAGCTATCTTGAAGTGATGAAGAGGAGTTGAAGATTGGGTGAAGCTTGGTGTCGAAGTGCAGCACCTTGACGAACAAAGGTGACTACTAGCCTGGTATTTTGGAGCTTGAGAAATAGCCCTACCCAAAGAGCAGATTGGATGAGCCTGTGTGCATGCAGCAAAAGTGACTTGTAGTAGTGTTAGGTGGCAACCCTCCTGGAGTGTCAATGTGTTGTCATTTGAAGGAATAAGGGGTCACTAGTGAGCAGTACAGGAGTGAAGGACCGATAGGACAAGACATGACATCGAACCTACAACAAAGTTTGTCATTGTATCTTGTATACCATAGACTGTTGTGTTATTCAGATTGGTGATTGGTGGTTGTACAATATTGTACAATTTTGTTAAAAATGGTGTATACTTGTGCATATGTGATTTACTGCTTTATATTTTCGTTGTGCAAAGTAGTTTATGGTTAAGATTCTTGGTTTGGTAGCATTAGTGATTTTAAGACTCTAACCTAGACCCAAGGTCATGGAAATTCAACAATTGTTGCCACTATTGTGAAGTTCAGATTAAGGACTGTTGGGCAATCCTTTGTTGAGTTTCTGGTGACTTGTGAGAGCTTGAAATAGAAGGATAAATGAAGCTCGTTGCTTATAAGACTTTGGATCTCTAGAAAAGTGCATACTACAAGACAGTGACCTTTTTGAAAGGTGTTTGTGGCGCACTCTTGAAGATTGTTTGAATCAGTAAGAAGCAAATTTGGGTTAACATTGGGAGCAGTTTCTTTGAAACATTGTCTTGAAGACATCCTGAAGGATTTATTGAGGTGTTGTGAATATCTTGAGCAATCAAAAGAAGAATTGTACAAACCTTGAAGCATCCTTGACAGAATGTTTGGAAGAATATTTTAAGCAGTTGAAGCTTTGTGAAGACATACCTCGGAGAATCATCAAGAAGTCTATTGAAGAAATTATTGGAAATCATGATGTACTGATGTCATCATGTGGTGACCTTGGAGATTTTGTTTGGATACCATGAAGAGTTGTGGTGACACCTTCATGTGAAGACAAAGTTGTCATTGATGGGCTAAGCATATTAGAGATCGATCGAAGGCAATATTGGCGAAGATATTGCTAGGGCTCATTGCATAAAATATTGGGAGTCTTGAATAACTACTGAATTTATCTTGAACAATTGAAGCATAGGGTTGGAGCCCTAGAGGATATGTAGAAAATCAGAAGCTTAAAGATCAAGCTTAAAAATATAACTAGAAGAAGAAGAATCAATGGCACAATACACATGAAAATACTTTGGGGAAAGCCTCAGCTAAAAACCCCACACTATTGTATTATCATACATGGTGGAAATACATAGGAATTATACAAAACCTTAGCTCTCATAGCTAGCCATCTCTCAGTACAATCCTCACAGATGCTCACAGGCAATCTTGGCTTCTCTCCAGCCTTCCTCTCTAGCCTCCAAGCTCCTATTTCCTTGCGATGTTCCTTGTGGATGATCTTCTCTTACCAAGTGGAAAACCTTCCTTCAAAATTGCTCAATCCCCAAGGATAAATCCTTGACTGCATGCATGAGTTTTCTCCATGAGAAAACACATGCAACTAATAGTACATTGTCCTTGACATTAATCTCAACTAGGTCTTTCTCAAAATAGACATGCATGAGTTTCTGATGGGGGAATCTTCAGTTAACTGGAGTAGCACTAGTTGAGTGCATGCATGCATCAACTGACTGTTAACTCACTATTAGTTCCTCAAATAGTTTGGAACTAATTTAACTGGACTTAAATCAGTAAACAGAGTTAACTAATTACAACTCAAATATAACTCAAACTTATCTCCTTAATTTAAGGGATAACTCTTGCATGACTTTAGAAAGACTTCTAACTTGAATTTCTCCAACTAATTAATTTAAAAATAAATTAATTAATTATTTCCAAGTAGTTGTTAAGACTAAATTCGATTTTAATTCACAATTTAATTCAAGGACAAATTAAATTGGAATATTCTTATTGCCATATTTCAACACTCCCTCTCAACAAGAAAGGGATTATCTGCCACCACAATCCTGTCTCTATGGAACTCGAATTTACAGTTTGACAATGCCTTTGTCAAAATGTCAGCATTCTACTCCTCTGTCGAAATATACTACAACAACATGATCCTCTCGACTTGTGAAAAGACACAGGAAACAAATCTTGCCTTATTCTTCTCCACACTACCATTAGCAGCTTGCTTTGCCTTGTAAAGTGAACGGGAACTCACCACTAACTTGTTATTTGGTCTCGGAACCACTTCCCAAATATTGCTATGAATTATGGAGCCATACTTCTCCACCATAGCATCAACCCAAATTAGCTACTGCACTGCTTCCTCAAAGGAAGATGGCTCGGTCTCAACACATTACCCAGCAAGGGCCATGTATCTGGTGTACCTCTCAAGTGACCTCCTGGTCTGCACTGAGAAGATGGTTCTCCCACATTCTCTCTCGCATCCTCCAACAATCTTTCAGCTTCTCTTACACGTTTCCATCCATCTCTAGAAGACTCTGCTTGAGTGGATATCTCCACTCCTGGAACCTTTGCATGCGGCTGCTCCACATCAATCTGAGGCTCCTCCTCCTTAGGAACCAACAATTCCTCCACAGCCTGTAGTTGGAGCTCCCTCTCAAGGGAAACTCGCATGGACTTCTGCTCATCAAACTTGAGATCTTTGCGAACCACTGTCCTCCGATTGGTAGGCAAGTACACCTGATAGTTGTGAGGTGTATCAGTGTACCCCACAAATATCCCCAACTCTTTTTTAACCTCAAGCTTCTTCCATGCATCCTTTGTCACATGGCAATATACCGATGAGCCAAAGATCCTGAAGTGACCCACATCTAGTCTCTTATCAGAGAAAGCTTCCTCTGGTGTTTTCATCCCAAGTATGCGATGTGGGCTTCTATTCTGCAAATAGACCATTGTGTTGCATGCCTCAGCCCATAAGTGAAGTGGTAGGCCTTGGTCATGCGACATTGCTCGTGCTGCCCCTACAATAGTTATGTTCTTCCTCTCGGCCACCCCATTCTGCTATGGTTTATGAGGTGTCATCAACTCTCGTATAATTCCTTCCACTGCACAGAAGTCCTTAAACTCTTGAGAGACATATTCTCCACCGTTGTCACTTCTCAAGGCCTTGATCTTCTTCCCTGATTCTTTCTCGACCAATGCTTTGAACTCACAAAACTTTGTGAAAGTTTGGTCCTTTTGCATGAAATAAATCCAGCATTTACGAGAATAGTCATCAATGAAAATCACATAATACCTTTGCTTCACTGTGGATTTCATCAAGAATGATCCACAAAAATCAGTATGAACTCGCTCTAAGATAGCCTCTGCTTGACTATCTCGATCATGAAAGGAAGACTTGGTGTACTTTCCCAAGGTACAACCTTTGCATGTGTCAACTTGCTCAAGTTTACCTTTGGGAAGTCTTGTAGATATATACTGCATTATCTTCAAAGCCCCATGATGCAAATGGCCCAACCGCCTGTGCCACAACTTGTGAATGTCTTAGCTTTGCACCAATTCTGCTTTCGTACTCAATGCTGCACAATCATCTACCTCTATTTTATAGAGATTCTTCACCCGAATCCCTATCCTCTTGGTCTAACCCATGTTTGTGTGTCTTAGGAATGCCTTTCCTTTACTGAAGAAAACATCATAGCCTTTGTCCTCCAACATTGCAACCAATACCAAGTTCTTCTTCAGTATAGGCACATACATCACAACTTTCAAGGTGAGAGGAGCTCCATGCTCCCTCTAAAAAGCAATCGTGCCCACTCCTGAAACATTATACCTTCTAGTCGTCACCCATATCTATGCGCACCTTGAGGTATTTCTCCTCCATGGCACTAAATAAATTTTTATCACCGGTTATGTGGAATGAGGCTCCACTGTCAAGATACCAGACACAATCCATCATCGATGACACCATGCATGCAATGAGGGTAAATTCCATTTCGAACTGAGAGGCTAATGCCTAACCTTTCGATCCTTTCGAGGATCCCTTCTTGGACTTCTTCGATGGGAAATTAGTCACATAATGTCCCATCTTGTGACAATTAAAGCATCTTACTTTATACATGTCACCCTTCTTCCCTCCATGAGAAGAATTTGATTTTAAATGGGAAGCCTTCCCCTTACCTTTCATTGCCTTACTTGCTAAGGCCAGATTTTCTTCATCATCATTCATGGATGAAGAACCATCTCATGTGCTCCTCCTGATCTCCTCTTGCATAAGATCCAACCACAGTCATTCCCAATCTGACAGTTTCTCCCTTCCATTCACAGAGTCTTGGTAGCTATTCCAATTCTTTGGAAGGCCAAGGAAGCGAGGCTCACAATATCATCATCGGCAGTAGTTATTCCCACACTACCAATCTCATCTCTACAGGTGGTGAGCTTGTTCAGATATTTTGAAATAGTATCACCCTACTCCATTTTGATTCTTCAAAGCTTATCCTTGAGTGCCCATTTCCTCTGGCCGCTATTGTTCTGGTAGAGGTCCTTCAATGTCTTCCACATTGAAAATGGAGTATCCTTCCCATGGATACTTGAGACAATATGGTCTTGAACTCCCTCAAGGATGATCTGTCTTACCTTCACCACACACTTCTTCCACTCAGCAAACTCTTGTGCATTAGTTGAAGTTGGCTTTGGGATTTCTTGATCAATGAATTCCTTCAAGCAATTATCTTCTAATACAACCTCCATTCTATCTTTCCATGCTATGTAATTCGAGCTACCTTCCAAGGCATACTCGAGTCTCAAGCCATAGAACCCCATTGGCCAACCTTGAAGTATGATATGAATTCGATTTTTACCTGCAACCCCAAACCTTCAAACTTCGAATTCTCTTCTCAGTATACTGTTCATAACTCTGATACCATGTAGCAAATTTGTGTAGGTTAACCCGATAATGCAATATAAGTCAAAGCAGAATACTATAACCTACTTCTACTATCAATTTTCAGAAGCTTAAAGATAAAGCTGAACAATATAACCAGAAGAAGAAGAATCAATGGCACAATACACATGAAAATACTTTGGGGAAAGCCTCAACTAAAAACCCCACACTATTTTATTATCATACATGGTGGAAATACATAGGAACTATACAAAGCCTTAGCTCTCACAGCTAGCCAACTCTCAGTACAATCCTCACAGATGCTCACAGGAAATCTTGGCTTCTCTCCAGCCTTCCTCTCTACCTTCCAAGCTCCTATTTCCTTGTGTTGTTCCTTGTGGATGATCTTCTCTTACCATGTGGAAAACCTTCCTTCAAAACTGCACAATCCTCAAGTATAAATCCTTAACTGCATGCATGAGTTTTCTCCATGAGAAAACACATGCAACTAATAGTACATTGTCCTTGGCATTAATCTCAACTGGGTCTTTCTCATCATAGATATGCATGAGTTTCTAATGATGGAATCTTCAGTTAACTGGAGTAGCACTAGTTGAGTGCATGCATGCATCAACTGACTGTTAACTCACTATTAGTTCCTCACATAGTTTGGAACTAATTTGAATGGACATAACTCAGTAAACTGAGTTAACTAATTACAACTCAAGTATAACTCAATCTTATCTCCTTAATTTAAGGGATACTCTTGCATGACTTCAGAATGACTTCTAACTTGAATTTCTCCAACTAATTAATTTAAAATTAATTAGTTAATTAATTCCAAGTAGCTGTTAAGACTAAATTCGATTTTAATTCACAATTTAATTCAAGGACAAATTAAATTGGAATATTCTTGTTGCCATATGTCAACAGGATAGGAGTCCTCAAAGAGACCAGGTTGGAGCCTGTACCAGAGATAGGGTTGGAGCCCTAAAGGTTGGTGCCTCAAAGTGACAAGGTTGGAGCCTTGGGAAGATAGGGTTGGAGCCCTAGAGGTTGGAGCCTTGTGAAGTCCAAGTCAGTGCTTGGCAAAGTACAGGTTGGAGCCTGGTGGATTGGAGATTGGTGTCTTCATCTAGGGTTGGAGCCCTACACTATATTGTACATGATTTATTATAAAGAAGAGGATTAAGTCCTCATTATTCCTGATTAATAAAAGTATTTATTCTTATTGTTCATTTTGTGTTCTAATTATAAGTGATCTAACTAGTAGAAATAACATTTGAAAAGAAATATTGATTCACCACCCCCCCAACCTTAGTATTTCCAACAGAATGACACTGACAATTGGATCTGCAAACCAACTTGCTACATATAACACTTCCACTCTGAAAAAGTTTGTACAATAAGGAGTAACGACCTCATTGTCAATTTCTTGTACATGAAACTAATACGGATGCCTATATCATGATATTGTTGGAATCACTAAACTTCAACCAAAATTTCTTAGATCTACATTGTCGATCTTGAATGACACTAGGATTTGCAATCCAACTTGCTACCTTAACACTTCCACCCTGAAAAAAATAGTACAATTATCGAACAACATTTTCATGGAAAAACCCTAAGACACAAATTTTACAATTACAAGTTTATTCGTATTTACAACCATTTCGTAGAACTTTAAATCTTCATGCCACAATGAAGATTTTGCCCCTCGAAGTTTCGTAAAATAAAAATTCTCAGCACTGCCCTCGAAGGTTCCCTTGTCTCAATTCTGCAAGTACTACAGAAGGGTCATGGCACCATAGTTTCACATCTATATACATATATCTCATGTTAAAATCAAGGTGACAAAAGTTCAAATCTCTAATTCAATATTTTAAATGCATATCCCTCCAAACTATTTAAATATGTGAAGAACATTAAAGTAAGACTTACACAAAGACGATATATAAGATTAGTACTGGGTAAACATACAAGGACCTTGTCATTCTTATAGTTGGCCATGTCATTCTTTAGTCATCTTACATTTATCATTGCCTCTTCCCACACAATTGAAAAAAAAACAATTAGGGACAAACATAAACTTTTGAAATGGTACAGTCTTCCGGTAGAAAAATACAAAGAAAAAACGCGGGACAGAAGGCAAACATATCAAAGCAGCCATTAAAGCAGGTTATCAGTATGTCCATCTGGGGATGGTGAGAATAGGACTGAATGCACTACATAGAAAAGGACAAAAAGCCTATGTATTCTCAGCACTATTTGATAATCGATGGACTACATTTACACAAGCTATGATAGGTGGCATTGAAACAAGCCTTGGTGAAGGCACTGTACAGTATGATGTTTTTCCTGATTTCTCTGTTGCACTTGATGGCCCAAATGTCCTGCAATGACTAACCTTAGGTATCCAGACTGCCGGGTATGAAAATTTCAAAACAAAATCAAAACATTTGGCCATTTTCTATATTACTTGTGTCCGATTCTATAATACAACAATCCCTGTTGTATTACATACCCTGATAAAGATGAAGGCAGAGTCACTCTTATCCAGTATGATTCATCTTGTAATCCTATAGCACCAGTCTATGTTTCCTGAAATCATTTATGTCCTCCTGATGACTGGGTAACCAATTGGGGAAAACCCACAAAGAAACCTGTTGCTGCTGCACAGTCAATAATAACATAGATAGATGGAAAGGTTACCACACGATTTCCCAGAGTCAATACAATTCAGCATGGTGGACCCTCTACTTCTGTCTCTGCAATCCCTACTACAATCAGTCAGTTACATCCTGGTCAGACTTCTGCACCTCCACAATTTGCAATTGACCAAGCAGTTTATGATTCTATCAGAAGATTGTTTTCACAGCCAAACGCATCTCAGCCTTTTAGTTCAGTCTGTGATCATCCACACTGCTCCAAGACCTTTTGTCAATTTTCTTCAGAACCACCAACTCCGCATGGAGAATCATCAGACCGTCATAGAATAAACATGATCAGATTTACACCTCCGTCTGATTCGTCTAAAGAAAGTTACAAGAAAGTTGTATTTTTTAATCCACAAGAAGAACTACTTGTACATACTGTATCCAGTTCTTCTACTTTTGGTTTAGGTTATGTTGACTTTTCACCTATTCCTGAATACAGAAGACATCCTATTGATAAAATTCCAAGTCATGTAGAGATTCCTTCTGATTCAGAGATAGTCTCCTTTTTAAAGATTTTTAAAGGAATCAGTCCATATGATCCTGATGATCAATGGAAAAAGAAAATGTTCAATTGGGATATGTTTACACATGAAAAGGAACATTTGTATTTTGAAGAAGTAATGCTTCTTCCAAGAAATGATCGTCATGCCTTCAACAGACAGAATGTTGAAAAATGGAAAGAATGGATGAAGGCAGAAAATCAATGGATATCATTCTATGAATGGTATTATCCTTCTGCAAATATAATAGAACAATCCTTGATGAAACAATTCAGGAACCAGGCTAAACAGAAAAGAATCAAGGATCCAGAAAAATTTGTAGAAGAAAAATTGAAAGAAAATCCAGTAGTAATTCCTCTTCCTTTTAAAGCACATGTCTTTCAGCCAAAAATTCAGAGCATGTTAAATAAGCCAAACATTCCTAGATCTCTGATTGCTGTTCAAATAGAAGGAGAAAAACTACTAAGAAAGATTTGTTCCCAGTTCCAGGTGAATATGATGAGGACTGGGACCCCAAATAAGCATAAGTGGGAACTCCTTGACAGAAGCCTTTTAGAAACAGACACAGAGTTTCCTCCATGGAAAAATTTTGTGATAAGAAGCCAAGATGGAAAGCTGTACAAATTACTTCCATCTCATGTTGATGATTCTAATCTAGTAGCAAGAGATGTTGTGGCTGCTACTAATTGGACAAATCTAGCTCTATCAAGTCTTGAGAAATTTGTCAGCTCTAAATTTGAAAATGTTGAAACTGCTATTTCTGAAATGAAGATCATGCTTGAAAGTATTCTGAGAAAAGAAGATTATAATACAGTATGTTTAAATAGCAGTGTCACAACTTTGGCAGAAAATGATAAGGCTCTTGCTAAGAGTCTTAACAGGCTATCTTTACAAACATGACAGATAGATAAAAAGACCCATGAAGCCACTTCAGCTCATGGAAAAGAAATTGTGAAGATCAGTAATTCCCTAGATATTGTAAAGGAACAAGTCTGGGAAGTAACTCAAGGGATAGAATCCTTGAAAAAGAAGCCAAGGGTCGAGGCCTATAAATCTGCAACTATATTCTCAGAACCCAAAACTTCTGTCCCATATTCTATTACTCCTTCTGTGGAAAGTCTGATCAGAACACCCAGCTCCATAACCTTTCCACCTCCCATTTCCTCTCATCCATATTCTTTGTTTGCAAACCCCAGTTTCTTTAGTCCACATCCTGCTATAAAGCAATCCAAAGAAACTGAAGAATCCAGCAAACCAGAATCTTCTAATTTCATATCTGAAGATTCTTACACTAAAGATGAGGAAGAAAGTTTTGATACAAGTTTTCATAAGATAGAAACATCACTATCTGACATGACTCTTCACAAGATAGAAGCAGAACCACAAATTGAAGAGCTTGAGAACTGTATTAATAACTTTTCAATGACAGACCAAGACCAATCTGATAATGATCAAGATCAAGTTAATGCTACATCATCCAGATCAAGATGGGAGACTACTTGGAATCCTGCTCCTGATAGAAGAGATCTTATGAAGTCTGAGTACCATAAGGATTGGTCTGCAAATTCTACTTATTCATGGAATATTGATAACTGCACAGAGGCTGAAATTATGTCTGTTTTGCATTCCATGCTTGTATGTTATAGGACTTATCTTGCAGATGATATAGGTCCTATAAATGCTACAAGGAGAATAATAGGAGGATTTGAAGGAACATTGGATTCTTGGTTAAAAGCTGAAACTTTAAAAGATCCAAGTCTCCTTGCAGGATGGGAACAAGCTGTTGTTTTAAATGAAGATGGATCTACTCACATAGATCCTGTTACCCATTTGCCTGTCAATAATATGATAGGAAAACTTCTCTACGCTATCACTGTCAACTTCATTGGTTTTCCCCAGATAACCAATGATATTACTACCATTACTCTGCTGGCCATGAAATTGCACAATATGCAACATTTTGATGAATACTTTAATGAATTCCTTCACAGACTGCATACATTGACTCCAGATCTCATTCTTGAGCCAAAATGGAAGGAAATTTTTGTAGCATCCCTTCCTCAATGGGTTTCTTCAGCTATTGTTAATAAATTACCAGGGAAGGTTGGTGACTATAAATTTGGCATAATCAGACAAGCAGTAAAAGCAATCATTGTGGAATTATGCTCACAAATGAAGATTGCAAGAGCAGCTACCAATCCTAAAAAGCCACATGGATATCAACAGCTCTGCAAACAATGGCACCTTGGTAAAGCTGGAAATTCTGAGGGGCATAAGAAGAAGAAAAGACATTTCAGGAAGAATTCCCAGTTTTCTCAAGAAAAATAAAAAAGAAAACATTACAAAGCTAAGCCCTACAAACATACAAAAATGTTTTCTAAGGACAAAGAAATAATTTGTTACAACTGTAACAAAAAAGGTCACACAGCTCCAAACTGTCCAAATAAAAAGAAAGACTCTTCTAAGAAGAAAGTCCAGTATAGAAATAAGAAAGGAAAGATAAATTCTTTTGATCTTCCTAGCAGCTGTGATGAGTTGGTATCTTCTGATTCAGGATCTGAAAATGACTTTAATTATGTTGATTCAGAAGAAACATCTGATGAAGAATTCTGTAATGATCCTCATTGTACAGAGTGTAAATACTGTGATTGTGATGACCCTGATATTTGTACATGTAATGCAGTTAGGATGATGAAGACTGATTATGATGAAATCAGTAAAAATATTTTTGCACAAATGATGGCTGCTACAGATCCACAAATGAAAGAAATGTACAGATCTTTGCTGACAGAACATTTGAAGAAGACACCTTCTAGTCCAAAGAACTCTCCTAATAAAGGGTATGTGCCTCCTGCTACTCTTTTCTCTGTTGAAGCTTTAACGAGGCAATTTAGAAATGAAGATTTTGGAGAAGATTTGCCACAGACCTTGCCTGCAGTCCACCAAGCAATTAAAGAATTGAGAAAAACAATCAAAGAAAATAGAAGACTGTGTGTTGAAAGACACAATGAACTAAGTCTAAGGATGTTGAATGCACAAGCATCTCCTGCCTCGTCATCACAAGGCCCTATTTCAGGAAAGACAGAAAATTGGACTTATCATTCAGGACCAGTTCAGCAGCAGTACAACTGGGAAGAAGGAGAAGAAGAAGAAAAAGCAAGGACAGAATTCGGATGCAATAGCATGAATAGAGATGTCATGTATTGTGTCAAAATGAAGATAAAAATTGGAAACCAGTATGAATTTTGGAAGGTCCTTATGGATACTGGTTCCAGGCTAAATATTGTAAGTGATACAGTGGTTGGTATGCATCACCGAAGGCCAACAACATGTCCAAGGGTAATCACTGCAAGTGGTGATATCCCCACAAAGCATGAAGCAGAAATTGATGTTCTGCTTACAGAAAAAATCGGAGTTCATTTGGTTTGCCCTGTTGTTCCAGGATTGGATTGTGCAATGTACCTTGGGACACCATTTTTTCAGAACTTTAGTATGCATGGAGCAAAGTTTGATACAAAGACTCAGAGGTATGGATATTTTGTCAATTTTAATAATAAAGAAGTCTTTTTTCCATTCATCAATTCTAATTCTCCAATCAGGATTAAGAGAATAGAAAGGATGGAAAATCTCTTGGCAAAAATGGAAATAAAGAGAGAAGTATTAAAAACAGAAGAGCATTTGGATAATGGAAAATTTGCTTCAGAGATAGCACATCTCACTGCTCAATTTAAAGAATGTTGTTCGGATGATCCAAATGCTTTTTGGCATATTAAAAAACAGGAAGTAGAACTTCCTCTCAAAAAAGATTTCAGTGGAAAATTAAGGAGATCCAAAGCAGTGGCAATGAATGAAGAACAGATGAAGCTTTGCAAGGAAGAAATAAAGGATCTCTTAAAGAAAGGGCTTATCAGGAAAAGTAAAAGCCCCATAGCATGTTTTGCATTTTATGTAAATAAGCATGCTGAAATTGCCAGAGGAAAACCAAGGTTAGTCGTGAATTATAAACCTCTGAACAATATTCTGGACTATGATGCATATCCTTTACCAAAGCCATCTTCCATACTTGCTCAGATATCAAAGTCCAAGATATTTTCCAAGTTTGATCTCAAATCTGGTTTCTGGCAAGTAGGAATCAAAGAAGAAGATAAATGGAAAACAACATTCTCTGTACCAGAAGGACATTATGAGTGGAATATCATGCCATTCGGCCTGATTAATGCTCCTTCAGCCTTTCAGAGAATAATGGATGAAACTTTCGAAGGAATGGAAAGCTTCCTGAAAAAGTATATTGATGATTTATTGATTCATTCTGATAATATTGCTGACCATATTAAACATCTGAAAATCTTTCTTCGCAGGGTCAAAGAAATGGGTATAGTATTATCAGAATCCAAAATGAAATTATTTCGGCCAATGATAGACTTTTTGGGTTACAATATACAGTATGGATCCTATACTGTAATCCAAAGAAGTTTAAATTTCATTGATCACTTCCCTGATGAGATTAAAGACAAAACACAATTGCAAAGGTTTTTGGGAAGTTTAAACTACATTTCTAAGTTTCTGAAGCATTGTGCACAAGAAAGAAAATTGTTAAACAAAAGGCTTCAGAAGGATCCAATTCCATGGAATAATGATTGCACCCAAGCAGTCAGAGCAATAAAAGAAAGAGTCAGAAACATTCAGCCGCTCTCTCCTATCAGAGAAGAATGGGAAAAATTCATCATGACAGATGCAAGTTATGAAGGATGGGGGGCAGTTTTGTGTCAGAAGAACCCTTGCAGCAAAAATGAGATTGAAATCTGCCAATATGCATCTGGATTATGGGCCAAAAATCAATTGAATTGGTCAAGTCTGAAGAAAGAACTTAGAGCAGTTTGTTTGGGAATAGAAAAATTCAGGGATTTTGTTATCTACACCAAATTCACTGTTAAAACAGACTGTCAGGCATTAAAATTTGCTATTCACAAATGTGATTTCGAAGACGTTGCCATGGTCAGATGGATTATGCAGCTCAGCCAGTATAATTTTGATGTTGAATTTGTTAAGGGTGATAAGAACAATTTTGCAGACATGTTGAGTAGAGAATTTCTGTCCGAACATTCAATCCTAAGTCTGCATTGCAATTATATCAGAAGAAGAGAAAGCACTGTTGAAATAGAAACACCAAATGGTTGGGTAAGTTATATGCTTGAAATTCCAGTACTTATCCATGATGTAGACTGGTATCCAATCAAAGAAATTAGGCACCGTGAAGATATTCCTTATCTATGGACAGAAACAATGCAGGATGAAATGAATCAAGAGTCAGTGGAAGCTTTAGAGTATCTGGAATACATTGACAGTATACACTATACTCTTGAAAGAGATGATGAGGATGATGATCGAATGACAAGTTGCCACATCACACTTCGAAGGTTTGATAATCATCTTCATCGAGAAAATTATGACCCAGATAGACAAAAGGAATCTTTCTTTGCAGCCATGAACCTCCAAAATTGCTCAGCCAACTTATTTTATTCTATACAGTCTTCATTCATATTTGAAGGTATGACAGCAGAAGCCTTAGAACAAGAAGACCCCACGCCAGATTGGTTCATTGAGTGGTGGAAAATATATGGACTCTCGGCTTTGGTTATAAAACCATATACACTGCACATGCTTAAAATTCCTGGTTTTAGTGAACCAAGATCCCATATGAATGGTATAGCATACAAGAATATTGAAGACATTGCCAATATAGATGATCTTTCTTTCCTACAAGCAATCCGACGCTGCGGTCACATAAGATGGTTTGTCACAAATCAGTACAAGGCAAGGATGATATCTTCCAGTACCAATTATGAAGATTTCCATCATCAGGTTGATATCTCATCAAATCCTTTCCAACCCATCAACTTTATGGAACCACCTAATAGGAACAGTTCGCAAATGTGGGAATCAGAGAAAGAAATAAGAGTGCAATACTTTAATAATTCATTAATTGAAAGGTTCAGATATCAGCATTACACACATCCTCAGATAGAATATTACACAATGGATTAAGTGTTGTCTTTTCAGCTGACTATGGTGTTGAACGAGCTTTTGTGGATTCCCTCGTTCTGGAATCTCCACTTTGTACATTTTTGAGATTTGCAAATCTCATCTTTTATGTCTTTTTAGTCTTTGGAGGGTTCACTTATGAATTCCTCTGTGTAAATAGGTGATTTGTACTAAGATTCGGTCCCCACATGCCTCGGACTCTCTGATAAAGAGTAGGGATGAGATAACATAGGACTATATTGTCCTATGCCTGAATCTTACTTTCGGCAATACGCCCAGATTTATTTGAGTACTTTTACTTTTGAGTCATCAGTCTGTACAAAGCCCACTCATGAATCTTACTTTCGGCAATACGCCCAGATTTATCTGAGTACTTTTACTTTTGAGTCATCAGTCTGTACAAAGCCCACTCATGAATGCTTGTTCCCTTCCAGCTTATAAATAAGAATCAGCTGTGAAGTAAGACTCATTCAAGTCGGGATAGGGTATGAGTTAGAGTGATAAACTTTTCCTGCTCTGCATTTGCGGACAATTGTGTCTGATCTGCTTGCAACACGAAAGGTTTATTCAAGTCATAGAAGTTTGGTTTGGAAGCCTGCGCATCAGTGTGTTCGGCACTGGTGAGAACCTAAAGTGGCTGAACCATTAAGAAAAGTCTGAGAGTTTGTTTATCTGTAATTTCTTAGGCAGAGTCTGTCTATTGCCAGGTAGCCTCTGGTAATAGTTTTTCCTTGCGAACGGTATAAAGTCTGGTAAAAGCGTAGATAGTCGATCTCTGTAAGGAAATATCTCATATGTAATATCTGCATCCATATAATAAAATTCCAGTTCAAGTTTCCGCAATCTTGCTATGTTCATTTGATAAAAGGTCCGTGAAAATTTTTTCCTGCTCTACATCTGTGGACAATTGTGTCTGATCTGCTTGCAACACGAAAGGTTTATTCAAGTCATAGAAGTTTGGTTTGGAAGCCTGCGCATCAGTGTGTTCGGCACTGGTGAGAACCTAAAGTGGCTGAACCATTAAGAAAAGTCTGAGAGTTTGTTTATCTGTAATTTCTTAGGCAGAGTCTATCTATTGCCAGGTAGCCTCCGGTAATACTTGTTCCTTGCGAACGGTATAAAGTTCGGTAAAAGCGTACACAGTTGATCTCTGTAAGGAAATATCTCATATGTAATATCTGCATCCATATAATAAAATTCCAGTTCAAGTTTCTGCAATCTTGCTATGTTCATTTGATAAAGGTCCTGTGAGAAATGGGTCTCAAATAAAGCTAAATGGAAGAGCAAGAGGTATTCTTCTAAAGTTTTAGGGGAATTTAGAAAAGACGATTGTTGGCATTTTGAGCCCACTAACATTTAAATAAGAAAGAAATGCACAAGAAATAGAAACTGAATCACATAAATGAACATAAGAATTTACGTGGTAAAACCCTCACAATGTGTCAAGGAAACCTCCACGGGGCAAGGGATTGGAATTCTTATTGCTCTAGGTCAAAAATGACTCTCCAATGTTACATCAAGCCTCTCGGGCAATCACCATTTTAATACAAAGACTCTGTTACATAACTCCCTATAGTTACACAACTGCTTGAATAGTAAAACTAAATTTACTCAGATAATTACATTGTTAACATTAATTGTTGTCATTCTTTAACAATCTCCACCTTGACAACAATTTTCCTAATCCCTTGCCCATGCCCATTCATCATCTCTTCTACAAGCCAAGAGATTTCAAACACCATCACAGCTTCTCTACTAAAATTGGCTTTGTGAACATGTCTACACAATTCTCCTGTGTGTGGACCTTCTTGAGAGCTACTTTACCGCCATCAATCACATGTCTTACAAAATGATACCTTACATCAATGTGCTTAGTCTTGTTGTGATAAGTTGGATTTGTAGCCAAATGAATAACACTCTGACTATCACAGAATACATTCACTTTCTCCTACGTCCTTCCAAGCTCATCAAGTGGACCTTTCAATTAGATTGCCTCTTTACAAGCTTTTTTACTCTGCGTTAGTAGTGGACAAAACAACTGTTTCTTGAAGCTTTGACATCCATCTAATTTCTCCACCTACAAGAGTAAAGACATATCTTATAGTAGATCTCCTCTTGTCCAAATCACCTACATAATCAGCATCCACATATCTGCAGACTGAATCTCCACAACCATTAAAGATGATACAATGGTCACGTGTTCCTCTCAAATACCAAAGCACCCATTTCACTGCTCACCAATGTTCTTCTCCTGGATTCGCCATGAACCTGCTAATAACTCCAACTGCATGTGAAATGTCAGGTTTTGTAGATACCATCGCATACATTAAATTTCCTACCACATTTGCATATGGTACATGAGACATATACTTCTTTTCTTCATCAGTTCTAGGACTCAAACTCGAAGAAAGCTTAAAATGGGAAGCTAAAGGAATAGTAACAGGTTTCACATTGTCCATACCAAACTTTGCAAGTACTTTCTCCACATACTTCTACTGTGATAACCAGATCTTTCCATTTTTCCTATCTTTGTGTATCTCCATGCCCAAGATATGTTTTTCAACTCCAAGATCCTTCATATCAAATGTCCTAGAAAGTTGAGCCTTTAACCTGTTGATTTCTTCCATGCTTTTGCTTGCAATAAGCATATCGTCAACATACAAAACCAAGATAATGAATATGTCATTGAAACTCTTAAAGTACACACAATGATCATACTCACTTCTAGTGAAGTTCTGGCTCACCATGAAAGAGTCAAACTTCTTGTACCACTGCCTGGGAGACTACCTCAGGCCATACAATGATTTCTTGAGCTTGCAAACTAATATTTTGTTGCAACCTTGTACAAAACCTTTTGGTTGTTCCATATAAATCTCTTCATCCAAATCTCCATGAAGAAAAGTTGTTTTAACATCTAACTATTCTAACTCAAGATCAAGTAATGCAGTTAGTGCTAACACAGTATGAATAGAAACAAGTTTTACAACTGGTGAAAAAATATCATGAAAGTCAATACCTTCTACCTGAGAATACCCTTTTGCTACCAACCTCGCCTTATATATTTCAATACTTCCATCAACATTTCACTTCAATTTGAAGACCCATTTGCATTCGACAACACTTCTCCCTTTAGAAAGTTCTACAAGATCCCAAGTTTTGTTCTTGGCTAAGGAATCCATTTCCTCGTCCATAGCCTTCTTCCATTTTTCACTATGTGCATCATCCATTTCTTCCTGATAAAAAGAAGGCTCCCCATCTTCAGTAATCAACACATTAGAGGAAGCAAAATCTTCATACCTTTTGGTTGTTTTTCTTTCCCTCATAGACCTCCTTAGAGTGACTAGTTATTGAATTGTTTTCTATGTTTCCTTTACATCTTCTTCACCTTTTTCTTCAAAAGTCTCTTCTTCCTTCTGACTTTCCGAAAAACGTTGAGTCTCCAACTAAATTTTTTGATTTGGTGATTCTTGTTCCCATTCATCTTTTCCAACATTGGATTTTAGAAGAGAAGATTCATCAAATGTTACATCTCTAATAATGACTATCTTACATGAAGAAGGATCCCACAACCTGTATCCTTTCACAACATCATCATATCCAACAAAGACATAACATTTTTCTTTTGGGTCTAACTTAGAACGTTGATTCTTTGGAATAAGAGCATAGGCATCACAACCAAAAATTCTTAAATGTGAATAATCACAAGACTAAATCGACCAAACTTCTTCAAAAATTTTACAATTAATAGCAACTAAAGGTTATCTGTTTACCAAATAACAAGCAATGGATATTGCTTCTACCCACAACTCCTTCTGCAGGTTAGCATTGATGATCATGCTTCTGGCTCTCTCCATAAGAGTTTGATTTATACATTCAACAACACCATTGTGCTGAGGAGTATAGTATGTAGTTTTATGTTTAACAATCCCTTCACCTTTGCAATATTGTTCAAATACTAAGGAAGTAAATTCACCGCCACTATCAGTTCTTAAACATTTGATTGATTTGCTTGTTTTCTTTTCAACCATAGCTTTAAATCATTTAAAGACATTAAATACATCAGATTTTCTTTTTAACATATATACCCAGACTTTCTTGGAGTAATCATCAATAAATGTTACGAAGTAAGATGCACCGCCATAAGATACTGTAGGAGATGGTCCCCAAATATCAAAATGAAGATAGGCCAAAATTCCTTTACTATTATGACTTCCGGTTTTTATTTTTGTCTACATTGTTTTCCATATAAACAATGTTTGAAAAAATCCAAACTTAATGATTTCAAATTAGGAAGCAATTTGCAATTCATCAGTACCTGAAGGCCCTTCTCGCTCATGTGACCCAGCCATTGATGCCATAGGCGAGTATCTTCTTTTGCCTTCTCAGATACAGTCATTGCCTCACTGACCTGAGTACTTCCTTTGAGTTTGTAAAGGTTTCCGATCTTCTCTACCTTCATAACAACCAAATCACCCTTTTGAAACTTTCAACACTCCATTTTGACCTGTAAACTTGTAACCTTCTGAGTCCAATACTCCCAAAGAAATCAAATTCTTTCTCAACTCAGGTACATGTCTAACATTAGTCAATGTTATAATTGTATCATCATACATTTTAATTTTGACATTTCCCATCCCAACAGTTTGAAAAGATACATTATTACCCATAAACACAGAACTACCATTCACAGCTTGATATGAAGTGAACCAATTTCTGTGCGGACTCATGTGATGAGAAGCACCAAAATCTAACAACCAATTTTCATAATGCTGAGAAACATTGCAAACAGGAATAGTTTCATCTACCATACCTAATTCAATAGATAAAACTTCATCAATCATACCTGACTCAACTTGATTTGCTTCCTTCTTTGGGTTTTCAATGGACTCCTTTCTTTTCCAATGGTCTTTCTTGAGATGCCATGTTTTTTTGCAGTACCACCATTTGACTTTACACCTCTTGCCTTTTGATTTCGATCTGGAAGAACTTTTTTCTTTCTCCCCTCTTTACTGGACGAGCCTTTGGCTACCATGGCTTATGGTGTGGAAGTTTCAATGCTAGACTTCCTACGTACTTCTTCAGATCACAGACCTCTCACAACGAAATCAAATTCCAAATATTCGGCTGTGCTCAAACTGATATAGGTCACAAAATGATCCCATGACTCGGGCAACGAACATAACAATGTAATAGCTTTATCTTCTTCTTCAAACTTAACATTCATATCTAACAACTAGAAAATAAGTGTATTAAATGCGTTTAAATATTCTGTTATTTTAGTACTCTCCTTCATCTGGAGACACAACTCCCTTTTCAAATAGATTTTGTTGGTTAAATACCTGGTCATATATAGTGTTTCCAACTTTACCCACAAACCTATTGTTGAGATTTCTTCAACAATGTTGAAGAGAAATTCATCTACAAGGAACAACCTAATGGTACTGAGAACTCGGACTTCCAAGTCCTCCCAATCAAAATCTGTCATACTAGTCAGGTTTTTTTTCTATTCCCATCTAACGCTTTGTGCAACCCTTATTGCACCAGCAAATCCCATACCTTCAGTTTCCACAAAGCAAAATTGATTTTACTAGTGAACTTCTCCACCTCAAATTTAGCATTTGCCATTTCAACCATTTCTTCCTACACGGGCTCTGTCAAATGTCTGAGTTCCTTTTCTATAATTCTGCTACTAGGGCAGGGTTTCCTTCTTTCAGCGAGTGTTTCACCTTCTGCTTTCAACTAGGGTTTCTTTTGCTTCTTAAAAAAAAATCCCTTTCATTTTTACAAAAAAAAATCAAAACCCATAACTTTACCTTTTTGAAACCCTACTTCAATTCTTCAAAAAATAATCTTCATAAACTCCAGAAGAAAAAATAAAAATAAAAATAAAAAATTCAACCAATTCTACAGAGAATTTTTTCTTTCTTCCACACAAAAAATGTAAAATTTAGCTGCAATAGTTAACAAAAAATACCCAGCTATTTATTCTAGTGACTTTTAGGGTTCAATCCCCTATAATACCCAGTGGCACTCAGTCACAAAAAAAAAAAAAAAAATCTTCCTTCCTAGTGGGTTGTTCTTGGTGCTCCAATCGGTGGCAGCTCTCCAATCAACTTTTAGAAACTTTGTCAAAGGATGCGGCTGTCGTCTGCTCTGTTGGACTCTCTATGGCAACAATTGCTTCATTTGAGAACAGCCAGCAAGAAAAAAGACGACGGCTTCTATCTGCACAAAACTTCAAAAAATTTTACCTTGTGGGCCACGGTTCATATGTGACGCCTTTGTAATTTTGTTGCTGCTCGAAACTTCAAAGAAAATTGACGTTGTGGGTCTCGCTTGTCTGACTTTTATTTAAAAATGACTACAGCGTAACAAAAAAAAAGCATTTCCCTTATTCTTTGTTGCTCTCTGCCCGACTATTCAAGAGGCTATTCTCTCTCATTTCAATTAGTGGTGGTTCTCTCTCATTTCAATCAGTGACAGTTCTCTGTAATCGTGGCTCCACCTTAAATTAGCAGATCTGTGATTTGATTTTCAATGATTTGATTTGATTTTCCTGTAGCGGTTATGGTAAGCAATCAAACTCCTCAAGATCCTCAAAACCAAGCTTTGATACTACCTGTTGGTATTTTGAGCCCATTAACATTTAAATAAGAAAGAAATGCACAAGAAATAGAAACAAAATCAGATAAATGACAAAGGAATTTACTTGGTAAACAGTGTGTCAAGGAAACTTCCACGGGGCAAAGGACTGGAATTCTTATTGCTCCAAGTCAACAACGACTCTCCAATGTTACATCAAGCCTCATGAGCAATCACCATTTTAATACAAAGACTTTGTTACATAACTCCCCATAGTTACACAACTACCTGAATGGTAAAGCTAAATTTACTTAGATAATTACATTGTTAACATTAATTGTTGTCATTCTTTAACAAAGACATACTAATATTCAATGCAGACAACAATCAGTTAAGCATAGGAACAACTAACAAAATTGTTTCAAAGCTTGAGTCTCTAAGGTTACATTTGTCAAATTGGTTAAACCTGATAGTATTGTCACATAAAATGTGGACATTTATGTTGATCCGCACTAATATCTTGCAGCTAGAAAATCGTAGTCATGTAATTTCCTTGGTCAGAAAATCACTATGGTATCGCACTTTAAAATTGAAGGTCCAAGACACTTGGTAGAATTCATCAATCAAATGAATAGGGAAATAAACATTCTGCAGCAAAGGTTCCAGTCTTACAGGATTCCAAGCAGAGGACCTGCAATTTGTTGAACATGTTTGAAAATATCGAAATGTGTCTTTTCAAGGTGGTTGAGCAACAAAGATGCACTCCTTAGAACAAATATGTCGGGATCAAACTATGGTTGAACACGGCTCCAACATAACTATTGTAACTTGACATTGGAAAAATACATTGTAAAAGTAACGAAAGGATTAAGACCTAACTTAAACATAGTGCATATTAGTCCATCAAAATGTATTCTACAGGGATAGCCCAACCAATTTTCACTAATTGTTATAGACATTTTTGTACCTTACAGCTCTAAGCATGAAATGTCCATAAACCAAGGGTTCCTAAGTCCCTAAAAGTGTTGTTCTAACTCCTAAAGGAACAAGGTCAACAAATTACAACTTCTCCCAAAAGTTCTCCACCAGAAACTGCTCAGAATAAGTCAAAACATGATCATTTCAGCTACTCCACTAGCCAAGTGCGTTGCATAGCACCTAAGTCCACTAGCTAGGTGCATTGCAACGCACCTAAATGCACTACTAGGGTGCATTGAGCCGGAAATGACAAGTGGCAGTGTCATTCCACGAGGTGGAGAGACAATGGAAGCTTCCAAAATCTTCTCCAATGACACTTGCCTCACTGAATTCGACCAAGGATGAGTAAGAGGCTTTCAGTCTCCAAGTGGAAGCAAGAACTGACAGAGAGAAGCCACTAATCAAATAATGGGCTAACTCATCCTCCTTGCATACATCTATATATGGATCCCTCATCCCAGAGATCCAGAGGCTAGAATTTTGCACATTGTAAGGAATTGCTGTTGGTTTTGAGATACATATCAGAGAATTGGGTGATCTATGCTTTGTTGGGGTTGAAGAAGGGACTTCTTTGCTGGGAGGTTGATGCTGGGTCAGGAATCATCGGTTGTAACTCCTCCTGGATCTTCTTGTATATCAATAAAACTATTTGAGTTTCTTCTCCATGCTTGTGTTTCATTGATGCTTGTTACATTTGTATGGTTAACTTAAATCTGATCCTAAGTTATTTGTGAATATAAACCCATGTCTTTGTATAGTTTCCTTCTTCTGTGATCTTGCAGGTACTTGGTGAAGCTGGGCAAGTGAGGGAGCAGGTAGCTGGAAGCTGTCAAAGAGGAGAGAGATTGGATCAAAGGACTAGCGCAAGACACAGGTTGGTTCATCCTATTCCTCTTTGTTTATTGTTCATAAAGAAGAATACAAAAGTAGTTTTCTATGTTTGTTTCTAAGGTAGCTGTCACACCTTAGTGGGATAGAGTAGTTCTAAATAGATACTTTTCCCGATAACAAAATGGAGACTCCATTGGGGATCGTGTCTAGTTAGTTTGTTTGTGTTTCTCTTGTTGTTTATTTCATAAACTTAGAAGTAGCAATCGAACTGCATTTGCCATTAACAAATGCAAAGTAGACATCTGCTGCTTCAATCCATTCACTGGATCTGTTTATGATTGCAACAGCTGATTCATAAACTAACTGATTACCCTTGTGATAGCTCTTAGACCCCCCCTTAGATCTACCTCTAATTGTGCATTTCTGATTGCTTTTACTCGGCCAAAAACCATAGATTAAACTGCAAACTGCAAACTGTGACCCAGAACCCAGATAGAATTCTCGTTTCTGCCCCAGCGCAGGCTCTGTGAAGAGGTTCTGCATTTCAACGCACTTCCCGAGAGGGCTACCTGTGCTACAATGCAGTTTCTCTGTGTAACAGGTGCGCT
Organism: Pinus tabuliformis; assembly: GCA_031772625.1. NCBI lineage: Eukaryota > Viridiplantae > Streptophyta > Pinopsida > Pinales > Pinaceae > Pinus > Pinus tabuliformis. The sequence goes on along the minus strand of CM062806.1, from coordinate 333,466,911 downwards.
GATCAGCCTAGCCCTGTGCAGCTGAGGTTCTTTGCTTCATTTTTCCAGTTTTGTCTCTGATTTTTGCAGCCTGTGATCAGTATTTGACTGTTTCAAACCCCTTTTCCTTACTGATATTCTGCCACAGTTGTACAAAAGAAACTGTAGATGTTTTTATGTGTTTGTTGAGTCGTTTACAGTTTTCCATTGCCAAAGTAGAATAGTCGTACTGTCATCCTTTGATTTAGATCTGTCGCAAGTGTCGATTTTGATCATAGGAGAAAGTTTATTTGCTATTGATAGTGGATTATGCTTTTACTTTTGCCTTTGGTTTGAATTTGTGACTTTCTAGTGTCAAAATGAGTATTTATTTCAAAATCATAAAGTGTCGTAATCATCTCTACCTTTTGATTTCGAAAAGAAGCTTGTTTGTGTTTGTCACTTGAAAGCAAATTCAGATTTGTACATCAACTTTCTTTTTAGGCATCAATATTAAGAAAGTGAAAAACAAAACACATGCATGTGCATTTGCATATTAGCAGTCTGTTTGGCTTGATTTAGGAAAGTGCATTTACAGTGTGCTCTTTGCTCTTTGCGAAAAGATTGTGTCTTTCTTTTCCCCTAGTAGCTAGGATTTTCATTGCTGAAAAGAGATAAAAGTTTGTTTATCATCTTTAGATTGCATTTTAGGAATTACATCTACATCTCGTGGTGATCCCAAAAGGCAAACTTCATAAGAAAGATCAACTTAAAATAAATACAATGAACCTAACAACGCTTTGGAACTTAACGCACAACATTTAGAGGTCTAGGCTAGAGACGTATTCCGGCGTCGTAAAGCCTGGTAACTGTTGTCCTCACTGATGGTTGGGTGATTCCTCCACTTTGAGACGATAAGTGCCAATACGGACTTGTGCTCCCACGTACCGTCGAGTATATATTGGGAGACCCCTATAGGCTTAAACCCTTTATCCATAGGAAGCCGTGTCGGCCGCCCTACTGATCGTAATGCACCAAACACAGCATTCGGGAAGATTGACTGCCGTACCGTAAAAAGTATTCTGCAGTTTTGCGCTTGGTTTGGTACTCCCTCTACCTAGACCTCTAGAGCATTCCCTTTCGTTCCTTTTCAGACTCCTTAACGGAAAAGGTCCATCTGAGCACTTGTCACTTCAGGCTCATTAAAAATCGAAGGAGACTAGAGTCATCTTTTGTTTTTTCTCGACTCTTAAAAACTGAAAAAACAAGTTGTGTCAAAGCATGTTAAAATTTATTTTAAACGGAATATTCATACCCTTTTCCTACGTTGATCTTGGGTTGAGAAAATGGAGCCTACTAACCAAGGAATTCCCCTTGGTGGAAATCCTAGTCCCTTCTCCTCTTTGGGAGATGTTGGTGCACCCCATATGGCCACATTGTCGCTTCCAGGACTGACAATTGGCTTGCCAGTATGGCTCTTCTCAACAAATGTCGTTCAGAACACCACCATTCCTGAACAATCGAATCAGCAATTAGATGAGTCCAGAGTTGCCCACCAGCCTTCTACTTCCTCTAATTCTTCCTCTCCTCCTTCCTCTTCGCTTGATGGAACTGGTAAAGCTAAAAGCCATGTTCCTAAGGAGAAGAAGGAAAAGAAGAAGAAAGAGAAGAAGAAGAAGGAGCCAAAGGCGAATGGGGGAAAACGAGTGTCGTCTAACAAAAATCCACACACTGCACTGACCAGGCCTAAATCGCCACGTGTCATTTGCAAAGGAGACCACTTTCACAGAGATTGTCCTTGCGTCCCCCGGATACTAAGGGATTGGTCTCCTCATTTGCACAACCCCGTGTCGTCAACCTCTGGTGATCATGTTGAAAGCACACCGTCAACTAGTGAAAGTGAAGCCCCAGGACAAAAAGGGAAAGCTATATTTCCTTGTAAACTGTGCGAAGGCAATCATGCCCTCCACCCTTGTCCCTTCTTAGACGAAGCTAAAAAAGTTTTGGATGATCGTCCGGTTTCACCGTTACAACTCCCTCCTGGATATAAAAAACTCTTGCCGAGTCCGTCACTAGTTGAGAATCCAGCTGGCCCGCTCAAGTGGTCGGCTGAAGTGCCTATCATTGAAGATAAACCATCTAGATCCATACCAGATGAAAGTCAAAAGGTCGAGGCGGCAGTTGACCCGGTCTTGCCTTCATAGGTTTCGTCTTCAGATGATACAGTCACTGAAGAGAACAAGGATGACATCGTCCAAATTCTCTTCATAAACACAGACTCCGACGAACATGGTGGAAATCTACCCGTTCCTTTACCGCAAGAAAGAAGTTCGTCAGAGCCATACCTGGCCGTCTATTCGGTCCCACCTCCAAGCAACCTAGTTGTCTCCTTCGACTGGAATCAACTAGGCAGACCCCGTTTACCAGCAAGTGTACCATTCCGAATTATCGTTCAAATATATAGAATGGTCATCGCTGGTACCATCATAGATGAGGGGGCTTCTGTGAGTATCCTTTCCTCTACTGCTTGGAAAGCGCTTGGTTCGCCATCGCTTTTGCCTGAGATGAGAAATCTGACAGGCTTTGATAAAGGAACCAGTCGACCTTTAGGGATCCTTCCCGATGTGCCCATAACATTGAGAAGGAAGACAGTTCACATGAATGTAATGGTAGTTCAAGGACCCTTGGATTATAACCTACTCCTTGGACGAGACTATATTTATTGCATGGGAGCGATTGTCTCCTCACTCTTTAGAGTAATGTGTTTTCCGCACGAAGGAAGAGTGGTCAAGCTCGTGGACCAGCTTTCATTTCCCGGATCACGCATAGCAAATAGTCATATACCGTCCCTAAATGGTCTCTTCACGCAAGAAATGTCTCAATCCCCAGTCTGTCCTCCCGATGAGTGCGAGTAATTCAGAGGGATATGACTGAAACCCAGGGGGCATGCATCCTGGTCTGCTTCGGCAGGAAAACTTCGGGTATAGGGTAGGTTTCCGCGGGAGAATATGACTAGCCTGTACCCCATCCGTGATTGGAAGAGGGGTTATTCTGAAATAAGATTCTCTTGTCAAAGTTATGTGAGTTGGCGGGCATCGTCACTCACCTTTGTTTATTTTCGAGAAACATCACCGAAGAAGTGTTTTGTTTACGCCGTAAATAGAACAATCTTTGGGTAACCTGTAAGAGGTAGGCCTCTCTCGGTAAAACAAATGTTTTGGCAGAAAGAAGTAGAGGTAACCTTGAAACTCTATTTTATACCTGGGGCATGCAAACCTTTTGGAGTGCAAGCAAAGAGCGATTATTTATCTATTTTTTGGATTAGTTGTTTCCTAACTTGCATAAAGAAAGGATGTGGGGCAACACTCGAAAAGTTGCTGTTTTTAAATGAGACATTCTTATAATATGACTGGATTAATTGAGCAGTGTTTACCGCGAGGTTCAAGCTCGTTAAAAAATAAACCCGGACCGAGCAAACGTTTACACCCACGTTTAAGCTCGTTAAAAAATGAACTATCCCCTGGTAAATAACCACCGTGAATGTAGCACTTCAGCCATTAAAGCCTTGGTCGTGTTTGCACCATCACCTCCACTTTTCCATTGGCCGATCATTCACCTCCATTTGATTGTTTACCCATTTTGAGGAACAACTGCGAAGAGTCATTTCACTAGCCATCCTTGTGACACTGCCGTGATTGGAAAATTCCAAACCTTACCTGGAATCAGCTGCTACCCATTTTATCACTCGTTCGTCAAAAGACGAGTCCTCTTTAAGCTCTTTTCTGACTCGTAAAATATGAAAAGATTGCCTAGTTCTGTCCTTCCAGCTCGTTAAAGCGACGGGAAGTGCTATCCCTCCTCTAGATTTTAATCTTTCTGGACCTGAGGGATTATTGCACAAAAAGATCGAGTGCTTGTTTTGTTCAACTCGCTAAAGCTAATCGAAAATTCATCCCTTCTGTATTGTTTTATACTTTTTCGGACTTAAGGGATTAGATGACGAAAAAGGAATTTTGGAGTTACCTTTACGTACCTTTTCAGACTCTCTAAAAATGAAAAGGACCGAGTTATCTTTGTCGTTAGACTCGTTAAAAAGATTAATAGGGACAAACTTGTCTTTAGACGAGAACGAGTTTCACTATCGCTAGGCTCGTTAAAACATAGCGATGGGTTTGCCCCAAGGGAAAATTATAGAACAAGCATATGTTTTCCTCCTCAAGCTTGACAAAAATGAAGAGGTACTGGTCAGCAATGACTGGGGAAAAATTGGGAAGAAAACTCAAAAAATCTTTATTGGTAGCAAGTCGCTCTTGAACATGACACTTCCACTCCGTGCCCGAGTCGGGTTGGGTTGTTTCATTCACCGGTCACATCGCCATGGTCTCGCCATACCATCCACATTTGGGTTTAATGCTGCCAATCCATCACATAAGTGTCGCCAACATGTTCAAGAGAAGTCATCCAGAAAGGCCACCTGTGTCCCGCCCACTACCATACATTATACTCCATTCTTTCATGACCGCCACCTTGAACCATATATCATCAGATCGTTTTCACCTCCATCAAAATCATTTGCTCCGTTCCGTGTCATTGATGTAGGATTCATTAAGGCCCTCCTATGACGGATCATTTCTTGTCGACATCATCTCATTATCCAAGAAGTTGATCTAGGAACACCCCATTCAGTACTTTGAAGCTTGCATGCCTCAATGGCAAGTTTCTCACTTTCGGCGACAGGTTTACATCAATGACCTTCGACCGAAAGATTTTGCGTGGTGTTCGACGCCAAGTCCTTTATTCACACCACGTGAATTGTACTGCAGTACCTTGAGGGTCATTATCATTATCGGTGATTCCTCTCGCGCTTGTTAACAGTTCACGTCATTGACTGGTAATCAAGCGATGTCTTTCCATGTTCGACTTCAAAACATTTCTCATATGGATCGAATTGTACTTCGAGTGAAGATCGGACGAGATTGAAGACCCCGGATCTAGTTTCATCCATCCGGGCTGCGATATATATTCAGGAAAATAAAGACATTAAAATGTACAACATTGCAGCACAGATAATCATCCTACCAAAAGGATGATGGCTCTATCAGAATCATTAGTCTACCATCAGACGATTGTCTGTCCTATGTACATGAAAATGAATTTATAAAGTTGAGCATGGGAATGCCCGCCTCAGCTAGATCATGAAAAGAGTATGAAGATAATGTATTGTATTGTATCTTATTACAGGTCTCCTCCCAGCATTGAGAGAACTTCGGCTCCTCCTAGTAAAGCATTTCACCCGATAAATGGCCTCATACTTTAGGGGGCAACTGTTATAGACATTTTTGTGCCTTACAACTCTAAGCATGAAATGTCCATAAACCAAGGGCTCCTAAGTCCCTAAAAGTGTTGTTCTAACTCCTAAAGGAACAATTACAGCTTCTCCCAGAAGTTCTCCACCAGAAACTGCTCAGAATAAGTCAAAACAGGATCATTTCAGCTGCTCCACTAGCCAAGTGCGTTGCATAGCACCTAAGTCCACTAGCTAGGTGCGTTGCAATGCACCTAAGTGCACTACTAGGGTGCGTTGAGCGGGAAATGACAAGTGGCAGTGTCATTCCATGAGGTGGAGAGACAATGGAAGCTTCCAGAATCTTCTCTAATGACACTTGCCTCACTGAATTCGACCAAGGATGAGTAAGAGGCTTTCAGTCTCCAAGTGGAAGCAAGAACTGACAGAGAGAAGCCACTAATCAAATCATGGTCTGACTCATCCTCCTTGCATACATCTATATATGGATCCCTCATCCCAGAGATCCAGAGGCTGGAATTTTGCACATTGTAAGGAATTGCTGTTGGTTTTGAGATACATATCAGAGAATTGGGTGATCTATGCTTTGTTGGGGTTGAAGAAGGGACTTCTTTGCTGGGAGGTTGATGTTGGGTCAGGAATCACCGGTTGTAACTCCTCCTGGATCTTCTTGTATATCAATAAAACTATTTGAGTTTCTTCTCCATGCTTGTGTTTCATTGATGCTTGTTACATTTGTATGGTTAACTTAAATCTGATCCTAAGTTATTTGTGAATATAAACCCATGTCTTTGTATAGTTTCCTTCTTCTGTGATCTTGCAGGTACTTGGTGAAGCTGAGAAAGTGAGGGAGCAGGTAGCTGGAAGCTGTCAAAGAGGAGAGAGATTGGATCAAAGGACTAGCGCAAGACATAGGTTGGTTCATCCTATTCCTCTTTGTTTATTGTTCATAAAGAAGAATACAAAAGTAGTTTTCTCTGTTTGTTTCTAAGGTAGTTGTCACACCTTAGTGGGATAGAGCAGTTCTAAATAGACACTTTTCCTGATAACACTAATGTTCCTGGAAATTTGGCTAGTTGGGTCCAAGTTGGCCCTGGACTAAAATCCCCTTGGATGAGGTGCACCACATTACTCCAATGGGTTGGCCAAGAATGCCATTCACAAATTTGGGGAAAAATCCCTTGGGTTTCCCTATAATATTTTTGTTTGAAAAAGTTAAAACAAAATTCGTCAGGTTGTGGTTTAGGTGCATATTGGATCACTTACACTGATTATGACATAGGGTAAATATCCAAAAATGTTTCATGTGTAATAGCTTGACTAAGTCTTTCAAGGTGCAAGTCATGTTAATTCACCAACATTGGTTTCCATGGTAATAAGAATTCAATGTTAACGTGGGTCCTTGTCTCATTTTGCAGATGAGGCCAGGTGCAAGTCCTTAGGTCACTTGGATGGAATAGATACCCCTTAATCACAACATTGTTGCCAAAAATCATGTGTTTATAATGATGAAATCTTGTAAGGAGTCAAATACCTCTCCCAGTCAAGAATTTTAATGACCAAAAGAAAAGTCTACATAAGTGCATGCATCAGAATACTCATTTTTATTTTATTAGCATATAATCATTTTCCACAGGTATGAACATGTAATCATATTTGCATAAAGAAAATAAATGCATCATATAATTGTGATTGTGTAGATCAAACATGTTGAAACCTAATATTTGGGATTAGTTGAATCCATGTAAATATAGTAAATAAGAAAATAAGGAGAACTAGAAGTTGAAGAGACACTAGGATATAAAACCCAAGAGTCTCTCCATCCATGTATATATCTATGATCAATCTCAATGCAAAAATCACAATTCATTTTGAGGAGTTACCTCCTCGCCTGACATGGTATCAGAGCATAATTCCCAACCTCTCTTTTTGGCTTCCTTCCTGCCCTTGTAACTCCACCCTACCTCTGCTCTTCATTTATGTAAACTGACACCTTTTTCTTATCCCTGCAAATTTCGTGCATTATCGAATGCACTGGTCAAGATTGCATCTCTTATTCTAACTATTGAAGGGTAAAATTGTTGTATTGAGGCATTGCTTTGCCTCCTGGTGCATAGAAGGTGGAATTTGTGTGAATACAGGAGCGAGTTGTTGTGTCGAATGGTTTCTTGGAGGTGTTGAATGCGTGATTACAGTTCAAGGTGCAATAGCATGTGGTAAGTCTGTTTTAAAAAGCCTGAGAAGTTTGATGGTTGAATGGCATGTATGCCAGAGTTATATGCAGAAATTTCTTTGAAATTTGTTTGTATGGCGTGACTATGTTTTCATGCAACAAACTTGTTTTATATAAAATCCTTGGGCATCAACTACAAACCCAGGTGATTGTGTTTGCAAAAGTGTTAAACCTACGTGCAACAATGTTAAACATGGGTGCGGTGTGGTGTGGTGCGGTGTTGGTATCAATGTTAAACAATGTTTTTGAACCGCCTTTGTTATGACATCGTGGTGTGGTATCATACCATACCACCATACCATCGCTCCATCGCCCAAACCATACCACCATGTCACTGCTCCTCTGCCATACGAAATCACCATACCACCATACTGCTTATCGCTTACCACTCCTCTGCCACCACTTACCGCTCCTCTGCCTATGTATAACTCCGCTCCATCTATGCCATTTCTATATAACACTTCCCCATACGTATATCCTACTCCTCCACTACATACTCCTCCCCCTCCTCTGTATATAATACATAGCCCCCGGTTATAATATATAAACCTATTATAATATAACTTCGCCTATCCAATTAATACCTCCCCCATATACCCCCTCCCCCATACAACACCTTTCCCATATAACCCTTCCCTAAATAATAACTCTGTCATATATATACATACCAGAAGTGAATTTTTTATAGAACATTGCCACTAGAAGTGCATTTTTTCACAGTATATTGCCAACAGAGTACATTTTTTACATAGTACACAGATTTTAAAATGCATTCATTGATATCAATTGTTGGAGTAGTTCTCTTTGGAAAAGAGAACTATCCTGAATGGTCACGGAAGATAAAACACACTTTCATTTTTAATAAGTTGTGGAGAGGAGTTTGTGAAGGAGAAGGAGATAATGCACCTAAAGAGCCCACTTTAGATAAGGAGATTTCCATTTGGGAAAACAAGAACAGCAAGGCCTATGCCTTGATTGCAACATTTGTAAATGAAGACGTGAGTTGCCATATTTCACCATTTTCAAATGTTTTTGAAGCCTTAAAGAAGTTGAAGGAATTGTATGACTCGCACTTTGAGTCTGAAGTTGTTCAATTGATGATTAAATTATTCGGTCTTGAATTAAAAATGATGACCCTCTTGCCTTAGCATCAGAAGTAAGATCCATTATACATGATATAGAATCCACTAGTGTTGAAATAGACATTCTTGTCATAGCTTATGTCAAGGCACTATATCCGACCTATTCACATTATCTTGAGTCATTGCAAGAAAGTGGAAACCTTAAGGAGATTACCTTTCACTCCCTTGAGAAGAAGTTTGTTGAGAGAGAGAAGGCTTTTGGGAAGAAGACAACTCCTTAATCTACTGAAGAAGATGTATGCCTTGGATAAAAGGAGAATAATCATGCACAAGATTCTTCTAGAGGAAGAGGTGGCCGAAGAGGATGAGGAACAAGGAATTTTAGACGGTTCCAAGGAGAAAAGTTTGATATTCATTGCATATGATGCAATAGAGATGGACATGATGCATCCACATGTAAATTTCCTTGTGACAAAATTGAGCAGGAAAGAAATGAAGGAAAAAGTAAAACCAATGACAAAGGGAAAGGTAAAGCACCCAAATTCATTCACAATGTTGTGGAACATTGTAATACTGGAGTAATTAAAGACTTGTTTAATGCTTCACTTTCTTCTTGGAAAGATGATCAATTGCTTGATTCAAGAGTAACTTGCCACATGACTTTTGGGAGAGATGTTTTTGAAGAATTCATTAACAATGTTGATGGAGCAGTATATTTTACCGATAAGTCAAAACTCAAGTCATCAGGGCTTGGCACCATCAGGCTCAAATTGCCTGGTCTTCTAGAATTTCTTCTACATGATGTTTTATATTTCCCAGAGCTGAGGAGAAACTTGTTGTGTTTGGTCCACATCCGCCAGCAAGGACATTCCATTCATATATGTGATGGAAAGGTCAAGGCCAAAAAAGCATTAAATCACTCACTTTTCATGATGGGGATAGAAGAAGAAAGAATTTTGAAGCTGCAAAGCACCTCTGCTTGTGCATAAAACTTTTCATACAATTATCACTGTGATGAAGGTACATTTCCATCAAGTCTTTTATAGCATGCTAGATTTGGACACTTGAACTATGAAAACCTTCTTTTTTTGAAGAAAAATGGTGTTACTAATTTGCCTACAATTCCTAGGAAACTTAAGCAATGTGATACTCGTATTCTAGGAAAGCACAACAAATAGTCTTTTAATGATTCTCATTCCAGATCACATAGAAAACTTGAACTCATTCATTCAGATTTATTTGGCCCAATGCATGTTCCTTCTGCAAATGGTAATAAATATATGATGACATTTATTGATGACTACACCAGAATTTGTTTGGTTTATTTATTGAAGAACAAATCTGATGCTTTTGAAACATTCAAGACTTTCATGCATGGATTGAAAATTATGCACAATCTCATATTGGCTCTATTCGCGCTGATATTGGAAAATAATACAATTCAAATGAGATCAAACAATTGTGCCTTATAATCCCCAATAGAACGGAGTAGCTTAAAGAATGAAAAGGATAATCTTAAATATGGTATGTTCCATGATGTTTTTAAAAAATGTTAAACTGATGTTTTGGGTTGATGTAGTCCTATGTGTTGTGTATATAAAGAATAGGTATCCATATAATGCTATTAGAAAAAAGACTCCTTATTAAATGTGGTATGGCCACATTCCTTCGATAAAGCATCCCAGAGTCTTTGGTTCCACCTGTTATGCCTTGATACCTAAGGAACAGAGAAACAAACTCAGTGCAAGGAATCGCAAGTGTATCTTCTTGGGGTAATCAAATACCTCCAAAGCATACTATCTCTATTATGAAGTGAACAAGAAGTTTATAATATCTAGAGATGTGATCTTTCTTGAACTTTCCAAGACTGACAATGTTGTTGAGTGGCAACTTGATCGCTTGGATAGATTCGTACATGCAAAGTCTTTTCAAGAATTTGATAATGAGATTCTACAACTTGAAGGGGGGATTCCTATACTGGATCAGTCTGTGGAATCTTCTTTTGAAGAACTCTCTCCCCATATGAAGCTCCAACTATGTATGACACTTTGAGTGATCTGATTGACAGAATTGGGATATTAAATCTTGATTCAACCCCAACTTACTCAACTAAGCAGCCTGTGCCATCTCAGAAAGGTCCTCCAAAATGGCTGACAAAGGCACTTGAAAGTGTTCATCCTGATGAAGTTGGAAAGACGGGAATAAGAATCTCAACAAGACAGAATGGAGGTGATGTAGACGATTTTGATTCACTTATTCATATGGATGTTTTTATGATTGTGAACTGAATTTTTCTGCAGATTTTGAACCAACTTCTTTCAAAGAAATTACTTCTCATGATGAATGGAAAGAATCGATGCAGAAAGAATATGATGTTTTGATAAAGAATGGCACCTAGAAGCCGGTTGATCCTCCATTGGGAACCAAACTAATAGGCTACAAGTGGGTCTACAAGAACAAGTATAAATTTGATGGCTCACTTGACAAGCACAAAGGCAGGTTTGTGGCAAAAGGTTTTGCACAGAAGGAAGGGGTCGACTATGAGGAGACTTTTCCCCTACAACAAAATGGGCTACCATTCGGATACTCTTGGCCTTGGCAGCACAAAATGGTTGGAAATTCCATCAAATGGATATAAAAATTTCTTTCTTAAATGGTGATATGAAAGAGAATGTTTGTTTAAATTGGAAACTAAGGCCAAACTCCATGTGGGTCATCTTATTTATGGTAGCTGATAATTTTCTTGGAATCCTCTCATCGAGAGGTGTAGGATTGATCTAAATATCATCCAATTCTGATAAGTATTCATGGAGATGTGAATTTATTTATGTTACGGGACAATTCGTCAAGGTTGGGCAGCAACTAAACTGCCCCCACTTGTGCTCCATGTTTTGGTATAAATACAAGTGCTTTGCAAGTCATTTGTACACACATAACTCTCTTGATATTTCTTCTTCTCCACTTGTAGTGAGTTTTAGTGGAATGAAGAATCTCTAAGGGATAAACGTTGTCCTAGTGGATGCTCTAAATGTAGTCCTAGATGATGCCCTAGTAGCTCTATGCATGACCTAGATCTAGGACATTGTCATATTGTGAAGAAGACATCCTTAATCCTCTACACTATCAAGGAAGCCAAACCTACCCTAATATGCTACCTAAAGGGATATCCTAACCATAGTAAAGAGGCTTCCATACATGTTGTCTAAAGGATGACAAGCCCCAATCCAAGCAAGGAGAACTAAGGCCTATACACACTACCCTAACCTGCTTCTATACTCCTCCTCCTCCTCCTCCTCCTCCTCCTCCTACTCCTCCTCCTCCTCTGCATCATCCCCCTCCTCTACCTCTGCCACTCCACCTCTTCCTCCCCCCCCCCCTCCTCTGCCTCCGCCTCCGCCTCAGCCTCAACCCCTCCCCCCCCCCACTTCCTCCTCCTCCTCCTCCTCCCCTCCTCCTCCTCCACCTCCCCTCGCCATCCTCCTCCACCTCGTCCTCCTCCTCCCCTTCCTCATATTCATCCTCTTTCCTTATCGCCACCTCCTCCCCCCTAGATTACCCTAACTCGTTGTCTAAAGGATGCCCTAACCACAGTCAACAGAGGCTCTTGAGCCGCAACAAAGAAGGGAGAAGTTTAGAGGATCATCTATACGCAGCAAGGTAAGACCTAAACGCAGTCATCCTACAATGCTTTTGGAGGAGTTTAGGACAACCCTTAGACGTAGAAAAAAGAAGACTTAGCTACAGTCTATACATAGCTTAATGCAGCCACAAAGATGATGACATGATACCTTAGCCGTAGCAAGAAGAGATAGCAAGGTAATGTCACTTCAAGACATCATGGAGAGCTTAGATCGAAGGCCAAGTTGTTGTGTAAGTATGGATTAGTTTGAGGGTTGTTTGAGGGTGCAAACAAGCCCTAAACAGGGCTATCTCAAGGATCAAGGAGTTGTGTGAGGCCAAGCCTAATCAAGATTGTTTGGACTGCAATCAAGGGGTTTTGGAGTGAGCTGTAGATGACAGATGTACTATGATAGGCAATAGGCCTTATCACCTCAGAACAAGAGACAGCGTGGATAGGCTTGGGGCAGATCTATGCACATTATGTACAGTAGCATAATGATGTGATAGGTAGCAGCATGATGAAGGCAACATGGTGCAATATGGTGTGGCAATGGGACAGCATGGTAATGATGGGCATATAGCAGCAGCAAGAATGTGTTGCAACAATAGGATGATGAGGTATTGTAGCATGCATTTGGGTGCAGCAAATGCAATGAAGAGCTCAACATAGTGCAGCATGAGGAGATGCAATACAGTGATGGGTACAGTCATGATTAGTGAAGCATGATAAGATGCAGCATAGTGATGATGGGTGCAGCATGGTGCAGCACAGTGAAGTACAACATGATGATGAGGTGTAGCACAATGATAGGTGCAGCATGGTGATGGAGTCACCTTGGAAAATCAGTTGAAGCAGCATATCTTCAACTGAGTTCAGCTACCTCATGTATCATCTTCTTAGAGATGATCTATGCTCTTACTTAGATGAGTCAAATTTTTTACTTCTGTTGTATATGTACTATATCTCTATCTCTTCACTGAACTATTGAAGAACATATAAGAAGAATTGATCAAGGGTTTCCCCAAATTGGGGTTTGTACTTGGCTAGTGCCACATCTTTTGTCCTCTTGTCTTGGCTTGTTTTTTGCGATTTATGTTTATGTTCTATCTGTAATTTACTATTATGCTGATGTCCTTTCTAATCTGAAAGCTAACTGTGAAAACTGAAATAATTTTCTCTAAGTAGAGAACATACCTAAAATTAACATGGTATCAGAGTTAAGGTGAAGTCAAAGCCCAAGAAAGAGTGAAAGAGCAAGCACCAAAGACAATTGGAAAGGGAAAAAGGCTCAGTGGGTTCCTCATCCCACTTCAAATTCACCAAGGGTGAAGTCGAAGCGGAGAATATTATCCGAGTGGCACAATGGAAGCATCTGATGGCCTACCTAAAGATCACTTCAAAAGAAAGTCCGGATCTAAGGGTGGAAGGAAAGGCAGATGCCTTGCTTGCAATAAGTTTGGCCATTATGCTAGGGAGTGTCTGAATAGAAGGGACACATCACTTGATGATGATAAAAATCATTCCAGGGGCATCTTCAATGATCAAAGGAATGACAGGTACCACGGAAAAGGAGAAAGGAATGTAGGTCATCAAGGAAATGGCCAACTCTTCAAAGAAAGAAAGGAACTCTAGGTATGAAGAATCAAATATTGTTTCTGATAAGCTAAAGAAGAATTATCTTATATTGGCCCTCTCCACTACTCCTCCAGATTCTTTGGGAATCTGGCTTATTGATTGTAGTGCTTCAAGGCACTTCATCAGATTGAAGGAAGCTTTCTCTCATTTGGTAAAGATGGAAACAATCGTGGGGATTATACTTGGAGTCAATGCCACCTATCCCAGAAAGGGTGTAGGAATCTTTATGTACCTAATCTCAAGAAGATCCCGATGTCCATTTCAACAATGGAAGTCAAAAGTTTCAAGGATGCATTCATCAATGGAAAGGTACGTGTTTGAAAATGGAATTTTCAAATATGCTTTTATTCTTAGGTTAAGGGTTGGCAATTTGTATCAAATTGCAGGAATTCCATTGGGGACCATGTTAGTTGACACATCCCTTCTATAGCACTGAAGGTCTGCTTATTATGGGGCCCTATCCGATGTGAGTCAGATGGTAACAGGGATGCTTGAATTCAAGAAGAGCATGAAGGTACATGTCCGAGATGTACAGAAAGAAAATTTTACAAGGGGACCATTCCCTTCATGTAGCAAGTCCACAGGTTTGGAACAACCCGAGGAGTTTGAGATTCATGATCAAGAATCTCATGTATGCAGACTGAAGAAAGCTCTCTATGATTTAGAGCTAACACCCCAGGCTTGATAAGAGAGGATTGATAGTTGTCTGATGAAGTTGAGATTCACTAGGAGTGAAGTCGATCCAAACCATTGCTTGAAGGTTGTGGATGATAGACCTCTCATACTGGCACCTTATGAGAACGACCTCTTTTTAACAGGTGCAGACTCTCTCAATTGCAAAAGTAAGAGGGAGTTAGATTCTGGATTTGGAATGGTGAACTACAAGCCCGTTACTATCTCGATGAAACCTAACTTTAAGTAGTTATGCGGTAGTGATGCCAAACCTGATTTGGGAAATGCCTCTGAGTTTTGTCAACTCATAATAGCATTGATGTTCTTGGTGAACTCCCATCTGGATGTATGTTTTGCAGTTAGCATGTTGAGCTCATATATGGTTGAGCCTCACTAGATTGGTGCCAAGAATCTTTTGAGATATCTTTGGGGCACAATCTCTCATGGATTTAGATACACTGTCGAAAATGTGAAGCTACATGATTATTCGAATGCTGACTGGGCAGGTAGTATGGAGGATCGCAAGAGCACTTATTGGTGCTAGTTCTCTTTGGGTTCTACTATGATATCGCAGATGAGCAGGAAGCAGAAGATGGTTGCTTCCAGCACTGCTGATGCTAGATACATAGCTACGAGTATGACCTCGTGTGAAGTTGGCTGGTTGTGGAAGCTCTTCAATGAGTTGTTTGACACATGATGGATACCACCATGATCTTCTGAGACAATCAGAGGGGGATTCAACTGTTGAGGAATCCCGTGTGTTATGATCACTCCAAGCATATAGACATCAGGTACCACTTTATCTGGGATATGGTTGTTGGAGAGGTAAATCCCCTCTACGGATAGAGGCAATCCCTACTAGCCCAGAATGGGTCTAGCAACAATCAGTCAATGCTACTATGCAATTTCCTAATTGCAAATAAAAGGTAGGAAATGAACACCTACTTGGACTCCAATGCTATTGTTTGATGAAGAGATGTCGTTCTCGCTCCTTCGCTTTGGCCGGTCATGATCTTCCATGATCCCCGTAGATAGATACCTGCACACACGAAGAGAAACACAAACACAAGCGTGAAATCTAATAAATGACATTATACATCAGTCAGAAAGGACGTAATTCACATTAACCATTACAAAGACAAATGAGAATGGAACCATAACAGTAGTCATCTATTATTAATCAATAACAGAGAAAGGTACAACCAAAGTTCTAACGTTGAGTCCTTCTCAAGAGGGTCCAGCCAGCAAGTCTCTTAAGCATTCACCCTTGGAGGTAGATCTCCCAAGACAAAAACTCTCTCTCACACAAGCAATACTCACAACCTTCCTTAAGCTCTCTAGCAAATCAACACTTGTCACACCAACTACCTACTAGCAGCAGCACTCTAAGCACTATGAATTCCACACTATCCAAACTAGCTGCTTATGGCCATGGTAGAGGCTTAAATAGGAGAAGGAGTCTCCATGAATGGTGGGAGGATGAGCTTATCTCCAAGGAAGGTGGCTCAAATGACGAACAAACATGCCATAGAAGGTAGGGCGACATTCACAAGGCCAACAACCAGGTCTGGAGTCATTTGGAAGGCTGGCTGTTAGAACAAACTCGCCCAAACTGGACCAGCGCGGGTGTATAACTGCACTGGAGCGCTGACATCGCATCTGAATAACGAAGAAGGTTGTGTCAGCGTGACTCAATACAAACATAGGATGCGCTGGCTCATGAAATTCAACCAGCGCGGAAAACCCGTGTGCTTCCGCGCTAACAGCGCATTCGTTGCACTATGAGGCGCCAGTCAACGCGGTTATTTTAATAACAGTCGCGCTGATGGAATAAACTTTGGCAAAGTGGGTCATTTGGCCAGTTTAGAGAGCATGAGCATGATTAATTTGGTTTCATGACACAGTAGGGAGACTGACAGAGAGACAGTGACAAATTACTGTGTAACAGATGCCCCCTAAAGCATGAAGCCCGAGAGAGTGGGAGGGGTGAAATGCTTTACAAAACTCGTTGAACTGGAACTCCACCAGGAAGAACCTGCATGTATGTACAACTGATATCTCTATTACATGTAGTCGAGGCATGGGTGCAGCCATCCAAAAGACATACGAAGAAGGTCTGTGGTATGGACGCAGCCGCCCAGCTGAAGAGACCATGATGATAATAAGGTATGGTTGCAGCCATCCCAAAATACTCGCGTATGGGCGCAGCCATCCATCAATGAGTCATGTAATAACAATCCACAAAATTGCAGCCTGGTTCGCAACAGACAAAAACCAGGGTCTTGCGCTCCATCCCAACCCGAACAAAGTACAAGTCCAAGCATGTGAATACATGAGTTGAAGTCGAACATGCATGAACATCGTCTGATTACCAGCCAATAATGAAAATTGTTAACAGACACGAGAGGTACCACCAATAATGACAATGGTCCCCAAGGTACTTATAGGTACAATCCGTGACATGTGAATCAATGAGCTGGTGTCGAACACCCGCAGAATCATTCGATCGGAGGCCAATGATGAAAACCTCGCGTCGAACACAAAGAACCTGCCATTGAGGCATGCAAGCTCTAAGGCACCTGAAGGGAGTCTCTAGGTCACTTTCTTGGATAATGAGCTGACGTCGACAGGAAGTAACCTTGATCGAAGGTGGGCCATAATGTTTCCCACATCATCGACACGAGACAAAGAAGGATAAAAGATTTTGTGTGAGACATCAGAGGGAGGTGGTAAGTTTGTAGAGGTCAACTTCTCTTGATCATATCGGTGACACGATAGCGGGTTTGGCAGTATTTGGCATCAAATGAGCAGAGGTCATGGTTACAAGGCAATGGGCAGACGAGAGGTCAAATAGGATAACCCAAACCCATGGAGGCTAGTGCAAACAAGATGAGAAATCCCCACCCAGAGACGAATGCAGACTAGTGCCATGTTCAAGAGCGACATACTGCCGACACGACTATTATTACAGTTCCATTTTCCCCACCATTTCTGGCAGGTACCCCGATTATTTTTGGGTGACAAGCTTGATGGGGATAGCATATGCTTGGGAGGCGTCATTTTGATGATGTCCGATGTCATTAAGTTTGAACGAGTCTGACAAAGGAAGAACTCAGTGTCTTTTCCTGTTTAGAGAGTCTGAAAAGACAGTGGAAAAGAAAACTCCAGGGGGGGTCCTTTTTCGTAAAGTTGTGTCTCTCGAGCCCGAAAAAGTATAAAACAATGCTCGAAAGAACCACCCGACCAGTATGATTGAGGAGTACTTTTCATGAATAGTGACTTTGACCCGAAAAAGTAAAAAAGCGGTCAGAAGTACGTCGTTTTGGAGCCAATAACGAGTGTGAAACGACAAACACCCAGCAATCTTTTTAGGTTAAACGGTCGAAAAAAGAGCTTTAAAAGCGACCGCCTCTCGTTCCTTTTAAAGAGCCGAAAGGGAGCTCGACCATCTTTTCTTGCTTTACGTCGAAAAAGAGCTTAAAGACGACGTTTTTTGGGATCAAGTGTGTATAGGGTCGTCGTGACCCCGCCGGTTACTAGAATCTGCACAAGAACACCGCATGCGTAAACCTGTTTGATATGTTAAAAAAACATAGTAAAACATGCATAAAAGCATAATATAGCGACATTAGCACTAAATTCATGGTAAAAACATGTGTTAGGGTCCCACCCTAACCCCCTTATTTATGTCATGGGATCACATCATAGTCAAGAGTCAATAAAGCCCATATTAATATTTGTAAGTGGTTAACCCGCAATTAATGACGGGACCACAGTTAGTTGCAAATGGGCGGTAGTATTAGATAGAGGGTAAATGGGCAGTAGTATTAGATAGATGGTATTAATAAAACCCACGGTATTGGCCCGTGGTATTGCATGTATGAGTCATATATAAAGGATAGAGACTCCCTGTGAGGAGTATCGTGTCTTGTTTTTGTTATCGAGCTCTGCTCTATTGGAGGTTGCCCCCTCGAAGAGGCCTGTGAACATTTCTCTCTGAATAATAAAATCATTGCTATTCTGTGTTTTGGGTATCTTTTCTTCGCATATTCTGTGTTCTGGGTATCTTTTCTTCGCATATTCTGTGTTTGGGTATTACTTTTCAGGTTAAGAGCATAACAAGTGGTATCAGAGCACTTTCCAGGGCTCGGTGGGATCTCCAAATTTTAGCAAATTTTTTTTTGGCTAGAGACATGTTCTGGCGTCTTTAAACCATGGGATCTATCGTTAAGCGCATAAACCTGTGGATTTGGGGAGGCATGCACGCAGGAAATACAAGAGGTGGTCACGTCTGTTGGACTCCCTTGTAACCCCTGTGGGTACCCCTTCGAGTAGTAGCGCATTAGACAAAACCGCGCACGGACTGTCTTCCATGTACCCTCTGGGTATATAGGAAGCCCCCTAGCTCCCTTGAAACCTCGCCATAGATAAACCTTCAGCCGTCTTGTGGCTACAGTACACCGAGAACAGCACTCGGAGAGATTACTCGCCCATACGATAGGGTAGTCGGGTTGTACGGCTAAGGGTACGGTCGATCCTCCTTAGTTAGAGCCCTGAAACATTGGGCCGAGTACTACTGTCAGACCCTTATGTATATTGCGATCTGTAGCACCTGACACTCCTCAAGACCATAGTTCCCTTTCTATCGGTGGATCACACATCATCTTTTCCAGATCAGCAAGTGCAGCAGCAGCAGACATCAGTCCCGCAGCTCCATCAGATCAGAAGCAGCAGTTGTTCCACCATTCAGATCTCTCAGATCCACCAGATCAGAGTAGTTGTGAAGGGTTCATGTACCTGGATATAATTTTCGCAGGACTTTTGGCGGCATTGACATTTTGAGGATTTGGCGACTGTAGTATTGATCAGGAAGGAGTAAAACTCCGTTAGGAGTTTTCCAAAAAAAAAAAAAAAAGTCTGAGATCTTCCGGGGTGCTTATTGGTGACCTAGCCCATCAGAATCAGGACGACGAGCTGAGCAAGGTGGTACCATTCAATTTCTTAGTAAAAATTTTTTGGCGGTCCCAATTTTTCATCAGGTTGGTGTATGGTAGAAACTCGCACTCAAGCAAGGGCCAATGAAAGGATGGACAAAATTGAAGACCAGGTGAACTCCATCCAATTTTCGGTGAACGAAATACAACATGAGATTAAAGGAATAAGTATCCAGATACAGAATGCACTGAAGGGCAAGGATCCAGCCCACGAGGAGGTGAATAATGGTCATGAATACCATGAGGGTGAGTCTAGCCACTCTCCCCATGTCTGGCACACCTACCCACCACCCAGTCAGCGACCTCCCAAGTTGGATATGCATAAATTTGACGGTTCTCACACGTCCGCATGGCTAGCACAAATGGAGCAGTATTTCCAATTGAATCATATCATAGATGAGGGGACTAAGCTTATGGTGGGCACCATGTACTTGGACAATGAACGATGGCAATGGAAGGAATGGCATCAGCGTTGCAATGGACATTTTCAGAATTGGGCCCAATTTGCCAAAGCCCTTCGAAATCGCTTTGAACAGGAAGACTCTTTTTTGGGGCATCTCACTAAGCTCCGACAGACGGGTACAGTGGAGGAATATATTACTGCTTTTGAAGCCTTAACCTTCTGCACTAAGGGTCTCACAGATGAGTTCTACATGGAATGCTTTATCAGCAGTCTTAAAGAAGCCATCAAAGCTCAGGTTCTACTCCACCACCCTCCCACATGGACAGAGGCTTGCCAAGTAGCTCGTAAGGTGGAACGTGCATTGACAGCCCAATCCAGCCGCCCCAACTTCCCCGCTAAAGGTCGTCCCTCACAGGCTCCCAACACGACTCAGACACTTAAGATTCAAAAGGTGTCACCTGCGGAAATGGCCAAAAGAAGGAAGCAAGGACTATGTTACTACTGTGATGAAAAATATTCCCCGGGTCATAAATGCAAAGAGCCCAAGTTTTTTCAAATAGATGCCACTGACTACAGCTCCACTGAGGAAGATCCACCACTTGAGGAACCGGAGGCGATCGAAGAAGATAACCAAAAGGAGATTGTATTTGATGAACCAATTATTTCGCTAAATGCATTGGCAGGAATTTCTTCCCCTCAAACTCTCAAAATCAGGGGTTTTCTTAAACATCGCCCAGTAGTAGTCTTGATTGATAGTGGAAGTACCCATAATTTCATCCATCAAAAGATCGCTGAAGCAGCACATTGTTTTGTCCGGGCAGTTTCTAACTTCCAAGTCCAGATTGCAGATGGGGGCACAATGAAATGTGAAGGTCACTGTGAAAATGTCAAACTTCAAATGGGGGATTATCAATTGAAAACCCACATGTTTGCAATACACATGGGGGGTTGCGACATTGTCCTAGGCGCGGAATGGCTCCGCACTCTTGGGCCAATCACAATGGATTTCCAGGAGTTATATATGAGTTTTAAGCAGAACAACTCCACACATACCCTCCGTGGACTACAGGCGGGAGCCCCCTCTATCATCAGCTCGCATAGGATGGAAAAACTGTTAAAAAAGGGCCATCATGGAGTGGTAGCTCAATTTAATGCCATCCAGGTAGTCGACACCATGTCTCTGCCAATTCATCCTAAGATGCAATAGATTTTAAATAAACATCGGACGGTCTTTGACAAGCCTCATGAGCTTCCACCCTCGCGATGGGAACATGATCATAGCATCACATTGGTTCCAGGGGCCCAACCCCCAAATGTGCGGCCATACATATATTCGTTCACCCAAAATAATGAAATAGAAAAAATCATCAAGGAATTGTTGGAAGCAGGTGTCATTCGTCCCAGCATTAGTCCTTATTCATCCCCAGTGGTCATGGTCCTCAAGAAAGATGGGGAGTAGTGGATGTGTCCCGACTTCAGGGTCCTCAATAAGTTGACAGTCAAAGATAAATTTCCCATCCCGGTGGTTGACGATTTGCTTGACGAACTCAATGGGGCTCAATTCTTCACTAAGTTGGATCTTCACTCAGGCTACCACCAAATTCGCATGAAGGAAGTCGACATTCCCAAGACGGCTTTCAGAACTCATGAAGGCCATTATGAGTTCCTAGTCATGCCATTTGGTCTCTGTAATGCCCCCTCTACTTTTCAAAGCCTTATGAATCACCTCCTCAAACCATATCTCAGAAAATTTGTCCTTGTCTTCTTCGATGACATCCTCATCTATAGTGGCACTTGGGCGGCACATCTTCAGCATGTAGATCTACTCTTGCAACTGCTCCACACGCATAAATTATTTGTCAAGATTTCTAAGTGTTCGTTTGGCATGGAAGAAGTTGAGTATTTGGGCCACATTGTGGGGCGTGAAGGTGTCAAGGTGGACCCAAAAAAGATCCAGGCAATGCAAGAATGGCCTCAACCTAAGACCTTGAAAATCTTGAGAGGATTTTTGGGTCTCACAGGCTATTATCGTAAATTTGTCCGCAACTATGGCCGCATAGCGAAGCCCCTCACTCAACTCCTAAAGAAAAATTCCTTCTTCTGGAACGAGGAAGCACAAAAGGCATTTACCGCTCTCAAAACTGCCATGTGTTCCACTCCCGTCTTAGCACTACCTGACTTCACCAAATCCTTTGTCATTGAATGTGATGCTTCGGGTACAGGTATTGGAGCGGTCTTAATGCAGGAAGGGTGACCATTGGCCTTCACCAGCCAACAACTAAGTGGGAGGAATCTGGGCCAATCTACCTACGAGAAGGAAATGATGGCCATCTTACATGCAGTCGAGACCTGGCGACCTTACTTGTTGGGGCGATGTTTCCAAATCTGCACAGATCATCACAGTCTTAAATATTTTTTGGAGCAACACCTATCTTCCCCACAACAAAATAAATGGTTAGCCAAAATGCTGGGATATGATTATGAGATCATTTACAAGAAAGGGAAAGACAACAGTGTAGCTGACGCATTGTCGCGCTAATTTGAGGAGGAAAGTACTCTGCTCGCAATTTCCCTCCCCATTCCAGACTGGATTGAAGAGGCTTGCAGGGAATGGTTTTCACATCCCGGGCTCTCCCAACTCATTTCTCAATTGCGGGTAGATCCTAATTCCAGCAAGGGCTACTCGTGGCAGAATGATATTCTTCGCTACAAGGATAGAGTCGTAATATCACCAACATCCACCCTCAAAAGTCGCATTTTGGCAGAATTGCACTCATCTCCCATTGCAGGACATTCGGGCTTTCAGAAGACGTATGCTCGCACCAGAAGATCATTCTTTTGGACCGGCATGAAACAGGACATCCTTACTTTCGTAGCAGAATGTGACGTCTGTCAACGCCACAAAGGGGAAACCGTCAACACACCAGGCACATTACAACCATTGCCCATTCTGGCGTCAATTTGGACGGAGGTTTCCATGGATTTCATTACAGGTCTTCCAAAGTCTGGGAACAAGTCAGTCATCATGGTGGTTGTGGACCGACTGTCGAAGTATGCTCATTTCTGTGCCCTACCCCAACCGTTTACACCAACTTTGGTTGCTCAAACTTTCATGGATCAGATCTTCAAATTGCATGGCATGCCCACTTCTATTGTGTCCGACCGTGACCCGATCTTCACCAGTAATTTTTGGCAGGAACTCTTCAGAATACAAGGCACTCAACTCAAACTCAGTACTTCATATCATCCACAAACAGATGGTCAAACCGAAGCCGTCAACAAATGTCTAGAAACCTACCTTAGGTGTTTCACTTCAGAAAAGCAACACCTTTGGGTACAGTGGTTACCTCTGGCTGAATGGTGGTATAACACCAACTATCATGCCACCACCAAAATGACTCCCTATGAAGCAGTCTATGGTCAACTTCCGCCTTCCCCTACTTCTTATCTCACGGGGTGCTCCAAAGTACAAGCCGTGGATCAACTCCTACAACACCGCGCAACCATGCTCACCCATCTGCGCGAGAATCTTCATCAAGCTCAGAACCGTATGAAGCAACAGGCCGACCAACATCACTCAGAGCGCCAATTTCAAGAAGGGGATCAGGTCTTTTTGAGGCTGCAACCATATAAGCAAACATCACTCAAAGACAAGGGTTGTCAAAAGCTCTCTCCAAAGTTCTACGGACCATACCAAGTACTTCAGCGCATTGGAGAAGTGGCTTACAAGTTGGCTTTGCCACCTATAGCAAAAATCCACCCAGTTTTCCATGTATCATGCCTCAAGAAAGTGATTGGGAACAATTGCCGAGTTCAAACCAGTCTACCTGAATTGGACGAAGAAGGGTCAATCTGGCTTCAACCTGAACAGGTTCTAGACACACGAGACAAGCACCTGTGCGGCCGCATGATTAAGGAGGTCCTCGTCAAATGGAAAGACACCTCTCTGGAAGATGCAACTTGGGAACCAACCACTATTCTTCAGCAGTTTCCGCAGCTTCAGCCTTGAGGACAAGGCTAGTCTTAAGGGGGAGGGCATGTTAGGGTCCCACCCTAACCCCCTTATTTATGTCATGGGATCACGTCATAGTCAAGAGTCAATAAAGCCCATATTAATATTTGTAATGTTAGGATAGTTCGACACATAGGATATAGTTAATTTCAACTTGGTCTAGTATAGAGTTAGGTTAGAGTTAGGTAAAGTGTGTTTCTTTACCGTTGTACATTTTGTAACTTACAATCTGACGGTCACGATATGTAGTGATCCGACAGTTCACTCTCACCTCGGTATTACCGACACTTGATCCGTGGCTTGACACCCGATTGGTCCATGAGTTCTATTTAAAGCGCATGGAGGGTCATTGTTCGGGTAATCCGTGCATGAGAGAAGCTTATGTAAATTTTCATTCTTTGATTAATAAATTGCCTGTAGTACCCACGTTGGGACAGGTCTTGGACTGTTTCCCTCCTTGCACTTTGAGGGTTTTAACCACGTCAAAAATACTGGTGTATTGATTTGAGATCTGGTTGTGAGCGGTGTCCTTTTGGTGTTCTTTCTGAGGAACTACCCTGTAAATTCCTACATGGTATCAGAGCTATTTGAGGGCCGCGTCCGTTGGTGATCCAAATCTGAAGCCGGTAGAACTGCATGCGGCTTTCATTTCCTAAATCTGTTGTTTCTGACTGCTTTCGGGCAGAGAGGACTGCTCTGTTGCGTTCGGAGCATCTGTTCTAGTGAGTAACCCCTTTCGTTTCACGCGAAAAGGTTTCCGGTAGCCCTATCTGCGTCATTTTTCAGATCGGGAGGTATACAGTGTTTTTTTGCAGTTTACTGTTATTTTCTCTTTGCTTATTTTGGTCTCAGTTTATTTAGCCTTTTTTTTTAACCGGATCTATACCTTTCATTTCTGCGTATGCTCTTTTCCCTGCGACTCTGTGCGATCTGGGCAAATCAGAAACAGAAAGGAAGGATTTTTCTCATGCGTATGCTCTTTTCCCTGCACCTTAGTGTGATCTCGGAAAATCAGAAACATTGAGAAAAATATTTAGTTTTTCGGCTAAAGCTAACTTTGAGATTTTTTTTAAAAATTTCTAGTTTTTTGGCTAAAGCTAACTTCGAGCCGCAAGGTTCGTTTTTCTTTTCATATTCGTGTTGGGTTTTGTGTTTTGTGTTTTGTGTTTTGTAGGGAAAAAGAGCTTTCTCAAGGCAAGCACGCAAACCAAGGCCCCCCACCCTCTCTCTCTCTCTCTCTCTCTCAAATTTTTTGTATAGATCAATTGGTTCAAAGCTATTTTAAGAGAGTAGAGGTCTTGGGTTCAAGTCTCCATTTTGTGGGGGCGGATTTTTTTTCATTCCCGCACATTCGCGCACTTTGCCGGCAACGTCAACAATTTTTTTTCAAAAAGCCATAACTTCTTCATCCCGAAGCCTTTTTCAGATCCGTTTTTTTTTTAAAACCGCCTATTTTTTCGAGATCTATCCATTGGAACACTTACTTTCAGCATCTTCGGCTTCAGTTTTTTTAAAAATGGAAATTCCATGCCAAGTCATTCTTGACAGCACTAACTACTTCCAATGGGTAGCCTACATGGAAGATTTACTTAGAAGTAAAGGTCTCTTCAGAATAGCCACAGACCAAGAGAAGAAACCAAAAGATGAAGACAAGGCTGCAAAATGGGAAAATAGACAAGATCAAGCACGTGGTTTGATAGGGATGTCTATTTCTCCTGATCTTAGATTCCACATTGCAGAACTTGAGACTCCTCATGAAGCATTAGAAAAAATCGTTAAAGTTTTTGGGATTAAAAATGAAATTAAAGCCCATCAACTTGAAAATGAGCTGCTTACTTTGGATCCTAATAATTTTTCTTGCATTGAAGATTTCTTGTCCAAATTCAAGACCCTTAGATATCTCTTGGAAGGTGTTAAAGTTAAGAAAGAAGATGGTAACCTTATTTATTCCATCCTTACTAAGTTGGGACCAGCGTACTCTGTATTTGTTTCCACTTTCCATTCTACAAGGGAAGCTTTCATTTGTCAAGGAAAAGACTACAAGGCCCCTTCCTTTGACTCCTTTTGTGATTCCTTAATAAGAGAACAAGAAAAACTCTTACACCTTGGTCTTCTTAATCTTGGAAACTCTTCCACGAAAGCGTTAGCCGCGCAGCAGCATCCAACCACACTTTGGTGTGATAATCAAAGTGCCATTCAGCTATGCAAAGATCCAGTCCAGCATCAGCGCAGCAAACACATTGAACTACACATGCACTTCATCAGAAAGCTCATTCATGACCATGTTCTTGAAGTGCAATATTGTCCAACAGATGATCAGGTTGCAAACATCTTCACAAAGGCTCTCACAGAGGCAAAGTTCACTAAACTTCGATATATGCTTGGAGTTCAGGAAGTTGTCACTAAGGGGGGATAGGCTCTAGTGCCTCCTTCCTTCTCCTATTGTGTCATATTTGTAAATCCTTCAATCCTATCCCAAGTTGTTCTTAAGGGGGGATGTTAGGATATTCCGACACATAGGATATAGTTAAGTTCAACTTGGTCTAGTATAGAGTTAGGTAAAGTGTGTTTCTTTACCGTTGTACATTTTGTAACTTACAATTCGACGGTCACGATATGTAGTGATCCGACGGTTCACTCTCACCTCGGTATTACCGACACTTGATCCGTGGCTTGACACCCGATTGGTCCATGAGTTCTATTTAAAGCGCATGGAGGGTCATTGTTCGGGTAATCCGTGCATGAGAGAAGCTTATGTAAATTTTCATTCTTTGATTAATAAATTGCCTGTAGTACCCACGTTGGGACAGGCTGTGGACTGTTTCCCTCCTTGCACTTTGAGGGTTTTAACCACGTCAAAAATATTGGTGTATTGATTTGAGATCTGGTTGTGAGCGGTGTCCTTTTGGTGTTCTTTCTGAGGAACTTACCCTGTAAATTCCTACATGTAAGTGGTTAACCCGCAATTAATGACGGGACCACAGTTAGTTGCAAATGGGCGGTAGTATTAGATAGAGGATAAATGGGCGGTAGTATTAGATAGATGGTATTAATGAAACCCACGGTATTGGCCCGTGGTATTGCATGTATGAGTCATATATAAAGGATAGAGACTCCCTGCGAGGAGTATCGTGTCTTTTTTTTGTAATCGAGCTCTGCTCTATTGGAGGTTGTCCCCTCGAAGAGGCCTGTGAACATTTCTCTCTGAATAATAAAATCATTGTTATTCTGTGTTCTGGGTATCTTTTCTTCGCATATTTTGTGTTCTGGGTATCTTTTCTTCGCATATTCTATGTTTGGGTATTACTTTGCAGGTTAAGAGCATAACAACATGACAAAAACCCACATTTATAAAAAACCATAGTCAATTATAAATTTTTTACAATAAATAGGGGGGTAAAAGACATTTTTTACCATTGTTACCATTTTGAGTTGTGGAGAACGTTGTGGAGCTGCGAGGTTGACGGAGCGATTTCCATCCCGTGCGGACACCATCCATCCTGCAACTCGTTCCAGGTAGGTTCTCCTTCTCCTGCGCTTCATTTTGAGTCCTTTTTGCAGCATTTCCACGGTGGGAATTGGCCATTTGGGCAAATTTTTGGAGCTTCAATGCACTCTCGGTCAGCACGGATTTCCTCATCGGGTCTACGCTGATTGATTAAATTTTACACACACCACCTCCAGATCAGCGCGGAAAACATGTGTGCTTCGGCGCTGACCCAAGGAAAAAAACAAATGGGCGCCATGATCAGCGCGACTGTTTTAAAAACAGCCGCGCTGATGCCGTGAAATTATATTTTTATTATTTTGAACGTATAGACTTCAACGGTCAGGGCTCTAATATTTTTTTATGGTCATGCAGGACACAATGGCATTTGTTTGGCAAGAGAGAGCTCACGATAACGAAGATATAGCAGCTTATGCCAATGCGGAGTGCCGAAATGCAATGCGGGCATGCGGGTTCCTCAAATTTTTCCTCACTCCGTGCTTGAGAGCACAACCTGATCTCCTCGAGCTCTTAATCAGAGCCTGGAACCCAGTTGACGGAAAATTCACAATCCGAGGCCGTGATATCGAGTTCGATTACACGGATATTTATTTTTTGACTGGGCTATCACGCCGAGGTGAGATGCCCATTCTGGAGGGGCAACGACCCAGTGGTGAGACCTTTGACATGCTCATGGCTCGAGTGTGCCCACGGGCATGTAAAACACGGAGTGGGAAGGTGGGTATTCCGATCATGGATGACATCGTCCTTCGCACCATACTCTTCATGGTGACCCAGGCAGCGGGCTGCTTGGCCAATCACGAGGCCTCGAAGACCCATCTGCTATTAGCTGTCGAGTGTTTACAGCCCACCATATTCAACTTGGCAGCAGCAGTAATGATCAGCATGAAGAGACAACTGAGCAACTGTCGACGCGGAGAGTCGAAGCAGTTCGGTTATGGGTCACTCTTACTTCCGCTCATGCTAGAGCGGGTGCCGGCCTTACAGTTACAGGATATGGTCGTGGCTCCACCCAGAGGTCCCCGGGAGACGAGGGCCAGTCGATGGGGCCATGTCATGCCGCGTGGAGGTGGCGGCCACCCAGTGGCATGGGGTGTTTATTTTCGAGAGTAGCTGGATCGGCAGGTCATTTTCATAGAGGACTGGCCATATGCCGGTATAGACTTCCGCGGTGATCCCGACATGCCACTGCCTACAGGAGAGCATTGGGACGATGGAGGTAAGACACTTGATCTCTTTTTAATTTTTAATATTTTGTGATGTTTTTAAATTTTTTTATGTACATGTCTTGATGAATGCTATGGTGTGCAGATGTGGGACCCACGAGACCCCTTGGTCTAGCCCCAGAGGCACGGAGAGAGGGACAGGGCGCTGTAGCCCTGGCCTTGGCTCCTCTAGGAGTCAATACGCCGGAGATCATGATACAGAACCTTGAGGGTTTACTGGCGGGAGTTCCAGATTACCAGGGGATAGAGGAGGTCCCCATAGCATCTCAGATTCACACAGTGGGGGTAGAACCCAGGATGCACCGCCTTTTGAGGCGGGTGGCACAGGCAGTTGTATGCTACAGAGAGCATAACCCACCATAGTAGACATCTAGGTCTCATTTCTCACTGATGTTTTTTGAGAGACACGTGTCTCAGATGTACTGAGGACATCGGCCTTATCTTAGACATATACACTTATTTTTCAGCGCCTTAGTGCACCACACGATATATATATACCGATTTTGGATGGATCTTTTACATATGATGATGTTTTTATATGCTATGCAAATGTCTAACACAAATGTGATCTAATGTATCAGTTGCACAACACACGATCCACATATTTTAATTTTTAATGCAAGCTTAAAAGCACACATGACAACACACATGCAAACTATGCTTGGAAAAGAATTTATTTATATATGCTTATTCTATGGTCTTATTATGCTTTCTATGTCTTCTTGTGTGATGTTTATCTATTACGCAAATGTCTGTCTAATACATGGTTTGCCAATGCATCAGTTAACGTGTTTAATCGTCTCGGAATGTGTTGATATGTGATGTAATCAAAATTCCTTTCTAACAATCTTACACGTAAATACAACCTTAGGATGCTTGGTCTCTGACGGAATATCGCCCGTTGAGTTGATGGACGACAAGTTGAGAGTCCAGGTTCACCACCAATGCACGAATGCCGAGATCAACTGCTTCGGCTAGTAGTTCAATTACAACACTGTATTCGACAACATTATTAGTGGTACGACCCAAGCACACGCCTTGAAGATCTAGCAACTCGCCGTGAGGATCATAGATCGCCCACACCGCAGAAGACAAGTTGCAAGTGCTACGACAGGCACCATCAGCGAAACCAACATAAGGTGCACTAGACATCTGCACAAGAAGCAGAAAACACAATAAGAGGCAAACAAGCCTTCACACCAAAACGTGAAATCATGCACACATAACACACTTGCTAAAAACACACGTATGTACAAACTAGGTGCACGAAGTCATGCATAGTATTTTTTCAAATAGAGCCCGTTACGGGGCTTGTCGAGAGGATTTCCTTCATATTCGATCAGCTCATATGCCCCCTTTTGCAAAACTCTCTTCACAATATAAGGGCCTAGCCACATGGATTCGAGTTTACCTGCCCCCAGCTTATCCTTAGCTTGATCATAGAGCAGTACTAGATCTCCCTCAACAAAGGAACGAGGTTGAATGGTATTGTCGAAGTGAGCCTTAACTCTCTTCTTTTGTGCTTTGATAGCTAGAGAAGCTAAGCGACGGGTCTCGTCTAGCTATTCTAAATAAAGAAGCCGTTCCTCCACCTGAGTGGTGTTGGGAAGCAACTCGACAGCTAACTTTAACGAAGGAATCTCACACTCAATAGGAAGGGTGGCCTCCAGTCCATAAACGAGCTGAAAAGGGGTGAAACCGGTGGCGTCCTTCACAGAGGTCCGGTAAGCCCACAAGGTGGGGAACAACATCAGATGCCAATTAGACTTGTGTGTACCAACGGTACGTTGGAGCATTGTGATCAAAACTTTGTTCACGGCTTCAACTTGGCCATTGGATTGAGGGTAGTACGGCATCGAACTATCTTGACGCAAGCCTAGCTGGGTCGTTAGTTCCGTCATCATGTGATTACGGAAATGTTTTCCGTGATCTGTGACGATAGCCTAGGGGACTCCAAACCGAGTAATTACATGATTAAACAAAAACTGCGCCGCTGTGTAACCGTCTTCATTCAATGTAGGCATCGCTTCGGCCCATTTGGTGAAATAATCCACGGCAATGATGATATACCCATGCCCCCCGGCCGAACGAGGGTTACAGGACATATAATCGATGCCCCATTTGGCAAATGGACCTACGGTAACAACAGGGTGCAGTGGTGCAGGAGGTGCACGCATTTTCCGGTGGTAGATCTGGCACTCATGGCATGCACGGACGGCAAGGATGCAATCCTTGAAGATAGAAGGCCAGAAATAACCAGCACGGAGGATTTTCTGGGCGGTGGCATATCCGGACATGTGGCTGCCACAAGCACCGGAGTGGCAGTCATTCAACACCCGCTCAGCCTCCTCGAGAGTCAAGCATCGGCGGAGAACAGAATCAGCGCCGAAGCGGTACAGGGTATCGCCAATGATGCGATAGGGTTGAGATTGATGACGAATCCTCCGTCGAGCATCTTTCGATACATTGGGACGGAAGGAAGACGTCTGCAAATATACGATGATGTCCCCATACCAAGGGTCGAGGGTACTGATTAGAAACAATGTTTCATCCGGGATATGCTCTTCCGAACGAGATGGTGCAGAAGGAGATGGCAAAGAACAGAGCAATTCTGCAAAGACCAGAGACTTCTTAGACTTGGCAGCAGTAAATTCCAAGTCAAACTCTTGTAGGATTATGATCCATTTCGAGTGCTTTTCCCCAGCAGCTGACGCGACAAGATGTACGTCATTGGGTTGCAGTCAGAAATCACGGTCGTGGTGCGCAACAGGATATAGTGCCGGAAACGTTGGACGGCGCAGACAGCTGCCAATGCCAACTTCTCGACATAAGCGTAGCGAGTTTCCGTATCCAAGAGGTTGCAACTAAGGTATTAGATAACGTGCTCATTGCCATCATCATCATCCTACGCCAGAACCATGTCGATGGTGGTGTCAGCGGCAGCTAGATAGAGAGTATAATCACGGTGGTAGTTCGGAGGTCTTAAGAGTGGAGCCGAGACAAGGAGGTCCTTGAGTCGCTCGAAAGACTCCTGAGCGATGGCATCCCATCGAAAGGGTGTGTCCCGCTTCAATAACCATGTGAAACCCTTAGCCACCTCAGCATAATTTAGAATGAATCGTCTAAGAAAATTCGCTTTGCCCTGCAAGCTTTGAAATTGCTGCAAAGAGGAAGGGGGAGGAAGATTCAGGATGGCCTCAACTTTGAGGGGATCCAGATGGATGCCTTCTCGGGAGACGTTGAACCCGAGTAGTCGGCCTGATTCTATGCAGAAGACACACTTATGAGGATTGAGCCTAATGCGGTAGTGTCGACAGCGGAGAAAAATTTCGCGAAGATGAGAGGGATGGTCCTGACACTTGGCTGAATGAGCTGGGAGGTCATCCAGGTATGGCTGTACAATGTGACGAATGTCATGAAAGGCATAAGACATTGCACGTTGAAACGTAGCGCCAACATTCTTTAGACCGAAAGGGAGCTTCTTATAGGCAAAAGTGCCCCAAGGATAGATAAAAGCTGTCTTATGTTGATCTGTTGGTGCAATGTTGATCTGGTTGTAGCCAGAGAAGCCGTCCATAAACGAGTAAATTTCGCTTCCTGCACACTCATCAATAAGCTGATCGATGAAGGGTGTAGGGAAGTTATCCTTTGGACAGGCACGATTGATATCACGGTAATCAACACAGACTCGGATAGTACCCTGCTTTTTATTCACAGGGACTATATTAGAAACCCAATCCGTAAGTGGAATGGGGTAAATAAAACCGGCCTTGAGAAGCTTTTCGACCTCTGCTTTGATAGCTGCGGCCTTTCGGGGGTGCACAGGGCATAAGCGCTGACGAACAGGCTTAGCACCTGGATACGTAGGTATTTTGTGCACCACTATACTAGGGTCGATGCCGGGCATTTCCTCATAAGACCATGCGAAGAGATCACGAAATTCGCGAAATAGAGCAGTGTAGAGTTGAACTTCCTCTGGAGTGCAAGTGACTCCGATATGAATGTGCTCGACAATCCCTGGTTTGACAGAGATGTCGATAGGTTGGGTTTGCGTGATGTTTCCCATATTGCCCTCAGAAGACACTTGATAAAGCTGAATAGGTGTTTGGAGGGGCGGGGATGGGACACACGAAGCAAACCTCTCGAGACATGCGATCATTTCCGGATGGGGAGGGAGAAAGGAAGAGCGGTGGTGGTGATCTGACCAAGGGAGCTCTTCGAGAGACATTGTCTCTATGATGGCTTCATCGGAAGGAAATATTTCCTTCAATGGATCCGAGGTAGCCTCATCTCCTAGCCAAGGGAAATGAACATATGAATTGGGAACACTGCTCGGGAGAGCAGGGTATGCAGGGGGAGCTGATGCAATGACGATTTCGATGTAGTTGAGCTAGGACTCAACGACATCATATCACCCCAAGAATCTTCCTGATTCGCGGGAGGAAGAACCCATGGATCAGAGCGTACATAGATCATGTTAATAGGGGCGAGATTCGAAGGTGGGAGGGGAAAGACTCCCATTAAAGTGGGATCTTTGAAAAGTCCGGCACCCACGCTCTCGAGTGACTTAGAGGTATGCTCCACGAATGGCACATTACCTTCAGAAGAAGAGGCGAAGAAGGAGAGCTGTTCCACCATGATAATCTTCCCCTGGTGAGGGAAACGAATGACATGGAACAGGGAGGAAGCCACGGCTTGCATGGCGTATGTCCAGCTCCATCCGAGGAGGAGGTTGTAGGTAAGATTGGCGTCAACAACTTCGACCTCCACTTCTACGGTCTTCCCTTCCAAAGAGATGGGCAAGCGTTGGAGGATACCGTAAGGGTGAGACTCTCTGCCATCGAAGGCTTCTAACGTCGTAGGAGACTGAATCAAAGTAGGAGAACCAATAGCCTTCCAGCAAGCAACAGACATGATGCAAGTTGAGGCACCTTCATCAATGACCGTACGATGAATCGTTTTTCCATTGATGATGACCTGTATAAGGAAGGCGACTTGGTGAGGCAGTCTTTGTGTAAAACCCTCGAGATCAAAAGAAATCAAATCTGAATCTGCCGGATCGATGCCACCAATAGCTGATAGCAAGGACTTCCTCTGGGAGGGGTAGCTCTGGAGGACTTCTAGAGCAGACATAGCAGACGGAGCCTGAGCTAAGTCCTCAACAATGCTATAATGTTGGGCAGCACGAGCATTAGGGTTGTAAGATGACTTCCTGAGTACACCTTTTGGAGGGGGTCGGGGGATCGTCTCAGTGCTGGGCCGTTCGATGTGGAGAGGACCAGAACTGGACGGAGGAGCGTTGGAGGGAACCTCCGACTCTTTCCCGGCATGAGATGGATAGTCTTTTGCTCGAGTTGAAACATGGATGGGAATCGTTCCAGCCATGAACACTTGAGAATCGAACGAGGAAGAGGGTTGAGACGGGTCTGCCACCATTTGAGTCTGTTAGGAAGGGAAAGGCTCTTTAAGCACGGCAGGAGGCCCTGGAGCACCTTTCAAAAGTCGACTAACTTCGGACCGCCTTGGGGAGTCCTTAGTGTAGTGATCCTCATCACATATGAGACAAGGATACTTAGGTTTTCGTTTAGCTCCTTCCTTGGGTGGAGGCTTAGGGGAATCCTGCTTGGGTTGTCCGGTTTTATCCTTAGCTTTCCCTTTCTTTTTCCCTTTTGAGGATTTATCCGCCGCGGTGGACTGAAAGGCGTTTACCTCGGAGGTACTTCTAGAATTAGATTAGCCCTGAGAAGCATTTTCATTAGAAGCATTCTATTTTTGCTTCCCAGGGTTCGCGGCCGATTTCCTTGATGACGAGTTTACAGAGCCAATGACTCCGTCAACAGATGGTTTTGGCAGAGCCTTGGGCTGTCCAGGACTCAGGGCGTCTGGCAAATAATCATATAGAGTACCCTACTGAGAGTATACTAAGTCTAGGTACTGAGCACGCACGATAGCTTGCTCTTCAGTTACACAAGCTCCCATGGCGATGTCTCGCGCAATCGCAGGGACAAAGGAAGTTGTGAACCAATCGGTCAGGAGTTGATCAGGAATCCAGAATTTGATCAAACGACGATGCCTTCTCCATTCATGTATATGATCATATATATGCGTAGCCGTGTCCTGTTTGAGAGACGTGAGGAGATGTGTCCCCGTCTCGTACCGAATGGGTAACTGAAAATGAGTTAAGAACGCCATAGCCATCGAGTTGAAATCTTGAAACGTGCCGCGATTCAGCTCAATATACCACTTAGTGGCTGAGCCAGTGAGAGTTCTCTGAAATAGGCGGAGCCGGATAGAGTCATGAAGCCATGAGTTCGATGAACACCAAAGGTGATAGGTCATGACATGGGCTTGAGGATCTTCACCAGCTTTGCCATCAAATTTTGGACAATCACCGGGTATTTTAGTTGGAACTGGCAGCCAATATGGATTATGCAGAATGGGGTCATTCGTTAACTTGGACACATCTGTAAGTTCCAACGTCGCTATGAAAGGCAACTAAGGGTTAAAGGACATTTGTGGCTGTGGAAGAGAGGCAGTACCGGGGTTCCAACCAGGTGGTGGTTGCCCCCATGGACTCTGTCCAGATGGGCCCGACCCAAAAGCGCCTGGTCCATAGGGACTTTGCCCGCAGGGGTTCTGTCCATATGTATTCTATCCATACGGATTTTGTCCATATAGATTTTCTCCATATGCAGACAGTTGACCCTAGGTCTGCCCCCCAGCACCCCATGAATTAGCAACTTGACCCGCAGGTGCAGCATACTGATAATTCTGGTAAGGAGTGACCTGCATCTGTTGATAATTTTGATACGGGGTAAATTGAGTTTGCCCCTGGGGTTGCTGGTAGCCATACATTTGCTGAGCTCCATACTGAGCCTGATAAGAAGGCTGCGCTTGGTAAGAAGGTTGAGGTCGTGGCCCACCTTGCATTTGATAACCCATTTGAGTTTGGGGCCCAGAAAGATGTCCTTGAACAGGTTGGGCTGGGACCATCTGGCTAGAAGGTTGGCCTGGTTGGGTTTGGGATGGACTTGTTTACCCAGAAGGATGTGCTTGCTGGGTGCCAGGTTGTCCTTGCGGAACAGATAGTCGAGCAGGCTGGACAGCTGGTTGACCTTGAGGTTGGCCAGCCTGTCCAGAAGGATGATTAAGACGGGTGGTGGGTTGGCCTTGCTGCGTAGAAAGCTGGCCCATTTGCCCGGAAGGATGCATAGACTGAGCAGTGGGTTGGCCTTGCTATACGTAGGGTTGCCCCCCTTGCCTACAAGGATGACTAGACTGAGCAATGGGTTGGCCTTGCTGTACGTAAGGCTGCCCCCCTTGCCCAGAAAGATGACTAGACTGAGCAATGGGTTGGCCTTGCTGTACGTAAGGCTGTCCCCCTTGCCCAGAAGGGTACCCCTGTTGGACTGCCGGTTGAGCTTGCGGAATAGATGTTTGTCCAGCCAGTCCAGAGGGATAACCCTGCTAGAGACCAGGTTGGCCTTGTTGGATGTAAGGCTGTCCTGGTTGTCCAGACGGGTAACCTTGCTGGGTACCAGGTTGCCCCGGATAGCCAGAAGGTTGACTCTGATAGGTAAACGACGGACCACCAGCGGCCGAAGGTTGTCCCTGATAGGGTTGTCCTTGTGGGCCCCCAGATTGTCCTGGGTAAGACTGGCCATAAAGTGGCTGCCCTTGGGGGGCTTGCACATAAGGTGGCTGGCCTTGATTCGGCGGTCCTTGAAACTGCCCAGGGATTGCTTGGCCCCCATGAAAAGAGTGAGTACTAGAGTCCCAAGCAATGGATAATGGTACCGAAACCTCAACGAAAGGTTGAAGCGGCAAGGTTTGAGAGTATTGGAGGTATTGACCAGTAGAATCGTAATAAAAGAGTGGACCTTGCGCGTTCGGATCCTGAATAGGTTGCCCATAGGCATCATATGGCCCCCCTCCTGGAAAAGGACCAGAAGAGGATGGAGCACTTTGTGTAGGGTGTATGACTCTAGGCGAGACTTCCGGCTGGCCACTACTCACTTGACCGTGAGGGGAACCAGCACCAGTGTTCGAAGATGACGACGCTGTTACGGCACTAACGACCAGAGTCGAATACGCTACACAAATAGTTGGATTCGTGGGAACTGAGGTAACAGGTGTAGTATGGGGTCACGAAACAAAAGGTCATGTGGTGGGAGTGATCTGAGGATCCCACATAGTCGTAGTAGGAATCCTGGCAGCTACTCTATCCCTCAACGATGAATAACGCGGGGGGAGTGGAGAAGTAGCTGGGATGGGAGTGTCAACATTCGACACCACAGGTGTCTCACCTGTGCTGGAAGATGTCTCATCCATGTGGGAGGTAGACATCGGAGACGAGACACTAGGGGGAGTAACAGGAATATCGTCCTCGTCAGGCTCCCAGATAGGGTTCCAATCTTCTTCGTAATCTTCGTCGCCCGGGGCACGAGAGTTGATAGGTTGGATACTCGGGATAACCAGAAGAGTATCACTTACAACTGGTACCTCAGGAGCAGCAGAAGATGGAGAACCTTGATCACTTGGAACGGGAGTTGACGGGTCAGCCAGGATGACAAAACCCCAAACAAGACCTAAAGGAATCTAACGATAAAGACCTTACACAAACTAACACATACAAAATCTAACCAGGTGATGTTAACGTGGCCGAATAAATTTTTAAGACACAGGAACTAAACTTGACCTTTTCATGTTTCAAGAGTCGAGAAAAGGACGAAAAGATGACTCTAGTCTCCTTCGAATGTTTAATGAGCACGAAGTGACAAGACGCTCACTGGCACCTTTTCTTTTAAGGAGTCTGAAAAGGATCAAAAGTGACTGCTCTGGAGACTCTAGGCAAAGGGTTTACCAAGCAATCCGTAAAACTGCTTATACACCTTGGCAATCATATGAGAACCAAGGACTTTCCGTACTGCAGTCAATCTTCCCGAATGCTGTGTTCGGTGCGTTACGGCTCGCAAGGCGGCAGACTCGGCTTCCTATGGATCAAGGATAAAAGCCTAGTGGGGTCTCCCTATATACGCGACGGTACGTGGGAGCACAATCCATGTTAGACCACTATCGAGTCACAGAAGGAGGAATCACCCAACCGTAATGTGAAACAATAGTGACTATGTTTAAAGATGCCGAAACACGTCTCTAGCCTAGACCTCTAGATGTTTGCATTAAGTTCCAATGCGTTTTTAGGTTTATTCAGTTTACTTTATGGTTGATCTTGAATTAAGTTTCGGTTTCAGGCCCTATCGTGTGATCTCTCACAATTACCTAGATGCAAACTACATGCCAAAGAAT
Organism: Pinus tabuliformis; assembly: GCA_031772625.1. NCBI lineage: Eukaryota > Viridiplantae > Streptophyta > Pinopsida > Pinales > Pinaceae > Pinus > Pinus tabuliformis. The sequence continues at coordinate 333,428,955 of CM062806.1, read as the reverse complement.
ACCATTTCGTTCGATGAATTCTAACTATGAGAGGGTTAAGAGTTTTCAACCAAACAAAATGAACTCAATCAAACAAACAATCTAATGCAGCTAATGGCAAAGAAATGAAACTTTTTCTTTTGAGAACACAAATCAATGAAATGCTCTTTTTCCCATTAACTATTGAATGCAAAAGATATTAGTTTGATTTCTTTTTCCAATGGCACAATGCACTTAAAATGAATTTTGAGAGACAGCAACACCGAGTAAAGAGAAATCAAATCACTCAATGAAAAACACAACAAGCGTGAAAAGAGCCGATTGAACCCAAGCAACTGTGATCCGTGTCTGGGTAGTGAGAAGTAATTGAAACAATCCGAGGACTGGTTCAATGACAATCACCTAAACAACCAAGCAAGGAAAGCAAAAAGAGGAAGGTTTTCGCAAAGGCAAAGGCAAGTAGTAACGAATCTTTGTGAATGAGTGATAAAACAAAGTCAATCCAGCGAAAATAGGATGATAACACCAGGTCACAGGACACAAAACAAGATTCGTCCGATAAGACTTCGTAAGCAAGTGCTTCACAGTTCAAACAATAGAAATCAAGTCATAAACCAGGTAGAAAGAGTAGGAGATAGTCAAACCAACAGGCTCAGGAGGTAAAATTGAAACAAATTCAATTCTACAGGATCAGCGCGGGTGACCCTCAGCAACTATGCGCTGACCAGAAACCACGCGTAGCAACAAAGCGCTATCAGCGCGGAAGTACACGGCTTAAGCGCGCTGGTTTGATTTCAGAACCGTCACGACTGTTTAACATACAAGTGCGATGACCACGGAGTTAAATAAATAGCTAAGCGCTGTCAGCGCGACTGTTTTGATATAAACCGCGCTGAGGCTAAAAAACAGGCAGAATCAAGCCAAAAGCTCCCAAACCAAGGTAATAACTCTTTAAACAATTAAGACACCTCCCAGACTGAACCAGGAAGTCTAAAAGCAGAGAACTAATCCCTGATCTTTGAAAAGAGAGTAACAATCAAACTCAAAAACAAGAATGAACAAAAAGAGGCAAAGGCCAGGTCCCCAGTGGAGTCGCCAAATTGTTGGAGAGGTAAATCCCCTCTACGGATAGAGGCGATCCCTACTAGCCCAGAATGGGTCTAGCAACAATCAGTCAATGCTACTATGCAAGTTCCTAATTGCAAATAAAAGGTAGGCAATGAACACCTACCTGGACTCCAACGCTATTTTTTGATGAAGAGATGTCGTTCTCGCTCCTTCGCTTTGGCTGATCACGATCTTCCACGATCCCCATAGATAGATACCTGCACACACGAAGAGAAACACAAACACAAGCGTGAAATCTAATAAATGCAATTATACATCAGTCAGAAAGGACGTAATTCACATTAACCATTACAAAGACAAATGAGAATGGAACCATAACAGTAGTCATCTATTATTAATCAATAACAGAGAAAGGTACAACCAAAGTTCTGACGTTGAGTCCTTCTCAAGAGGGTCCAGCCAGCAAGTCTCTTAAGCATTCACCCTTGGAGGTAGATCTCCCAAGACAAAAACTCTCTCTCACACAAGCAATACTCACAACCTTCCTTAAGCTCTCTAGCAAATCCACACTTGTCACACCAACTACCTACTAGCAGCAGCACTCTAAGCACTATGAATTCCACACTATCCAAACTAGCTGCTTATGGCCATGGTAGAGGCTTAAATAGGAGAAGGAGTCTCCATGAATGGTGGGAGGATGAGCTTATCTCCAAGGAAGGTGGCTCAAATGATGAACAAACATGCCATAGAAGGTAGGGCGGCATTCACAAGGCCAACAACCAGGTCTGGAGTCATCTGGAAGGCTGGCTGTTAGAACAAACTCGCCCAAACTGGATCAGCGCGGGTGTATAACTGCACTGGAGCGCTGACATCGCATCTGAATAACGAAGAAGGTTGTGTCAGCGCGACTCAATACAAACATAGGATGCGCTGGCTCATGAAATTCGACCAGCGCGAAAAACCCGTGTGCTTCCGCGCTGCCAGCGCATTCATTGCACTATGAGGCACCAGTCAGCGCGGTTATTTTAATAACAGTCGCGCTGATGGAATAAAATTTGGCAAAGTGGGTCATTTGGCCAGTTTAGAGAGCATGAGCATGATTAATTTGGTTTCATGACACAGTAGGGAGACTGACAGAGAGACAGTGACAAATTACTGTGTAACAACCTAACTTTAAGTAGTTATGCGGTAGTGATGCCAGACCTGATTTGGGAAATGCCTCTGAGTTTTGTCAACTCATAATAGCATTGATGTTCTTGGTGAACTCCCATCTGGATGTATGTTTTGCAGTTAGCATGTTGAGCTCATATATGGTTGAGCCTCACTAGATTGGTGCCAAGAATCTTCTGAGATATCTTTGGGCCACAATCTCTCATGGATTTAGATACACTGTCGAAAATGTGAAGCTACATGATTATTCGAATGTTGACTGGGCAGGTAGTATGGAGGATCGCAAGAGCACTTATTGGTGCTAGTTCTCTTTGGGTTCTACTATGATATCGCAGATGAGCAGGAAGAAGAAGATGGTTGCTTCCAGCACTGCTGATGCTAGATACATAGCTACGAGTATGACCTCGTGTGAAGTTGGCTGGTTGTGGAAGCTCTTCAATGAGTTGTTTGACACATGATGGATACCACCATGATCTTCTGTGACAACCAGAGGGGGATTCAACTGTTGAGGAATCCCGTGTGTTATGATCACTCCAAGCATATAGACATCAGGTACCACTTTATCTGGGATATGGTACATCGATGAGCAAGAAGGCTCCATCGCATTGGGACTAATGTGCAGGTCGTAGACATTCTGTCGAAGCCCCGAGGAAAGGTCAAATTTGTGACTTTCCAGAATGACTTGGAGTCGTTGAGAGACCCTTTTATGAGGGTCTTGTATGATGCATGCATTGAACTCTAGGAGCTCCAGGGGGCTTGGGTTACTTCTTGGAGCAACAAGCGACAATAGGGTGACTCACCCTCCCCTAGGTGTGCGTTGTGTATAGGGTGAATGTTTCAGCCTTCCGCTGTGATATCCCATGGCGACTTGTGGGTAGGATGAGTGGTTCTCCTACCGAGGCATCCTACCCATGCAGTATAGGACTCATGGAAAGTACCTCTCATTTTGCCAATGAGTAGGAAAATGAGGATAAGGACCATAGTAGTACTGATGGACGAATCATGTATCTACCATACTCCCTATGCTAGGATGACCGACATTGATCTGGGATCAATTGGAACTGACTTCAGGTCAGTAAGAGTGATATAGCTCACTCTCTCTTGGAACTGATCTAGGATCAATATAAGTGGTTTGAGACACTCTCTCTTGATATTGATTTGGGATCAATGAAATTGACTTTGGGTCAGTATGAGTGGATTGAGACACTCTCTTTTGATATTGATCTAGGATCAATGAAACTGACTTTGGGTCAGTAAGAGTGATATAACTCACTCTCTTTTGGAACTGATCTGGGATCAGTAAGAGTGATATGACACACTCTCTTCATATGGGACTGACTTTGGGTCAGTAGAGAATGGTATGAGACATTCTTGATCAATTCTTCTTCTTCATGGTTCAGCAGGGCAGCGCAAAACAAAGCAAAGCATAGCAGAACAGAGTAGTGCAGGGCACTAATGGTAGAGATAGTACAGTCTTGCAGATGGATCAGCAGATGGAGTTCTCCCTAGTTGAGAGGGAGTGTTAAAATTGGCAACTAGGGCCAAACTCCATGTGGGTCATCTTATTTATGGCAGCTGATATTTTTCTTGGACTCCTCTCATTGAGAGGTGTAGGATTGATCTAAATCATCCGATTCTGATAAATATTCATGGAGATATGAATTTATTTGTGTTACGGGACATTTTGACAAGATCGGCCAACAATTAAACTACCCCCACTTGTGCTCCATGTTTTGGTATAAATACAAGTGCTTTGCAAGTCATTTGTACACACACAACTCTCTTGAGATTTCTTCTTCTCCACTTGTTTTGGGTTTTAGTGGAAAGAAGAATCTCTAAGGGATAAACGTTGTCCTAGAGGATGCTCTAAACACAGTCCTAGATGATGCCCTAGCAGCTCTACACATGACCTAGATCGAGGACGTTGTCATATTGTGAAGAAGATAGCCCTAATCCAATACAAGGAAGACGCAATCATAAGACAACCCTAATCCTCTATGTTGTCAAGTAAGCCAAACTTGCCCTAAGACATTGCCTAAAGGGATACCCTAACCACAGTAAAGAGGCTCCCATACACGATGTCTAAAGGATGACAAGCCGCAGTACAAGCAGGGAGAACTAAGGCCTATATACGATACCCTAACCTGCTCCTATATGTTGCCCTAACTCATTGTCTAAAGGTTTCCCTAATAGCAGTCAATAGAGGCTACTTAGCCACAACAAAGAAGGGAGCAGTTTAGAGGATCATCTATACACAGCAAGGTAAGACCTAAACACAGTCATCCTACATTGTTTTTGGAAGGGTTTAGGACAACCCTTAGACACAGCAAAAAAGGAGACTTAGCCACAATCTATACATAGCTTAACACAACCACAAAGATGATGACAAGATGCCCTAGCCGCAGCAAGAAGACACATCAAGGTAATGTCAATTCAGGACAGCATGGAGAGCTTAGATCAAAGGCCAAGTTGTTGTAGAAGTACGGATTAGTTTGAGGGTTGTTTAAGGGTGCAAACAGGCCCTGAACAAGGTTGTCTCAAGGATCAAGGAGTTGTGTGAGGCAAATCCTAATAAATATTGTTTGGACTATAATCAAGGGGTTTTGGAGTGAGTTGTAGATGACAGATGTACTATGATAGGCAGCAGGCCTTATCATCTCAGAACAAGAGATAACATGGATAGGATTGGGGCATATTTGTGCACAGTATGTACATCAGCATAATGATGTGATAGGTGGCAACATGATGAAGGAAACATGGTGTAGTATGGTGCAGTGATGGGACAACATGGTAATGATGGGCATATAGCAGCAACAAGAATGTATTGCAGTTGTAGGATGATGAGGTATTGCAGCATGCATTTGGGTGCAGCATAATGCAATGAAGAGCTCAACATAGTGTAGCATGAGGAGATGTAATACAGTGATGGGTACATTCATGATTAATGAGGCATGATAAGATGTAGCATAGTGATGATGGGTGCAGCATAGTGAGGTGCAACATGATGATGAGGTGTAGCACAATGATAGGTGCAGCATGGTGATAGAGTCACCTTCGAGAATCAGTTGAAGCAGCATGTCTTCAACTGAGTTCAGCTACCTCATGTATCATCTTCTTAGAGATGATCTATTCTCTTATTTAGATGAGTCAAAGTGTTGACTTCTATTGTATATGTACTATCTCTCTCTCTTTGCTGAACTATTGAAGAACATATAAGAAGAATTGTTCAAGGGTTTCCCCACATTGGGGTTTGTCCCTGGCTAGCGCCACATCTTGTGTCCTCTTGTCTTGTCTTGTTTTCTATGATTTATGTTTATGTTCTATCTAAAATTTACTATTATGTTGATGTGATTGCTAATCTAGAAGCTAACTGTGAAAATTGAAATAAATTTCTCTAAGCATAGAACATACCTAAAATTAACAATGCTTTTATGTCCCAACCAAAAGGATTTGTTGTGAAGGGTCAAGAACATAAAATATGCAAGCTTTCAAAATCCTTCTATGGCCTCAAGGAAGCTCCACGAGCCTAGTACGAGAACTTAACTGAGCAACTGCTGAAACTCAACTTCAAACATTATGATCTTGATGATGCAACTTTGTTTGTCAAGAAAGTCTGCAAAAAAGTTGTATATCTTGTGGTGTATGTAGATGATCTTTTGATGACAGGGAACAATGAAAGCTACATTGCATCCATAAAGAAGGAATTGAGGAAAGGTTTTGAAATGACAGACTTGGGCTATGTTCACTACTATCTTGGTATTAAATTAACTCAACACCTAATGTTTATATTCCTCTCTCAGAAGAAGTACATTGTAGATCTATTGAACAAGTTTAGCATGGTTGAGCACAATCTTTTGACTACTCCAATGGAACAGAACTTAAAGCTCACATCCATTGAAGAAAAAGAATTTGAAGATGCAACAAAGTATAGATAGCTTGTAGGAAGTTTCAACTACCTTACTACTACGAGACCAGACATTTCATTTTTTGTTGGAATCCTCTCCAGGTTTATGCAAAAGCCTTGTCAGGGACATTAGTCTATTGCAAAAAGAGTTCTAAAGTACTTGAAGGGAACTAAATACTTTCGACTTAAGTATACATAGGTAGGCGACTTCAACTTGATTGATACTCTGATTCAGACTTCAATGGAGATAAAGAAACTAGGGTATATACTTCAGGTTATGTTATGAGTCTTGGATAAGGGGTTGTCTCCTGGAGGTCACGCAAAAAATTAGTCCTAGTGGATTCCACAACTGAGGCAAAATATGTGGTAGCAATTTAAGCAACAAAGGAAATAGTGTGGCTCAGGAAGATTCTGGAAGATTTGCCAGAGAAACAAGTGAATTCAACTCCTCTCATGATTGACAACACTTCTGCAATAAATTTTTCCATGAACCCAAAGTTCCATGATCGAACTAATCACATCAATACAAAATACCATCTAATTCGACATCATGTTGAGGCCAAGACAATCCATCTATGCCATTGTTCCACAAATGAGCAGATTGCAGACATCTTCACCAAAGCGTTTGGAAGAGAAAAGTTTGAAAGATTCAAAATGATGCTTGGACTCACTAACATCCTGTCAGATTAAGGGGGGAATGTTGACATCCAATCTTTGGGATTAGGTGAATTCATGTAAATATTGTAAATAAGAAAATAAGGAGAATTAGAAGTTGAAGAGACATTGGGAGATGAAACCCAAGAGTCTCTTCCTCCATGTATATATCTATGATCAATCTCAAAGAAAAAATCACAATTCGCTTTGAGGAGTTACCTCCTGGCCTGACAAAACAAGTACATATTTCACATAAAATGAAACTTATTTAACCAACTATTTGAGGCTCAATCCTACTTGCATGTCTTATATCATAATGCTTTTAGACATCCTCCAGCTTCACTTTTTCGAACAGAAAAATCTCAAATAATGGTTGGCAACCACTTTCATAAGCACTATATTTGGGTTTGTGATGCATTCGGGAAGGGAAAATAAGGGTTGGAGCAAATTAATCATTTCTGATTGAATTTCATGCACTTTATACTCTATTGAAAGGATATATTTACTATGTAATCTAGTTCCATGAATGAATACAAAACACAAGACATTAAAAGTTATTACATACACTTATGCTTATGGGAGGCAAGATTCATAGATAAAGAGACTTGCATAAAAATGAAGCAATTTGATATGTAGGCTTGTGGAATACATGGTTCAAACCTCAACTATACCAAGTTGAAACAAATAACAATTTGGATAATCCAGGTGGTATGATTTAGTTCCATGATCTGCTCCTAAAATCCTTAGATGTAGGATCATTTATACATAGAGGTGAAGACCAGCTAGGAAATTACTTGTCCAACCCACTTGTCTTCATTATTTCTTCTTTTGGCTATTGAAACCTAGCAAGGTAGAAACGTACCAGAATGGCTCCAAACAGCTAAAAGATAAGAGCTCACTTTGCCAAGAACACACCCATATCAAGAACCATACAGCATGAGAGAAACAAGTTATCATACACATGTTAAAAGGTTTGAATAGTACAAACAATAGATAATTTTCGCATGCTAGGGATGGAAACATGATGAATTGAGGGTATTTCTGGAATCTCCATTTAAAACGATAGAAATGTTGTAATTCAAGTCAATGGGGTAGTGGTTCAGCATTGAAGATAGAGGTAAGTCAGTGAACCAATTTTGTCTCACCCACATAATTCAAAAAGCCATTGTTAAATTATGGTATGTTCTATGCTTAGAGCAGTTTACTTCTCTTTCTTAGTATTATCCACAGATTAGCAATCACATGTACATAAGTAAAGTGCAGATAGAACATTAAATGATCAACAGAAAACAAGTCGAGACAAGAGACACAAGATGTGGCGGCAAGCCAGGGACAAACCTCAATATGGGGAAACCCTTTGATCAAATCTTCTTTTATCTTCAATAATTCAGCAGAGAGAAATAGTATAAAAATCTTATTTATATCAGCAGCAACAAACCCTAGATTAGCAGCATTATCGACATTAGTCAATATCTGTTAGATCACCTAGATCAACAGCATCAACCAATATCTGTCAGATCACCTAGATCAACGGCATCAGTGGCATCAGTCAATAAATGTCAAATCACCTAGATCAACGGCATCATCAGTATCAGTCAATATCTGTCAAATCACCTAGATCAGTCGCATCAGCCAATATCTGTCAAATCATCTAGATTAGTGGCATCAATGGCATCAATCAATATATGTCAGATCAACAACATCATTCAATATCTGTCAAATCACCTCGATTCCTGTGCCAAAAATTTCAGCTTTCTAAGGAGAGTTAGCTTCACCTACTACGCAGTCAAGAGAGAGAGAAAGATGGTTAACACTGGTCAAAGTTATGATTTTCAGTTTATAAACCCTTAGAAAACTATGTCCTTTCTTCGCATGTGTGAAAGAGAGACCTATCTGCACAGTGGAGAGAGAGAGACTCTTTTCTGCGCAGAAGAAAGAGAGAGAGATGGATGAGAAGTGTGTGTACAAAGGAGGAGGAAACATCCTGTATTTATATGTAAACGTTGATGATTGAATAGATGTGTCTGTTGGGCTTCTGAGCCTACCTAAGTTGCTAGCCGACTTTGACAATTAGTCCCTAACCTAAATAAATTCATATCTCCATAAATACTTATCGGAATTGGATGATCTTTAGATCAATCCTACACCTCTCAATGAGAGGAATCCAAAAAAAATATAATCAGCCATGAATAAGGTGACCCACATGAATTTTTTCCCTAGTTGCCAATTTTAACACTCCCTCTCAACTAGGGAGAACTTCATATGCAATCTGTCGGACTGTCACTAATATTCATCCATCAATTGCACTGCCCTGTATAGCTTGACCCCTGCTCTGCTCTACCTTGCCATGCTCTGCTCTGCCTTGCTCTACTCTGCTCTACTATTCTCTGCTCTGTTCTGCTCTGCTCTAAGTATGAAGAAGAAGAAGAAGTGATCGAGGATGTATCAGACCATCCTCCACTGACCTGAAGTCAGTCTCAGAGTGTGTACCACTAGTCCCAGACCAGTCCTCTACTGACCCGAAGTCAGTGTCATAGTGGGTACCACTCTCGCTGGTCCCAGACCAGTATCATTGATCCCAGATCAATGAAGGTCATCCTAGCATAGGGAGTACGGTAGATACAACGATGTGTCCATCGGTACTACTATGGTCCCTATCGTCATTTCCCTGCTCATTGATCAGATGAGAGGTACTTCCGATGAGTCCCAGACTGCATGGGTAGGATGCCTCGATAGGAGAACTAATCATCCTGTCCACAGGAGAGCAAAGCATCCTGTCCAGTGGATGCCACAGAGAACTAATCATCCTGGCCTACAAGAGAACGAATCATCTTGTTCCACGACCGCCATGGAGAACACATCATCCAGGCCCACAAGAGAATTAATCATCCTATTCCACAACCACCATGGAAAACACATCATCCAGGCCCATAGAAGAACTAATCATCCTATTCAACAACCGCCATGGAGAACACATCATCCAGGCCCATAGGAGAGCTAATCATCTTGTTCCACAACTGCCATGGAGAACACATCATCCAGGCCCACAGGAGAACTAATCATCCTGTTCCACAACCGCCATGGAGAACACATCATCCAGGCCCACAGGAGAACTAATCATCCTGTTCCATAGTCGCCACGGGGTGTCACAGGGGGAGGTTGAACCTTTTTCCCTGTACAAAGTGCACCAATAGGGGATGGTGAGTCACCCTGTGGTCATATGTCGCTCAAAGAAGTACCCCATGCCCCCCTGGAGCTCCCAGAGCTCAGTACATCATATTTGACCCTCGTTAGAAGGTCTCTGAATGACACAAAGTCGTTCTTGGAAAGTCAGGAATTTGACCTTTCCTGGGGGCTTTGTCAAAATGTCGGCGACTTGTTAATCTGTACCGATATGTTGGAGCCTTATAGCTCCCCATTGCACCATATATCGAATATAGTGGTACTTGATATCGATACGCTTGGAGCGATCATGAAATACGGGATTCTCTGATAAATGAATCCCGCTCTGGTTGTCACACAGGATCACGATGGTATCTAGTGTAAATCCAAACAACTCACTGAAGAGATTTCGTAACCAAACTGCCTCATAGGTGGCCATGCTAGCAGTAATGTACTCTGCTTCGGCGATGCTCAAAGCCACCGACTTTTGCTTCCTACTCATCCAGGATATCGAAGCAGATCCCAAGGAGAAACAACACCCGAAAGTGCTCTTAAGGTCCACCACACTACCTGCCCAATCAGCATCAGTATATCCAAGTAGTCTCACATCTCCGGCAATGTATCTTAACCCATGAGTGATTGTGCCATGAAGGTATCTCAACAGATTCTTGGCACCAATCCAATGTATGTGGTGAGGTTCAACCATATGTTGACTTAACGTGTTGACTGCAAAGCATATATCTGGACAGGAGTTCACTAAGAACATTAATACTCCGACGAGTTGATGATACTCAATGGCATTTCATAAGATAGGTCCAGCAACACTACCACTTAACTTCTTGAAGTCAAGCTCCATTGGTGTAGTTACAGGCTTGCAATCTACCATACTGAATCTTTCTAATATCTTCACCACATATTTTCCTTGAGATAGGAAAATCTCCCCTGGCTTCTGCCAGACTTCAAGTCCTAGGAAATAGTGCATCAGTCCTAGGTCCTTCATTTCAAACTTAAAAGCCAACTCCCTCTTAAATTTGTGAATGAGAGGGTCTGCACCTGTTAGAAAGAGGTTGTCAAAATACAACACTAGTATGAGAGGTTTGTCATATACAACCTTAAAGTAGAGGTTAGGGTCGGCTTCACTCCTAGTGAATCCCAGCTTCATCAAGTAGCTATCGATCCTTTCATACCATGCTCAGGGTGCTTGCTTCAGCCCATAGAGGGCCTTCTTCAACCTGCACACATGAGATTTTCGATCATAAATATCAAATCCTTCAGGTTGCTCCACGTAGACCTCTTCCTTAATTGAACCATGCAAGAATGCGGTCTTAACATCCTTCTGATGCAGGTTCCATCCTTGTGTAGTAGCAAGGGCAATGATTGAGCGGATGGAGGTATATCGGGCAACAGGTGCAAATATCTCGTCATAGTCTATATCTTCCTTCTGGGAGAAGCCACGAGCGACAAAACGAACCTTATACTTTTCCTTACTTCCATCAACTACATGCTTTATCTTGTAAATCCATTTAGATGTGACTATTGTTTTTTCCTGGGGTCTGTGGACCACATCCCAGACATCGTTCTTCATTATAGACTCATATTCTTTGGTCATAACATCCTTCCATACTTGATGCTTGACGACATCTGTGAATGATGAAGGCTCATTTTGGATGATCGTGCACATGATGGTCAGGTATCATTGATATATATTCGGCTTCTTACTTTCACTGAAGGTTCCTCAAGGTGCGGTGTGTCCTCCAGCATCATCAAGTGTCCCCCTAAGCCACGAAGGCCTCTTCCTAGAAGAGGAAGGCTCAGGGGCAGAGGAGGATCAATCTGATCCATGGGTTCTTCCACATCGGGCATTGTCTCATCTTCTTTTTCTTTCATTTCCTTGGTGTCAGTTCTTGAGAACTCCTCAAAGTAGGAAGATTGTCCACCTTGCTAAGGGCCATATCTTCATCAAAGGTGACATCATGACTAATCATGACTTCCCTTTGACTGGATACATAGCTTCTATAGCCCTTACTATTTTCACTATAACCCATGAAGATTCCTTTCTTTCCAAATGCACCCAATTTATTCCTTTTCTCTTTCAACACATGAAAATATATAGGGCTTTCAAAAATTATAAAATGAGAGACATTAGGTTTTTTACCAGTGAACATTTCTTCAGGAGTCTTGGAACCCAACGCTTGATGAGGGCATTGGTTTTGTACATATACATCAGTGTTTGTAGCTTCGGCCCATAGAAACTTTGGAAGTCTTTGATCATGAAGCATAGCATGAACAACTTCCATGATCGTATGGTTCTTCCTTTCCGCCACACCATTCTGCTCAGGAGTATATGGTGTAGTAGTCTCCCTCTTAATGCCAACCTCTTTACAAAAATCATGAAACTCATTAGATTCATATTCAGTCCCATTATCAGTCCTTAAGATCTTGATATTCTTTTCGGTTTGATTCTCAATCAAGGCTTTGAAGTGTCGAAACCAAGAGAACACTTCATCCTTCCTTTTCAAGAAGTATATCCAAGTCTTGCGAGAATAGTCATCTATAAAATTGAGGTAATATGAATATCCTCCCAAGGAGTTATTTGAAGACTATTTTGCAGCTTATGGACTAGAACAGGAGCACCTCAGATCTCTCTGTGGTTTAGAACAAAGCCACCTCAATACCACGGTGCTATAATCTCAAGAACAATGATAAACTTCAAAACGTGCAATGTGATCTTCTTTGAACAGTTGGTACAGACTTGGTGTAGTGTGGTGCTAACTCTTCTTGGGAAGTGTGAAGACAGTCCGCTGGTGCAGACTTGGTGCAGTGTGGTGCTAACTCTTCTTGGGAAGTGTGAAGATAGACAGTTGGTGTAGTATGGTGTAAATATCTTGATATAGTTGGCATGGTGCAAGAATTCTTGATGCTACAGTAAAGTTTTTATACAAAATTCTTGGTGCAGAATTAATGAAGAAGTGTGATGGTGCAGAATAGTGCAGATTGGTGAAATGCAGTATTTGATCAAATAAGTCTAGTGAAGCAACAAAAAAGGATTGGTGTCCTTGGGGTAAGTGCCCCTAAACTGAAGGTTGGAGCCTTGGTGAAGATAGGGTCAAAGCCCTAGAGGTCAGAGCCTCATTAAGTCCAAGTTGGTGCTTGGCAATCATTGTACACCTTCATTTGTAAAAGGATCATTTGTCCTTCTTATTTCAATAATAAAAATATTCATTTCTCTATTTTTAAATTGTGTAGAATCTAACTAGTTAACAATTGAAAAGAAATATTGATTCATCCCCATCTAAGTATTTCCAACAAGCTTGTGACCATGATTAGTGATTGCCCATTACTTTATTGTTTGAGGAGCTCATAGGCTAAAATATGTCTTAGTTAGTCACATATATATTAGATATTTTTTCTTTTGATCTCTCATCATCATCATCACTCTTGGAAATTCGGTCTCATTGAAGAATCTGACCTCTCTAGAAGATTCAGACTTGTTCTCTTGCGGAAGATTTGAATTTATTGGATACATTTTGACATTTGGAGCTTATTCTTGGATATTTCTTGGAGCTATTCTTTGGATAATAGAAGGAATTCTTGCATGTTGTCTTGTGAGTGCTCTTTATTGTTGAATATTTACTTTCTATGTCTAATGTATGGAATTATTCAGTCTAGGTCATGGTAAAATTGTGCCCTAATGTGTTGAAGATTAATTTAATTGTTATCTAGATGAATATCATACACATTACTCATGTTTAACATGTGATGAATAGTCCTAGTGGTGAACTCATTGTAGCTCTCCCATAAAAATCAATTTTCATAGAGTGGGTAAATGCTTGAAATTTGCTTCCTAGGGCATCAAATTTTGGACTCCTTGAAAACAAGTTTAACTAATCTAAATCATCCTAGACTCCATCTCCCAAGGAACAAGGCATTAGTCCAACTTCTTGGTGATTGATCTCATCTTTATCCATCTTTTCTCCTGCTTAATTTGGGTCCTTTCAAGGCTAGGTTAGAAAACTAAGGCTTGGTGAAAAATTCTAGGGGGTAGGTATTTTGGTGATTGAAGAGCCTAAACATCAAGAGGGTAGGGTCTGCCACAAAACCTATCAATTTGGTGGGCATCCACTCAAATTTCATCCATAAATTCTCTTGCCCTGGGTATTTTCCCTAAAAGGGAAACCTTAATTTTTCTTCCCTCAACTTGAGGATTTTATTGAAGGTTTCAAGAGCCTTGGCTTAGCTAACACACTTTGTAAGAAACCTTTTCTCCCAATTCTTGACCTTGAGTCGCTCCAATACGCGTCAAATCTATCAAAACCTAGGTCTTGTGCCCTTATTTCTAGGTCTTTCCATAGTGAGCGAATTGCTTCCTTGTGAAGCCTTGGACCAAAATTGTGTCTTTCTCGAAGACTTCCTAGTGAGATCATTCCATACTTTAACCCTAGAATACCTATTATAAGTGATCTCTTTCCTATCAAGACTCCTCCCTTCAGTGAAAGTTTGTAAAGAGCAAGGGGTTTTGGCTATGGTGACAGTGGGCCACTACCCCATTGTTGTTTATATGTTTAGTTTATACCTTGTATGGTTTCCCACACCAAAGCCTGCCAGATTTTGCAGCAACAATTTCCATTGCTTACGACAGCACTCAGCAGGGGGTTTTGGCTATGGTGACAGTGGGCCACTACCCCATTGTTGTTTATATGTTTAGTTTATACCTTGTAGGGTTTTCCACACCAAATCCTGCTAGATTTTGGAGCAACAATTTCCATTGCTTACGACAGCACTAAGTTGATTGCGACATTGTGACAGCGCTATGAGTGCTCCTTGTTTGTGATAGCGCTAAGTCTCTTATGACAACACAGTGAGCACTATGACAGTGCTGAGTTTCTTGTGACTAATTTCTATTATTTCTAATGAAGGCATTATTACCACAAAATCTAGCAGGCCTTGGAGAGGAAAACCCTACAAGACAAAAGCTAGATAATGTACTAATAATGGGCTAGAGGACCAATGTCACCTCAACAAAAATCCCCTACTCTTTACGAACTTTCACTAATGGGAGGAGGTCTAGTAGGAAGGAGATCACTTAAAATAGATATGCTTGGTATATGTCACAAAGTGATTAAGCTAGAGCTCTTTGAAGAGAGAGACTCAACAATGGTTCAAGGCTTCAAACAAGCAAAGCGCTTTCAAAGAAAATCTCTAGAAAAAGAGGCTCAAGACCTAGGATTTTGAGATTTTTCGGTGGTGATAGGTATTCACAAGGTCAATTCCAGGAGAAAATACTTCTTATGATATACTTCAACAAATACCAAGCTCATACAACCTTCAAGGAAGTCCTCAAATTGAGGGGACAAAGACTAGGGTTTCCCTGCTGGAGCAACATCTAGGGCTAGAGATTTTATAGATCAAATTTGAGTGGAAGCCCATAAAACTTGGAGAACAGGTAGCCTACACCCTAAGCTTGATGTTTAGGCTCTCAAATCACCAAAGAGCCTCCTCCCTAAAATTTCGCTATACACCATAAATTTTCGCCCTAGCCTTAAAAGGACCAATTTTAGGAGATAAAATTATGGAGAAAATTTAGGGTTGATTACCAATGACTTGGACTAGTGCCTTGTCCTTTAGGCATATGGAGTCAAGGATGTGATAGATAAGCTAGATCCTTCCTAAGGAGGTTAAAAATCGATGCCTTAGGTATCAACTTTTAACATTTACCCACTTCCAAACAAAATGGAGTTTGATGGAGAGATTAAATATTCCGTCCACTAGGAAGATTCATTACATGTTGTACAATGAATAATATATGCAATACTCAACTAGATAGCCTTTCAAAATTAATTTTCAACAATTAGGGCACAAAAAAGCATGACCTAGAAGTAGGAATTCCATACATTAGACAATTTCAAGATAGAAAATCTTCAACAATAAGCACTTAGAAGACAATATGTAGTATATCCATCCATTATCCAAAGAAGTAGCTCCAAAGACAATCAAAAATAGCTTCCAAATATCAAAATGCAGCCCATAAATCTCTAGTAGCCAAAGGAAACAAGTGAAAATTTATCTCAAGAAGACTAATTCAAAGTGTGATGATGATGAGAGACACAAATGAGGTCTCTTTTATTTATACATATTCTATCAAGTCTAATTTTAGCATAAAGCCCCACTTAGCTATGAAATGGAGGGAAAAAACTAATTGTAGTTATGAGTCAACCACATAGCCAATGTGAAATCATAAAACTTAACCCACAAGAGGGTCAAAATGCTGATGTCATCACTATGTGGGCCTCTTGGAGGCATGCGTTGAGCTCCCTTGGTGCCAAATTGAGTCAAGAGAGCTCCAACAATCATCGTCTAGGGGATGGCCCCTATATATCCATGCAAATCATCATGTGGACCCCACGGGTCTCCTAGTGATCAAATAGGTTGGATTTTCTCCATCGTTGAGGGCTCCAGGAATGGTGCTAGCCCTCCCACGTCTCAAAGGGTGAGACAAACCTCATTTGGGCCTCATATCAGTTGCCAAACCATAGGTGCACTACTAAGCTAGCTGATGGCATACCAATCCAAGTGCATCATCTCATGAATAATGTGGGGAAAAGCATAGAATGTTGTGGAGTTGTAGGTGCCCATGGAGTGGAATGGTGATGCTCTACAAGTAACAAGAATCCCATGGATCTCAACGCTTCACATGAAGGGTGTCATATGATCCTCTAGTGGACATAGGCCCCAATGAAGTTTCCCAACCCATTATAAAACCACCTGACAATCACATATTATGTCCTATCCTACATCTTCACTGTTATGTACAATAATTCATTAGTGCATCTAAGCGAACCAATTTTGTTAGTCAAGGGAAAATTCAAACTTCATATGGGGCTTATCTTTCAAATTTGGGGTTTTGATCTCAAAATGGTGTTACCTCCATAGGTAGGATAGGTTAGAAAACATCCTATTAGGTATTCCCAACCCCTAAGTGAGGGACATGTCCCTAGTACATATTTCAATTAATAGGTGGTATATGAATAATGATGAATGGATGGGGATAAAGGGGGTCTTATGGCCAAAATGCCTTGGGTACAAGGATAGCAATGATGAGGGAAGTCCACATATGGGGCATATAGATGTGGGGAGGAAGAAATCATGTTTACATGAGTTACCCCAACATTTGTTTTTTCACCCTTTTATTTTCCTTTTGTTTTTTCTTGATTTTTCTTTGTATTACTACTCGAAGCACCAGTAAATGAAAACATGTTGTGAATGATGTAACACAATTATTAACCTCTTTAGGTGGGGCAGTTCATCACCCACCAGGGGTTTAGACGTGCATGGTTTCCTTTAATGATGTAAGGGGCACACATGGGCCCCAAGGACAAAGGTGATGGCCATAATGATAAGGGGTAGAGCTCATGTTTGGATTTTGCCCATGTGCTATATCGAATGTATCGACCATCTTTTGCATTTTATGATCTTATTTTTCTTTTTCTTAATGCTTGTGGCCATGATATGCTTTTAAATTTGTTTTAGTTGCATCAACCTCTGGGGCAACGTATACAAGTTCGACCCATATATGTCAGCAAGGGGAGGGGGTGTGTCAGTGCCTTATGGACCCAGAGAAGGAAAATGATGAAATAGGGCTTGTAATGTGCGGAGGGGAGTGAAAAATGTTAAAATTTGGGTACTAGAGGGCAAGTGGTTCCCTAAGGCTTTGATCTTTGGCTTAGGGAAAGGTGTCCAAATTTATTTGTACTTTTCTCCTAAAGTGACTTTATAAGTGGTAAAGTTACATTCTAATTTAAAGATGACTTTAATAAAGTCAATGAAGAACTAGAATGTGAAAAGTGACTATGGAAATAAAAGGCTAGGTGGGTCTTTATTTAAGTGGGTGAGTTAAAAAATAGAAAGTGAGAATTAAATGCACATTCATTCTCAACCCTAGATCTGAATGAATCTCAGCCGTTACATCTTAGGGTAACCCAAAAGGTAATTTAGAGAGTTAAAAGGAGAAGAGAAGAGGAAGAGATCAATTCATTCTTTCATAAGCATTTGAGAGAAAGAGAAGAGAGAACAAGGAGAAAATTTCTGAGCAGTGAGGAAGTGAAGGAGAGTAGCAAGAAGACATTTAAGAAAATTTGGGCAGCAACATTTATTGGCATGCATCTCAGGGAAAAATCATATAGCAGGAGAAAGACACATAAATCGAGGAAGAGGAACAGTAGCAAGGGCACAAATTTCGAGGCAATCGTATAACTAAAATCTGTATGGTACGTACAGTTTGTACAAGTTCTAGGCATGTTTTTCGAGCTAGGCCATACAACATTTAATGATGTTTTATTGCTGGAAATTTTTTATTTTGGCTATTTGCTGATTGGAACATATTTCGAGGCAGAGTGAAAGCACATAAATCGAAATAAGTTGTAATTTGTGGTTGCTGGAATTTTTACTGTGTATTTCAGTTTCTCTGTAAAAGAATTTTTAGAAATAAAGAAGAGCTTTCAAAATGGTTTTCCCCAAGATTTGTAGGGGGTTTTTCCAGGGTCACATTGACCAAAAATCACTGTGTTATTTTTTGTGTGTGGTTGTCATAATTTTGCTATGTTTTATTTCTGTAATTTCAGCAGTTGTGAAATCTCTAAATTTGTTTTTTCAAAAAAATATTGTCATTTACATATTTTAGAATTTTTATCATGCTTGGATTTAAAACTAAATGCATAGAGTGATAAGGAAAACTGATAACCAGAGTAGGGGTTGAAATTTCTTCATGGTATCAGAGCTTGGTTGGCTAAAAAGTGCAGCTTGGGATAGCAAAGTGAAAATTATAGCAAGTTGATTTTTACACAGAATACAAAAACCTTTACCACAGATTTGAAAATTTTAGTTTGGTAGGACAGTGAAACATGTCTTTGGGTTTGAGAGTGAAAGACAAGTTTGATGGGCAGAAGAACTACAGTGCATGGAAGAGAGAATCTAGAGCATCTTTGAGGAAGCAGAAGTCTGGGGCATTATGGTAAATACCACACATAACCCAGTGGTAGTACCTGCTAACCTTGTACAGTTGGCAGAGTTTAACAAAAAGAGTGCTAAAGAAAAAAGATTGATTCTAGAAGGATTCAAAGATCATGTCATTCCTCATGTGAGAGGAAAGACTTATGCACATGAGATGTGGATAACCTTGACCAGTCTTTACCAGAGCTCAAATGAAAATAGAAAAATGGTCCTAAAAGAGAAACTGAAGGCCATTAAAATGGCTAAGATTGACAGTGCTACAACATACCTCACAAAAATCACTTCAGTGAGAGATGGTTTGGCAACCGTAGGTGAAACCATTGCACCCACTGATTTGGTGAATATTGTTTTGAATGGTATTCCCAAGACTAGGGAGGATTTTGTGGATGGCATTGTTGCATGGGAAAACCTTCTAGATTGGGAGGTTGTGGGATGATTGCATTTAGAATGAGATTATAAAGAACCATCTTGGGGCAGCGAAACTGGTGGTGGAGGATGACAATGTGGCATTGTTAGCAAGAAGCAAGAAGGGCAGAGTAAAGAAGCAAGCTTCCAATAGTGGAGGCAAAGGAAAAGGTAAAGGCAAGCAACAAAACAAGGAGAATGACTATTCCGAAGTCAAATGTTGGAATTGTCAAAAGTTGGGACACTTTGTTGTTGTCTGTTCGGAAAAGAAGAACAAGAAAGGGAGAGACAAACCCATGGCAGCTTCTGCAAAGATAGAGAGATTTCATCGAGAGTTTGGGTTCATAGCTTGTGAGGCCACTAGTGTAGGATCACCTGCCATATAGGATCAGAGGGAGTGTGCACTCCCCACTACTAGCAGAGCTTCTTCTAGCATTTGGTATGTTGATAGTGGTGTTTCCCACCACATGACAGGAGTTAGAGAGTACTTCTCAGAGCTTTCAGAGGATGATACTAATATGGAGGTAGAACTTGGTGATGACATCATTATTAGAGCAGTCAATGTGGGGACATTGACATTTGATAGGGGATCCAAACCTCCCTTGAAAGTGTCAGATGTTCTATATGTTCCTCGAATGAAGAAGAACCTGATATCCATCTCAGCACTTGAGGACAGAGGGCATGATGTGTTGTTCAGGAGAGGGCATGTTCTTATATATCCTAGGGGAACTCCAGCTTCTTCAGCTAGAGTGATTGGTGTGCGCCATACCAAGGTGCACAAGTTCTCATTCTAGCCCCTAATGGCATTGAGTATCAGCACCCGATATAGGACCGACAGTAGATCTAGCAGTTCAGAGTTGTGTGAGATTTGGCACCGCAAGATGGGGT
This sequence comes from Pinus tabuliformis, assembly GCA_031772625.1. NCBI lineage: Eukaryota > Viridiplantae > Streptophyta > Pinopsida > Pinales > Pinaceae > Pinus > Pinus tabuliformis. The sequence continues at coordinate 333,408,719 of CM062806.1, read as the reverse complement.
ACATGTATCATGGGGCCTTGAGTACATTGTGGGAGATCACCACTGGTGTGTCAGATTTCATTTTTGATCACCTTTATGTATGCAGAGGATGTGCTATGGGGAAGTTTGCCAGATCCCCCTTTCCGAGCAGTGACAACAAAGCGACCAGGATCCTTGACTTGATTCATTCTAATGTGAGTGGTTGGATGTCTCCTGTATCCTTGAGTGGCTATGAGTACTATGTTTTATTCATTGATGACCACTCCAGGAAGGCCTGGATTTATTTCTTGAAGACCAAGAGGGAGGTCTTCAAGTGGCTTCAAGAGTTCAAAGCTCTTGTTGAGACCTAGATAGGTAGGAAGATCAAGGTTCTCAGGTCAGAAAATGGGGGGAAGTATACCCTTGGTGAGTTTGTTGATTTTTGGGCTGAGGCAGACATTAGGAGGGAGTTCATAGTTCCTTACAAGCCCCAGTAAAATGGGGTTGTGGAGAGGAATAACAAATCCATTGTAGGGGCTGCCAAAGCCATGCTTCATGATCAGGGTTTACCTTTATTTTTGTGGGTAGAGGCCTGCAACATTGCTGTGTACTTGAAAAATAGGATTCCACATCGTGCCTTGGGGAATGTGACTCCAGAGGAGGCTTTTTCTGGGAAGAAGCCTGATGTTGGGCACTTTCATATCTTTGGGTGCCTTACATATTCCCATGTTCCCAAGGATAACAGGACCAAGCTAGAACCCACTGCAAATAAGGGCATCTTTGTGGGTTATAGTGAGGCCTCGAAAGCTTATCGGATTTATATTCCTATGCAGAGGAAAGTGGCTCTCAGGTGGGATGTGATGTTTGAGGAGGAGAGAGCTTTCAAGAGTTCACATGAGTTAGAGTATCCAGAGTCAATAGACCCTTAGGAGTAGTTGAATTAGTCACAGGGATCAGGAGTGATCTAGGTGGATGTTGGTGGCCACCCACCTATCCCATTTGGACCCCCACAATTGTCTCTTTCAGTCTTTTCAGTTTCCTAAATTGTAGCACAGTTTACTATTTTTAGTAGTTTTTCAGGTCCTGAACTTCCGGAGCCGTTTTGAGGCCCTAAACGACGTTTTTTAGGGAATTTGGGGCAACATGGGTCCATGGACCCATGTTGCCTCCCAAAGTGGTAGTACTCGGATAGATCTTTCTAACGAGCTATCATATGCATCAAATGGAGATTGTATGCCAAAGTTACGACCCCGGGAAATTGATGTACCAATTTACCCAAACGGGGCCCACAATTTGGCGTTTCATCTTCTAGGGTTAGGTTTCGGGATGTGAAGGGTTTTCCATTGTTTCTCAACAATAAATAGGCCTTCGAGCCTCATTGTAACACAGTTCGGAATAGTTCAGAGGCATGTAGCCACCACATCTCTTCTCAGAGATAAGCTACCATCACCCTAGCTGGTTTATTTCCATTTCTGGTTGTAAGCATATTTCAGTATTTTCCATTAATGAAATGAAGTATTATTTCCGCTGCCTCTCTGTTTTTATGGTTATCGCATCTCTGTATTTATGGTTATCTCCGTAATCTATTGCCACCGCCAAGATCCAGAAAGATGAGCTCGAAAATCCAGAGGAAGGGGAGCGTCTTTTCCACTCACAGATGTGGGTGAAGGGTTTGCCGCTACAATTCATTGTCGACAGTGGCAGCCAAAAGAACCTCATTTCAGCAGAGGTCGTGAAGCAGTTGGGCCTACCAACTACACCACACCCACAGCCGTACAATATCGGGTGGCTTCATGAAGGACGAGATCTCAAAGTTCGCCAGCAGTGTCGCCTTCCCTACAACATCAAGGCCTTCACAGACGAGGTATTGTGTGATGTTACACCTCTGGATGTTTGTGATGTATTATTAGGCTAGCCATACTTGTGGAGGCGACATGCTGTGTATGAGTCAAGGCCTCGTGCTGTCATTATTTCTTTGAGTAATTCATTATACAGGATACCAGAGGTAGCCCCACCTACTGCCACATCTTTGATCACTGCTAAGAATGGAAGCAAGCTCATCTCACAGACCAGGAAATTTATCTGTCTGGTTCAATCTCAAAGTAAGGGGAAGATCGTTGCTACCTCCATGACCCCTGCAAAGGGTTCCTCCATGCAGCAGCAGCAGCAAAGGGATACGGTCATGACAGAACATAGGAACAACTTCTCCTCACCCACAGAGATACCGCACAAATTTCAGGTGGGCAACAAAGTTTGGTTACATCTGCAGAGAGAACGCCTTACCAGAACCCATCGGAAACTCAGACCACTCCGACATGGTCCTTACACCAGTACCAAGGCTATGGGCAACAATGCTTTGAAGCACATCATTCCTCCATTCCTTCGTTTTCACCGAGTGTTCAATGTGGACCATTGTCGACCATGCTTTCCACCATTTCTGGACACATTAGAGATTGCAGAACAGCTCACCAAAGACCCAACTCAGCAGAAGCTTCCTCATCTCAGGGAGGAACTCAATGCAATGGGGACCATTGCTTCCTAAGGGGGGAGGAATGATCCAGGTGGATGTTGGTGGCCACCCACCTATCCCATTTGGACCCCCATAATTGTCTCTTTCAGTCTTTTCAGTTTCCTAAATTGTAGCAAAGTTTACTATTTTTAGTAGTTTTTCGAGTCCTGAACTTCCGGAGCCGTTTTGAGGCTCCTAAATGACGTTTTTTTTGGGAACTTCCAAAGTGGTAGTACTCAGATAGATCTTTCTAAAGAGCTATCATACGCGTCAAACGGAGATCGTATGCCAAAGTTACGACCCCGGGAAATTGATGTACCAATTTACCCAAACGGGGCCCACAATTTGGCGTTTCATCTTCTAGGGTTAGGTTTCGGGATGTGAAGGATTTTCCATTGTTTCTAAACAATAAATAGGCCTTCGAGCCTCATTGTAACACAGTTCGGAACAGTTCAGAGGCATGTAGCCACCACATCTCTTCTCAGAGATAAGCTACCATCGCCCTAGCTGGTTTATTTCCATTTCTGGTTGTAAGCATATTTCAGTATTTTCCATTAATGAAATGAAGTATTATTTCTGCTGCCTCTCTGTTTTTATGGTTATCGCATCTCTGTATTTATGGTTATCTCTGTAATCTATTGCGTTCCTGTTTAAATCCGGATCAAGGAGGTACATCAATTACAGTGTCAGGTCCATCAGTGAGTAGTGGCTTTCAGAGTCAGGTGGGTGGTTCTTCGGGCAGCATGAAGGGCATTCCACAGAGCAGTTCACAAGGTAATCCACTAATGGATAGTCCGCATGGTACTCCAGCATCTACAGGCATAGATTCAAGCATGAGGTCAGTTGGCAAGCCTTCAAGAGTTCAAGGTTCTGATGATGATGAGGATTCTTTCAATTTGAAACAATGTAAACTTTGAAACGGGAACTATAAACTCAAAACGAGAACTCTGGCCCAAAAACCCCAAAAAAACCACAAAAACAGTGCTCAAAACGAAAAGTGTGTATACTGGAACGAAGGTTTTTTTTTTTAGGTGTCAATTTTGCGGTTGTTTTAAAAATGGCAGCGACTACGAAATTTTCTACGAAATTTTCCTGCAAAATATAGCTTCAGAAAAAAAGTGTTGATTCTGGAATAATGTTTTTTTTTTTAGGGGTCAATTTTCATACTTTTTAAACAATGCTAATAAAACCAATTTTTTATGTCTCAAACAAAGTTAACTTTTAAGGAAAAACACATTAATGTTTCTGGTAGAATATCATTTTTCTTTCTTAAGTATAAATTTAACATGTTTTCAACCACAAAACTAAAAAAACATGACATTATGAACAAATTATTTCACTGAATGAATTCAAAAGTCTTTATTTGTACACTGAATAAAAGAGACATTATATCTCTAATTTGATATTGCATTGTAGATATTTAAACAATAAGATTTATCATACTTAAGACATAATCCAACAACATAAAAATGCTTCATAACTTCTCATTTAACAAAATATGGAAAACATCCATTTTATTTGAAGATACGATGCATACATCAGTTATATAAACTGTCTTAAACAATTATTCAAAATCACTCATATTTTCTTGCACACCATCAGAATTCACATCTTCAGATGAGTGACTGGATGCTGACGAAGATGTTCCATATTCTTCTCTGTCATCAACTAGTGCCCCATCTGAGTCCACATGCATGCCCAAGATTCCAGGTTTCAAAAGTCTTCTAGATCTACGACTGGTTTCAGCAGAGTCCCATGTCAACACTGTTCCTTCTGGTAACAACCTTTTCAGAATCTCTGTCGTCTTGAAGCGAAGAGTTCCTCTCTTTGTTAAATTGAAGTCATAAACAAGTATGTCAACATCCTTCAATTGTAATATGTCTGTGCGGCGGCGATTTATATTTGTACCCTTTCTTTTTCTTTTTCCACCATTTTTTTTGTCAACTACCATCTCTGGCTTATACACACCATTGAATGGGTGTGTATTTGTGGCATACCAATGTACTTCAACACCTGTAACATCCTCATTTTCTGTAAAGACCTTTAAAACTTTAGCAACCCAAAATGGATATCCATTAGGATCTCCATCTGCTAGCACTGCAATCATGCAACCCTCCTTAATATCCTGTACTGAACCCCTATAAAGGTCTTCCATGGCTTCACGTTGTGCACGAGATCTTCTGGAACCTATATACATCTCTCTTTCCTCTGCCTGTGAAGAATTAATAATACCCTGAGATTGTTGTTGTTCAACAATGTTTACTTCCTCATGTTCATTCGACACATTTTGTGGCCAAATAAATGGATTTTTCAAAGGTATATCTTCATTTATTGTTGTCGAAATGAGATCACTTTGATTATTGAAAAACGACTCCCACCAAACTGAATCAGCAATGTCAAAGTACTCATATGTATATCTAATACATTTTTTAATTTCTTCCAGGCAATCAGAATAATTTATAGCCCTGTTCTGTCTACGTGCATTCTGAACTTCACCAACTGATTGTAATGACAATATTTTTGATGCAAATATTGGATGATCTGGAATGAACTTCAAAAATTGCAATCCTGATGACGGTGCCCACTCTGTAGTAGTTGAATACTTCTTGCCCCATATTAGTGTTTTCCCATCAATTTTTTTGATACGAAATTGATGTTGGAAGCTAATGTCATTAAGTTGTTCAATGCATTTCCCCTCACCATATGATCCCAGAATAAACCTTCGCATGTCAACAGTTTCTTCCAACACTTTAAAAGCAGGCTCTGGCATGTATGATTTCTTAATACATTGAATTAGTGATGGCAAGCTCCCAACTTCCTTCCTCCTCAATGTGACTGAAAAACGACTGAACATCTGATCAATATGGTCATGAGTGTGCCCAACAAGAAGGAAACCAACCTTTACCTTTTGAAAAATTCTCAATTCAACAAGCATGTTCAGATACCCAAAAACAATCTGATTTTTGTTTTCACGGCAAGTGTTGTCCAATTGTAGATACAAAACTTCAGGAAGATTACCAGACCAATGAGAAATGACATCATGAATTATGGTTATGGTCAGATTTGCATCATTATGAATATTTGGAGCTGTGAAGTACACCCTTGGCAACATTTTCCCATTGAAGACCATACAACCGACCAAGTGAAACTGAATAAAATTTTCCTCTTGTAGATTTTTGGGTGTGCGAACAAAATGTGGTAAAAGTGTTTTCTTCTGGTCCATACCATCAATTATCAAACCCAAATATTTATTTGGATTATCATAACACTTCTTTCGATGCTTGTACAACTTCTTCCTTTCATTTGTTTGTTGTTCGCGATGCTCCTGAAGTTCTTTGACAATTAAATCTACACAACATAAAAGAAATTCATTAAGAAATATGTTTTCATAGTTGATGACTATACAATTTTAAAAGTAAAAGTTATGAACACTTACCTTTTTCTGAGCCTTCACATTTGTCCCTTTTTGATTTAAGAGAAGCACATGTACTGCAAATCCCCATCCTTGTCTTCTTAGGAATACGGACATTATTGAATTCTTTCTTCCATAGCTTCACAAAATATTGATATGTAATAAAATGGCCCTGTCCCTCAGCACTTTCTGCATATTCTTTGTATAAGTTGTAGATTTCTCGTCTTGAAAAATTATCTGGAATATGTATTGTCTCTCTATTTGGCATACACTCTCCATGCTTTGAAAAGAAATCTTTCATCCATGACATTGCAGTATTTGATAATGGCCCAAACTGTCTTTTATAACGTACTTCTGAATAAAATGTGGGATCCTTTTCCAAATTTTCTTGAATTCTCGAGAGACGAAAATTCCCAAGTGAATGAAACATTTTGAAAGCTTTTCTACACAATAAAAAATTCCTAATATGATAATCATAACCTGACAATGTAGATTGCATGCAGCCAACTAAATATGAGTTTTGCATGCTTTTATTCATTGACAAATATCTCTTCCTGCTTTCTAATGCAAATGTGAAATCCATACGTTTCAAGCAATTTTTTTGGCAACATTCACTTGAAATGAGAGCGCTGATAGAACTTCTTCTCGTCAGATATTCTGCTCTACCCCTTGTATAACTAGAATAGTTTGCATTGATACGAAAAGGTCTACTCCTACTCCTTGATACAATATTTCTTGGCAACATCTCCATCATTGGATCTTCACTTTTATAAGGACTTTCATCATTAAGAGGAACGTTATCCACACTATGATCTGCTCTGATTTTCAAATTTTGACTGAGAGGATACCCTTCATCTTCCCCTTCTTCAGTGCTACTATCATAGTCCTTAGAATTCAGACTAAATGGAAAATCTGACTCGATGTTTAATGGATATTCTTCCTCATGTACATTATCAGTGCTGCTCTCATAGTCCATAGAATTAGGACTATGTTGAAAATGTGGCTGTTTACTTATTGAAGATGCTACATCCTGTCCTTTGTCACTGCTACCTTTATACTGATTAGAATTAGGACAAACTGCATCATCATGTTCTTCATCACTGTTGCTCTCATAGTCCTTAGAATCAGGACTAAGAGGACATTGTGATACTCCAATGTTTTGAGAATCATCATCCTGCGCTTCATCACCGCTGCTCTCATAGTCCTTAGAATCAGGACTAAGAGGACATTGTGATACTCCAATCTTTTGAAAATCATCATCCCGTGCTTCATCACCGCTGCTTTCATAGTCCTTAGAATTAGGACTAAGAGGACATTGTGATAATCCAATCTTTTGAAAATCATCATCCCGTGCTTCATCACCGCTGCTCTCATAGTCCTTAGAATCAGGGCTAAGAGGACATTGTGATACTCCAATCTTTTGAAAATCATCATCCCGTGCTTCATCACCGCTGCTTTCATAGTCCTTAGAATTAGGACTAAGAGGACATTGTGATAATCCAATCTTTTGAAAATCATCATCCCGTGCTTCATCACCGCTGCTCTCATAGTCCTTAGAATTAGGGCTAAGAGGACATTGTGATACTCCAATCTTTTGAAAATCATCATCCCGCGCTTCATCACCGCTGCTCTCATAGTCCTTAGAATTAGGAGTAAGAGGACATTGTGATACTCCAATCTTTTGAAAATTATCATCCCGCGCTTCATCACCGCTGCTCTCATAGTCCTTAGAATCAGGACTAACTGGACACTGTGACAATCCATACTTTTGAAATTCATCATCATGCTCATCATCACTGTTGCTCTCATAGTCCTTAGAATTAGGACTAAGTGGACACTTTGACACTCCATTATTTTGAAATTTTCCATCATGCACCTCAAAACTGCTGCTCTCATAGTCTTCAGAATTAGGACTGAGTGGACATTGTGACACCCCATTCTTTTGAACTTCACCATCAAGCTCCTCATCACCGCTGCTTTCATAGTCCTTAGAATTTGGACTAAGCGGAATCTGTGACTCTTTAAATTCTCCATCCCCTCTTTCATCAGTGTTGCTCTCGTAGTCCTTAGAATCGGGACTAAGTGGAAGAATTGACTTTCTATTCATAGTGGAAGGATTCCCACTATATTCATCAATATGAATAGAGTTGTTACGCGATGAAGATGTTGATGGTGTATAAACCGAAACTTCACCATCAGAGCAATCCATCACTTTCAAATAGAAAATGTTGAATGACACAAATGGAGTCTCCTGAGCGTATTATATAGCTTAAAGAATGAAATATTCCCTCCAAAATTATTCCCTCCAAAAATTTTCGCGAAAATATTTCCCTCCAAAAATTTTCGCGAAAATATTTCCCTCCAAAAGTTTGTTAGATTTATTTACCTTTATTATTTTATTCTACAATTGATTGAAAAACATAAACTAATTATCCCACATTAATCGTATGGAAAAACATCTTCGTAATTTTACTTATATAATAAATTTCGCTATCACTATTACTCGCCTCACATCTAGGTTTTCTGAAATTCCTTGAAAGACTCGTGAATTTGTGGAGCAGCGATATTGCTAGAACAATATATACAACGAAGAATTGTCGCAATTGAAAGGTAAGTACAATTATTTTTTTGAAATTTTCATATTAAATTACGCTAATGAAAAATATATTTTTTTTTAAAACCGAAAATTTTCCAAGCCAATTTTTTTTTTTTATACCACATGGTGAATCGGTAACTGTGAATCGGGCTGGGTGGGGCGGGCGGGCCGGGTGGGCTGGGTGGGCCGGGCGGGCCGAGTGGGCTGGGCTGGGCTGGGCGGGGCGGGCCGGCTGGGCTGGGCTGGGCTGGGCGGGCCGGGTGGGCGGGCCGGGTGTGCCGGGTGGGCCCGGGTGGGCGGGCCGGGCAGGCCGTGTGGGCGGGCCGGGTGGGCCGGGTGGGCGGGCCGGGTGGGGAGGGCGGGCGGGGTGGGCGAGGGGGGTGGGCGCGGGGGGAGGGCGGGGTGGGCGGGGCGGGGGGGGGTGGCGGGCGGGTGTGTGGGAGGACGGGCGGGCGGGGGGTGGGCGGGGGGGGAGGGCGGGGTGGGCGGGGCGGGGGCCGTGTGTGGAGGGCGGGCGGGCGGGGGTGGGCGGGGGGGGAGGGCGGGGTGGGCGGGGCGGGTCGGGCGGGTGGGATGGGCGGCGGGGGGGGAGGGCGGGGTGGGCGGGGCGGGTCGGGCGGGTGGGATGGGCGCGCCCATCCCACCCGCCCGACCCGCCCCGCCCACCCCCGCCCGCCCGCCCTCCCCACACGGCCGTGTGGGGAGGGCGGGCGGGCGGGGGTGGGCGGGGAGGGAGGGCGGGGTGGGCGGGGCGGGTCGGGCGGGTGGGATGGGCGCGCCCATCCCACCCGCCCGCCCCGCCCCGCCCACCCCGCCCCCCCCCCCGCCCACCCCCGCCCGCCCGCCCTCCCACACCCCCGCCCACCCGGCCCTCCCCCACCCGGCCCGCCCGCCCTCCCCACCCGGCCCTCCCCCACCCGGCCCGCCCGCCCTCCCCACCCGGCCCTCCCCACCCGGCCCGCGCACCCCCTCGCCCGCCCTCCCGCCCTCCCCACCCAGCCCTCCCCACCCGGCCCGCGCACCCCCCTCGCCCGCCCTCCCCCACCCGGCCCGCCCGCCCTCCCCACCCGGCCCTCCCACCCGGCCCGCCCGCCCTCCCCACCCGGCCCTCCCCACCCGGCCCACCCACCCCCCTCGCCCGCCCTCCCCACCCGGCCCTCCCACCCGGCCCGCCCGCCCTCCCCACCCGGCCCTCCCACCCGGCCCGCCCGCCCTCCCCACCCGGCCCGCCCGCCCCACCCGCCCCACCCGGCCCGCCCACCCCACCCGCCCGCCCTCCCCACCCGGCCCGCCCGCCCTCCCCACCCGGCCCGCCCACCCCCGCCCCCCCTCCCCACCCGGCCGCCCTCCCCACCCGGCCCGCCCGCCCACCCCGGCCCGCCCGCCCTCCCCACCCGGCCCGCCCGCCCGCGCAGGGCCACCCCCGGGCCGCCCCGCCCCGCCCGAGGGCGGAGCGTCGATTCCGGGAATCGACGCTCCGCCCTCGGGCGGGGCGGGGCGGCCCGGGGGTGGCCCTGCGCGGGGGCGCCGCCCGCGCAGGGCCACCCCCGGGCCGCCCCGCCCCGCCCGAGGGCGGAGCGTCGATTCCGGGAATCGACGCTCCGCCCTCGGGCGGGGCGGGGCGGCCCAGGGGTGGCCCTGCGCGGGCGGCGCCGCCGGCGCAGGGCCACCCCCGGGCCGCCCCGCCCCGCCCGAGGGCGGAGCGTCGATTCCGGGAATCGACGCTCCGCCCTCGGGCGGGGCGGGGCGGCCCGGGGGTGGCCCTGCGCCGGCGGCGCCGCCCGCGCAGGGCCACCCCCGGGCCGCCCCGCCCCGCCCGAGGGCGGAGCGTCGATTCCGGGAATCGACGCTCCGCCCTCGGGCGGGGCGGGGCGGCCCGGGGGTGGCCCTGCGCGGGCGGGCGGGCCGGGGTGGGCGGGCGGGCCGGGTGGGGAGGGCGGCCGGGTGGGGAGGGGGGGCGGGGGTGGGCGGGCGGGGGGGGGAGGGCGGGCGGGCGGGTGGGGAGGGCGGGCGGGTGGGGTGGGCGGGCCGGGTGGGGCGGGTGGGGCGGGCGGGCCGGGTGGGGAGGGCGGGCGGGCCGGGTGGGAGGGCGGGCGGGCCGGGTGGGAGGGCCGGGTGGGGAGGGCGGGCGGGCCGGGTGGGAGGGCCGGGTGGGGGAGGGCGGGCGAGGGGGGTGGGCGGGCCGGGTGGGGAGGGCCGGGTGGGGAGGGCGGGCGGGCCGGGTGGGGAGGGCGGGCGGGCCGGGTGGGAGGGCCGGGTGGGGAGGGCGGGCGGGCCGGGTGGGGGAGGGCCGGGTGGGCGGGGGTGTGGGAGGGCGGGCGGGCGGGGGTGGGCGGGGGGGGAGGGCGGGGTGAGCGGGGCGGGGCGGGCGGGTGGGATGGGCGCGCCCATCCCACCCGCCCGACCCGCCCCGCCCACCCCGCCCTCCCCCCCCGCCCACCCCCGCCCGCCCGCCCTCCCCACACGGCCGTGTGGGGAGGGCGGGCGGGCGGGGGTGGGCGGGGGGGGAGGGCGGGGTGGGCGGGGCGGGTCGGGCGGGTGGGATGGGCGCGCCCATCCCACCCGCCCGACCCGCCCCGCCCACCCCGCCCTCCCCCCCCGCCCACCCCCGCCCGCCCGCCCTCCCCACACGGCCGCCCCGCCCACCCCGCCCTCCCCCCCCGCCCACCCCCGCCCGCCCGTCCTCCCACACACCCGCCCGCCCACCCCCCCCCGCCCCGCCCACCCCGCCCTCCCCCCGCGCCCACCCCCCCTCGCCCACCCCGCCCGCCCTCCCCACCCGGCCCGCCCACCCGGCCCACCCCGTCCACCCGGCCCGCCCACCCGGCCCGCCCGCCCGGCCCACCCGGCCCACCCACCCGGCCCGCCCGACCCGCCCACCCGGCCCGCCCGGCCCGCCCGCCCGGCCCACCCGGCCCACCCACCCGGCCCGCCCGCCCGGCCCACCCGGCCCACCCACCCGGCCCGCCCGACCCGCCCACCCGGCCCGCACGGCCCGCCCGCCCGGCCCACCCGGCCCGCCCACCCGGCCCGCACGGCCCGCCCACCCGGCCCGCACGGCCCGCCCACCCGGCTCACCCGGCCCACCCACCCGGCCCGCCCACACGGCCTGCCCGGCCCGCCCACCCGGCCGCACAGGGCCACCTCCGGGCCGCCCGCCCCGCCCAGCCCACCCCGCCCAGCCCCGCCTAGCAATTTTTTTTTTTACTGATTTAAGTGTTTTTTTTTTAGGAAAATGGCATCAAGAAAAATTTCTGTGAATCTTTCTGGAGCAAGGAGCCTTAAAGGTGTATCTTCAAAAAGCGTTGGTGAACGAACTCCACCTGAGCTCATACCTACAAAAAACGTTAGTGAACGAACTCCACCTGAGCTCATAGCTACAAATATGACAACTGTTTTAAATGATAAGAAGCTAATATCAGATTGGAAAAGTTCAAAAGAGGTGAAATTTCCATCAAGAGCCTGGTATGTGAAAGAAAGAGAGAGCACAACTGTGAATATATATCTATACATTGATACACGCAATAATACTGAAAATTTGGAGGTGATGGGAAAAGTCATGGATATGTGTTCGGTACCAAACACTGAAGTTGTTTACGTACTTACAAAAACTGCCAAGTCACATGAAAGGATTAAATACCGACTATCATATTCATTTTATGATAGGAGAGAGGTATCTACAAAGTTGTGTAAACAAATCGTAAATGATATGACACAAAACACGGTAAGTATTGTTATTTGTATTTTTATTTTGCGTTTTGAAAATGTCTCGCTATATTTTTTAACTTTGATTATATTAACATATGATATTTTGTTTGGCAGAATTTTGTTGAAAGCTGTTCAATTATGGTGGGAGGCATTCATTACATAGAGAATGATATCATGAACGTTGTCAGCCATTTTTACTCAGTGTCAGAGGAAGATATGCAAAACATGGAAAATGTAGTAATTGATGATGCTACAAAACTACATCCAAAGAATCAGAAAAAAAGGCATCTGGTGGATAAATCTAGCAAGGGTAAACAAGTTACTTTTGAAGACGATGAAGTTGACAATGAAGCATATGTTGCCATTACTGAAGATGACATTGAAATTGTGGAAGGTCGTAAAAGACCAAAAGTAACAATGGCCAAGAATAGATCTCTTCAGAATGTTAAGACGAAAAAAAGTAGAGTTGAAGATCTTGAAGTAGTCATTACCAGCAGTCAAGAACCTAGTGAAACTTCAAAAGAAAGCAGAGAAATCATTACACCAGGAGCTGATTTAGGTGATGGCATTATCAAAACAAAACAAAATGCCATTCGACAGAATATGACAAAGAGAAACCTAGTTGATGGTGGTCGTACATTTCAGTTAAATGTGACACAAACCTATAAGGCAAGTGAAGGACAATGCCAATATCAAGTCAGAAAGCCGCACCATCTGCATGTTCACAACTTGAAGACATTGATGAGGTACAATCCATATGCTCATGTGGTTAGTTATGTGCTTCTTGTTGATCCACTTCAAGTTCCCAACAAAGAAGCATTTGATAAGTCAAAATGTTTTGAATACAATTATTATGTGCTTGGGGGGAACCATTCTGTTGAAGCTCAAAGACAATTGATGGAGGAATATCCTAATAACCCACGTTTTGAAACGATGAAATGTATCATTTATGCTGGTTTAAATGAAACAGAAGCAAAGCTAGTGGCATGGGATCATAATTCAGATAATGAATATAGGATGTCTATGACTTTGGTCCAAAAGGTTAGATTTATTCATAGTGAATTCCTAGAAAAATGTGGTGGGGATAAGATCAATATTACTACAGATTTCCGAAAGGAATGTTGTATGGAAATAGGCTATCAAATCGAAGATAAAGGCAATTCAAAAAATGGAAAAGACAACAGATCTAGCGATTTATTCAGAGGTGTTGATAACATTTTCCAATTGGCATTTAGAACTGGAGATATTTGGAATTTGATTGATGACATTTTTAGCATGTGGGAAGACATTGGCATTAAAAACCAGAAGGTCAGAAAGTCTAAGCCATTGATATGTACCAACAATAAATCAGCGCCTGAACTGAAGCAACTTCCAGACGATATGACCATCACGCCTTGGAGGGCGATGCAAGGAGTGAAAGATGAAAAAATTGTCAAAACAATATTATCTCGTGTGAAGTCGGGGGAATTATCATTGGAAGAAATGTCTGAAGAATTTCAAAAGTAAGTTTGCTGAATTATTTTTACTTATTTCCAGGATTATAGTTATCTTTTAACTAAAACATGGTTATTGGTAGTATTCGTTATACATATCAGTATATTAACTTTTTCTTTATCTATGCAGTCACAAAGTATACATGAAAATTCAGGAACAAATGGTTAAATTGTTGAATGAAGATAGTTGGGATGATGTTGTACGCAACTATCCAGATTCAAGTTCTACATCAACATTGAAAGCTTTTTATCTTGCATTTAAAAAGGTAACTTGATTTATACATTTAGTTTTAATCATCTGTGTACTATTTTTAATTTAAATTAAAACTTACACATACATTTGTTTGTTTGGTAAAAGATGAGGAAAGAAGATAATGGAGCACCAGACAGTTTCAAGACTTTTATTGAAAAAATAAAGATTGAAAGACTGAGAAAGCAACGTATTAAGAATGTTGAACTTGATCCAACTCTTAATCATTTCATTTGGAATGGGCTAGACACTATTCAATATCAAGTAATACAAGGCGACTGTGAAGACATTACGAAACTCATACCAAAAAGGGATTATGCCCTTGTTATTGCAGATATTCCCCATGGTTTCAATATTCCAAACATTTGCTATGATAATGACCCTTATACTTATCAAGCTTTTAATAAAGTGGTGGCGGGATTTAAGGAAGTGACGTCATCACCATTATGGAGATTTGTGACATTTCATTCAGACACACAGTTGGCAATGTTATTGTCAAGCTTCAAGGGGAAAACAAATTCAAGGATGCAGCTTACATGGTAAGATGTTTAAAGGTATATTTGATTAATGTTGAAAAATTAATTTATGTACAAGTTAATTGAAATTTTACTATTTTATGTTACAGGCAAAAGTCAAATCTTCTTGACAATGAAGATCAACAATTTATAAATGACTGTGAGTTCATTCATATTGATAGTTGGGCAAAAGATGATAGCCATATGTCTATGATTTTTAATCGGGTGGACAAAAAGAGTCATAGCCAAATACTGTCTTATGATGCTGTTGTGAGAAAACTAACATATGAAGACAAAGAAATGAAAGGAGAGATAGTTAACATTTATCAGAAACCACAATTATTGATTAACTATCTTATAGACATATGTTCAAATGAAGGAGATTGGGTTCTGGATTTATTTTCTGGCTCAGGTACGTTTTGCCACATGGAATTGAATTTCAATATGTTCTTTTTTTTAATTAATATGTCATTGTACTAATTTACTTCATTATTTTTTTGTGCTTGATAATTAGGTACAACACTAGCATGCTGCCTTCAAAAAGGAAGAAATTGCATTGCAATTGAGAAAGATCCATTACAATGCAATTTCATTCAGCAAAGAATTAATGCTCTCCAATTTCTTCCAGATGCAATGCAAGAAATTGGGTTGAAGAAAGGGGACTTTAGTGAATCACGTGTGGCAAAAAAGGCAAAGGAACCCCAACCACCATTACATGGAATGTATGGAAAGACACATATTGGGGGATTTGCAGACATGAAAGACCCATTAGAAGAGGAAAATGAGCAAAATGAGCAAAATGAAACAGAAAATATTGTGGAAGAGGACAATGATGAAACTCTAGAGGACGAAGAGTTTGGATTACGTGACATTCTTGATTAAATTTAAGTTGTGCTTGTAACTCAAGCTTTGCAATGTTTTGACTTTGACATTTTATGAGAAGAATAAACACTCAATTAGGGTTGTTATACGTTCAATATTGGTAATATGTGATTTTTGCATTGATTTTTAAGTTAATCATTTTTTTTGAAAAAAAAGTAGTTATTATTATCCTTTTGACATGAAATTCATAAAAAAAACTATTATTTGACCATTTTTAGTTAATATTTTTGTATAAAATTTGTGATTTTGACATGTTAATTCTAGCAAAAAATTATCAAAACGTTTAGTTTTTTTGTTATATTTATGTTAAAAATGGTTATTTTTTATGTCCATTGTTAAAAAATGTTGTTTTTTAGAAACAATTATTTCATGTCGATTGAAAAATTAGTTAAGGGGGTTGAAAAGATGTCTAAATATGTAGATTATCTAAAATTCAAACTATCGACTTTATAATTTAAAAATGCAAAACAATAAAAAGGCCACTAAAAAAAAATAAAAATTAAGATAGAGAACAAGAAAATATGAATACAATGACGACTTCAAAAACTAACAAATTTAGAAAAAAAAAATTTACATTTCACACACTAGAAAATTTAAAGTCAAAAAATAGGTCTTTTAAAAAAAGGGTGTGATGCAGAATACACACTTTTTAAAATCAGGATGAAAATCACTACCATTCACCGAGCCTCACCCACTTAATGCACATGAAAAAAATTAAAGTTCCAAAAAACATGTTCTTAAAAAAACATGTGTATTCTGCATCAACACTTTTGCAAATCGGGTCATTTTTTTGCCACCTCTACAAAACGGGTAACAGTATCAGTTCCCGTTTCAAAGTTTACATTGTTTTGATGGGAGAAGTATGCTCAGGGAAGAGGAAGCGCAAGTGGCTTCAAGATACATTACATGAGGCCACATCAGTCGCTGGCCAAAGAGGTAGGTTAGAGAGAGTAAACCACCTGAGCGGTTATGTAGTTACATGGCATTGGTAACAAGCATTGTTGACTCCGAGCCTTCTAGTTATGAGGAAGTTGCCAGCCAGTAGGTCTGGAGAGAGGACATGGTGGAGGAGTATTCTTCTATTATGAAGAACGATGTTTGGGAGGTAGTGCCAAGGCCTGAAGGTAAATAAGTTGTTACTTCCAGATGGCTCTACAAGATAAAGCATGATGCAGATGGCAACATTGAGAAGTTCAAGGCTCGATTTGTGGCGAGAGGGTTCTCACAGGTAGAGGGAGTTGACTATGAGGAGACCTTCACTCCTGTAGCTCGATATACATCTATTCGCTCCATTATATCGATTGCAATAGAGATGAGTTGGAAGATCCATTAGATGTTTGTGAAGACCACATTTCTCAATGGCTTCATTCAGGAGGAGGTTTATATTGAGTAGCCGTAGGGCTTTGAGGTGCATGGGAAGGAGTCCCATGTATGCAGATGGAAAAAGGCACTCTATGGCTTGAAGAAATCTCCTAGAGCTTGGTACTCGAGGATTGATACATACTTGCAGAAGTTGGGTTTCACAAAGAGTGAGGCTGATCCAAACCTATACTTCATTGTGGTGGGTGAGGAGCCTCTCATTCTGGTGTTGTATGTTGATGACTTGATCATCACTAATGTAGAGAGACTCATTGAGGGCTACAAGAGAGATCTTTCTTTAGAGTTTGAGATGAAGGATATCAACTTGATGCATTATTTTCTGGGATTGGAGGTGTGGCAAGAGGAGGGGAATTTCTTCTTAGGACAAGGGAAGTACATTGTGGATATTCTTAGCGGATTTCACATGGAGGAATTCAAACCCATGTCTACACCTATGATCACTAACTCGAAGAAGCTTCATTCTTCTGATTCTTAGTTGGTGGATCCTACTCTATACAGACAGATGATTGGTTGTTTGATGTATTTGGTCAACACGCGACCAGATATATGTTTTGCAGCTAATGTGTGAGCCCAATAGAGTGCATTTGGGGGCTGCAAAACACATTCTTCGTTACTTGCAGGGGACAATGGATTTTGGTTTGGATTATATACAGGGTGATGGAGTGAGACTGGCAGGGTACATGGATTCAAATTGGGCAGGTTGTGCTTTAGATAGGAATATTATGTTTAGGTGTTGTTTTGGGTTGGATTTGACAGTTGTGTTGTGGATCAGCCAGAAATAATAGTCAGTTGCATTGAGCTCAGCTGAGGCAAAGTATATGGTTGTTAGTTTGGCTAGTTGTGAGGCCATATGGCTTCGCAAAATGTTGTTTGGTCTGTTTGGTCAGACATTGAGACCTTTAGTAATTTACTACAATAATCAGAGTTGCATAAAACTCACGGAGAATCCAGTTTTCATGACAGGTAAAAGCATATTGAGATCAAGTATCACTTCATTAGAGACTATGTCCAAAACAGAGCTGCCAAGCTTGAGTACATTTCGAGAAATGAGTAGGTAGCGAACATTTTCACCAAAGCCTTACCACAGGGCAAGCATGTCTACTTCATGACAAGATGGGAGTGGTGAGGAACACTTTCCTCGGTAAGAGGGAGTGTTAAAATTTGGGTACCAGAAGAGCCTAGGGAAAAGTGTCCAAATTTATTTTTACTTTTCTCCTAAAGTGACTTTATAAGTGGTATAGTCAATTTAATTTAAAAGTGACTTTATAAGTGGTAAAGTTACATTCTAATTTAAAAGTGACTTTATAAGTGGTAAAGTTACATTCTAATTTAAGACTTTATTAAAGTCAATGAAGAATTAGAAAGTGAAAAAGTGATTATGGAAATGAAAGGCTAAGTGGGTCTTTATTTAAGTGGGTGAGTTAAAAAAATATAAAGTGAGAATTAAATGCACATTTATTCTCATCCCTAGATCTAAATGAATCTCAACCATTAGATCTTAGGGTAACCCAAAAGGTCATTTAGAGAGTTAAAAGGAGAAGAGAAGAGGAAGAGATCAATTCATTCTTTCATGAGTATTTGAGAGAAAGAGAAGAGAGAACAAGGAGAAAATTTCTGAGCAGTGAGGAAGTGAAGGAGAGAAGTAAGAAGACATTTCAACAAATCCGGAAGTGGCATTTATTGGCATGCATCCCAAGGAAAAATCGTACAACAGGGAAAAAAGGCACATAAATCGAGGAATAGGGGCAGCAACAAGGGCACCAATTTCGAGGTAGTCATACTACTAAAATCTATACGGTCTATACAGTCCATACATCAAGTTTTGGGCACATTCTTTGAGGCAGGACATACAAAATTTAATGTTGTTTTATTGCTGGAAAAATTTTGTTTTTCCTGTTTGCTGATGGGCATGATTTTCGAGGAAGAGTGAAAGTACGAAAATCGAGATAAATTGTAATTTGGGTTGCTGGAATTTTTACTGTGTATTTCAATTTCTCTGTAATAGCATTTTCAGAAATAAATAAGAGCTCTCAAACTTTTTTCCCCAAGAGTTGTAGGGGGTTTTTCTAGGGTCACATTGACCAAAATTCACTGTGTTATTTTCTGTGTGTGCTGTCATAATTTCGTTGTGTTTTATTTTTGCAATTTTAGCAGTTGTGAAATATCTAAATTTTTGTTTTCAAAAAAATATTGTCATTTCTAGATTTTAGAATTTTTATCATACTTGGATTTAAAACTAAATGCATGGAGTGATAAGGAAACCTAATAACTGGAGTGGCGGTTGAAATTTCTTCAAAAAAATTGAAAGGGAAAATAGGACCACGCTACCAAAATCAGGGTTTCCCAAGTAGTGTCTTTCCTAATGCCATAGGCCTATAGGTGAGATCCCACAAGACTAGGATTGGAGATTAACTCCCCATTTAAGGCAAGGGAACAAAACCATGGTTAAAGTCCTTCCTTCTTCCTGTGAAATTTGTAACTATGGTCAGTCTTCATAATGTACATTTGGTCACTTGATGTAATTATATTTATCATTGTAAAGCATATTTATAAATGCTTAAGTCAAAGGAAAATCTATTTTTGAGTCAAATTCCCATTGCAACTTTTAAACGATGAAAATTTGAAATTTTTAAAATTGTAATTTTTGTCTCCAAAAGTGACAAGTCGGCTTCCCACCAAGTCAATTTAGCCTTGGCCAAGAGACATGTCCACTCACCCAAGACAAACTACTATATAAAGGCAGCTCGAGTTTCTCATTTGGGCAATTCACATTCCTCTCACAAGACTGTTTCTAAGCAAGTGAGCGAAAGATAAGAAGGACAAAGAAGGATGAAAAAGAAGGACAAGTTACCTCTCTCCTCTTTCTCTAGCAACTCGCACATGTGAAGTGATCTCTCTCTCTTTGTGGTTCTTACTTTTTCTCAGGCAACTATTATAGGGGACCGAAATTTTTTGGGTTATTGGGGAAACTGCTGCAAGGCCGAAATTCTAGGGCAATTGGATATTCAAGACGACTGAAATTTTGACAATACAAGATCAAGAGAAAAGTGCAAGATCAATTTGGGTGACTTGGAGGAGAAGAGCAGGTTTGACCATAGGTCTAGGTGTGTCTCTTAATGAACAAGAAGAATTTCTCTATTGAAAAGGTTTTTGGGTTTTTCCCTATAGTGGGGTTTCCCAAGGTAAATCTTGTCTCTCTTTTGTGCATTGTGATCTCTATTGTTCTATTGTTCTTTATAGTTGAATTTCTAAAGTATAATTTTTGAATGATATATTGGAATAAGTTAAAAGAATATCTACATCAAAAGTAATTATCAAAATTTTAGAATTATTGTGCTAATGCAAATTGCTCTAGAAAATCAACACTTACAAGTCATCTAATAATCCATGCCAAAAATGCCCAACTATATGTTGAAAATAGTAGCGAGGAAGGTCCTTCTTTGACTTGTGCCTTACTCAAAGAGACCAAGAAGCAGTTTTCCTTAGCATGCATGAGTTCTTAAAATTTAGGACGAGTTCCTAAAATTTAGGACAAATTCCTAAAAGTTAGGACAATTCATGAAGCAATTCGACTGATGCACTGGAGTGGGAGGCTTAGTTGTTGTCTTCTAGTGCGAGTTATCTTTGGAAAAAGACAAGAAAGTGAGTCTCAATTTCTAAATTTGGGCAAGATAAGTTACATGAGTCGGTTAGACTTAGTTAACTCAATCAATCACTAGTTCGATTTCCAGAAATAATAACTTGCCAAATTTAGCCTATTCAAAAAGCTTATAAGGAGGACCAAGGCACAGAATTATTCAATTGTTTTGTGAGCATGAGTTGGTGAGACAAGGCAATAGAGAGCACGAGTTTGTGCAGGAGCTTGTGGTGGGAAGGGCAGATTGATAGAGGAGAATTCCTTGAGGAATGCACTAGAATTTAGGAGTAATTCCTAAATAATAGGAGCCTCTATTGCACTAGGATTTAGGAGAAATTAACGCAAGGAAATAGGAGCTTAGCCAGGCAAGGAAAGGAAGAAGCAGGATCAACATTCTTGCAAGGTGTTTCAAGCTAAGGACTAGCAGGGAGAATAAGTTGTTTTCTCTATTGAAACAGGACTGTGTTGTAAGAGATCCATTGCTCTAAATTTCTATCAATAAAATTCTCAATCAAGAAAAGGGATTTCCCAGTTGGGTTCCTTAGAAAAATTGTGTTTTTTATATTGTGTGACTGTGTTTATTTCTATTCCTATTCTGCTGAAAATTAAGTAGAGAAAATTTGTGTCTTGGGTTACAAGTTAGTTTTAGATTTGTTATTTCAACTAGATCAAAATTGTCGTCGATTTTCTACATGGTATTAGAGCAAGGAACAAAATAAAAGACCAGCACAATGTGATTCATACATCTAAGAGCAAACATAAAAAGGAGAATCTCTTTAAAATAGCCACAACCTCAACAAGCCTAGCAAAGTGGAGAAGAAGACATGTTTTGGTTCGTTCTTCTTGTGATTGTTTAAGTTGAGTTTGGGAGGAATAATCAGCTTGGAAGAGGGGCATTCTATCAAAAGTTTGGTGCTAGCATTGTGGTGCTATTTATCTGTACAACAAGTTGAATATCTCTGTGGCTTTATAGGAGAGGTCAAGCCATAGTTTAGGGTTAGTTTTTGGTTGCAAAAGTGTTGGAACAACAATTCAAAAGTGGTCAGGTAACAACGTAGGAAAGGAGGAGTTGTGGGAAGGAATAGCACAAATTTTTGAGGTGTTTTGGACTAGGTTTGGAGAGTTGATGTGGACAATCAGCAAGCCCTAACCAGAGGGTTGAAACTATAGACATAAGTGCACAAGCCAAGACCTAGAGAAGCAGAATTCTGCTAGCTAAGGTATGTAGAATGATGTTCTCAAGTTGATGTTTTGCTAAGTCGGTGAGAGTTTAGGATTGGGATAGAGTAGGTGGCAGCATAAGAGCATATTGGAGAGCAGCTAGAAGATGTATATTTAGCCCTAAGTTCAATCCTTGTGAAGGACTACAAGATTGATAGGAGAGGCAGAATTATTCGAGCTCTAAGTATAGTTTCTTGTGAAGGATTACAAGGTTGTTAGTGGGCAGGTGTTGGAGAGCTCTCTAGG
Organism: Pinus tabuliformis; assembly: GCA_031772625.1. NCBI lineage: Eukaryota > Viridiplantae > Streptophyta > Pinopsida > Pinales > Pinaceae > Pinus > Pinus tabuliformis. The sequence continues at coordinate 333,386,912 of CM062806.1, read as the reverse complement.
CAGTTGGATGATGTACCAAGGACTAAGAGTTGATCATTGTCTAGAGGAAGCATCAAACTTCATCGCTTAGAAAGGAAATATTATGAGAGTGTTGGAGGATAATGGTGTGGAAGAATTCATGAAGCAGGCTATCCCACCACCACAAGATGCCCAACAATTGGCCCAGCATACTGAAAATGATGTCAAGGAAAAGAGGATTATTCTAGAAGGGGTCAAAGAGCATATAGTGCCTCATATCCATGAGAAGAATACAACTTATGAGATGCATAAAGTCATCACAAAGTTATATCAGACTGCCAATGATATCAGGAAGCTTGCTCATAAGGAGAAGCTAAGGAGTATCTGAATGAAACAAGGTGAGCCCATTATCACATATCTTACTAGATTCACTCAAGTACAAGATGAACTAGGTGGTGTGGGTGAAGTTGTATTTGATCATGACCTTGTGAGTCTTGCCTTACTTGGACTTCACAAGTCTTGGAAAGGGTTCCAGGATGTTGTTAGTGGGAGAGAGAAATTTCCCAATTGGGAAAGGTTTTGGACTGACTGCATACAGGAAGAGATACGAAGAGGAACCATAGTAGAAAGATCAGTCAGGATTGAGGACAAGGAGAATTTTTCTCTTGTAGGTAAAGCCAAGGACAAGAAGGGCCAGGGAGAGACTGAGTCCAGCCAGAACGGCAAGAAGAAGGATCTAAGCAAGATCAAGTGCTTCCATTTCCATGAATTTGGGCACTATGTCACTAAGAGTCCTAAGCAGAAGAGGGAGTCCAGTAATGATCATGTTGCTGCATCAGCGGAGGTAGATGCATTTTTTGCCCAATTCGAGAAAGATTTCTCAATGATTGCTTGCATGGAAAGCTCAGTAGATAGTACTATATGGTATATTGATTTAGGAGCATCCTTCCACATGACTAGGAACAAGAATAGTTTTAGCCACCTGAAGGAGAAGGACATGTAGTTTCAAATTGATCTAGGAGATGAAGGTCAGTTTGAAGCTAGAGGGGTTGGTATTATCAATTTTCAGAGGGATTCAAGTAATCCTCTTCATCTTAGAGATGTTCTCTATGTTCCAAGATTAAGGCAGAATCTTGTTTCAGTAGCTACCCTTGAGGACAATGGATATGATATCCTCCTCACTAGAGGTAAAGCGTACCTCTAGTACTTAGCTTCCGGATGTAAGAAGGAGATAGGCGTGAGGGTGAAGAATCTCTACAAGTTGCACATAGATATAAGTGCAGCCTTGAGTTGCAAGGCAGGGAGTTCTCCGAGTAGAGAAGTGGTGATTGAGCGAGAGAAGGATAGAGCTCTCAAGATGGAGCCTCAGCCAGTATCTTAGTTTGAGTCTAAGATAGTTGGCAGTTGGGCTGACTAGTAGGATGATGAGGAGCATAGCCCAGGGCAAGTGGAGGCAACCACTCAGTCAGAGACTTCTAGTATAGGGAGAGTTTAAGCCAAGTGGGTAGAGGATTTGGTTAAGGGAGATCAAAAGAGAGTTGGATCTTCCAGTATCACTTCCAGCGAAAGGAAGCATCCATAGAGTTACACAGGGTACATGGCACTTGTGATTAAAGTGGCGGACTCATAGAGCATGGTGGGAAAGAACAGGTCTTCAAAGTAGGTTCTGCAGAAGAAATCAAGGAAGTCTTCTAATTTATAGGGAGCAGTTGCAACAACGGATAACATGGTAGTGTTGGAGACAAATTCAGGGGGACTAGGTTCTTCTAGAAGAACCTTCCTCACTAAGAGAGACTGTTGAAAATAGTAGCGATAAAGATCCTTCTTTGACTTGTGCCTTAGTCAAAGAGACCAAGAAGCAATTTTTATTAACATGCACAAGTTCCTAAAATTTAGGACAAATTCCTAAAATATTGGATGAATTCCTTGTTGATTTTTGGGTAGCATCAGATGTGCTCTAGCTCCGAAATTTTGTGGAGGGGCTAGAACATGAGATCTCCAAGACCCAAAAATCGTTTGGAGAAATTCCAGTCGGATTTTATTTTATTAAAATAATTAATATTTTTAATGTGGTTTCTAAGTCTAAACTTAGGAAAATTAAAATATTAATGGGTATTAATGAAATTATGGGTGAGAAGCTTCTAAGAGATGAGGATTCAAGTCTAATTTAATCTTAGTCATTGATTAGATACTTAATCTCGGCCTTTTATTTCTTAACAGGAAAACTATAAATGGAGGCTTGTGGTCAATTGGAGAACACACACAAAGAGATAGAGAAAATCAATTTTATGAGGTTAGAAGTTCTCAGGAGGGAAATCGATTACGGAGATCTTGTAGCTGAGGGGCATTGATAGTTCAGGTATACAGATAGAGAGGCAGAGAGAAACTTGTGGAGGTAGTGCAGTAGCCGAGAGAGCTGACACTGGGTCAGTCTGGGCCCACGCAGCCTTGACGCAGAGCTAGGAGGGCCAGTGTAGAGGAAGAGCTGCCTTCCATGCAGAAAGCCAGGGAATAGCCAAAAATTGTTGGAACAATCGGGAAAGCTGAAGCAGTGGGTAGAAATGCTAACACAGAGCTGACACAGAGCCTCAGAGAGCTCCATGCAAGCCCACACAGTTACTCTAAAGGGGCAACGAAGTTGTAGCCAGGGCTAGCAATGTTTGTTGCCAGATCAACCAGGTTTTTCTAGGTGAAGTGAGGTAAAACTCACTCAAGTTCACCACCATTGTATTTCTATATCACTAGTTTGCTGGGAGGGCAACCAGCATTTGTATTCAAAACTTCTGCTTAATAATAAAAAACCCTCAGAGTTGTTGCAATGGTTTTCCGGCATTGGGTTTTTCTAGGGACGTTTAGTCCAAAAATAAGTTTGTCCTTGGGATGATTGTCTCATTTATTTTTCAGTTCTTGATTTGTATAGTGGTGTAGGTTGTAGTGTATTTACATTAACATTTTTTGAAAATAACTTGTTAAATGAAGAATACAAATTGGTGATGTAAATCAGTTTTCAGCAATATGCTTTTTGGTTTGTTAGATTCAAAAAATTTCACATGGTATCAGAGTGATTGCAGATCAAGGAGGATTGAAACCATCGATGATAGAAGAGAAGAAAATCTATGTACAAAGGTAGTTGTCCCAAGAGACGATGCAGTTTCTGGCTGAGAGAGCAGAGGAGGGGTGATGCAGTCACCAAGGGAGGCTCACGCAAAGCCTGCGTTAGCCTGATTGGGTGAAATTTTTGTTGCAGAGGGTAAAATAGTAGTTACTGGGCCAGCGCAGAGATTGTTGAGTCTCGTTTTTCCGGTTGCCGTGGCTAGAGGTGCAGCGTAGATTTCATCTGGAGTTGTTGGTGGGGTACTAATTTTGTTGGTGTAGAACTATACCTAGTGGGGCAGAAGAAAAATAGAGGGAATCAGTTCCTTAGAAGATTTCTTGCCAAGAAATCTAGATCCAGTGTTGAAAAACAACAAAGAGAGATCAGAGACGGGTGGTTCGAAAGTGGTGGGCAGAAGGATTTCCATGAAGGAAATAAAAATTCAGAGGGATCTTGTTCCTTAGAGGATTTCTAGTGCCAAAGAAATCCAGATCCGAGTTTTACTGGGGCAACAGTGAAAGAGGGAGGAGAACCAGTTCATTTGAGTAGAGATGGTAGTCAAAGGACTGAGGGATCAAGACAGGTTGGATGGAGCATCCAACTTCGTCATTTGGAAGGCCAGGATCCTGGTAGTTTTGGATAAAAATTGCATCAAGGATTATGTCTTGAAGACGGTTGTTGTTCTGGTTGATGTTGATCCTCTCAAGAAGTACGAGGAGTCTCAAGCTAAAGCGAAGTGCGTGATCTTGGATGGGGTTAAGGATCATGTGATCCCACATATTGCTGAGAAGGGAAATGTGGTAGGCCTTGACCACATTGTACGAGGGAACTTCCTTTCAGTGGCAGATGTTGTTGAGAGTCAACTGAGAAAGTTTCAGATGCAGAAGGGAGAAGAAATTGATCCCTTCCTTCTCAAGTTGCAAGGGATCCATGACCAGCTAACTTCCATAGGGGCTACACTAGATCTTGAATTTATGGTTAGGATTATGCTAAATGCAAATGCTGAAGATTGGGAAACATTTGTCCAAAGGATCTTGGTCAGGGCTTCTCTTCCCAATTGGGAGGAGATGTGGGCAGCTCTTCAACAAGAAGAGATCAGACGGTTGAACATGGTGGGAAGTAGCAGCAAAGGGATCAGAGTCAAGAAGGAGGAAGATGAGGATGCAACTCTTGCATCAGCGAGACAACAAGGGTAGCAGAAGAGGAAGAAAAAGGACATATCGAAAGTCAGATGCTTAAAATGTCGAGAAATGGGTCATTTCGCCACACAGTGCCCTCGGAAAAAGGGCAAAGAAGAGAAGTCTAACCCAAAGGTTTCTCCAACGAAAGCTAATAGAGAGGAAAACGATGAGGATTGTGCCATGAGTGCTAATGCACCTCTAGAGAAGACGTGGGGCAATGTTGAGATGTAGTCAGGAGGACTACACTGGGGCAGGATCATTGAGGTGCCCAAACTCTTGGATCACATACAGCTACAGGAGCCCTTAATGATAGTAATAGAATGATGAGAGTCAGTTGGTGCGAGGGATGATGGAGTGTTAAACACACATGGGCAGAAATATAATATGAAAGATAAAACGTGAGAGTACAATTTTTATTAACAAGAGATATACATTTATAGTACATTATGTGACCGTTGGGTTCCACATCCCAAGGTCTCTTAGACTCCTTTTGTCTATTCGGCTTCCACACTAACCCATTGAGGATTAGGTGTATGAGTCCAAGAAGAGATTTGTAATACAAAATGTGCAAAAATGCATGGCAGCACTAGGTTGAATGTGCTCTTTGAAATGTTGGTATAAAGGGCGGTGGTTTAAGGATGACCACCAACACTAGAATGCTTAGTGCAGTTCCCGGAACTCTTCCAAAACTGGCAAGAAGCTGAAGTCTTCTGCTAGAGGAAGTGCTCCTATTGTTTTGAAGAGGGAAACCTTCAACCAATAAATGGAGGTCTCATCCCGCATAAAAGGGAGAACCTCAACTGAAAAGGGAAGTCTCAACCTGTGATGGTTTAAGGATGACCAAAAGCTCTAGAATGATTAATACAATTCCTAGAACTCTTCCAAATCTGGCAAGAAGCTGGTGTCTTCTGCTAGAGGAAGTTTCCTCAATTTTGTTCCTGGAATTCTTCGGAAACTGGCAAGAAGCTGAAGTCTTCTGCTAGAGGAAGTGTCCCAGATTACCAACTGAAGGCATTTTCATGGGCATCTTTGTCTCTGGATACAACTCTGAAACTGGTGTGGTAGGTTGTGGCTCAGGCTCGCTTGATGTGACTTTCAAGCTTGTAGATGACCATCATTCCCCCCCTGTCAGATACAAGGTGAGATGATGGAGAAAACGCAACTGCAAGATTGTTCAATACTCTGGAACAGGTTTTGACATGTGATTGGAATATCTTCTTGGCTGTTGATGCCCATTGCCAAGAAGCGATCCATCCAAGATGAATCTTTGTTCTTGCAAGATGTTTATTTCTGAAGCATCTGTGTGAAGAATGGGTGGTTTTATGACAATGCTTACATGGATGAAGATCAAAACAATGATCTTCCAAATGGCCAACTCAGTCACAGTGTTGGCATTTCACAATCTGTTGTTGTTGTTGTTGCTGTGGAAGAGGGGCAGAGTCTGGAATAGCTGGAGGTGAACTGTCATGAGGAGTAGGTGAACTGTCATGAATGAATCCAACACTCTGAAACTGGATGGGCTTGGTGTAGTCTGGAATATGAAAGGACAAGTCCTTGTCATATCCAAGACCAGTTCTGTGCTTTTTGTGGACAAGCTGTTCCCAAGGTCTGATGATGGGCTTGGGAAGTGCAGACTGAGTTTCTGCATCTGCATGTACAACTGCTGCTTTATTGGGTACTAAATCTGAACCAACTGTAACATTATTGACTTGCTTCTGATGGGTTGCAGTCTCAATGTTCTGAACAGAAACATGTTCAGAATGACTCCTCTGTTTTAATTCTTCTTGCTGTAGCTGAGATTCAAGCTGCAAAAAATTGATCTTGTCCTGTGCATTTTGTATATAGACTTGAATGTCTGCGAGAGAAACTTTACTAAATTTTAATGGATCATGAGTAGTAGACAATATCAGAGTTTTGAGGAACTCTAATACTTCATTGATTCTGGCCATTTTCTCCAATGTTAAACTTACACTTTAAGCCAACTATGAACCGATGTCACTACAAGGTATTCTCAAAGTTTGTTTTCTCAGAAAACTACAACAATCAAATGAGATTATTCCTTGAGGAATGAATCAAAAGCTGGATTTTAACTCTACTTATTCTTCAAATCCACACACAATGATGGTTGGTTGCATTCATATACAAGGAAAGTATATTGTGCATTCCCAAACAATGAAACTCAAATGCTACAACAAATAAAATACTTGTTTTTCCACTTAGAAATATATATAAGCAAGGATGCAAGCTTTACATAGATATCTATTCAAGAAATACAATGTATTTTATCACTTTTACACCCAAGGTTCAATGAGGAACTTCCATCACAACACTGGTAGAGGGCATCCTAGGTACTTTTTCATTTGGCAGGAGTACTGTTTGGCATGATATAGCGCCTCATAAAACTGGGGCAAGCCGTCGAGTCACAAGTTAACACAGTTACAACAACAAATTCCAACAAACCTCTTTTATCATCACCAGCATTGGACGAAGTAAACTTGTCCTTTTTCCCTCTAGTATACCACTGTAAAATACCACTGGGTAAAATACCTATATTTAATTAATTCGAATCAGCACTAGCATACCATTATTTGGAGAGACAGATTCTGAACTTTATTTGAGCAAATTGTAGGGGATACAATTTGGGGTATAACACCAGAGAGGAGCTGACATGCAAGATATGATCCCTATTTAATTTGTCCTTTGTTGAATATCTGATCTTGGAAGCATTTGGAAAACATATCATATGCCATCACATGGAACACATAAGGATGTTTATAGAAAAACCCACAACAAGCTTTGACACCAACGATGATTGGGCGATCTCCTTTGGAATTAATACAGTAAGCTGCACTCAAAATAACTTGATCTCCTAGATTTAAAGGGTTGGAGCTTATTAGGAGTCAATAGACGAGTGGTTCAAGCCTCCCTTCAATTCATTCAACATGCAATGATTTAGCCAGAGCGCATAAGTTCCCGCGTGTTAGATCACTAAGATAGCATAAGAGATTTAACATGTTGTTTTTAGCTTAATAACAGTCGGCCACCCTATGCAGCTGTAGCTTGACTTTTCGGAAATCGTGCTCATGCAGCGATTAGTCCATCGCTTTACCAGATGGAAAATTCTTAGTTCCACAAGTGCATAATCGATCTTTGTACTGGATTCTTTAATCTGACTCGGTGGTTGTAATAGAAGGAATCTTAGTCTTTATAATCACATTTCCCCGATCTACAATCTAGGAAAGGGATTCAATCTGGTTGTTGAGTCGAACGCCTTTTGCTACCTTGATTAACTCCTCGATTAAACTGTTCCTTTGGCCACCAGCACTGACCCCTTCCATTTTGAAATGTCAATGAAAGACAATATTTATTGATATATCTTCAGCAAAACCACAATGAAACTCAAAAGACAATCGATACATCTTCAGCAAAACCGCACTGAAATTCGAAATACAGTCGATACATCTTCAGCAAAACTGCACCGAAACCATGTTGAGCAGCCAATCCGAGTTCTCCAACAAACGTACAGTATAAATGCACCAAACAGGAATTAAACAACGAATGGTAGATAAGCTCAACGAATCGACCAACGTACATATAAACTCAATGAACTAGCACAAAGAATGGACACATAGTCGCAATTGAACTCGGCTTTCACCAACACTGTGGGTAGAAAATAGCAACATATTCAACCTCAACGAGCGACATTCATTCTCCATGCATGCATAGACACACTTATAGATAATTAATGGCTGCAAGTTCTTGGAGAGGGATAGAGAACAATGAGCAGCATCAAAACTCGAAACTCGAAAAGGCCTCCCAGTGCTTTCTTTGTATTCTTAGATGAGTTGCGAAAGGAATACAAAAATCAAACCCTAACGCGAATTCAGTTTCCACCGTCAGGAAAGCAGGAGCAGCATCAGGATAGTTCAACGCATGTTAGGCCAATGTTATAATGTAATGAGTAGCGTTTAGCACACAGCGTGTCAAACAGGCAAGCAGACTCTGGTATGGCAGTTCAATGTATGGACAGTGAGTCAGAGACCAAAAATAGAGACCTGCGGATTTCAGAGGTCAGGAATGTCAGGGATGGTAGGATAATGGCTAAAATTGGTCTTTCTTCAACGCAGAATACAACTGCAACAACCGACTACTTTTTTTTCATATGACTGACACACATGGAGATCACCAGGCACAGGGACGTTCAAAATCAACTGTCCATTCCAACACATGGAGATATATGCATTCAAATGCCATGAACTACCCTCAGACTTCAAGCTCAACACCAACACATGAATCAACGAGCAATATGATTGCACCTAGACTTCACAACGCACATAACATTAATGGTCAGAGTAGGTAGCTTGAACAAAAATGAGCCAATGCGCCAAGACTTTTAACTCTCAATTTTTTTGCACAGCCTTCAACACATAGCAGAGGTCATATTTATAACCACATTCCACAGTCCAAGGCATACGCTGCATATTTAAATATGGACCAACACATCTGGCTCAATAAGACCAATGCATCTGCCTCACACTATTTCAATTCTTTCTATACACCACATTGTGGTATTCATTCAACGCACCAAAAATTATACATATGCCAGCACAAATATATACAACAAATTCAATCATATATAAATATTTAGACCAACACATATATAGAGTTTTGATTAGGAGCAGGCATATAAACTTCAAAATGTGTACCACTATTTCAATGCTCTATTCCGAGTAAAGCTTCAACACCAGTGCATGAATTAATCAACCAGCAATATCACTGCACCGAGAGTTCATGACCCACATAACATTAATGGTCAATGCATAGGTCTGGTGAAAGAAACACAACAAAAGGCCACAAGAAAACATTGACTCATATTGAAAACAGTGACTCAAATATGAGCAGGGCCAGAATTCGCCCACTCTGATACCATGTTAAACACACATGGGCAACAATAGAATATGAAAGATAAAACATGAGAGTACAATTTTTATTAACAAGAGATATACATTTATAGTACATTATGTGACCGTTGGGTTCCACATCCCAAGGTCTCTTAGACTCCTTTTGTCTATTCGGCTTCCACACTAACCCATTGAGGATTAGGTGTCCAACATGGAGCAACAATGGTAGAGCTAGAGTACCAGAGTCTGAAGCAGCGCAGTGGAGTGTTGCAGTAGTGCGGGAGGCACAAAGCAGATACAACAGCAATGTAGTAGCATCAGAGGGTCAGCACATATTAGCAGCAAAGGTAGCTTCAGTGTCACGAGGCATCCAGACTAACCAACATGTTAGCTTTTGGGTGTCTTTTCAGTTGCTTACTTCTCAGCAATTGAGTTCCAGTGCAGTAGTTAGCGGTGGCAGTGCTATGGGCAGCATGATGCAACATTTTAATAGGGAGTTGCAGTACGAATGTAGCAGTGGGACTGGAAATTTCATGAGCAACAGTACAGATTGTAGCAGCGCAATGGATGAGGGGCAGCAAGCCAAGCATCAACATTGCAAATGACCAATGACGTGGATCAGTGTGATACTTTTGCTGGGAAGTATTGCTAGAGCACATTCCTCGCAAAGAGGGAGTGTTTATTTTTGTATAGCATCAGATGTGATCTAGCTCTGAAATTTAATGGAGGAGCTAGAACACATGAGATCTACAAGACCCAGAAATAGTTTGGAGAAATTCCACCTGGATAGTATTTTATTAAAATAATTAATATTTTTAATGTGGTTCCTAAGTCTAAACTTAAGAAAATTAAAATATTAATGGGTATTAATGAAAATATAGGTGAGAAGCTTCTAAGAGACGAGGACCAAATCTAATTTAATCTTATTCGTTGATTAGAGACTTAATCTTGGCTATTGATTTCTTAACAAGAAAAGTATAAATGGAGCCTTGCAGTTAGTTGGAGAACACACACACGGAGATAGAGAAAATCAATTTTCTGAGGTGAGAAATTCTCAGGAGGGAAATCAATTGGGGAGATCTTGCCATTGATAGGTAGTGATAGTTCGAGAATATTGACAGAGAGGTGGAGAGAAACATGTGGAGGTAGCACAGTAGCTGGTAGAGCTAACGTTGGGCTAGTTTGGGCCCACGCAGACTTGACATAGAGCTAGGAAGGCCAGTGTAGAGGAAGAGCTGCCTTCCTCGCAGAAAGCCGGGGAGCTACCTGAAACTGCCGAAACTGCCGAGAAAGTTGTCACAATGGGTAGAAGTGCTAATGCAAAGCCTCATATAGCTCCACGCAGCTACTATGAAGGAGCAGCGAAGTTGTAGCCAGGGCCAACCAGGTTTGTGGTCGATCAACCCAATTCTGTCACGTGAAGTGAGGTAAAAATCACTCAAGTTCTCTGCCATTGTATTTCTCTATCACTAGTTTTCCAGGAGGGAAACCAACATGTGTATTTAGAAATTCTGCTTAATAATAGAAAACCCTCAGAGCTGCTACACCGATTTTCCCGCATTAGGGTTTTCTGGGGACATTTAGTCCAAAAATAAGTGTGTCCTTTGCATGATTGTCTCATTTATTTTTCAGTTCTTGATTTGTATAGTGGTGTAGGTTGCAGTGTATTTACATTAATATTTTCTGAACATTTCTGAAAATAACTTGTTAAATGAAGAATACAAGTAGGTGATGTAAATCAGTTTTCTGCAGTGGGATTTCTGGTTTGTTAGATTTAGAAATTTTCACATTCCTATAAGTTAGGATAGTTAATGAAGTAGTTTTATTGATATGCCGGTGTGGGAGGCTAATTTGATGTTTCCTTGTGTGAGTTATCTTTGGAAAAAGACAAGGAAGTGAGTCTCAAGTTCTAAATTTGGGCAGGATGAGTTACATGAGTCAACTAGTCTTAGTTAACTCAATCAATCGCTAGTTCGATTTCCAGAAATAATAACTTGCAAGATTTAGCCTATTTGAAAAACTTACAAGGAGGACCAAGGCACAAAATTATTCAATTGTCTTCTGAACATGAGTTAGTGAGACAAGGCAATAAAGAGCACAGTTTGTGCAAGAGCGGGTGGTGGGAAGGGCAGATTGATAGAGGATAATTCCTTGAGGAATGCGCTAGAATTTAGGAGTGATTCCTAAATAATAGGAGAATCTATTGCACTAGGATTTATGAGAAATCAATGCAAGGAAATAGGAGCTCGACCAGGAAAGGAAAGGAAGAAGCAGGATCAGCATTCTTGCAAGGCGTTTCATACTAAGGACTAGCAGGGAGAACACTTTGTTTTCCCTATTGAAACAGGACTGTGTTGTAAGAGATAGATAGTTGTAGATTTCTATCAATAAAATTCTCAATCAAGTAGAAGGATTTCCCAGTTGGGTTCCCTAGAAAAAAATTGTTTTTTTATATTGTGTGATTGTTTATTTTTTTTCCTATTCCACTAAAAATTAAGTAGAGAAAATTATGTGTCTTGGGTTACAAGTTGGTTTTAGATTTGTTCATTCAAGAAGGTCAGAATTTTTGTGGATTTTCTACACTGAAAACAAGCATAATCACTTGATTGCACAACAAAAAACATACTTTTTGGGTCGGAATGCTCACCTTCTAACATATGCCCTCGACAGATGGGCATGAAAACATACAACTGATGCAAAAAGCGGAGATAAAGTGGCACATCACATCGGCTATAAGGTGGCTTTCAGTGGCTGTTGGCTGTCAACAAGAAGAAGATGAATAGGAGAAAATATCTCCTAGTGGTACCCACTTTTGGTGAGCAACAGGTCTTCCCTGCAAATGTGAAAGTACATCATCCAAAATCAATTTCAGATCAAAGGATACTGTCTCAAGCTCTAGTCTTCCTAACTCAATCTTGGTCTAATCAAGGAATTCATTAATTAACGTTAGCAGGGACTTCCCATTCATTTGAGCAATTCAAACATAATCTTCTTTGAGAAATTCGAGCATAGGTCAACTAGAAAATCAATTGAATCAAACTTTGACTCATTCTCTCGCTTGACATTAACATTTTCTTCCTTCTACAATTCATGTCAAACTATGCCCTCTTTTCTTTAAGGCACTACAGAACTAAATTTGAGAGTAAATGTCTGATTTGAGAGTCGAGACATTCATCACATATGGGTATAACAAGTGAAAAGGTGGCATAACAAAATCCATTAATCATATTTTTGTTCTATGTTCCTCATCAAACAGATTTCTGAACATCATTGTTCTATCGAGTAAATGCCCTTTGCTTGCAAGTGTATATTCGATCGAGCTTGAAAGTGAGTGGCTTCTGAGAAGGATCATTGCATGATACCGATTTCCATGTTCTGCCATCAAAGTATCTCTAAGTAAAACCTTGTCTTTTGTGAGCACTCAATCTACTGAGTTGAATGGTCAAGCAAGCTAGCCAAACCGGTGAATAAACACTCATGACATCATCCTTTTTCTTGGCACCATCAAATGTTAATTCTTGACCAACAAATAATAACCATCATCAAATGTTTGCTCTAATCCATTGGCTCTTGTAACAACCTCCAGAACTAACTCATCATCCCCAACTTCATATTCCTATGGCCCTTGAATGTCTGGTTGTGCAAATTAAAGGCTCCACCCAAGTATCCCAGTGTTTGTGGCATTTCTCATGAGCTATACAGTTCTCCAATGCCACAATCACAAGTATCAGAGTATGCAAATCCAGGATGGGCCATATAAATCTGGGTTGTGAACAATCCTCCCTGACAAGGTGTCTTTGTATGGAAGAAGAGAATCCTGAATCTTCTCTATGACATTAGAGCTATCCATAGGGCTAGTAAGGTGCAACACTAGGATATCCCTGTTAGCCACTAGACTGGTTGTTATCTCCACTTCCACCAAAATCAAGCTTTGAAAAAGGATAGGTTGCCAAGGATTTACACATTCGAGGCTGAGCAAGAAAATAGGCCAATCTAGCCAAAACTGTGCTACTTGATTGAAACTAGATTGAAGGATCATTCCAAGTATGTCTCTCTAGGATGAAACCTTCATGTCAGACTGCTGGGCATAGTTTCTTAGAGAATTCAGACATCTTCTTCTGCTGTCGAGATCCTTGTCTAGATTTGCAAAAATTTGCTTCAAATGGCCCCCATGAATCTTTCAATAGCCTTCTCACTTCAAAGAAGAAACCCACAGTTTCCACAATCTGATAAATCTTACACTCCAACCTAACTAGTATTTTATTCCAATTAGATGGTTGATATGATTGGAAACTATTTGCATATAGCCATTAGGATATTTTCAATCAACCAATGTCATCTCTTAGAGTTATAAGTACCATGACCTTCCTTTTCCGAATCTGTTCCAAAAGTGATGAGAAAATTTCCCTGAGTTCTATGTGGGTATGCCAAACACTTGGAATAAGTGCATTGTATTCTTGGGCCTTCCTTTTGTTGGATATTAACCTGTGGGATTATAAGAAAAGGAATCACTGGGAGCATATTCACACCATCCATGAGAGGTGCAAAGTCTAAGCCATTAGGATTTTTTCAATCGACCAATGTCATCTCAGAGCCAGAAGTACGATTGACCTTCCTTTTCCGAATCTGTTCCAAAAGTGATGAGAAAATTTCCTTGAGTTCTCTGTGGGTATGCCAAATTGTAGTTCCTAGGCCTTCCTTTTGTTGGATATTAACCTATGGGATTATAAGAAAAGGAACCATTGGGAGCATACTTCACACCATCCATGAGAGATGCAAAGTCTAAGCCATTAGTCCCTAGAAGGTCTTCTTTATTGCACCAACACCAGAGGGCATATTTTCTCAACTAGTTTAGTATTCACAAGTGCGAAGAAAATGATAGAGGACAACAATTAGAAGAAAGCAAAGATGAGACTGATAATGGCAAACAAAATTGGCATCATCTAAACTGTGGCATGCTTGTTCTTGAAGTTTTATTTTGAGTAAAACCAAATTTAAGATGTTCTTGTTCCTCACACTAAGTACCCTTTTCTTGGAAGACTTTGGCTTTGCTAAGGTGATGGAGTGTTCTTAAATTGTATGGTCAGAAGTAACTGGAGTATCCTTCTCATCATCATTGAAACTATCCATTTTCATTATACCCTTCTAATCAATTATACCATCAATCCGTTTGCCTCTTCGATAAATATGTCTCATCTTCTTTTGGAGTTGAGAACTGGAACTTGAAGTTCCCATAATAACAACACCGCTTGCAACGGAGTGAAATAGAGATGCCAATCCTCATAAGTAGAAAGTTGAATAAGGATATTTATTTCTTCCATGTGTTGTCCCTTCTTTCAACTTACGTGGACAAAGAGAAGCCTAAATGGCTTCAATTCAGCCAACAATTTTCCAATGCAATTTCACATAACCATGGTCATGGTCCTTTAAGGCTAAATTCAACAATTCAAACACCTGCATTGAAATTGATATTGAAAGATGAAAATGAGTTCCATCTTCCATATAAATCCAAGTACGAAAGATGAAATATCGAAAGATAACAAGCTAAAACTAGGCAGATAGAAGACCCTATCATGACCATGGTTCATTCATGAATTGCATTAGGCATTAGGTGATGATTAGGACATTTCAAGGAGTTGGTCTAAGTAATACAATAGAAACATCCGTGAAAACTTGTAAAAGCAAGGGGTCCTAAAATTTTAAATCTACGAGGTGAAAATTTTGGGGATTGTTGTAGCTACTACAACAGGTGCAACAAGTGGGTGGCCACTAATATCCACCTAGATCCAGTGTAAGCACCTCAAAAATGGATCAATCCATTGCCTTCTTGCTCTGTGCATAATAAATATATAAAACATAAACACACTGAAAAATTGTTATTTGTAAGTTGAAATATTTGTGACCACGGGGCTAAAGATGTGTTTAGACACCTACATGATAGCAGTGATTTCCAATGAACTTGGAAACAGAAAGATATTGTTTCAATATGTGTCAATTTATTCCTACAATGGGTTAATATAATTGTTGTCCAGATGTGAAAACTACAACAAATCTGCAATTTTTTCTTCGCTTCCTTCTATTTTCAAATTTGCAATCTTGTACACTGTTTAAAGCGGATCATTGTTATCTGAATTATGCACTATGAATTTTTTGTTGTCCAGCTGCCCATCATCCTACATCTGATATTTTGGGCCAAAATCTTCATGTACCAACACTTTCATATAGATAGCTTCATCTTCTTCTACACAAGGACCGTTTCCATTCTCTTGCATAGGATGCCTTGAACCCTCCTCAATGAGCTTTTGTGATCTATAAATTGTCGTGGATGTTTCACTGGATAGTTCGTCACAACAAATCTAATAATGATATATTAAAACTTTGAAAATTCTACACTTTTATAGTTTATTGAACTTTAAGATCTGTGGATTTCACTGTAATTAGTGTATGCATGTGAATGGAAATTATGCAGAAAAGAAGAGAACGAAAAAATATGCACACACAAGACACAAGATATGATCTCTGGGAAACCCTTTTGGGAGAAAACTCAACTGGAAGGTGAAGTCGCTTCACTCTCTTTCTCTATCTAGAAATATGGTTGTACGTACAAAGAAGTAATGTTTGTGCCCCGTGGGCTGCTATAGTGCATAGATCTTCTTTGTGTGCTATACCTCCTATCTCTCCTGGTTATCTTTTCTCAGTTATGGAACAAAATGCTCTCTGAAAGAATGGAATGTCTCTTCCTCCTAGTGACCTGGTCAGGGTTGCGAAGGAGTGCCCCCCCCGCTCCCGCTACCAATTTGTGCTCAGAGCGGGAGCGGCTGCAGAGCGCCTCGAGAGCGCACTCCCGAAAGAGCTCTCGAGGAGGGAGCATTTCGGGAGCGCGCTCCCTAAAAAACAAAATTCTCCCATCCTTTTCGGGAGTGTTTAGCCTCTTTTGCAAAAAACAATTTGCAGTAATGTTCCAAATGCAATTTTTTTTCAAAGGAACAAATAAGTTTTGAGTGGGGCAGATTAATGATCAAGCCTATGGCCCTAGTGACATTCTCCTTAATCTTCATTTTCATCCTTTTACTTAAATTTTTAACATTACCATTAAATGACTCAGGATATTTGAGAGTAGTTCTGACCTCATTGGATTTCATATGGAGAAAGTGGAATTTTAGGTTTCATTCAAAATCCAACAGACTTATCAGTTTTTCAGGATTGGAGGATTGCAATGTTTCCATTGAATTTTGTCATGTATTAGGGTATGGAACTCATATTTAATCAAGAGCACCAATCCCTCTATGTACCTTGATGTTAGTGACATTGGTTGTCAAACTCCTCTATCATGACCCTCGTAAAATATACACATCACTCAAAAAAAATCTTGACTTGACATGCTATGATTTTTCTATCTTATGTTAATGCTTAGAGGGTGATATTAATGACAAAGATCCCTATACAGATACAGAGGTAATGACAAAGATACCTCTAGATATTAATTCTTAGAGGGTGATATTAATGAAAAAGATCCTGATTTTCCAACAAGACTAAAAAATTAGACATTTCTCTTGATGACAAGAGGCCCAAGCATAAGCAATAGACAATAGATTTACTTGTCTTTTCTAGTTTCTATTAGTTTTTATAACTATTGACTCTTTCATATTTATTAAGATAATTTTTTAAACAATATATGACAATTTAAGTTTGAAGTTGGGAATTATAACTCATTAGTAATGAACTATGAATATGATGCTTCATGAATGTTGAAATTTGTTTCATTTCATTTCATGTTAGATATTATTTGTTGTAATGGTTACACTTAGCTTACAAGTACAACTTTGGTGATTAATGAGGATAAATGTTATATATTCAATTTTGAAAGCTTGACACTTTAAGATTGATGAATCATGAGACTCAACATGTTGTATGTTACTATGTTACTAAATTGTGCACGGGGTTGATGAAGATTATAACTTCTAGATGATTGTTGTTATATGGTTCAATCTATGTTTCTTTATGTTTTTATATCTAATTCATCATTCTACATGTTTTTGTTGACATATATGTATCAAAATATAAAAAATATGTATATATATATATATCTCTGTGTGTGTGTGTGATATAAAAAACACTCTGGGATTCAATCCCAAACCGGGAGCTTTTGAAAATGTCGCTCCCGCTCCCAAGTAACACTGGGGCCGGTTATAACATAGCCTGATAGCCTACTAGTGGTTAAGTTTGACTACATCAACTCTTAACTAGAGTTACAAAATAGACTATTCTAGAGTCTTTTATATCACAAACATGTGGCTAGCCCCTTTTCCATGAATAATGGGGGCTGACGGGACATCCTCCCGAACTATAGGTGTGAAAACAAGAAGATCAACTTCTGAGTGGCATGACTTTTGCATATGGACTCCAATTGACGCGATTCTTGTGTCCTTGGAAAGGTCTTTGTGTGTAGAAAATCATGAAAAGGTGTTGTGCGAAAGCGGCAAAGTTTTACCCCCAAAAAAATGTCGTTTGATGCCTCAAAATGCTACCGAAAGGTTTCAAACCCTGTTTTGCCAAACAGAGTCCTGTCGTGATCCAGATTTAAACAAGAACACAACAAATTACAGAGATAACCATAAACACTGAGATGCAATAGAAATAATACTTCATTTCATTAATGTAAAATACTGAAATATGCTTATAAACAGAAATGGAAATAAACGAGCTAGGGTGATGGTAACTTATCTCTGAGAAGAGATGTGGTGGCTACATGCCTCTAAACTGTGTTACAATGAGGCTCGAAGGCCTATTTATTGTTGATAAACAATGGAAAACCCTAAACATCCAAAAACCTAACCCTAGAAGATGAAACGCCAAACTGTGGGCCGAATTTGGGTAAATTGGTACATCAACTTCCCAAGGTTGTAACTTTGGCATATGATCTCCGTTTGACACGCACAATATCTCGTTAGAAAGATCTATCCGAGAACTGCAACTTTGGGAAGAGAGACATTGGTCCATAGACCCATTTTTCTCCCAGTTTTCCCAAAAAATGTCGTTTAGCACCACAAAATGGCTCCGAAAGTTTAGGACCCGAAAAACTACTAAAAATAGTAAACTGTGCTACAATTAAGGAAACTAAAAAGTTGAAAGAAACATTGGTGGGGGTCCAAGTGGACTTGGTGGGTGGCCACCAATATCCACCTTGATCATTCCTCCCCTCTTAGGAAGCAATGGTCCCTGTTGCATTGAGTTCCTCCATGAGATGAGGAAGCTTCTGCTGAACTTGGTCCCTGGTGAACCACTTGCCCTGGTGAAGGAGTTGGCCTACTTTGAAAACTCGATACAGTTGGATATTCTGCTGGCGAGTGTGCTTGATCTGTGTGTCCATGATTCGATTGGTTGCAGCTTGTTCCATGCAATCTGGATTTAACTCTGTGGGTGCAAGCTATTCTGCAATGTCAGATGTGTCTAGTAATGTTGGAAATTATGGTCGAAGGTAGTCC
This sequence comes from Pinus tabuliformis, assembly GCA_031772625.1. Classification (NCBI taxonomy): domain Eukaryota; kingdom Viridiplantae; phylum Streptophyta; class Pinopsida; order Pinales; family Pinaceae; genus Pinus; species Pinus tabuliformis. The sequence continues at coordinate 333,368,293 of CM062806.1, read as the reverse complement.
ACATTAAACACTAGGTGTAGGCCAAGGAATGGGGGAATGCTGAGCTCAAACGCATTGTCTCCCACAGCCTTGGTAATGGTGTAAGGACCATATCGGAGTGGTCTGTGTTTCTGATAGGCTCCGATAAGGCGTTCCTTTTGCAAATGCAACCAGACTTTGTTGCCCACCTGAAATTTGTGTGGCACCTGATGTTGATCATGTCGCTACTTATACTTGGCATTTGATTTCTCCAGAATGTTATGGACCTACTAGCGAATATGTTGGTGTGCTCAATGAGGTTTTTTGCCTTATCTATTTTGGATTGGACATGAGCTGAATCTATGTGAGTAGCTGCAAATGGCATGGCCACATCAATGGGACATAGTGGCTAGAATCCCAAGCCCACCTGAAAAGAGCTGTGGCCAGCCGAGCTGTGGAGGGCCCTATTGTAGCTGTGCAGAACATAGGGGAGGCTCTCATCCCATGTGCGTGGATGCTTTGAGTTGTACATGTGCAGAATGTGTATGATCATCCTGTTGACAACCTCTGTCTGGCCATCAGTTTGAGGATGGAAAGCTGTGAACTTAGTGAGTTTGGTGTCCAGCATCGACCAGAGACTGGACCAAAATGTACTAAGGAACCTACTGTCCCGATCTGAGATGATAGACTGTGGGATCCCAAAGTTTACCCACACTCATTCAAAGAAGAGTTTAGCCGTGGCTTCTGCTATGATATTCTTCTTGCAGTCCGCCATAATGGCCATCTTCGAGACCCTGTCGACGACCACAAAAACACAGTCATTTCCATGCTTAGTGGAAGGAAGGCCTGACATGTAATCCATAGAGATGGATTCCCAAGGTCGACTAAGGGTAGGTAGCGGGGTATAGAGGCCTTGCTTCTTGATGGTTGGTTTGGAAGTGGCACAGGCAATGCATAATTTGATGTACTTCTCGACATCTTGTCAAAGATTCGCCCAATAGAAATACTTCTGCAATAATGCCACCATTTTCTCTACCTTGAAATTCCCAACAACCTGACTGTAGTGTACTCCCCAAATCATCTTGTCACACTCACTTGAAGGAACACAAAGGTGACCCAGGTGGCACAACAGGGCATCCTGGAGGTGAAAATCTGGAACATGTTGACCCTCCAAGAGTGTCTGGTATGTGTGGCCGAATTCTGGGTCACTTTTATAGAGAAGTGGCCAAGCAGAAGTCTCGTGCCCATAAGAGTTGAGCATGGTGGTTAACACCATGATCGGTGGTCGACTGAGGCAATCTGCAACATTATTAGTGTTGCCCTTCTTATACTTGATATTTGAATGGAACTGTTGTAGGTATGTGGACCACTTCTGATGGCAATCATTCTGCAATTTTCCTTGGGTCTATATGAACTACAGGGGTCGGTGGTCTGTGTGGATGACCATTTCCTTCCCCAAAATGTGATGCTTCCATTGTCGGCAGGCCTACATAATGGAGTACATCTCTTTGTCATAAGTGGGATACTTCTAGACTGTGTCTGAAAGTGTCTCACTGTGATATGCCATTGGATGCCTGTGTTGAGTAAGGACTACCCCAATAACATAGTCAGAGGCATCTATCTTGACGTCAAATGGTTGTTGCAACTTTTATAATGTGACCACTAGTGCCGAGAAGAGGCGGTCTTTCAACTCTATGAATTCCTTCTGTTAGGATTCAAACCAAAAGAAATTTTCTTTCACTCCTCCCTTGGTGACTTGACTCAAGGGCCAAGTGATATGAGAAAATCCCAACACGAACCTGTGGTAGAAGTTGGCAAGACCTAGAAAGTTGCAGAGCTATGTAAGAGTGGTTGGAGATGGCCAATCCTAAATGACTTGGATCTTAGCTAGATCCACATGCACCCCCTGTTCATCAATAATGTATCCTAGATACTGAACCTGAGTCATGCCAAAAGTACATTTCTCCAAATTGGCACATAACTTGTGTTGCCACAATGTTTGGAGAACTTGTCGGATGTGTTGGAGGTGCTCTTCCCAACTATGGCTGAAGATCAGGATGTCATGCAAGTATACCACTACAAATGAGTTGGTGAATGGCTGCAAGATGTCATCCATTAGCCTCATGAAGGTTGCAGGAGCATTTGTCAATCCAAAAGGCATAACCAACCATTTGAAAAGGCCTTCCTTGGCTTTGAAGGCAATCTTCCACACATCGGAGTGTTCAATTGGTACCTGGTGATATGTCGACTTCAAATCGATCTTGCTAAAATATTTCCCCCCTTCAGTTGGTCCAAGAGGTCATCAATCCATGGGATCGAGTACCTATTACGAACAATGATCTTGTTCAGCGCCCGATAGTCAATACAGAGTCTACAAGTCTCATCTTTCTTCTGTACCAACATGATCGGGCTCCAACAGGGTGATGAACTTGGACGGATGTGACCTTTCTACAGCAGCTCCTATATCTGCCTCTTGATTTCATCGTTCTCTAGAATGGAGCGCCAATAGATTGGTCCATTGGGCAGTGATGCACCTGGGGTCAAATCAATGGAGTGCTTGACCTAGCAGTGCAGAAGAACCCCTACGGGGGAGGTGAAAATGTCCTCGTACTCCTCCACGACCTTGTCCATCTGTAATTGTTGTGCAGAGGGGCCCTATCTAGAGGTCGTGGTCACCGTCTTCTTCTTTCCTTGAGGGCATATCATCAAGAAAAAAAAAAATCCAGTTTTGGAAACGAGCTTACTACATTGTTTTACAGTAACCAAAGAGATGGCGGTAGGCAGTGCTACCTCCAATATCCTATACAACTTATTTCCAAAAGTAACAATGATAGCACCGGGCCTTGATTCATACACAACATGTCGCTTCCACAAGTATGGTTGTCCTAATAATAGATCACAAACTTCAAGGGGAGAAATGTCACACAATACCTCATCCGTGAAGGGCTTGATGTTGTATGGAAGGCGACACTGTTGGCTCACGCAAAGATCTTGTCTTTGGTGAAGCCACTTGATGGTGTATGGTTGTGGATGTGTTATGGTTGGTAAGCCCAGCCGCTTCATGACCTCTGCCGAGATGAGGTTCTTTTGGCTCCCACTGTCGAAAATGAACTGTAGTGAGGAGCCCTTTACCCACATCTGGGAGTGGAAGAGTCACTCCTCCTCCTCTGGATCTTCGGGTTCCTCCTTCTAGATTTTCATGGTGACAACGGTGGCATTAGGCTCCGCATCGATAATCTGCTTCCCTTTGTCATTCCCCTTGTTAGGTTCTGACTCAAAGTCAGAACATGCATCTGATTTTGAAGCCTTTAGCTTGCCCACTAGTGACTGCTTGGCCCAACACTCACTTGTGTTGTGAGTGGAGCTCTCACACCACTTTCCCGTGTCCTTCTTCGGCTTCATGGTGTTGTTCTTTGTTTGTAGCTTTGGCATGTTGTCTTGGGCCACCCCGCCTTGGCTTTGTCCTACGTTTTGTAGTTTGGGGGCACCTTTCCCTTGGTTCGGATTCGCAGATCCAAAGTTTCACTTATTCTATTTAAACTTTTTCTCGGCCTTAATGGCATATCAGTATGTCATGCCGAGCGCGGAGATGTTTAGGAATTCTATTTCTTCTTGGATGTACTTGTGTAGGAAGCCACGGTATTTGAGTATCAAATTCTGCTCTGAATCCTTGATACCCAAATTTGTGCGAAGGGTATGGAAAATATTCGTAAACTCCAGCATGTCTTGGTCCCTTCCCTGTCGCAACGTGGTCCACTTTATGTATTGATCCTCATAGCTTCCGATAAGATAGTATGGCTCCTTGACAGTAGCCCAGAATGAATTCCAAGTGGGTGTGGCTGAAAATAGTGAGCCTATAATTTCATCCTTCTACGCACAGTAGGTGTCCCACCAGTCCTTGATGTGGGGGGCTGCTTTGAGAAGAGAAAAAATAAACTTTTCTCGACTGGAGAAATCATATACAGAAAAATAACCCTCTAGCAGATTTAACCATTTATCGAAGACATCTACATCTATCTGACACTTGAATATGGGAATTTCAAAATTAACTTATACCTTAAATGGTGTGGCGTTTCCAGAGTAGCTGTTGGAAGTCAATGTGTCGCCCCTGGGTAGTCGTTGAAGGATCTGGGCAAAGTTGTCCATCATCAGGTTCCTTTGTCGCTCGAGGGATTCTTTGAGCAAGATTTTGATAGGATCTCCTGCTCCCTCCTCTTTCTTTTCATCCGCCATGGGAGGCCATTGGGATTTGTGAGGATGGTCTTGAAAAGGTTCAACCATTTCAAGCCCTAACTACTTATATCCTGACGTCGTTGGGGACATGCAAAGAAAAACAGAGAAAAAGCATACTGCTCTGATACCACTAATCTGGATTTAAATAGGAATGCAACAAATTACAGAGAAAACCATAAACACAGAGATGCAGTGGAAATAATACTTCATTTCATTAATGTGAAATAATGAAATATGCTTACAAACATAAACAGAAATAAACCAACTAGGGTGATGTTAGCTTATATATGAGAAGAGATGTGGTGGCTACATGCCTCTGAACTGTGCTACAATGAGGCTCGAAGGCCTATTTATTGTTGAGAAACAATGGACAACCCTAAACATCCAAAAACCTAACCCTAGAAGATGAAACGCCAAATTGTGGGCCCCTTTTGGGTAAATTGGTACATAGACTTCTAGGGGTTGTAACTTTGGCATACAATCTCCATTTGATGTGAACAATATCTTGTTAGAAAGATCTATCCAAAAAATACAGCTTTGGGAAGAGAAACATCAGCCCATGGACCAATGTTGCTCCCAGTTTTCCCAAAAAATGTTCGTTTAGCGCCTCAAAACAGCTTCGGAAGTTTAGGACCCGAAAAAATGCTAAAAATAGTAAACCATGCTACAATTAAGGAAACTGAAAAGCTGAAATAAACAATGGTGGGGGTCCAATTGGACTTGGCGGGTGGCCACCAATATCCACCTAGATCATGTCGATAAAAAAATTCCCATGGGAATTCCTCCACTCTTTCCACTCCAAATGCATTGAGACGAATGAAAAACAATATAATGATCCAATCTGGCTCATTTTGACGGTTACAAAAATTTCTCATATTTTGCAAAATGGAAAGTTAGTCATCATCATGATAACCCCAATGTGTAAAACATGCCTCTAAAAAATATACAAAATACATGAAAGTACTTTTGCAAAGGCTGTTGAACCACGCCCTTACACATCCCTCCAAGCCAAGGGCAAAAAATTTCATCATGATATCTTGAACCTATAAAATTATGAAGGAAACAACCATTTTATGGGTTGCCCCACACCTCCTCTACCTCCTATTTATTATTTTCTATGGAACTTCACACGATTAGAGCTATCTATAGGCAAAGGCACTTCTTCGTTTAACTAACACTGAAAGCTACTAATAAATCAAGTACGAGGGGAGAGCCTAGTCATTGAAAGAAAAGCGTTGTTATAGGCTTGTAGCTACACCAGGAGATCCTTGCAATAAGTTGAAGTCAAGCCGGGCAATTAGTTGAAGCCAGGCTAGGAAATTGTACAGTGTAAGCAACACCCAAAAGTATAGATAAAATCATAAATCTAAACTCACAAAAAGTAAAGTGGCTGCAATAATCCACCTAAATAAAATTTAGAAATCAAAATCAAAATTAACAATCCAGTTTCTCCAATAACGATTGATGGCCATATCCTTGACACATCAAGAACAGGGGTGTACCAAATAGGTTTAAGATGGACTCCGAGATTCACTGTTTTAAAACATTAACAAAACCATAGTTAATAAAAAATTGTTTGTATTGGTTTTGGTTTAACTATGGTGGTTGGGAGAAGTAATTGTTATGCTTTCTATTCAAGTTCAATTCTCACAAATAACATAATTATATTGTTATGATACTGAAATATATTTGTAATGACTTCAAGCTTTGTTGTTAAATGACTTGATCCAAAAAAATATTTTACAATATTTTACCTTATGCTCTCAATGGAAGATAGAATGCTTTGTTACATGAAAAACAAATCTGGCTATGTCCGAGAAATTGATCCACACAGTTGAGCAATTTGTAAGAAGTGCAGGAGACAAGCAAATAAACAGTGAATTGTTGCAGATTGCAGCAAATCAATGTACTTCTTGAACCCTGGTGCTACTCTGAAACACAGAATTAAGGATCTAAAAATTTCAGAGAGCATACCAAATAAATCATGTTTTTAACAACATCAACCAACCATCAAATTTGCCAATTGCAACCACTGATAATGATGCAGGAGCATCCAGCTTAGGGTGAACAAAAACGAACGTGTTTGTTTCACAGGTTACATGTTGACAGGTTGACAGGTCATTGTACCTGAGTCTTTTAAATTCCTTTAATTTCTAGCATTTAGGACTTGACAACACGTTATGTTTTGTTTAATTTCATTTTAATTTCCTTTAGTTACTGTTTTGAATTAATTGTAGAATTTAGGTGAATAGAAAATGAACAGTTATCCAATGTAACTACTTGTAACTGTTGACAGTTTCTAAAACTGTTCAACAACTCATACAAAAAAAAAAAGAGACATTGGAAGGATTGATTCCATCATAGCAGAAAACCGAAATAAAATCATACAAGATATTTTTCAAGATCATCCAAGTCCATTCGTAACTGAATATATTTTCTTTTCATTTCATGATAAAATTGAATGCATTACAAACAGTGGCAAGAACTAGTAGAATATTTGTTTCTACAGGTATCAAAGGAACAATAGAATTGACGAGGCCGAGAGTAGGTGGGAGTGAGTACACCAAATCCACGAACGGGACTACAGTCAAACACCAAAAAATTCCAGTAACGTTACAGACCTACAGCTACAAGAATACACTGAGCATTTTGACAAAAGCAATCACCAGAATAGACAGAGGGTTTCACACAAGCACAAATCCATTACAGAAATCACCAGGTATCATTCCAACTGAAACATTGTAATTTCTTTACGAAATATCACACAGGTACATTTATATAAATATCTGAATCATTACAGTCCCAAGATAGACAAATTACATTGCATGTTCGACTAAGAGACTGGACTCAAAACCCCAGTGTTGAAAAGACAAGCAACCTAGTTGTGAATGCCAAGTCCAAAACCACCTACAGACAGAGAGCTTCCATGCCAAAACTATTGACGAAGCCGACCTAGAAAACAACTAAAAGGAGAGCCGAGGCTCTGACCCTAGAAACCCTAACTGCTAACAAGTAAAAGCAGGACAAGACCCTACCCGTTTGGGCCAGCAACAACAAAACTGAAGTCCATGCCTGAAGCGCCTGACGAATCACCTGCAAGAACAACAACCATGTATATTAGAAACGTGAGAGCATTGAAGCCTGAAAAGGAGTAAAGCAAGGCGAGGGTTTGCAAGCATAAACTTACCAGAAAGGCAGCATTGAACTGGAGAAGAGTTTCGACTGGTCGCCAACCAGCAAGGGAACCCTGCTCACACAGGAGCAAGTCCCTTAGTACAACCGGAAAAATCGACAGAGCAGTTAAAACATAGAGGGAGGACTTACCATCGTAGTGCCGAAGAGTTGAGGCTAAACGCTGAGATCCCTGATGGTGGTGACCTGATAAATTACAGAAAAATAACCAGTTAAATAGCAGAGAACATTCGGTGATAGAAGAAAGAAGCATAAGAACAAATGCATTCAGATAATAGTAACCATGAATAGCACCCACGAAACCTATAAGGCAGAGAAGCCCAGTAGCAGACCACAGAAGGCCAAATCTCGAGCCCCTCGAGCTCATTGATGGAGTGAAAAGCATAAACAGAGCCATCTCATTAACAGAACCCAGATAGCAGAGCCAAGTTGAGGTTCAGGACTACCAACAAAGCCTAGTGAGCAGAGCAGAGGCCGAGGCCACAGTGCCACTGAAACAAACCACCAACAGTCACAGAAGAATAGTCGAGAAACCCTCTCGGTTACCAGAGAACGAAATGAAATGCCAAGTGAACGGAGGATAGGAGTGTAATCCAAAAGGTGGGATAGTGCATTTCGAGGACGGGACAGGTGTTCCCCTCACAACAGTTGACAAGTACTGGGTATTAATTAGACAATCAAAATATCAACCACCAAATCACTGAGAATCCCATAATTATAATCACCACATTAATCATAGCTTAATTGATTGATTAATCGCGAGGTTCAAAAGGGTTGGACCCATCAGATAACAACCGACGGGAAACGGTAAAATTTAGATTAAAGCAAATCAATGCACTCTTTAAACTCTGGCGATATTCTAAAAAACAAAAGGAAGGATATAGAAGTTCTTGATCCAGGCATACCAAATAGAACATGTTTTAAAAAATATTTGTCAACTGTAAAATTTGCCTGTTGCAATCAGTGAATCACGAGGGAAACAATAAAAGTAAAAATAAACAATAGCCACACACCAGCTCCATACTATCAGAAATCATTTGTAAAGGCCTCGCCCCTCCTGTGCTGATTTGGTATCCCGATGCAATTCACCAATTTAATGTGGGCCATTGATCAGCTCGATCTAACAGTTGTTGTGCCACCACTGTTTAAGACTGTGGTAATGGTTTTCCCCATGTTTTTGGAGTGTTTTAGGCTTCTCAACAGTGTATTTCCACCCTCCTGAGGGCTTTTGGCATATAATTGTTTCAACCTTGGGATGATCTTAATCAACTCTTGAAGAGTTCAAGAGTGTTTTGGATCCATTTTTTGGGTCGCCTTCCCGCAAGGCTAACACTGGCTCCTTCTGGGGATGAAAGCCTCCCTGTGAGGTTTCAAGAACTGCAGAGCAATGCCTTTCCTGTAAAACAAAATTAAAACCTTCTCCTAGTGTTCCATTGGGCATGGAGTCTTTTTAGCATAAACATAAAAACTAAAAGAAAAACATATGTACAATAATAACGTTTTAGAGCCTTAAATGAAATAGAGTTTCAGGAACCGCCCGTTTACCGGGCTACCAAAAGGGTCTCCTCCTTCCAGATTGTGCAGGATGAATGTATTGTTGCTCTGAAATTTAGCGATGACAAAAGGGCCAGTCCATAAGGAGTCAAACTTGCCATGATTACCTGTCTTTTCCTTCAATGCATCCCATTTGAGAAACCAATCACCAAACTGAAAATTGACCCTTTTTGCCTTTCTGTTAAAGGTTTCTTTTTCTTGTTCAATGTGCATATCAGAAAATTTATCAAATACTTGCAAAAGCTTATTAATTTGATCATCTATTTCAAAACCTTTCTAGCATTTGACATTATCAGGCAGAGATGGTCTATATTTCACCTCATCTATGTATGCTTTCAGCCTTGGATGTTTTGTTTGGGAGGTTTTGTTCACTTGAAAAGTTAAAATAAAATATGAATCAATGCATTTTTGTGTGGGGGACACAAGGACTACACCCACCCCTGCAGCTTCTTTAGAGAAAGCTCCTTCAAAGAACATGTCCCAAATCTGTGGGCCTTCTTCCTCTGTGATCTGGAAAACTGGTTTTTTAAGCTGCATAGAGGCCAACTGAGATTCTTCAATCTAAAGAAAACAAGCTCCAAAATTAGTGTCAACAACATAGATGGGATGATTAGTGGGATTCCTCTCATCACTGATTATATAAGCCAACTGAGCTTCTCTGTATAACCTCCTGCTTTCACCTCTAAAAACTGGGACAGTAGCATAGGATAGATCATTTTGCAATGTTCCACCTAATCTCTTGATCCAGCCTCTGGAAAGTAACATGCCAAACTTGGGGGGGACATCTGCTACCACAATATCCATCATCATGCTCTTCATGGGTAGCTGAGACAAAGTGAAGGCTAGATCCTTGATTAGTCCCAAGCATTCCACTTTTCTAGAGTCAAAAGAAAACAAGTCATGGTAAGGCTTGGTAATGTCAAGACCCAATTTATCCATGACAGCCTTGGGCATTAGATTATGGCTGGCTCTAGTGTCCAGAAGGAAATTGTGAAGGATTTTATCATGAATAGACAGAGAAACATAGAATGATGGGGAGCTGTCTTCACAATTTTCAATCATTGGGCTAAGAATAACAGTTGGTTGGTCATCTTGCAAATTTACATAGTCAGTGGAGGCTTGGATGGCTTTAGGCTCAAGAGCCTCAAGGATAGATGTCTTGAAGGACTCATTCTCTATGGCTGGAGCTTTGAGGATGATAAGATCAACTACTAGTTGCTTTTTCTTATTAGCTTGATGTTCTGTAGGGACAACAGCTTTATGAACAGGAGTTTCCTTGACATTATTCATCATTGACCTCAGATTATATTGGTGCTGATCTTCAGTTTGTAGAACAACTTCACCATCCCATTCTTGGTTGATCTGGTCATTGAATAATGACTTCTCATGGGCGGCTTTGGTTAAAAAAGTGGTATTGCCTTTGTCTTCCATACAATGGATCTCATCATCTTCCTCAAACTGCTCTTCTTCCATGACCACATTTTGAAAAGGGGTTTTCACCCTTTGGTCTTCATTGGCATCTTTGTTTCTTTGCAAAATCTGTAAATGCTCATTTGCTCTTCTATATGGATTTCAATTTGGAGGAGCAAAGGTGTTAGGAACTCTTCCTTTCCTAGAGTTCTGCTTAACCTTTAATTTGGAGATCTCAGAGGCTAATGGTCATTTTATCGATCTTGGGATCTGAAGAGGATGAAGGCTCGCCCCTCTGTCTCCTTCTGTCATCATTTCCCTTGAGCTTCTCAGCAGCCATGATGTTTGATTCTACTTCCAAGGCTGCATCCTACATGTCGGCCAAAGAAGCACATCACCTCTCCCTCAATAGTAAACAAAATTCAAAATCAAAGGCACTGGCATAAATGAGTTTAGCAGAGGTAGTGGTGGGTTTTACTTTAGCTGGTATCTTGTTGTACATGAAGTTAAACCTCTTATTAAAATTGAATAGAAATTCACCATTTTCTCTCTTTAAGTTCCAAAACTCAGTGTGGTAATAGAGGAGATCCTTCTTATCCCCCCAATGTTTTAGGAATGTATCATCTAAAGCTTCGATATCCGCTATAGATCTTGGGGCTTGTTCTTTGAACCATTGTCTAGCCTCCACATCTAGGCTTTGGACAAAGACTCTCATCCACACATCATCTTCACTGATATCTAGATTATCAGCATAGCTATAAAATGACTCAAGGTGTTCTTCAGCAGTGACACCTTTAGTCCTAGTGAAATTAGGCATATACTTCTGATATTCTCCAGTGGGCATAGCATTCAAAGGAGTGGGCAATATTAGAGGTCCATACCTAGAGGCTATGATTCTTTCCATTTTGGTGGGTGCTTGCAGACCTGTCATAACTGTGGTGACTAAAAGAGTACTATAAGTCTGAATGACAGAATATGGAGGAGTGATTGATGAGGCCAAAGGAGTATGGTGAATAGGAGGTGAGGTTCCCTTTGGGCTAACAACAAAAGTAGAAACTAAAGAGTAAGGAGCTTTATGAATTTGTGAGAGCTTTTCTCCACTATCAGTTCTAGGTTCTAGATCCTCAAACTATGTATCTTCAACTAAAAACTTCTCATGCAGAGACAAATAAGATTTCTTAGGATTACCTGATCCTGATGCTCCTTTCTACAATACTTTCTTCTCCTGGACGGTCTTTTCCGGGTCAAGAACTGGGTCAGCTCGCGATTTTTGAGGATTTCTCCGAGTATGCCTCACAAACTGAGGTAGGATTATGGAGTGGAGCCGCTAAGAGGTTCGGCCTCCAGTAGAGTCACCAGATAGACGATTACAACCAAAAATGTGCCCAGACTTTGTCTATCATGAAAGTTGGGTCTGTGTCATTTCCCAGGGAAGCTGAGCTTCAACCTGTTCTCCCCGGCAACAATGCCAATTAATGTTAGCACTCCAGCAAACTCTCCTAGGTTGTAAATCGGAGATGCCTGGTAACATGTAATCTTCAATATTGTTCTCTGAAATATTGGAATAAATGATGGTTTGGATCAAGCCAGATAACCATTTCAACTATGTTTTTACTCAAGACATGCGTGAACACCCCCAATAACACAAGGATTTTGACTACAAATGCTCAATAGTTCTAAATTTAATGGATAGATGGAGAATACTGATAATACCAATAGATTGCATACATGAACACATATGAATGGCTAGCTATAGGCAGTAAAAGAAACTTGCAAATCTAGTTTATCAACACAGAGATAAGATGACAGTTATCTGGCATTAGATACAGAAGAAACATGAGCAACCTATTCAAGTGCAAGCTTAGAACAGAAGAGAAAATGGACATTGAACATATAACAACAAAAGAAGCTTGTTTTACTAATGAATGAAGATGAGAAGCTTGAGTAGAAAAGTCTCATTAGTCTCTAGAAATTGAACATGTATTACATCTTACTAACAACTCTTTATAGCCTTTTTACTATGCTCCTAAGCTCTCTAGAAGGCTCATAGTCTTAATCTTCCTGATATGTTCCCTAGCTGTTTGATTCCCTCTATCGGCAAGCATGGCTCAGTGGTTTCTTCTTCTAACAGAAGACTAACCATATTCATATATTTTAGGCTGTGTTGGCAGGGAGCTCTCTCGTGCCAGATATGCTCCACAATTGATTCTATTGGTTTGTCGAGCTGTGTTATCGGTGCCCATGATTTCTTCTCGACCTCTGTCTCCCGGAAGTTATTTCTTGGCCTTTTTTTATGTGATATAATGGGTCTTCGGGCCTCTGTTATCTTCTAAATGCAAACAGGGATTGCTTTCTGTCATAACAGAGAAATGATGCAAATGTGATGAATCCCTCCCTTCCTGTTCTTTCGGATTTTAACAGTCTTGAAAAATGGCTAATTCCTCTATTGGGTCGGGGCTTAATTGCCAATCACCCACTGCATCCATATGTGAGCAAAGGCCTCGCCCCTTGGTCTCCCCGATCTGCGATCCACCGATTTAATGTGGGTCGTTGATCCATGTGCGCGATCGACGGTCCTTGTCTAATCGTTGATCACCATTCCATATGTGAGTAAAGGCTACCCCCCTTGGTTTTCGCCGATGCGATTACTGCGATGCGATCTGATCGCAATCGCATATCGCTATATGCAAAGGCCTCGCCCCTCCTGTGCCGATTTGGTATGCCGATGTGATCTGCCGATTTAATGTGGGCCGTTGATCGGCTGGATCTAACGGTTGTTGTGCCACCACTATTTAAGACTGTGGTAATGGTTTTCCCCATGTTTTTGGAGTGTTTTGGGCTTCTCGACAGTTTATTTCTGCCCTCCTGAGGGCTTTCGGCATATAATTCTTTCAACCTTGGGAAGATCTTAATAAACTCTTGAAGAGTTTAAGAGTGTTTTGGATCCATTTTTTGGGCCGCTTTCCCGCAAGGCTAACATGTATTATTTAAACCACCTTGAAAAACTTTCAAGGCTCTACGATTCTTAGGGGTTACCCATCAAACTTGTGATTTTAATAAATTCCTGCGAGATTTTAGAAAAATTAGGCCAAAAAAACCCACCGGAAAAGCTTCCAAAAAGTACTCGCTTGTTGGTTTTTTTTAGTTTATTAAATAATTTTTTTTAACAAAAAAAAAACAATAATTGGTTTTTCTCTTTCATAAGTTATGAAATATTTCAATATATTATATATTGTGTTTTTTATTTGCAAATCTAAGTGTATTTCTATAGGTTTTGTATTTGTGTTTCAAGTTGGATTTTAGTTTTGGAGGGATTCCACTTTTTCCAAATTCTCAAATGTTGGGTTTTTAGATTATAATAGTTTCTTTAAAAAAAATTCTTTAGGTCTCACCATATTCCAATGTTAGATATTATTTTGAGACGTATAACTGTTTCTCTATTTTAAGGTATATGGCTCTAGCCTTTGCAAAAAGAAGCTTTAATGGACAATGCATTAGTATTTGGCCTTCTCCTCTAGGCTCTAGTCATGAAAAGTTGGTTGTAGTAGGATTAAAAGGTTTTGAAGGGACAAATGAATAATTTCTTCTATCAAAGTGGATATTATGCATCCTTATTTGAAGCAAAGGAAGATATGGACTTAATCTTTAGAAATGGTCCATATTTTTTTATAGCTTAAGAGTAACGTACCTAAATTGCTAGATACCATACTTCAACCCTAAGCTTGGTGTCCCATCGATAGTTCCATAATGAGTGTGCCTCCCTAATTTTCCTCTCCATTGTTAGAGCATTGAAACCTAAGAATTATTAGGAATGCTCTTAGGCAATTCATAGATAAGGCAGAGCTAAAGGACAATATATTTGTTTGTGCATGGATTTGTGTAGAGGTAGACTTGGAAAAAGGCATTCTAGAAGTTATTTTTATATCCCTGGACAACTAGAAACATGAACATCTCTTTACAAGCATGCCCTCTTTAAATGTAAATCTTGCCATGAATATCAACACTTTACAAAATACTATTAAAACAATACCCAAATCTCGCAACCAACACATGACAAAAATAGTGCCAAATGGTTGAGAAAAAAATGTAGTCGAATATCAATTTGGAGGCTAGAACTCAAGCCATCATGTTAAGCCCTTCAACTCCATCTTATTCTAAGGATCCTTGGTCTTAGCCGTTAGTCAATGGAAATCCCCCATGTGCATGTTCATAACACCCAAAAACAAAACATGAAAGGGGTGGGAGTGAATTATTGCATCCAAACTAATTTGAAATCTTGTCACATGATTAATCAATTCCCTCTATAGAAACTACGTGTGTCAGCTAAAACAACCATGGATATTACCCTGGTGCAAATAGCAAAGGTAACTCTTTTAGAAGATGAATATGAGGCATTACATAGATTAGAAGAGATCGATAAATTCCTAGAGCAACAGTTAGTCTCACCAGGGAACAATACAAGGAAAAAGTTCAAATGTAACCAAGGAAGAGGAGGATCGAAGAGAAAAGATCCCTACAAGAGCAAGAAGGAAGACAAGATGATGCAAAGGCAAGATTACAGGGAACCAGATGAGCTTAAACAAATCTTTATCAGTCGAAACAAAATCCACTAAAACTCCTAGAGTTAGTGTGCAATCAAGAGGTGATGGTCAAACTCCCTCTTCTAAATAAAAAAAATTGTCTCCTATTACTATAAAGGACTCAGTAACGAAAATAAAGAAGCATCTCTAAGGGATTTAATTAGAACAAAACAACTTGCCATTCTCCTACTCCATGAAACCAAAATGGAGACATTGAAAGCTCTCTACATTTGCAAGCAACAATGGTGTCTTTGTGAAGGAGTAAGAGTCCATTTGAGACGAGAATTTTGGGGGTATTCTCTCTTTGGAACAATCGATATTTTCATTTAGATTTCATCTTCCAAACAAAGCATTGGATCCTAGCAAGATTTACCCATTACTAATTTGGTAATAATACCATTATTTTCAATCTATATGTTATCTCAAAATCAAGCCCTGGAAGGCTGCAAACCAGGAAGACTTCAAGTAACTATTTCAAACCAATCTTTTGACTAAGGCTTAGCCTCCTTAGCCTGAGAGGGCTCTCTCAAAGGGTTATTGATTTTGACTAATAATAAGATGGCTAACTCTTGTGGAATAACATTGACAAATATGAAGGCTGGAAAAACATTAAACAAGTTTCCATTGGGCCTATGGAGTCAACAACAACTCAGTAAATAATGATGCTGCCTTTACATGGAAGTCAGGGCACTTAGCATTTAAATGTTCAGAACACAACACACATATGGAACCACAGCTCATAAGTGCACACAGGAAGTCAGAGCACAATCAGTGAATTCTGAGTGATTGTACACCAATGCAACTGTAAAAAGACATAAAGGAAAAGATAAAATCATACATTCTGAATATAGAAATCCCTCATGAATCCTGAGAAGTAAAGAAGCTCAAATTATATTACTGAAAACTCTGTTTTTACATAAGCCAAAACAATGCTCTGTTTATCAAATTCCAACCCTCATTACATTGCTGTTTCATCTATATATAGAATTCTTATTCTAACTAATTCGAGCTTCCTCCTCCAGCATGAGGGGAATTCGATCACTACCTCTAATGACACCTATCAACATTTAACTAACTAATAAATGCAACAAAGTGCTGACTGTAGTTTTTAAGAGTTCTAAATCTACTATGACTCTAACTCTATATTATATTCATGATGGCTTCTCTTCGTTCTTTGACATCTGGAGTTTAGCTGAGATAGCTGAGATGGATGTTTAATGCCCCACGTTTACCTTGGATGCTGAAAATTTTAACTGTTTAGAAGCATTAGGAGATGTCCCTGGTTTCTCGGCTTCAGTTTTCCCCATTATATTCAAACACACAGAAGCATGTACTTTAGCTTTTAATTACCCAAAAGTGGAAGACTGCCACGTTTTGATGCATTGTAAGCTTTGTCTATGAACATGTGTGCAGGCAAAAAGTTTCTTACAGGCAACTCGTTTGATGTATCTTGAACGGTGATAAAGGGGCTTTACAACAACAAAAATTTAAAATTGAATTTGAATATTCAACCCTTTTAAGCATCCACCTGTCTTGACCTGAGTTACTGTTGGCAGCTCCAGATGATGTTCTTGCATATCTTTTAGACATTTCCCTTTCAAAATTCTCGCTCATAATTCAAACTGCTTGATTTGCGTTAAAATCATCACCTACAGCAGTTTCGTAGCGCGCTACGAAACTGCTGTGTAATTTCAAAAACACAGTCTTCCTTTCATAGCTAAATGATCACTAGTGTTCATGGCTTAAGCACCTTACTCCCTTGATTATTTTGAAAAGATTTGCTTGCAACTTTTCAAGAAACAGATATTTCTCCTGAGGAAAAGATGCAATGACATCAATAACACCATTGACTGTTCCAAATATAACTGTATGAAGCTGGCTGGTACCTCACTGGTTGATTAATGGATGCATTGCCTGTTACCTCTGCCCGTTGCCATAATTGAGATCTAGAAAGATGATTATCAGAAGACTCAAGATAATCACGGGAAAGGAATTTACCTCTCTCTACATCTGCATTACTAAACCTCTGACCAGATACACCACCATCCCATGACTGTCTGGGGTTAAGTGCATAAGATTAGTGCATATAATCCGGAAGGTTATCCTTAACAGGAAAATTACCTTTTCCCTCAGCTTCCTCACTTAACATACGGTATTGGGCACCACTGCCATAAGGCTGTAAGCTAGAACCATACAAAGAACTCTTACGATAATTTTCATTTGCATCCAAGCTATATGAACTGTTAGCAACTCCTGAACTAGAGAAGTAATGTCTCTCATCTGCATAAATGTCATGTCCACCTTCAATAGGAGTTTTTCCAAGAGCACGTGACCTCACATCAACCATAGGTTGATGACTCTCTCCTGAAGTTTCTCTTAAAAATACTGAATCTCTTTGAAAGCGATCAAGAGATGGTTGAAGTGACCTTGTCTCCTCTGTTAAAGAACTCTTAGAGCCTCCCACAACATCCATGTAGGGTGACTTACTGAGCACTGGACCATCCACAGAAGGTGAATAATAATGCCTTGATCCTTCTGTTGGTATAGAATGAAGCCCTCGCATATGAGTCCAATCCCCCATGGGATCTTGTCCACTAACTGCTGGAACATCCTTAAAAGGTGCACGATAATCTCTTGAAGCATCCATTACAGATGGCTGTGCACTCATGTAAGACTCCTTGGAAAGCATATGATGTGGTGATTGACGGGAATCTATAGCAGGTGAACTTTCAGGATCTTGAGAACTGATTTCCATACTCAACTCAGACTGACTCTCTGCATGATTAGAAACAGGGTGATCCTTTCCACGAGTACATGTATCATTCAGCATAAGGTTTTCATGTTTTTGTTCCTTCTCTTCCAGAAACCCATTCTGCTGCCAAATCGCTCAAAGATGACTCAGCTTCTTTGGTGCCACTTGTTTCAATTGGACCTCCTACAGACTGAGGACCCAATATTTCCACCACAACTTGAATAGAATTCACAAGCTCAAAACAAGGTTCAGGGTAGTGCAAAAGATCAACAAGCATGTCTAAGTTCCAGATATGTGGTGGACATGTATTAACTATCCGAACATAAGCACTGTACATGGCCACCTTCAGTTCCTCATTGCTTGTATTCTGAAATGTCATTGAATGTACAAGCTTCTCGATAGGAATTATCTCCGCGTCCAGTGATGATGATGCTAAATGTACAAAGTCGAAACAAGCCCTTTGTAATGCACCGTCTCCATAAGCAAGTAAACTACAAGATGCAGACATGAATGATGAGCTAATAAGGCCTTCCACTTGAAGCCTCGTTTCGACAGGGCATCTACTCAGCAAGTTCAACATCCAAGAAGCAAATGGTTGCCAGCGTGCCTCTCCTGTAACATCAATTAGAATACCCACACTGCCTGGCGGCCTAGAGAAGCTGTGAAGCTGGATTCAGTTGCATAAAATAATGCAACATAAAACATAGAACAAAACCTTCGTTGAATAATGCTAAAATTAGCATGTACACCTCCAGCGACACCCGGACTGAGAACTGGAGCAACTACAGGGTCCATTTTGATGCACATGCTTGAAAGCCTCAGCAACTGCTGCAAGTCCGGCGTGAAACTGTGATGGATGTTCTCTCTCCATCAGATCTATCTTGGGTGCCTCTAGAACAGCTTTAGGGGGATTCCATTGCATCGCTGTAATGACTTCCCAAAGTGACCAAAAAATGCTATGCGGCGGCACATACTCTTTGACTGACAAAAACGAGCAATAGCATAAAGTTTTTCCAAGCCAGCATGCTCATGGAAGACCATCGAACTCTGTCGAGGAAGATCAGCTGGCCTGAAGTATAGTAAACAATGTGATGGAAGGCCATCACGACCTGCTCGGCCGCTTTCCTGATAATATGTTTCCAATGATTTGCTAAGACTGTGGTGAATGACAAATCTAACATCTGGCTTGTTAATACCCATGCCAAATGCAACCGTGCCTACTATAACTTGTAACTTGTTTGTATTCCAACGAAGATGAACACTTTCACGAGCCTTGACATCCATATCCGCATGATAATGCTCCGCCGATATACCACGTTTCCACAATTCCTTAGCCACCTGTTCACATTCTTCACAAATGTAACACACCTGGAAACTTGCAACATCTCTTTCAAATCTGTCTGAACTCGTTTTGCAACTTTCTCTCCCTCTGGGTGAGCTGGGATCACAAGTTATTTAAGTGCTCTGTATCTGATATCCAACCGGTTCCTGTGGGTTCTATTCGTGCAGCAAGACCCTCCACCATGTAAGCTGCAAGTCTTTCCATTGGGTCTCCTTGAATTTAGACTGTCTCTCTCAATTTTGTGATTATATGTGATGCCATTTCTTCTTTACCTTCAGATATTGCAGTCTCTAGAGAAAATGTATACTCGGGCCAGCGGCAAACAATGATTGCATATTCATTTAAAGTCTCTTTAATGCGTTCATACATCTTCTCGACAAATGGTGTTGTTGAATGTTGTGTTGTGACACCTGTCCAACGGACCTTATCAAGCTTACAGGAATCAAGCAATGAAAGCCGTTTGCCCTGAATCCACAGGATTATGTATAAGTGAAACAACTCCTTTGCATCAACCCCTCCCTTTACCGGACAGATATTCCAGTTAGCTAGATCTCTCTGAAAGTCCGCTGTTGCAATAACAAGATCTGCCACAGGCGGAGAAGGGCCTGATGGTGGGCATGCAACAAGAAATGCCCGTAGTCGATTGCAAAGATCCACACTGTATATGGAAGCACAAATATTTGGAAGATCTAGAGAGCTTGGGAGTATATGTTGATTGTGGATCTCAATATCAGTGCGTAGTTCATTACAAATATTCATGCACAATGCCTTCATTTTCAAATACGTTGTTGAAACAGTTAATGCATCCATCAAAACACCTTCATTGCTATTTGTCACAAACTCATCTGTCTCTGCCATGTGTCTTTTTTATCTCTTCCTAGCAGCAGTCTGGAAATAGCTGCACAATGTTAACTGCGCCTTGGGAGATAGTATATCATGAAGAAGAGAGTATATCTTTACAGCAGGAGCAAGAGCTGGATGTTTAATACTCCATATCAAGCTTGAACTCTAAATCCTTTAACTGCTTAGTAGTGTTGGGAGATTTCCCTTCAGATTCAGAACTGATGACAAGCATACACGCAGGAGCTTGAGAACATGCCTTGTGTAAAATGCATCCACTCCAGAGCTATTTTGCATGACAGTTGTTATGGATTCGAACAAATCCCCAATTTTGTAGCACAACCTAAAACATGTTGCGCTGCAAAACTACAAAAAAGCTTTATGCACATCAAACTAATGTGAGCAGTTTTGAAATTTTGACATTAGAATTTTCAGTGATAACACTATACATGCCTATAGATTATGTGGAAAAAAAATGTTGAAGTCTCCAATATCATTGAAATATGTGGAGCATATAAGCAATAACATTATTGCAAGATATTTCATTATGGTTTTTTATAATAAAGAGAAAAGAGAGGAGAACATTATTAAAGATCCATATAGAAAAAGGATGGAGGATGGTTTTTTATAATAAAGAGAAAAGATAGGAGAACATTATTAAAGATCCATATAGAGAAAGGATGGAGGATCTAATATTTAAGTGGGACTTTGATAGATATTAAACCATCTAAAGGAAAGTACACTTGGACCAAGCAGAGGATTAGGCCAGGAAACTTGGTTATTATATTGGACAAATAAATTGTGCAAACCAATATGCTCCTTTAGGATTATATTATCAATTCCATGATCATCCCATCAGTAATATTAAAACGCAAACCTATTGCTCTTCAGATCTAAGCTTCTCTAGACTATGGGTCCCTACCATTTGACTATAATCCACTTTGGTTGCAAGATCAAGAAATCTTAGGAAAAAATTGTTGTAGTTTGGAAGATATTAATCTCAAGCACCCCTATCTATATATGGAAGGAAGGACATCAATCAATCGTGTCTTGAAATAATGGGTGAGAAAATCCTACTCCTTCCCATCAAGTGAAAAATAATTGCTTAGACCTCAACTAAAAGAAATTCAAGCCAAAATGGAGAATGAAGACATCATTGTAAACCTCTAGATAAAAAAGACATTAATCCATCAAAATTTCTAAAAGGACTTTAGAGCAAGGATATTTGGAGGCTAAAATATAGAATTATGT
Organism: Pinus tabuliformis; assembly: GCA_031772625.1. Lineage (NCBI taxonomy): Eukaryota > Viridiplantae > Streptophyta > Pinopsida > Pinales > Pinaceae > Pinus > Pinus tabuliformis. The sequence continues at coordinate 333,347,181 of CM062806.1, read as the reverse complement.
GGCTTGAATCAGGCGACAAGAATACAACTTTCTTTCATAAACAAGCTAAACCAAGAGCCATAAGAAATAATATCAAGGGGATTCCATTGGAAGATGGCTCCAAAATTTCTAATTTCCAAGAGTTAAATAATGAAACCTAGTCCTAATTTGTAGCCCTCTTCATTGAACAAGGTGGAGAAAACCATGAGGTCTCAAAGGCCGTGTTAAAAAACATCCCATCAGTCATCTCATCCAAGGATAACCAAGAACTATTAAAGCTGGTTTAGGAAGAGGAGATTTTAAATGCCATTTGGAATGTATAATTTGACAAGGCTTCTAAGCTTGACAGGATTTTGATCTATTTATATATGTCCCTTTGGATTTTATTTAAAATAGATCTCAAAAGAATGCTTTGGTTTGTGCAAAAATCACGTAAAATGGAAGGTAATATTAATTCTTTTTTTCTTAATTTAATTCTGAAAGAGGCTAACTCATTTTTCTTTTCCCAAGTTTGGCATATTTCCCTTTGCAATTCTTCATGTAACAGAAAGATGAAGATAATAGCATCAAGATTGAAAAGAACAGTTCCCAAGATTATATCTTAAAACCAAAAAGGCTTTATGCAAAATCAATAACTAGTGGACAACATGGTGCTGGTGCAAGAATCCATACACTCCAGCACGTAGAATAAAGAGAAAGGAATGATAATAAAATTGGATATGGCTCATGCTTTCTATCAGAGAAGGCACTTCTTTTTGTTTGATGCTATGTCTAATTCAACTCTTCTTTCATTCAATGAATTTCTTCCGGCATCATTGCCCCTTAGATCACTCCATTGGTCCATTGGAGGCCCACATCCTTTTTCCAAGAAAGCGAATGTTTGCGGTAAGGTTTCCTTTTGTCCCCAATTTTGTACATCATCATGGTAGAATCTTTGAGAAGGAAATAGGAGGCAGAAAGAAATGCAAGGAATCTTATAGTCATTGAGATAGTCTAGGGAGCCAAAAGATTGAATCACTCCCAATTGTAGATGTTTCCCTCCTTTTAGGATGAGCCTCCACTATAATCGTAGCTAGATTCAAATAGGTGTTAGAGCTCTTTACAAGTGCTTAGAGAGGAAATATCAATCATCGAAATTGTCAAGTTCTTTTCTAGAATGAACATTTATAGGTGATGTGCAATATTTATATAATTTTCTAATTTCCACATTTTGAAGTTAGTCTTCTTTCAAATACTTGGGAATGTTTATAACTAATCTTGGCAAAGCGTCATAAAAAATATTATAGCTAAACTAAATAAATGGGGATCTCAATGGTTAAACCCTGCATGAAGAATGATTTTGATAGATCCAATCCTCTTTTCCCTTTCAATCTTCCAATAATATGCCATGCTAGCACTAATGGGCATTATGTGGCAAATTGAACAAGGGATCAGGAAGCTTTTGTGGCAAAGAGGAAAAACCAACTCAAATAAAATTCACCTAATAAATTAAAAGGTTCTTAGAGTTAGTGTTGGGCCTCCAAAATGTCATCCTCTTTTACCCTCATTTTCATCATTTTACCATATTTTGTAACTCTTTACCATATTTTGTAGTTGCATAACCTTTCATTAATAACATTTCATGATCATATGGGTTTATTATTATTATTTTCCAGGTCATTTATTTTAAGTATTTTAAGAGAATTTATTATTAAATATTAGGAAATTAACATGTTTTCATATATATATATCTAAAAGTGGTATGAGTTTTATGATATAGTAGGCCTATTTGAATATTCTAGAAGGTATATATTTGGCCACTCAACCACAAATTCGAATTTCAATTCCAACTCATAAAGATTTTTGGAATATTTGTATAAGATTTGAATCATTGACTAAGCACATTCAAAGGAGAAGAATCATGGATGTTTTGATATGTGTCTCTTATCAAAACTAGGAGATAATTTTGAGAGTATTTTTATCTCATATTTTTAATTGATTGGTTGTAACCATAAGGGATAAATGTGGATGTAGGAGAGATTTGTGGATCTATATTTATTGATTAGTTATCTTAAGTTTTTGTATAAATAGGAGTGGATCCTTCATATAAAGGATTTCCAAATTCAAAATTCCATCCAAGATGTAATTTGTAAAGTGAGGATAGAGAAGAAGGGATTTGAATTGTTGTAATATATTTGGAGCTTTTCTCCCACTTCATTTTATGGAATACATATTGCTACTTTGATCTCCAAGCTTTGATAATCATTCACTGTGCTTGTTGAGGAGTGGAGGCCCCCCATCAACCACATTTTTCACACCTTTTTCATTTGTTGTACATATTGGTAACATTGTGTAATTATGTTATTTCATTTATTTTCATTTTAAGCAAGTGTGGTTTTCAATTCAGCAAGTGTGATTTTCATTTTAAGCAAATGTGATTTTCAATTCAGCAAGTGTGATTTTCATTTTAAGCAAGTGTGGTTTCATTTCAAGCAAGTGTGATTTCATTTATGCAAGTTTAGTTTAGTTTCTTTTATGTTATTTTGATTCATGTTGTTTTGTTAAGATTGATTCAATTTATTTATGTTTGAATTGGATTGGATTGATCTAATTTGCTTTGTAATTAGTTTCAAGTTTCTTCCATTAGATTAATCTATTCTCAGAAATAATCACCTAGTACATATAGTACACACTAGTTCACGAACCCCGGGTTGACAATTTAATGACAGTTATTTAACTCATAACTAAATCACCCAACATTTTGGCGTATTTATCGTCGAGGTATACATAGGTGCTTATTTTGAAAGTTTAGACAACTTATGGTAGTTGCATTCATTCTTAGATACATAACATATTAAAATCATTCATGATGCATTAAATTTCAATAATTTTTCAATACTTTGTACTAATTTTTGTGCAAGACAGGAATTATCAACTAGTTGGATTAATTCATATACAAATAAGAATTTGTGGAATGTCCTTCTAAGAACTTTCTCAAATCCTAGCAACATCTAGGATACCTTCCTCTCAGGAAGAGTATATTTTAACTGCATTTAGAAACTTGTCTATCTCTCCACCTCCACAAGAAGATCTTCAAGTCTCTTTTGATTCATCTTGTCAATCTGTTGAAGAGACTAAAGAATCATGGAATACTTTTGATGGGGAGAAACCACTAGAATCTAATATTGAGGAATGCATAATAAAGGAGGATATTCAATGTGATCTAAACCAAGAAAGGAATGAAGAATGTCATAGCTTATTGAAAGATGGTTCCAATCAGGGATCAAGTCACATCACTCTTTCATTCTTCCTTACTTCTTGATTGCATTATCAAAACAACTAGTCTTTCATGATTTGATGTACTTTAGTGCATATTTTTCAAACCTGAGCATGAATATCTTTTTACTCCTGTTACGCACATGGTTACACTAGAAATGTGCATACACTTGAACCAATTTTTCTATTTCCAGTAGAGTAGAACAAAATCAATAAATAAAACTAATTTTGGTGATGTTTTTAAGTTAGATTTTATTTTATTTGCAATTTTATTTTTGGTGGTGTAGTAAGAGCCACCTCACTTACTAATCATTTTACCCCTTTTTTCTTTTTTTATTTTTTCTTTTTTTTTTCAAAAAAAAAATAGTTGATGGAATTCCCAAGTATGTTCTCTTCATGCACCTTGTGTGACCTAGAAGATCAAAAAGGAAAATTAAATAAAGTTAGCTTTGAAATTTTGCAATACAACTCATAGATATAAAATTAGATATGAGATCTAAATTCATTATTCATTTTAAAAATACTCAAAATTTAATCTCCAAATTTCAGTTAGATCTATCCAAAATTTGCTAAACTTTTCTCAATTTTTATTTTCTTTAAATAAAGTCTTAACTTTTGAAAAAAAAATCAAAACAAAACAAACAATTAAATTTTTCACAATTTGTTTTTTAGGTTTTTCACAAGAAATTTAACATGTTCTTTATTTATTTATTTATTATTATTTTTTTTTCTGGTAAAACACAAATAAAAACAATAAAATATTAAAAAAAAACCTTAACAAGACAAAATAAAATAAACACACAAAACCAAAAACAAAACATTGTAAAAATAAATAAAACAAAATAAAAGCAAAACAATTAAAAAAAAAAAAATCATATAAAAACAAAATCATAACACAAGAAGATCTCCAATGCATAACACAAAAACAAAGCTTCATAATTAACTCCATAACTCCATCCATTGATCATAATAAAACAACAAATGTGACAAAACCATAAAAAACATTCACACATTGCATGAATGAACGTCACAAAATGAGCTAGCATGCAAGCTTATCCATAGTTGTTTGCATCAAAACTGAAATTAAAAAAAAAATTGTAAATCTAATTCCAGCAGAGCCTTGCACTATTCAGCGAAAATTCAGGAGCAATGATAAAATATTTGGCATGTTAAAATGATTGACAGTCACACAATCATTTAAACTGATTATGATCTGATGTGCATTGAAACATGCTTTTAGCAAGGATCAGATTCATGTGTCTTATTCTCAGGCAAATTTGTTATTCCCATCTCACACATCTTAGTCTCCAGAGGATTTTTTATTTGTGTCAATAGTGTGTGGGATCTAGTGACGTTGGTGTTAGTTGTGGCATACCTAATTACAAATTCTGCTCTTCAACTAAAATCTCACAACATGTAGAACCATAGGTGCAGAATCGTCACAATCTGGTAGCTGCAAAACAAATTGTCAGCTACAGAATTGACGCAATTCGGTAGCTTATTTCCTGAAAATTTCAAACGGTAATAACTCTTTCATACACCATCAATTTTTTATTATTCAAATGTCGTTGGAAAGATCTCGACAAGATCTACGTGATGAGAGAGTTTTCATAAGCATTTGAAATAGTAAAAAATTGAAGAAGTTACCAACAAAACACCAACATGTATCCAAAGTACTACTTTCCAAATAGGTAAAAGTTAATTTAATTTTTCTTCCTTGAATTTGTTTTATTAGTATTATTTCTGAGCTTTTTGTGTATGAAGAGAGACTATTCATCTCTCTCTCTCTATAGTCTTACATTTTATTGCAAAAAAGTGTTAATTTTTTGCAAGTTCCAGGATGATGAAAGAAGATCACTACATGCACGGGTGCCTTTTAAAGACCAAGTTTCTTTCAAAAGAACATGTTCATTCCATGTCAAATCATATCTTGTACACCATTGATACTAAACAAGGCCTCTCAGATACCAATTTTACCATTGCTACTCATTCTAAGCCTACAGTCGATCCATAAATTCCAATCTCCCTACTCCCAAACCATGATTTCAAAACCCATTTTCCCTTTGCAATATTCATACTTTCCTGCCTCATTTTCACTCACCCTTAACCCAAAAATAATGTCATTTAGCTTCCTTAGAAAGTTGAGTCACTATTACAGATCCATTTGGGCACATCACTCCCATCATACAGATCAGTGTTTTAGGGCTCATCAAACCCTAATTCCAGTTGCTGCATGCCCTAAACAAGTCACCTCTTTGAATGCCTCCTTCCCAGACAGTTTCATGACTTGAAGACATCTAGAAATGACCTCTAGAGGGACCAGCATAGGTAGGCCCATGTAAGGGTGCGTTGTAGAGTAGTTAAGTCCATGCCAGGGTGCTCTACAGAGCACTTAGGCTTCCTTTCACCTGCGTTGGGCGAATTTGAGCAAAATTCACATAGGGTTTGGGGAATTTTCTTATCTTGTGGAGTCATCTATAAGGTCCCCTCACTTATCAACTCTTATGAGCTCGAAAATGGATAAGGAATGAGTTAAGATACATCATATCCTCTAATCCCTTCCTCCATGGAACTAATTCTAAGTATCGAAGGCCATTCAATACCACCATTTATGACAAAACCTCCTTCATCTCCCTATAAATTGACCCCTCAATTCATCCAAGTGGGATCTTGGAGTGGTAGACAGTTTGAGCAAAAGGGGCTCCTTGATATATTGATGCTCCACAAAGTCCAATGGATCTTGATTAGATACATCTGTGGACCAGTCCAATGAATCTTGAGACTCTTTGAGCTCTTCGAAGATTCAAATTTGATCTATTAATGATCTTTGAGTAGTATACAGTTTGAGCAAAGGGGGCTACTTGATATATTGATACTCCACAAAGTCCAATGAATCTGGCTATTTTAGGCTGGTAGACACTTTGAGAAAAGAGGCTAAGTGATCAGGGGCTGGATCATGTTGAATTGTAAGGAGATAATGTTGCTATGAGATTTGGATTTGAAGCAAGTATTGTAATGCTACAAGTTTGACATGCTTTTGATGTGATGTGGATGGAATCCAAGCTGGAGGAATGACTTTGATTCAGACACAATGGTTATAATTCCTTCTTCTATTCAGTAAAGTGTTTTAACCTTTCTCCCTTATGTTTGTATTGTCTTATAATGCTTATATGTGTGAAATGTATCTGATTCCATTCACTTATATTCAATAGATCTTTTTATTTGATCGATTCTTTATTTTCTGTTTGTGTTTATAGGTACTTCTCAAGCGTATTAAGTATGAGAAGGAGTGACAGGATCGATACAAAGGAGACATGAGGAAAGCATAACTACAAGTAGGTCTTCTCATCTTCTCATCTTATCTATTGCTTATAGGAAAATACTAAAATATTTTAAACTATTGTTCTAGATATGACTACTTATCTAGGGAATTAATATTTATCCATAAATACCAAATTCTCCAAAACAGTCACCCCATTTTCCTCTTCCTTTCTGTCAAATAAAACTTGCTTCATAATGCAAATCTTTCATCTATGGTCCTCCAAATTATTATTTTATACTCACATTAGATGATGGAGGAATCATTATGGCCTCCCTTCTAACAAGTCTTGATCCATCAACTCTGACACATCATCTGGGATCAAGACTATAGATCTTTAAAGTACCTTGAGGCTTGCAAGCCTTAATGGAAAATTCTCTTGCCAATAAAAAGTGAGAATACATCAATGTCCCCCATTTGACAAACCTTCTAGGTGACATGGCTACGACATATCTATTCGTACCTAGTAATATGTACGTAGGCATATTGACTCTCATTGACATCAATGATGAGTAGTCTCGTGTTGGTTAATGAAATTCATTAATGGCTAGTAATCCAACAATTTTTTTTCTATGTTTGACATTGACACATCTATTCACATAGATAAGAATTATGCCACTGAGTGGGAATGAATGAAGACTATATGATTTCAGCAGCTTGTAGCAGGACTCGACTCAAAATTCAGCAATCGTAGCATTTTCCTAGCAATACAGATTCAAATTTCAAATTAGATTCATCCTCTATTCATACAATTAAAAGAGAGAAAAAGTATATCAGATTATTTTACTTCACATTCCATGATCTAACAACAACAACCACACTCTTCTATATATATTGCTTGTCCACTTTTCATGTAGTTTTCTAATCTTTAATCATGTAATTCCTTAAATGTTGAAATTGTGATTTTGGAAAATCACTCACCAAATTTATATTCCCTTTATCATTTTCCAAAAACTGAAAACACCTTTAGTTGTGGGGAAGGGATCTTAATTCATATACACATTTCATGTCACATATCACATTTCATTACATCCTAACCAACATATTTTTCCCAATCAACTATTACTGCATTTTGATTCCAAAAGTCTATATGTTTTGCAATGATCAATTGATAAGCACATTAAATCGCTGACAACCACTATGGAGCCTTGAAAAGGAATTATTAATGTTTTCAAGTATTTTGATAGAACAAAATAAGAAAAGTATTGTTACAAAAGAACCAATACTCATAATTTTTTGGTTGTCACACAAGAACCAACCATAAAATATGTTGCAGTCAAATGCCCTTCAAAGTACACTTTGCAAAGAGAATAAAGTTATCAAATGATATGATTATGCAAAGTTAAAAGAGAATCAATACAAAGCCAAAGTTCATATAGAAGCAAAAAAATTCAAAAAGATCAACTTATGATTAAAGAAATCAATGCAAAGTTGCATGAGGACATGCAACATCTTCAGTTGGGGGGAAATGTTGGGCCTCCAAAATGTCATCTTCTTTTACCCTCATTTCCATCATTTTACCATATTCTGTAGATCCATAACCCTACATTAATAACCATTTTCATGATCATATGGGTTTATCATTATTATTTTCTAAGTAATTTATTTTAACTATTTTAAGAGAATTTATGATTAAATATTAGGAAAATAACATGCTTCCATATATATCTAAAGTGGCACGAGTTTTATGATATTGTAGGCCTATTTGAAGATTCTAGATCCTATTTGGCCACTCAACCACAAATTAGAATTTCAATTCCAACCCATGAAGATTTGTGGAATATTTGTAGAAGATTTGAATAATTGACTAAGCACTTTCGAAGGAGAAGAATCATGGATGTTTTGACATGTGTCTCCTGTTGGGTCATTAATATACCATTATTATTGTCACTTTTGAACGCTTATTCCACCCATTTCTACCATTCTTCATCGCGTCATTTATCATAATTTATCATATAATTCTATTTTACAATGATTTATGCTCTTATGTAAAAATATTATTTATTCTCCTTTATTTCTAATAAATTGATGATTATGCATGATTTTATCAATGAAAGTTTAATAAATTGGTTTTAACATTATTCACCATTTTTAGCCTCCAAGATAATTTCCAGATTGAAAATTTGATCATTAAAAGTGCCAACTCAGAAATTCACTGGAATGAGAAGTGATAGTTTTGCGGTTGAGATTATGAGAAAATGAATATGAATCTGGAAAATCTAGAACATGGGTTTTGTCCAGAACAGACCAAATTAACTTTAACCTATAATGGTTTGCCCAAATTCAGCTTGTATTGAGAGAAACGCAGGGTTCTTTGAGCATGATTTTCTCAGATTCGATGTGTGGCCGTTTTCCAAATCTCGGCTGCAAAGCCAAATTCGCCTTGCTCTTGTTAAAAGATGGATGGAAATATATCTTCTTGTTGATCAATTGGTTGGAAACAATCTAATTTTGTAACAGAAATCATGTTCTAGTTATCTCTGTTGTAACTTCTCTCTAATCTCTCTCTATTTAAATGAAAATAGAGATCAGAGAGGGGGATGGATTCGAATGATGGAATTGAGGATGAATTAGAGATTCAGAATTGAGGATGGCAGAGAGAATGGATAATGGCTGAGAGATGGAGAGATTTCTTGTTGTAATCCATTGTAACTCTGCTTTGATATTTTAATATAAATTTGGTTGCCATTCCATCTTTGATCCTGAAGTAACCCAGCAGCATCCGTTGGCGGCTAAGGGCCCAGCCTCTAGTGGATTGTGCTGCTGCTGTATATTATCTCTTTGGTTTATGCGTGGTTTTCATTATCAACTTTATTTGGTAATCTAGTATGTTCTATTATTTTACATCACGGTTTTGTTATATCTGATTTATGTTCAATTGAGTAATATCATTCTCTATGACAGGAATGCCGTATTGATTCATCTTGACTTGGTAACGCATTGCTGTTCTTTTAATCATTGATATAACATTGTTGGTCCTTACAGAATGTATTGTTGTTCAATTACAACGTATCCGTGTTGTAACACTCTTTAATTGGTATTACTGAATTCATCTTAGAGACTATATTTCCTTGCGATTGCTAAATCTATGAATGTTGTTGTTCCATTCCAAAATACAGTCGTATTCTTTATAACTAAGACTGATAATCGGATTACCAAGATCAGATTACTATTAAGGTGTGTCGTGTGTTAAGTTATTGTGTATTTATATTTGACTTTCCAGCGTTGTTTCATATTCCATCATTAATCAATGTTGTTCTATTTCCGTGTGCTGTCCGATTTATTCTTAAAGTAAAGATTGCTATTAATTTGGCTTTGCTGTTGTTCATTTCCATTAATTAGAGTTTGTTGTTCAGATTCCTTTAATTACAGTTTGTTGCCCATTTACTTTGTTGTTCATTTCTGTTGATTAATTGCAATAGTTTGCTTTTAAAGAGTTTTCCTAGTTTACTTTCAATGGCAACTTTAGTTCAATTTCTATTTCCTTTTAATTGCTTTAAAGTAGGACTGTCAACTGTAGAGAACATTGGTTATTGCTTTCTTGTTCCCAGATTGATTGTCTTGTTCTAGTTTGATTTCAATTGCATCAATATCTAAAGGAATGAGTTATTGCTACTGTATCCTTAATTGATGTTTGCTGAGTGAATAGTTGGATTTCAGAGCATTTGAATTTATGTTATTGTTAGATTTCTTTTTCAAGCATTCATTTACTTTTGGATTTTAAGCACTATACTGCAAAACATTACTCTTGAGTAAATAGCCACCTCAGACTGAGTACACTCTTGAAATAAAAAGTCGTCCCTGGGTTGATAATTAATGTGAAGGTAATTAGGAGTTAAAAAGACACCTTTTTGTTGCTCGACATTTTGGCGCCGTTGCCGGGGAGAGTATAGCCATTTTTAAAAGAGTAGTGCACATCCGATGAGTGTCTGTTAGGAAAGAATTGGGTATTAAAAACGAAAGGTAAGAACCTACGTACGGAGCATGTAAAAGCCCTGCTCCCCCACTCGCTTTTCAACAGAACTGTTAAAGAACTTAGAGTAGAAATAGATGTTTGAATTTTTGTGTGAATGACTAGGGAAAAAATAGAAATTTTGAAAAACGAATCACATGATTTCACTCAAGTGGTGATGTAAGCACCACCCATTTCACTAACTAATTGACAGGAACATTTAAAGAAGGAGCCTCGAAGAAACACATGAAGAACATCTTCTATTATGGTAAGAAATGGCTCACATTTTTACTTTTGAATTTCTTATCAAAGATCTAGGAGGAGTGACAAAAATGCACATAATTCCCCCATCTTTACCAAATTTTCATGGTTTAGCAAATGAAGATCCAGATACATTCTTATTTGAGTTCGAAATACTTTGTAGAGGATATGATTATTGTCCTAATGATCCAAGAATGAAAGTGTTTCCTCTTACTCTAAAAGGAGCATCTCTCTGATGGTTCATGAGCCTAGGTGGGAATTGCATCCAATCATGGGAGGACATGAAAAACATATTCTTGAAGAAGTACCAAGACTATTGCAAATCTAATGAAGATATTTTCGGTATGATACAAGGGGAAGATGAAAGTTTGGAGAACTATGTAGATCGATTTCAATACAACCTTCAAAAATCAAAATATAAGCATTTGGAAAAAGAGATCTTAAAAACAATCCTTCTTAAAGGAATCAAAGATAAATTTTTAGAACTCTTAAATCTGATAGGAAAAGGTGATGTTTTTCAGTTATCATATGATGATGTTTGTGAGTTGTGCATAAGGTATTCAAGAGGAATATCCAAGGCTAGTAAGAATTTTAGAGATGTTTGTTCTTTCTTTTCCAAATCTGCTACAAGAATAGGAGACATAAGAGCTGAAATCAATGCTTTATTTGAAAATTTTAAAGTTGATTTTGTTAGCTCTCTAAATGCAAAATTGGATTTTTTGCAAGTTCATAAAAATCAAGAATTTTATGAAGTGTTTTTCACTCATGACCAAAAGAAGCATCCCATAGATACTCACTCTTCCTTATCTAGGATGGAAGTAGCATATCAAAGAGATAAGGAAGCTGCAACAAGGTCAACAAATATGGTTCAAAACACTTCTTTTCCATTCTCTTACTTGTATAATCCATTATGGAATACTCACATGTTAGAGCAGCCATGCGAATCGCGATATAACCACCACCAATCTTGTCTACAAGTTTGGCACGGTTCACCTTATGATTGCATGACTACGCACAAGCACATTCTCCATATTCTCCACCAGCTCTTCCACAACATCCTACTTGCATATCAAATTCATCCACTCAACCCAAACAACCACATCATCACAATGCTCCATTCCTTACACATTTTCCTCCTCAACTAATTCCACACCCTCACCATAATAAACCAGTACAACATGCTTACAGTGTTGAATTGCCAAATTTACCCAACCTTCCCACCCATTCTATCTGACATGTGCCGTTAGAGAAAACTTACAATGATATTCAGAATGTTTCAAATTCAAAAATTGTAGAAGCTATGGAAGAAAATGAGGTTTCTTTTAGGTTGCACCAACAAACCATTTTAAAAGCTCAAGAACTTCATGGTATGAAGGGAAATCAAGAAAGTAAAGGATATATTGAAGATTGGTTTCACTCCATCACGTGTTTGCATCATCACTCCATACTTAAACAATTTTGATACCATCTTTTCAAGGGAAGTTGGCTTCTCATACCCTAATTTTTATCAACATGCATTTTTCAAATTTGGGTATGTGCATACGTAAAGCCTTATTTCTAAAATGGTTCCACTAGAAATACTCTTATACATAAACATATTCAATTCTCAAAGAAGAGTAGGATAGTGGAGAAAATAAAATAAATAAACAAATAAAACAAACACATCTTTTTTATTTTTATTTTTGTAAAGCTAGTTGTTTTTTGTTGCAACATGCTATGGAAATCAACATCGGCGATAATTTTTTAATTCATACTTATAATGGAAATAATAGTTCTACAAACACTCATATTCACTTTTATCAACAATTTGAAAAAATGCTTGAATATCACATTTTTTTGGCTTGCGGGCTTGATGAAATTTCTGAAAAAACAGTCGGGACAGTCATGTTTTGAGGGACAAAATGCACTATTTTTAAAACCTATTTCTATTATAAGTAGCCCTTAATTTCTAATTTCCAACCCAATTTGAATCACTCAATTTGGATTTGAAACGAAAAAGTTCGAACCAAAACATTGACAGGGTGTCTAGCGGATAGCTTAGGAACAGAGTTGGGACAATTAGCTTTTGGAGGCATAAATGAATGAATTTTTAAAACCTGTTTCTATAGTAGATTTCCCTATGAATCTAGTTTACAATGCAATTGGAATCACTCATTTTTGATATCGTATGGGGAATTTATGATCAAAATATTGACTGTCTATCGTAAATCAGCACCCTTAAAACTATGTCTTTCCGGCTGTTCCTTATAGTATTTGACCTATCAGTTCTTCTTGTGTTCAAAACCTGTTTCTGTTGGAGATAAATAAATGAATATACTTTAATTTCCAATTTAAATCATTCAAATCCGACATCAAACGAAAAAGTTATGCTTGAAGTATCAACTATTGGTCTAAGCTGGGTAATTGAAAATGACTCTGTTATGCACATTGTTCTAACTAAAATTGAAATATCATATCATTGAATTTCTAAAACCTATTTATACTGGAGATAAACCTTTGAATTATCTCTCATTTGGCTTTGGAATCACTCAATTTAGACGAAAAACATAGAAGGTGGGATCAAAACACTGCAGGTTAGCATGATTGGCCACTACTCTCCCGCAAGTGACAAATAAATTTTACTTTGTTATTTTCTCCGTGGATTTTTTCTATAGAGTAACTACTTGTTAGTTTTTTGCATAATTCTTGGATTAGGGGAGCCATGCACCTCTCTTTCTCCATGATTTAATGTTTTATTGCAGGTAGACACTCGTTTTTTTGCAGGTCCTAGGAGAAAAAAAATGTCAATTTATGGACGAGTGATTCTTGAAAGAAAATTTTAAATGAAATAAAAGAATTTCATCCAAATCATTACCCAACAGATTCATAATAGAATAAATGAAGAATTGATTTCCATTTGAAGATTCATGTCATGCCTTTGCTGCCAAAACATTTTTCGAATAAATCATTTTTTTTGACATAACATCATAGTTGTTGTAACTTAATTTATTTATTTACATACTGTTTTTAAATAAAATGTTGTTTCTTTCCTGATTTCTCTTATATTTTGTGTTTCAGGTATTTCTTCATTCAAACTGTAACTCATCCTCAACATCAATACAGTGAACAGCTAATTCATTCTTTGCGTGCTTGCATTTTATGCTTATGCATTTTGCTGTTCCTTTTCTGAAGGGACAACATTTGTGTGCACTTTTGTTGTTTCTGCTATTCCTTTTTCAAAGGGACAACATTTTCGTTTTGATGTTCCTATTCCAAAGGAACAACACCTTTTGGGTCATCAGCTCAATTTGTTGCTCCTTTTTCACTTTCATTTTGTTGTTCCTTTTTCACGATTCATTTTTTTGTTCCTTTTCCACTGTTCATTTTGTTGTTCCTTTTCCACGGTTCATTTTGTTGTTCCTTTTTCGCGGTTCATTTTGCTGTTCCTTTTCCAAAGGAACGACACTTGTGTTTTTGTTGTTCCTTTTCCAAAGGAATGACACTTTTCATTTTTGTTGTTCCTTTTCCAAAGGAACGACACTTTTCATTTTTGTTGTTCCTTTTCCAAAGGAACAGCGCTTGCGTTTTTGCAGGAACAGCACTTGCATTTTTGCTGTTCCTTTTCCAAAGGAATAACACTTTTCTTTTTTGTTGTTCCTTTTCTAAAGGAACGACACTTTTTAGTTTTTGTTGTTCCTTTTTCCAAAGGAACGACATTTGCGTTTTCACACTTTTTAATGTGTATTTTTGCTTTTTGGTGTGCATTTTCTTTGTTGTTCCCTACACGGAACACCACTTTTTGAGTGTTTTTGCTGTTCCTTCAAAGAAACAACACTTTGGGGGTATTTTTGAGAGCAACCCTTTCTTCCTCTTGTGGGATTATTCCTAGTTCATCTCAACCACATTTTAATGATTCTCTTTCATGCATGAAGTACACTACTTTTATGTGGACAAGAATTATGGATTCTATTGAAGCGAGTTAATATCATTCACGTTATGATATTTAATAGGACAACTCCTTGATGATAACTTATTTTCAAAATGGACACAATTATTTATATACTACTTTACTGCATTGTTTTCTATTGTACATGATATTGATTGATCATCTTAATACCATGTTGGTTCCTCCCTTCCTGGTTATAATATTCTCTGTCTGTAATAAATGAGATTATGGGTATATTTTTTCTATTGACATGTTCAACTTCTTCTACCATCCCTGCTCTTAAGGAGTACTGAGCCACCCTCTTTTTATCATAAAAATGTGTAATAAAAACAAAATTTTGTTTGCAGATGGAGGATAGGGGGTCTCATTACGAGCCAGCCTACCATGTTCATAAGGCTGTAACAAAGTGACATTCCCATTATGGCCACCACACCAGGGTTATGATCCATTGGATAACCAAATTATCCTTGGAATAGGAGGTCTCATCATGAGCCGGCCTGATCACTTTTGCTACATCCCAGTGAATGGCAGTGTGGTTATCTGGTTACCACACCAGCACACTGATCTCTTCTGTAGAACAGCACTGTAACTCTCCATTTATAAATTGAGGATCATGGCTCATATGGGTTAAAAAGCAACCCTATCAAGGCTATGGATACCTGCTGGGATCAAAGGCTCTGCTTATGGTATTGAAGTTATATTTTATCGTCAATTATCACTATAATACCCTTTTCTTACTCTTTCTTTTTATCAGAGAAGTTATTTCCTTAATTTTTCCCTATTTTGAACCTTTACGCATGAGAAATTGTTTTCAAATCAATCGCATCATTTTCAGCTAGAATACCGTTAGCAAAGTATCTTTTTGGCATATTGCTGTCATTTTTCTCTTTTTCATAACTTATCATCAATCCAAAGCATCCTATCTCTTATTCATAACTATCTTTACACACTCTGCTCTCATTATCACCATAACTCTCGCTGTCCTATCATTGCTATGTGTACTCTACTTCATTTACTGCTATATTGTTCATTCTCTTGCCTTACCGTCAGCACAACACCTTTCATATGCTTTATGGTCGTAGAATCCATTTTCAAATTGGAGGAGGGAATGTATTCATCATGAGGTAACATGCACTCTGCCATAACTTGTTGATTTCACAAAATATTACTATTTCCTGTATACACAAGTTTTTATGATTGAAATTTTTGCATACATCTTAATCTGTTGCTATTCAAAACTAACACTATGGATTCAAGAACATTGTATGCCAAATAGTGCTTTGTTTACAGGAAAACAACAAGTATGGGCAGAATTCTATTCGTAGCATGACCACTCTATTGCACTTAACAGAAAAGACTCGCGAACGTGAACAATTCTTCAGACATGATGTGCTTACCTGGATTCCACCTTTTGCATCACTTTCAGTACCAACTCTGCCTGCATCAGCTTCAACAAATGCCAGTCCATATATGTCATTCCACATTTTTGGAGGTAAAACTTGAGGTAAAATTGCATAATTTTCTGATTTTTTATGAATTTAGGAGAATTTCATAAAAATCCATTTTGAGCATTATTTATCATCCTTCAGTCCACATCTGTACCACTTTCCATTTTTCAATGACATATCATCTTTCAGTTTGGGGGAGTGTTGCTTTCATTAATTTCTTCCTTATAACCATGTTATTCATGTTCTTTATGATCCATTGCTATTCTTATTCCTTCTCAACACCTCCCTTATTCCATGTTGTTTTACACCAAGCATAGAATTCAATAGCTAGTAGCAACCACCTCTATTTGTTTTCTAGCATCGCATTAGGACATGATCCGTGCATCAAAAAGGTCCTACAACCATTTTGTTTATATCTCATGATACGTGCATCTAAAAGATCTGATTTTTGGATCATAGAGGCATTCATATATTGTAAATTTACTTGCAACATTTCAACAAAATCTGGCTTGTAGTTTTTGGGAAAATGGTTAATGACGGTTGATGTCACTTATATCATATTTTGCTGCAACTTCATATGCACATAACTTGAACGTTAATGTAAAAATTGTTATGCCTCCATCAAGAGTGCTAAAAGTGAATATTCATTAATTAAGGAAGAATTCATTTGTTCTATCCATTTCATGAGCTGGGATGAACAAATTTTTTTATTGCTTGGTTAACACATGGGTTTTGTCTTTGGGTTGCATGAGGACATGCAACATATTGAGTGTGGGGGTATGTTGAGTCGTTAATATACCATTATTATTGTCACTTTTGAACGCTTATTCTACCCATTTCTACCATTCTTCATCACGTCATTTATCATAATTTATCATATAATTCTATTTTACAATGATTTATGCTCTTATGTAAGAATAATATTTATTCTCCTTTATTTCTAATAAATTTATGATTATGCATGATTTTATCAATGAAATTTTAATAAATTGGTTATAACATTATTCACCATTTTTAGCCTCCAAGATAATTTCCAGATTGAAGATTTGATCATTAAAAATGCGAACTCAGAAATGCACTGTAATAAGAAGTGATAGTTTTGTGGTTGAGATTATGAGCAAATGAAGATGAATCTGGAAAATCTAGAACATGGGTTTTGTCCAGAACGGACCAAATTAACTTTAATGAAGAACAGTTTGCCCAAATTCAGCTTGTATTGAGAGAAACACAGAGTTCTTTGAGCACGATTTTCTCAGATTTGTTGTGTGGCCGTTTTCCAAATCTCAGCTGCAAAGCCAAATTCGCCTTGCTCTTGTTGAAAGATGGATGGAAATATATCTTCTTGTTGATCAATTGGTTGGAAACAATCTAATTTTGTAATAGAAATCATTTTGTAATTATCTCTGTTGTAACTTCTCTCTGATCTCTCTCTATTTAAATGAAAATAGAGATCAGAGAGGGGGATGGATTCAAATGATGGAATTGAGGATGAATTAGAGATTCATAATTGAGGATGGTAGAGAGAATGGATAATGGCTGAGAGATGGAGAGATTTCTTGTTGTAATCCATTGTAACTCTGCTGTGATATTTTAATATAAATATGGTTGCCATTCCATCTTTGATCCTGAAGTAACCCAGCAGCATCCGCTGGCGGCTAAGGGCCCAACCTCTGGTGGACTGTGCTACTGATGTATATTATCTCTTTGGTTTATGCGTGGTTTTCATTATCAATTTTATTTGGTAATCTGGTATGTTCTATTATTTTACATCGCGGTTTTGTTATATCCGATTTATGTTCAATTGAGTAATATCATTCTCTATGACAGGAATGTCGTATTGATTCATCTTGACTTGGTAACGCATTGTTGTTCTTTTAATCATTGATATAACATTGCTGGTCCTTACAGAATGTATTGTTGTTCAATTACAGCGTATCCGTGTTGTAACACTCTTTAATTGGTATTATTGAATTCATCTTAGAGACTATATTTCCTTGCGATTGCTAAATCTATGAACGTTGTTGTTCCATTCCAAAATACAGTCTTATTCTTTATAACTAAGACTGATAATCGGATTACCAAGATCAGATTACTATTAAGGTGTTTCGTGTGTTAAGTTATTGTGTATTTATATTTGACTTTCTAGCGTTGTTTCATATTCCATCATTAATCAATGCTGTTCTATTTCCATGTGCTGTCCGATTTATTCTTAAAGTAAAGATTGCTATTAATTTGGCTTTGCTGTTGTTCATTTCCATTAATTAGAGTTTGTTGTTGAGATTCCTTTAATTACAGTTTGCTATCCCTTTACTTTGTTGTTCATTTCTGTTGATTAATTGTAATAGTTTGCTTTTAAAGAGTTTTCCTAGTTTACTTTCAATGGCAGCTTTAGTTCAATTTCTATTTCCTTTTAATTGCTTTAAAGAAGTGTTACACTAAAAAATGTCACCATGACTACTTACAGTTAGTATGGCTCAAATCAACAGTAATGCTACCCTCTTAGGCAAGTCTTATGCCTCTGTTATCCATCTCAAACTCAAAGAAGAGAGAAAGTCTTGTAAAAAATGTGTTTATCTCTGGGGTCGCA
The DNA here is from genome assembly GCA_031772625.1 of Pinus tabuliformis. NCBI lineage: Eukaryota > Viridiplantae > Streptophyta > Pinopsida > Pinales > Pinaceae > Pinus > Pinus tabuliformis. The sequence continues at coordinate 333,328,455 of CM062806.1, read as the reverse complement.
GGTTCTCTCAAGCCTTACCTGTGGGGACACTCACAATGTTCACAAAGTCTGCGTCTTTGGACGCTCTGTATGTCAAAGGACAGGTGCGTCCTTCTGTAAAAGGCAAAATGCGCAAGTTTCATCTTAAAAAAGTTACTTGTGGTTACTTCTAGAACTTTCTAGAGGTCGGTTTGATGAAATGGATGCGCCTCCAGTTGGTTCATGTATCTCTATTAAGGAGGATCTTATCCCATCAATAAGGGAGCTATCCCACCCAAAGAGGGGGATTATCCCATTGATGGTGGACCTGAATAACCTCTTTACAGCACTATAAATAAAGGCATTGAGCCAGAGGGAGGAGAGGTTGAAGCTATACATTTTCTTTGGGTAAATGCTGCAGGAATTAGGACTCCCATTTAGAGCCTTGTGAGGAGAGATTGTCTTTGCTTGATTCTACTTGGAAGTGGGTGAGCTTTGTCAAAGTAGAGGAAAACCCTTGATGGACCCTGGGAGGAACTTGCACAACACCAAGGCCAGGTTGTAAGAGTTTCTTTGTTTCGTTATAAATACAAACTGGTTCATTTTTCTCAATAGCTTGTGTTAATGAGTTATTTCATGTGTTCCTTGGTCTGCATGTTGAATATATGTTTTATTATATGAGATGCAAGTGCTTGGTAATTGTTTGATTGTTTGTGGTTGCAGGAATTGATGTGACGGAGGAGCTCATCCGGATCGGCAAGGACGGGCTACAACAACAACGTTTTGGAATAAGGTAAGCCTAAACACTTGTAGTTTTCATGTTTTAAAAGGTGTATTTAGAGAAAGATAGCTCCATTTTGTCTTGTTTGTCGCTAGAGAGTTTAGACTCCTAGGGAGGTCAGCTGTGTCCGCAAAAACGACTTTTTCCGCCACGACAAATTGGCGACTCCACTAGGGAATCCATTAATGAGAAAGTCTTTTCCTTTGTGTGAACTTTGCTCTGAGGAAATCATTTTTATTTTCTGGTTTTTGACTGTGAGAATTAGTATTTGGGTGGCTTAGCTTTAGAATTAGTTAGATTTGGTTTTTCTTATCTTTTCCAGAGAGACGCACCCTCTGAGTGCTGCACAGTGCGTCTTTGGACGCGCTGTTGCCGCCTGCACAGAGCGGGCCCGCGCCTGTTCTAACGGGTTGCCTGCGTCTTCCTGTAGAATTTAGGAAAACTCCATTTTTGCTTTAATTGCTTTTAGATTTTGATTTTTCTTAGTGTTTCCTGCCCAGATCCTTTAGTACTCTGTCAAAAATTTTCACCTGAACTTGTTTTGTGAGCTTTGAGTGTTTTAGTGGATTTCAACGAAGTTTAGGCCTAGGGTTTTATTTTTGAATAGGTCCTGTAGTGACTTTGACGGCAGAAAGTTGTCCAGCCTTAGATCTCTCTGGTTTGTCAGCCTTCTTGGAAGTCGGGCCTGTCATAAAGTCTCCTTGTGTGAGCAGCTTGCCATTTAAGTTGTTTTTGGGTCAAATTTCGAATTACTTGTTTATACAGTGTTGATTTCCATTTTACAAAAGAACAAAAAGATTAGAGTTTTGTTTTGACTAGTTTTTGGTTCTGCAATAAGCTAGTCCTTGATTTGATTGTGATCAAGTAAAACACCTTAGAATAATCATTGTTGGCTTTGCCTCATTAGGATTAACTAGGATAATTTCCTTTTGATTTGTTTTGTTTTTGAGTGAATTTTCATAGATTTCATAGTTTGCAATTGCTTTTTATTAAAATAGATTTATGTTTTTTGTTAAATAAGAAAAAATACAAAAACATCTTCTTTAAAAGTCTTGTTTCAAGTAGCTTTTTGTTTTTGAAAGAGAAAAAGAGTTTTTTCGTGCAAGTAAAGAGTGGTCATGTTTTTATGCTTGGAAAAGACAAACGAATTGTTTCTTTGATTGTCTTTAATTAAGAAGTTGTTTTTATAAAAAGTGCATTCTCTCAACTTTTTAGTTAAGCAATTCATCGAAAAAGTAAAGTAGTGGGTAAATCATCCTAGGTGCATTTTGTAGTGGTTTCGAGTCGAGTCAACACACCACTGGTTTCACTTCCATCACCTTTTGACTTAAGAAACAACCTTAAAAGTAACGCTTAAATTAAAATCAATCTAGTAATTTTTATTTTTCTAGGGCTCTGAAACACCAACATAGCTTAGGCTAGGGTCTTGGAGTAGGTGAGTACTTAACTCTCCAAGACTACAAAACCAAACAGATAGTTTATCTTGAGTAGAATAAATCCAATTGTTTCAATTGCATTCTGGGAAAGCTCCTCTTAAAGGAGAAGCACGAGCTCGTGTCCGAACCAGTGAGGGGATCATTCCCCCCTCGTTGGGAACGATGCTAGACAGTACGTATTACAAACGGTAAACCTCGGATTAACCATTGTCGAGGAGCCAGGGGTCACTTATCGGTAAACCTTGGATTACTGTCAAGGAGCCGGTAAGGGGATTGAGCTTGTTACTCTGCCCTTGCGTGCTGTCGGAGTTTAGACTGTTCCCCCAGGTGTAATTGTTGTGATTGGTAACTTTAGTGACCATAATCTTTAGGGTTCTACCGAGGTGACGGTGGAGGGAAGGTCCCACTGTACCTGGAGCAGACGTCGGTTATACTCACTTGGATTTTCCGGGGGGTTCACTTCACTTCGAGATGGTTAAAGTGGAGGAACTTGTGCTGGTCTATTCATTAAGCAGGTTGCCGGGGTAACTGTTCCACCCGCCATTTCTGTACTGAATCCAGCGAGGTTGGATTTCATCACCAACTAGCGCTTTTGGTCCGGAAGACTACTGTTTGTGTTTGGTTTGACGCTCTAGATTCTTTAGGCGTGTGCTTCAAATTTGTTTGCTTCTTTAGAAGACTTTAGGTGGTTTGATTTGAGATTTTTTACTTTGTTTTCGTGTGTTGTAGTTAAAAATCTTTAATTGTGGCGGAATTACCGAGACAGTCCCGTAGACTTCGGGGCCAGTCTCCTGAAGTTGTTTCTGTGGCCGAATTGTTGAGAAGATCCCGTAGACTTAGGGGATCACCTCCTCGAGACGACCCGGGTAATCTAGAAGGTTTAAAGGTCCTTGTAACTCCTCCTAGTGACAGTAGAGTAGGTTCACCTGAAGAAGGAGAATCTTCCTTGGTAGTCCATCCGGATTACCAAAGTTTAGAGACAGGTTATAATCCCGAAGCTGTTTCAGTTTCTGAGCTTGTCGGTAATTTTTCGTCTGCTAGTGATACAGGCGAAGAACCTGAAATATCTGAACCTGTTACTCCAACTTCTAGTGTTCCAGATTCACCAAGAATAGAAAGAATTATCACCGAAAATCTTCCTACTGGTTTGATTGCTATAGAAGAACTTGCTCCAGAGGAGGATATAGGTGTCTCTAACCTTGAAGGTCAACTTACTATTGATCTAAGGGAGCGTGAATCCATCTTTTACAGTCCTCCTAGAAGTACTACTTGGTACCTTTCGTTAACCAATTATTTGGACAACTCAGGGGTAGGTTTTTCTCCACCTCGTACTCCTTTTCCACCTAGAGGTATTTATACTCCTGTAAATATGACTGGTCAGTCGTCCGTGTTTTCTCAAAGTCCTGAATCTTTTTTACACGACGGTCCTTCTGTTCCCACTGGGTATCAGTCTCTTTCTGGTACCTTTGCGGGGGCATCTCCTCAACCCATTGATCATGGGTTATTAACTGGAAACAGTGGTAATGTACCATTGGGTGTAGGAGACATTTACATGATGTCAGGTTCAGTTCCCGTTTCTCAACCTCAAGGTGGCCAATTACCGCCTGGGGGGCAACCTCAAGGTACACAAATCATGTCTGGGGGGCACCCTCAAAGTCAGTATGCACCTATGGTGCAATACGCGCCTCAAGGTCAACCCCAGCCTCAATATGTACCCCAAGGTCAACCCCAGTATCAATATCAACCTCAAGGATGGCAACCTCAAGGATGGCAACCTCAAGGGTATCAACCCCAAAGTTATCAACCTCAAGGGTACCAACCTCAAGGTCAAGGTCAACCCCAGTATCAGTACTTACCTCAAGGTTATCAACCTCAAGGTCAATACTCGAGTCAAGGTTATCAACCGCCTCAAGGTCAGTCATATGTTCCAAGTTTGGGAACTGCACCTTACAATTATCAATCTTACCCTCAATCCGGTTATGGATCTCAGTATCCTCAACCTGTTACGGGTCAATACCCTGGAATGTTAGTATGGGATCCATCACAGGGTCAACAGGTGTTGCAGCCAAGTGTACAGATGGTTCCTCAAGCTGGACAACCCGTAGTTTCTGGTCCAACCCAGCAACCACAACCTGTCCAGCCAAATGTTCAAACTTCTGTAACTTCGGTAGTTACTCAGCCGCCAATTGCACTTAGCACTCCATCTCAAATGGCTGCTGCAACTACCGCTACATCTACCATACTTACTTCTGGAGTATCAACGGCTCCAGTTTCTACTGTCCCTGTTACCACACCTCAGACATCTTTACCGTTGTCTGGATCTACAATTCAAACCACGGTCCAGATGCCTATAGGTCAGCCTGGTATAAGTACGGTTGTTACTACTCAACCTCAATTTGTTCAACCTCCGTACCAGGGACAGTACCAACATGGGCAAGCTGTCCAACAACCGGTTTACCAGTATCAACCGTATCCTGGGTACACTTATCAACAACCTCAACAACCCCAGTACGGTCCGGTTAATCCTGGTTTTCCAGGAGGATATAATATCCCAAATGCGACTCCTGTTCCTAGTTATCCTGGATATCCTCCTCCTGGGGCTGGTATTGTGACCCAGAGTTTTAGAGATCCTAACCGGCAGTTACCGTTTATCGCAACTTTGGATTTACCAGACTTGACGCGCCTAACGAATGATCCAATTCAATATCTTCAGTTCTGGCCGCCAATGCCAAATAAGTTGCCCAGTGATATACCCAAGTTTGAAGGTAAGTCTGGAGAGGATCCGTCCAATCACGTGATGACTTACCACCTCTGGTGTGCTTCGAATTCTATCTCAGATGATTCCATCCGCTTACGTCTTTTTCAACGTACACTCATTGGTCTCGCAGCCAAGTGGTACATTGAGTTACCACGGGCCTCTTTTTACAACTTTAGTCAGTTAGCTACGTCGTTCTTAACTCACTTTCAGTTGCCGGTCAGATACGATAACGGCACGGAGTTATTAACTTCACTAAAACAGTCGACGTCCACGTACATTTCTGATCACATCCATGAGTGGAGACGTCGTAGGAGGTTAGTGAAAGTTTTTATCCCGGACCAAATCTTAGCTGAATGGTTTGTCAAATCATTATTACCGAAGATTACTGAAGATGTAGCTAAGGCCGGAGTAGTTACTGAGGAGCAAGTCATTGCTCAGGCACAATACCTTGACTTAGTTTACACTCAGTCGGGTACGTTACACGAGAAGATTCCGGATCTTCCAAAGTCAAATCAAATCGCTGCTGCTCCTTCGGGATCTCATGCCGCTGATGGTATGATTGGTATCGTGACTACGAAGAGTAAGAAGAAGTCTTCCAAGGCTTCAAATACTCCAATTATCACTTTGCCTGATTCTCCGACAGGAGAGTCTTCTCCTCCTGAACTTACCGCCGATATTCACGCTGTAGAGTCATCTACGGCCAAATCAAAAAACGGTGGAAAGAAGAAAGGAAAGAAGAAGGCTAAAGCAGACAAGGCTCCGAAGGAGAAAACAGAAAAGTCGGAAACCAATGACGAAAAACGCAAACCTCGATATCCTTGTCTTATTTGTGAAGAGGATCATTTTACGAGAGATTGCCCTCATCGGGCCGAGGTTGTGAAAATAGTCAAAGGTTCTCCCACTCCTGCTGTGTTAAAAAATCCATTTCCGGAGCAGGAGAATAAGATGATAGGTTCTTCTTCGAATGCCAGTGAAGAACCCATTTTGATGATGTCTCATGTGAGGATTGCGACTCGATCGCAAGATTATGGTAGTAAGGATCCTGTTGATGGTAAAGAAGCAGAATCTTCTCACTCTAACCCATCAACCTCAGCTCCTGGTTCCGATCCACTACAGATCGAAAAACCTAACCCAGACTTAGTGATTAAGCCGCCCGCCAAGGGTGTACTTCGAAGGTCTGCTTTCAATCCACATGCGAGAGCAGCCCAGAATTACAACATTGTTGAGGACTTAGCTGTTTCACCCTCAGCAATGTCGGCGTTAGAAGTGCTGCAATCATGTCCAGCACAACGAAAATTGCTTTTGTCGGCTATCGGAGCTGTTGATGTTCAGGATCCAAATCTAATGATCTTCGATCTAGAAAATAGTACACCGCGTCTCCCCCATCAAATGGCTTTCCAAATTCCAGTGATAGTAAAAAACAGACCTATTCATCGGACTGTGATTGATGAGGGAGCTTCTACGTGTATTATGTCGATTCAATGTTGGAGATCCCTTGGTTCTCCTTCGTTGAACCAATCCCCCACCATCCTTAAGGCCTTTGATGGCCGTGGGTTCCGTCCGTTTGGTATTCTACAAGAATTGCCTATAGGGGTAGAAGGTAAAACCGTTAGTCTGGATGTGGAAGTGGTTGATGCCCCTCTAGACTACAACCTTCTTTTGGGTCGAAGTTGGTCATATGCTATGACAGCGGTTGTTTCATCGGTCTTCAGAATAATTAAGTTTCCACATAACGGTAAGATCGTGACTATTGATCAGCTGACATACTTTTCATCCGACCCAGCCTCTTCAGAGAGTATCCAGCATGTCGGTAAGACGACAATCCCTTATAGGGACGTTGGTGTAGGTTTAGTTAAGGATTCCGGTTTACTGGGAACTTTTCCTCTCCCTCCACTCAACGTAGACCCTTCATTTGCAACAATTCATATGATTACATCAGAAAACATTATTTATGATGATCCTTGGATTGTCCCATCTGACTCTGAGATAGACTCATTCGGTGATGCTATGCCTTTGAGTCCATATGAAATTGCTTATGAAGCTATCATGTCTTTTACCGACTCGCATTCAACCGAAATCGACCAAATGAATGTGGTCAGTGAAGAATCACTTTTCACCTCAACCTTAGAACGGATAGCGTTTCCCGAAGTCGTGTCATCTGACGAACAACTTCGCGAAATCCTAAGTGTAGATGATCTACCATGGGAGGATCTCCATCACAGATCTTCGTTTTTACCTAAGGATGATGCATTTGAAAATGATTTTTCATCTATCTTTACCGCTGAATATGTCAAAGACGCTCAGGATCCAACGAAACATTCTGATTCAGAGCTGAATTTAGGGAATATTTCTCGTACTATTCCCATTGATATTTCAGTGAAGCCCGGAATTGAGGAGAACATTCATATAGGTGCCGCATGTACTGAAGAAGAAATCCAAACTTACAAGGCCCTATTCCAAGAATTCCGCGATGTGTTTGCCTGGTCTTACGAGGAAATGCCGGGAATCGATCCTGCCATTGTTGTTCATGAAATAAAGACCTACCCGGATGCTAAACCCGTCCGGCAACGGTTGCGTCAGATTCACCCTCGAAAAGCGGCTGCGATTAAAGCAGAAGTCGAAAAGCTGTTGAAAGCAGGTTTCATTTATCCGATCCCGTTAACGGATTGGGTATCGAATATTGTTCCGGTCAACAAGAAACAAGGAACAATAAGAATCTGTATCGACTATAGGGATATAAATCGAGCTTGTCCAAAAGACAACTATCCTACGCCTTATATCGATCAAATTATTGATGATTGTGCCGGAAGTGAAATGTTTTCCTTTATGGATGGTTTTTCGGGCTATAATCAAATCAATATTCTACCTGCCGACCAACCAAAAACGGCATTCATTTGTCCATGGGGGACATTTGCTTATTGCAAATTACCTTTTGGGCTTAAGAATGCCGGGGCTACTTTTCAACGGGCGATGTCTTATGCATTTCATGACATCAAGCACATTGTGCAACCCTATCTCGATGATTTGCCTGCTCATTCTTTACATCGAGCTGATCACCTTGTCCACCTACGAGCAATCTTTATGAGGTGTAGGCATTATCGAATTCGGTTGAATCCCCACAAGTGTGTTTTCTGTATAGAAACAGGTCGATTGCTGGGATTTGTTGTTTCAAAAGCCGGCATTCGCGTCGATCCCTCGAAAGTCGAGGCTATCATCAAATTGCCTCCTCCTTCGAGTTTGCGCCAACTCCAAAGTTTGCAAGGGAAAGCGAACTTTTTACGCCGATTCATCCCAAACTACGCCGAGGTCACTAAAGGTTTTACACGGTTGTTGAAACAGAACGCACAATTCTTTTGGGACGAGATTGCCCAACAATCTTTTGATGCACTTAAACACGCGTTGACCCATGCACCGTTGTTGCATCCTCCCAACTACAACCAGGACTACTTCTTATACCTCGCAGCTTCGCATTCCACCATTGGAATGGTGTTAGTTCAAGAAGATGAATTCGGAGCGGAGCATGTGATATATTATCTTAGTAGGAACTTGAATCCCACTGAGCTAAAATATTCGCATGTGGAGAAATTGGCCCTGGCAGCCGTTCAAGCTGTCCAGCGTTTCCGTCACTACATTCTTCTCCGCAAAACTACAGTTATTTCGGATTGCAACCCTATGATTTATATTTTGACAAAACAATTGCTAGGGGGCAAGTACTCTAAATGGATCGTTATCCTGCAAGAGTTCGACTTGGAGTTCGAGAAGTCCAAGTCTAAGAAATCCTTAGTTTTTGCGGAATTGATGTGTGATTTCCCGAGTGCTGACACAGAGACTGTGGCAGAAGAGTCCATTGCGGACGAATCTTTGTTTCTTATCAGTACTGTAGATCCGTGGTACGGGGATATAATCATCTATCTCCAAACCCAAACCTTTCGGCCTGAAGCTTCCAAAGCGGAACGTCGAAAAATTCGGTTTCAATCCCAGCCATACAGAATTATTGGAGATACACTTTATCGCCGGGGGGCAGACTTAGTTTTTCGACGTTGTTTAACTCACGAAGAGGCTGAGAGAGTTTTGAATGATTGTCACTCTGGAGCATGTGGCGGTCATATGTCTGGGTATGCCACAGCTCAGAAGGTGTTGCGCGCTGGCTATTTCTGGCCGTCTATGTTTAAGGATTGTATCATTGCCGTCAGGAAATGCCACAACTGTCAAGTGTTTGATCGCAAGATGCGCGCTCCACCTGCTCCTCTCCACCCTATAATTGCCGCTGGTCCATTCGCCAAATGGGGTATCGACTTTATTACTTGTAACCCTCACTCGGCCGGGGGGCATGCGTATATCATCCTTGCGGTTGATTATTTTACTAAGTGGGCCGAGGCGATGCCTACATTCGACGCAAGCGGCAAAACAGCTGCAGTTTTCGTATTCAATCATATCATAACTAGGTTTGGTGTCCCACAAGCAATCATTACTGACCATGGGAGCCATTTTCGAAACATCATGATGACTGAGCTTACAAGCCAGCTTGGTTTGCGCCACGATAGCTCTACTCCTTATTATCCGCAAGCCAACGGTTTGGTTGAGTCTATCAACAAAGTTCTGGTTATCATGATCCGACGAACCATTGGTGTTCATCGGTCGAATTGGCACAACATGTTATTTTCAGCGCTATGGGCATACCGAACCTCAGTGAAAAATTCAACAGGGTTCACTCCTTTCCAGCTAGTTTATGGCTTGGAAGCTGTGTTACCCATTGAATGCGAAATCCCATCACTTCAAATGGCTGTCGAATTACTTCCAGCTACTTCCGAAGAGGAGAAACGTTTATTGTACTTGGCTAAATTAGATGAGACTCGACGTGACGCTACATTGGCAATCGAGACTCACGCGAAACGAATGAAAGCTCAGTATGATAGAAATGTAACACCTCGAAGTTTTTCGGAAGGAGACCTAGTGCTATTATATGATCAAGCTAACGATAAGCTAGGTGCTGGAAAATTCGTTCCTATGTGGCATGGACCCTACATTGTAAAGCGAAAGCTAGCAAAAGGGGCTTATGAGCTGGTTGATTTTGATGGGGACTCTTTGGGTAAACCCAGAAATGGACTTTACCTAAAGAGGTATTATGCTTAAATGGTGGATGGAGAATTTTTTTTAGATAGGTTAGATTTTCTTTCTAGCTAGCGTGTTTGTTAGTTTAGTCAGTGTGCTTAGCTTAGAGAGTATGTTTTTTCGTCGTTATTCTGGCTTATCTTGGTTTTACTCTTGATATTGCAGATGTCGACGCCTCTCCAAACATACATTGGATTTGCTGATGGTGCTTGTCGTAGTACACGGAATATCTCTTCCGCAGCTTGGGTTATCTATTCGCCCTCTGACGAGTTAGTTTCTATGCATGGGGTAAGCCTCGGTCAAACAACGAATAACATTGCAGAATACAGTGCAGTGGTTGAATTATTATCCGAATCTATTTCATTTGGAATTCGACGTTTGATAGTGAGGTTAGATTCTGAACTTGTTGTATTACAGCTTAATAGAGTTTATGCCATTAGAAATCCTGTGTTATTAAGGTTGTTTTTGAGAGTGCGTCTCTTGGAACGTGAATTTGATTACATTGAATATCAGCATATTCCAAGGTCTTTAAATACATTAGCAGATGCAATTGCTTCTCGAATGTTGGACAGACATTTACGATAATCATGCAAGTAAATTTAAAAACATTTCATCACATATGTTAAACAAGATAAGCCGGTAATAGTGATATATATAGATAGGAGTGTGTCAAAAAATATACATCGTCTTCGATCATAGGTTGAAAAACACCTTATGATCGGCAAAAATGATAAGTACAAAAAGTCAAAATGTCACATGTGACTACAAAAGTGACTAGTCAATCACTGGTGGTGCTCTCTGTACGACACCACTGCACGGGCTACCTTACGCAAAAATCTCCTAAACGGTCCAGGGACCGCGACTACAAAGCGCTGAAGCCTGGTAGGAATGTCATCCATAGTAGTCTCAGGTATATCTGCCGTGAGACGCTCTAGATCATGCTCCAACTCAGCTAGTACTTCTGCAGCCGCGTCCTGTGGGGCCGGTACCGGTGCAGCTGGATGTAGTCTATCAAAAGGCCGGAGGTTGGCTGGACGCTGTGGACCAACATCTGCATTTTGAAAATTTTACTGTTAGTTTTGAGACGATATATATGAAAAATAAAAAATACATAACTAGAAAACTTGTGAAATAAAGTACCTCTGTCATCCCATTGTTCTCCCGGTGGAAGAACCATGTCCGGATCACCTCTAAAATCCATTCCGGCATACGGAAAGTCCTGTATCGAAAAAACCTGGTCCTCTAACCAGTGAAAGTAACTATCTGAGAATCGAACCACCGCCGCGCCCTCGTCAGGATGCCGGGCCATCACCGCAACCCATCGTATCAGCTTTGGCTCCCGAGGACCCAAGATATCAACAGTGAGTTGCTGAGGGATCAGCATTGGAACTCTCTCCAAGGCAAAGCTCACGACTAGAGGCCCATATCCAAAAGTCTTTAGTCGTCCGTTCTTTGCCTTGGTCAGTTGGCTCTTCATATGAGCCGACACAGCTTCACACCAGTTGAAAATGGTGCCTTGGTAACAGTCAATTGCCATCCGCATTTGGGATCCGGAAGCAATGTGTAAAGCGGCCGCGCCGCAAATTCTGGTAACCGTGAACGCTATGACTTTGAGTTCACGCAGAGTGATGTGTTTTATCTCTATGCCTTTCGAATGGTGAGCCCCAGGTGTGCACCACTCGTCGCGGAGACTATCAAGGGATTGGCCACCCGGCCTAGTCCCCGCAAGACTGAGTTGCTCGCCTCTGTTCGGCAAGCCAGTGAGAAAGTATACATCCGAGGGCTCTATCTCGAGCTGGTGCCCTCCTATGTAAAAGCATTGTTCTTGAACGTTCCATCGCTCAACCAGCCACTCCAAGAATCTTACCTGGCCCCTCATGCCCGGTATGGTCCAGTATTTGTATAATCTGCATGCTCTTAGGGCATCCAGAGAAGGTTGATGATTTATTGCAACTTCATCATCCTCTACATGCTCTCTTTCTCTCCAATCTAACATGGTTAATACCCTGCACATCAGAAATAGCAATTAGAAATTGATTTGGGAATTTTTGGTAGCTTTTTGAGGGAGTTGGGGTTTTGAAATGCGCACTTCTCGGAAGACGCACCCCAGCTTTGTAGCACAGGGCGCCCGGACGCGGCTGGCCTGAAGGCGGGCTGCGTCTTCCGACTATCCTCCCTTGTGAGAAAAAGTCGGGGGACGCGGGCCACCCGAAGGGCACCCGCGTCCGCCGAGAGGCGCATTCCAAAACCAAAACCCCCCCAAAAAATAAAACTAAAACCTAAAAATTAATTCTAAACGGATAGAAATGCAGAGTAGGATGTGTAAAATACCTGGATAAGACGGCGTTCGATTCCGACGGTCGGATTTTCCGCAGCGACCACGGGAAATTTTCTTGTCAAAAGCTCCTTTTTCAACCTCAACAGTGAAACGGTAAAAATGACATGGTAAAAGGTCTTTTTATAGGTTTTTTGGATGAATTAGTTCATTTTTTACCATGAAAAGGTATTTCTCGATGTATTTTTGCCTATTTTAAACAGGTATGAGTAATGTGTTGCTTTTGTGCAGGACAAAGGGATTTCGAGGGAAATTGTAATTTTTCACAAACAAAAATATCAGAGTCATCTTTTAAGCCCTTTTCTGACTCCTAAAACATGAAAAGATCGCCGAGCGTTTCTTTTACACTCGTTAAAACGGAATTAAAAGACGGTCCCCTTTTAGCTCTTTTCTGACCGCAAAATCAGGAAAAGATTGCCGGGTTTTTGTCGTTTCAAACTCGATAAAACGACGTGTCCTTGATCGCTTTTTACTTTTCAGGTCAACGACACTATTATGAAAGTACTCCTTGGTCGCAAGATCAAGCGGTTCCCCCAGGTATTATTTTATACTTTTTCGGGCTTGAGGGACACAAATGTACGAAAAAGTTCAATGTGGAGTCTCCTTTAGTTTTTTCAGACTCTCTAAAATTGAAAAACGTCGAGTTTCTCCTATACTGGGCTCGTTAAATTTTTACAGTAGAGGACCTGTTCAATTACAAACAGGAACGAACCACTCCTTCCTAGGGTTCGAATTTAAACTAGGTTGGACTCGTCCAAAGGATGAGCTTATAATCAAGCATATGTTATCCTCCTCAAGCTTGTTAAAAATAAAGAGGTACTTGCCAGAAATGGTGGGGGAAAAGAGAGAAGAATGAACCTGTTTGTTACCTTTTGTCTCGAAAGAAACTTTGCCACCGCTCTTGAACACGACACTGTCTCATTCACCTGGGTTGGGAAATCTTTTACCTCACAGTTGATCAAACTACTTTGAAAGTCTTTAACCGGGTTTCGGGGATTAGCTTTGAGTTATTCGTCACCAAGCCATCTGTCGTGTCGTTATGTGTTCAAGAGGTCTGCAAACAAAACTTTCATCTGCAAAATACTTGTCATCCATTTGACCATCCCTGAGTCAGTCCTTACAGCAACATTTCTTCAACTTGAACAATGATTTCGTGTTGCGGGCTTGCCTGCAACGGGTCGCTTTCTATCGACATCGACACATTATCTAGAAAGATGACTTAGGAATCGACAGTACCTTGAAGTCTGCATGCATCAATGGCAGGTTTCTCGCCTTTGACGTCAGTTTACATCATTTCCTTTCGATCAAAGGATTCCGTGAAGTGTTCGACATCAAAACATCTATTCACATTTCACGGGTTGTGCTTGGTACTTTGAGAACCATTGACATTACTGGTGGTCTCTCTCACGCTTGTTAACAGTTTACATCATCAACTGGTAATCAAGTGGTTTCTAACATGTTCGACATCAAATCATTTAATCACATGGCTAGAATCGTACCAATTCGGGAAGTAGAAGTGAAGACCCTGGATCTAGTTTCTACCATCCAGGCTGCGAGGAGTTTTGTATTCATTATCTATGTAGACTAATCATAAACAGATGGCTGCGCCTATACTGTGTCTACAAAAGTCTATAAAAATGATGTACTGCAAGATCATTCCTATATCAGAGTAGTTAGTCCATTAGTTAAAGTTTTGAATCTGAGTATGGGAATGCCTACCTCAGTGATGATATAATCTTATACATGTATTTTGTGTTGAAAATTGCAGGTTCCAACCAGGTCATCCACAAGACAATCCTTGAAATGATAAAGCGCTTCACCCTTCCTAGAATTACAAAACCCTAATCTATTCCAGGCTTCGCACTTTAGGGGGCAATCTGTTACACTAAAAAATGTCACCATGACTACTTACAGTTAGTATGGCTCAAATCAACAGTCATGCTACCCTCTTAGGCAAGTCTTATGCCTCTGTTATCCATCTCAAACTCAAAGAAGAGAGAAAGTCTTGTAAAAAATGTGTTTATCTCTGGGGTCGCAGGTTCTCTCAAGCCTTACCTGCGGGGACGCTCACAATGTTCACAAAGTCTGCGTCTTTGGACGCTCTGTATGTCAAAGGACAGGTGCGTCCTTCTGTAAAAGGCAAAATGCGCAAGTTTCATCTTAAAAAAGTTACTTGTGGTTACTTCTAGAACTTTCTAGAGGTCGGTTTGATGAAATGGATGCGCCTCCAGTTGGTTCATGTATCTCTATTAAGGAGGATCTTATCCCATCAATAAGGGAGCTATCCCACCCAAAGAGGGGGATTATCCCATTGATGGTGGACCTGAATAACCTCTTTACAACACTATAAATAAAGGCATTGAGCCAGAGGGAGGAGAGGTTGAAGCTATACATTTTCTTTGGGTAAATGCTGCAGGAATTAGGAATCCCATTTAGAGCCTTGTGAGGAGAGATTGTCTTTGCTTGATTCTACTTGGAAGTGGGTGAGCTTTGTCAAAGTAGAGGAAAACCCTTGATGGACCCTGGGAGGAACTTGCACAACACCAAGGCCAGGTTGTAAGAGTTTCTTTGTTTCGTTATAAATACAAACTGGTTCATTTTTCTCAATAGCTTGTGTTAATGAGTTATTTCATGTGTTCCTTGGTCTGCATGTTGAATATATGTTTTATTATATGAGATGCAAGTGCTTGGTAATTGTTTGATTGTTTGTGGTTGCAGGAATTGATGTGACGGAGGAGCTCATCCGGATCGGCAAGGACGGGCTACAACAACAGCGTTTTGGAATAAGGTAAGCCTAAACACTTGTAGTTTTCATGTTTTAAAAGGTGTATTTAGAGAAAGATAGCTCCATTTTGTCTTGTTTGTCGCTAGAGAGTTTAGACTCCTAGGGAGGTCAGCTGTGTCCGCACAAACGACTTTTTCCGCCACGACAAGAAGGACTGTCAACTGTAGAGAACATTGGTTATTGCTTCCTCGTTCCCAGATTGATTGTCTTGTTCTAGTTTGATTTCAATTGCATCAATCTCTAGAGGAATGAGTTATTGCTACTGTATCCTCAATTAATGTTTGCTGAGTGAATAGTTGGATTTCAGAGCATTTGAATTTATGTTATTGTTAAATTTATTTTTCAAGCATTCATTTACTTTTTGATTTGAAGCACTATACTGCAAAACATTACTCTTGAGTAAATAGCCGCCTTAGACTGAGTACACTCTTGAAATAAAAAGTCGTCCCTGGGTTGATAATTAATGTGAAGGTAATTAGGAGTTAAAAAGACACCTTTTTATCGCTCGACATCTCCTATCAAAATTAAGAGAGGATTTTGAGAGGATTTGTATCTCATATCAGTTGTAACCACAAGAGATAAATTTGGATCTAGGAGACATTTGTGGATCTATATTTAATGATTATTTATCTTAAGTTTTTGTATAAATAGGAGTGCATCCTTCATACAAAGTAGTTCCAAATTCAAAGTTCCATTTAAGATGTAATTTGTAAAGTGAGGATAGAGAAGAAGAGAGTTGAATTGTTGTAATATCTTTGGAGCTTTTTTCCCACTTCATTTTATAGAATACATATTGTTGCTTTGATCTCCAAGCTCTGATAATTGTTCGGCGTGCTCATTGAGGAGTGGAGGACCTCCATCAACCACAGTTCGCACACCTTTTTCATTTGTTGTACATATTGGTAACATTTTGTAATTATGTTATTTCATTTATTTTCATTTTAGGTAACCGTGACTTTCAATTCAACAAATGTGATTTTCATTTTAAGAAAGTGTGATTTTCAATTCAGCAAGTGTGATTTTCATTTCAAGCAAGTGTGGTTTCATTTATGCAAGTTTAGTTTAGTTTATTTTGTATTATTTTGATTCATGTTATTTTGTTAAGATTGATTCAATTTCTTTATGATTAGACTGGATTGATTTAATTTTCTTTGTAATTAGTTTCAATTTTTTTGCATTAGATTATTCTATTCTTAGAAATAATCACCTAGTACATATAGTACAAGTATACCTCATCAGTTCACGAACCTCGGGTTGACAATTTAATGACAGGGATTTACCTCACAATTAAATCACCCAAAAAGTAGAGAAAATTTGAGGGGCTAATATTTGTATATAAGCTAATTTTCTATGCCTTTTCCAAAAAAAATATTTGTCAATATCCATTCTTTCTAAAAGTGATCTACCCAAATTTATAGGATAAATTTATTTTACCGTAAAAATCGCCAAAAATTTGTAAAAACAACTTACACTCATTATACATTTGAACATTTTTACAAAAATATTTCCAAACATTCTAGAGATTGCATGTTAGGGACTAGTAAGATTCACCAAGGTTTCTATACATGAAGATAAATTTTCATCCTTAAAATGTTCCTTACTTGGAGCTTCAAAAGATAGAGGGGTCATAGATATCAAACACCCATCCTTTAGAACACTACAATGGGTGCCAAGTTGGTGAGGAGACTAATCCTATGGAAAAAATACTTAAGGGAACTAGGAAAAGATGCACTGAAGACATAGAGGAGAACTAAAGATGAACCCACATTTGGAAATTATTTGTAATTTATAACCCCGTACATAAATTACCTGCATACGAATTCTAAAACACAGAAAATAAATAGTGTGAGAGCATAACACATAAAACACATATACACAATCAGTGCAACGAAGGGGCGCACTCTGCCCCCCCTCTAATCCCCCGGTTAACTACGTGGGCTAGTCGTGGAAAGAATATAACACAATCCAACATTATTGAAATCCACTGCACCATATGAACTATTTAGAGTTACTTGGATTCTGAGATATGGAAAGGATATATCAATTTGGGATGATAGCATCACGGGGAAAGAAATTTTAACCCACAACATAGAAACAATTCCTCTCAAAATTTGGATAGATGGAGTGAACATGGCTAAAGAGCTTTATTTAATGGATGGGTTGGAATTTGATTGGAATTTAGGTGATCCTACTATGTTGTTTAACCCCTTGGTCTCCAAGTAGACCCAGAATTTGAGTGGATGTGCTTAATGGGATCTTCGAGTCAAGGATTACAGGGATGGGGTGACTCAAAATCTATAGTAACAGATGGGTTATAATTTATACCTCATCCCTCCCTCTTCAGCAATGATTCCTAATTTAGAATGAAATTTAGCATATAGGTGGGATCCCTAAGATCATCATATTTTGTTGGACTATGGGGCATGACAAGCTCCTAACAATTGAAAACATGTATAAAAGAGGAATTCAATGCCCTTCCAAGTGTTCTCTATGGCTAATAATCAAGGAATCAATCCACCATTTATTCTTTGAGTGTTGTTATATAAGGAAGGTATGGCAATTCACCTTTGTTGGAATCAGTCATTGTGTGAAATGGCCCTACTCCTAGAGAGAAATGTTAACCTTATGGATTAAAAATTATCAAGGATCATTTAGAAACAAAAACATTATGAAAAAGGTCTAGAATTCTCTCCCTATATATATTTGTTGGAATATTACATTGGTCTATAATAATGTGGTGTTAAAACAAAATTTGGTCAAGCCAAATGTGTTAGTTACCAAGGCCAAAGTAATTTTGTAGAAAATTATTAGCTCTAGGATCAAATTTGATATGTATCCTTTGGAAAATGAAAATAAGGTTTGGTTCAAACAAATCAGGCTTTGGAACATATCTTCTCTCTCCTTACACTCTATGTCATTTGGTCATCCTTAGTGGTAAATTTGTAAGGAAGCTCAACAATTTCTTAAATGGATATCACAAGAAAATTCATATTTCGTATGCTTCGATGGTAAGGCATGCCAGTCAACATTTAATCCTTGCATGATTCAAATCCTAATCAACTTTGTGGCATCGAAATGGGAGTAATGAGGACATGCCTTAGCCTCCATTGCATGCAAGTCTTTACCATGGCTCCAATTTACAAATGTAGTGGTGTGTATGATCCGAAATATTTGATTTACTTTCATTATCCAAGATCTTTTCTTCGGTTGCTATTAGAATAATTGCATGAAATATAATAAAAAACTACATCTACAAATAATGAAAGAATAAGTAACATAAAGGAGACCATAAGACAACGCACACAAAATTTTGGTAATGGAGTTCATCAAATGTGGACTACATCTCCAGGCACGCTTCAATTATGGGGAGAGCACTTCATTCATCTCATACAAAAAGGAAAGTACATGGAAAAATACAACATTATACCTCCATTCCTAGGACTGACTAGAAATTCAACTCAGCAGAGTTATGGCTATCTGTAGAGGGGCACCAATTCCTCCAACACTTATCCTCCTCCTGCCAGCAATGTGTGTTCTGGACAAAGCACATATTATGCATTCACCCAACTACACAACATGTTAGGGCCGGCTAGTGCTCAACCTATTTACCAAATCATTGCCCCTTCACCATATTACACATATGCACCACCGAGCGCTCCACTCCCTGAGGCATTAGCGCCACAACCTCCCATGCATCCTCATCCCCAGTAGCCACCGTCCCCTTAGGTTCAAGCTTATGCACAGTAGAGTGCAAGCAATCCCCAAGATTTAAAGAAAAAAAATAATGGGAAGGGTAACAAGGGTAACCAAGGTAATCAACCCAATCAACCCCAGGGGAACCAACTTAACACCAACAACTAGCAACACGGTGACCAAACCAAGAAGAATAAGGTTGTTTGTATGAGAAAGCCTTGTGCATTTTTTGGTGCACATGGCCATTATACTCATGAGTGTCCCCTCTTACCTTAGATGTGCAAAATTTGGGAAGCCCAAGGAACTTCTCGAGGTCAACTTCCCATGCAACAATTGCCTCAAAATCCTGTGCCATCTCAACTGGTCGTGCTTATGAATCCTTTCCCTTAGCAAGGAGTTTTTGCTAATAAACCTTAGGAAGGTCAAGAAACCCACCCTCTCCAACCTGCTGGTCTTGGTGACTACCAGATTCTCATGATGAATTTTGATAGGGTCAGTGCCTCTGATGTGAACTTGAAAACTCGGTTGCACCAACACAACAAGCCATCGACTTCATCCAAAACTGAGGCCAAAACCAAAGAGTTTATTGAGCCTCTTATGAAATCAAATGGTCCTTTGCATATCCCTCAGCCCAAGGTTGATTCAATTCCCAAGATCCCCAAAGGGACATTGCGTCGTAATGTGGCTTCTAATCGAGCTACCCACACGTACAGTATAGTAGAATACTTGGTGCAATCACCTGTCGCCATGTCGATGTTGGAGGTCCTCCAGTCATGGCATCTTAGAAGAAAGATCTACTAACTGATTTGGGTGCAGGTGATCCTTCAGACGATCATTTGATTGTCTTTCCTATTGTTGCATCATAACATCTTCCATTACCATCATCGGTTTCTTTCGAGATACCAGTCTGAGTCTGTAATGCCATCATCTCCCTATGCATTTTTCACGAATGTGCATCCACCTTTGTCATGTCCATCATCATTTGGAAGCAACTCAAGTCACCTAAACTATACCCATTCACCATCACTTTGCATGCTTGGGGACGATCACCCCTCTCATCCTCTCGATAGATATTGCAATTATCTAGTGACTCTTGTGGGTAATACTGTTTTTGTAAACATTGAGGTTATTAATGCCCCTATAGATTACAACATTCTATTAGGTCGTAGTTACACATATGCCATGTCATATGTCACATCTGTGGTTTTCTGCAATATGTGCTTCCCCCATGAAGGGAAGATCATCACTATCAATTAGTTGACGTACTACGAGTCATCATCCTTAACCTCCCTTGAGTCCATTATCTCACTGATGTCTAACAATAAGTATTCCACCCCTCTCACTAGTGTTTCACCCAGAGTCTATAAAGATTCCACCTTATTGGGTGCTTACCTTGGTCCTCCCCCTCCCATCTATAAGCCCAACTCATCGAGTGCTTGCATGTTAGAAGCATCATGGGCTGCTCAAAAGCAGTATGGTACATCTAGTCTACAATCAGTTGCACAACACCCTATTGTTGCGAATTCACCCAAGCCATCAATATCTACCCCTCCAGGACCTCCTCCTTTTGTGGGTGCCTCTCCTTTATTCCCACCAGGAACTCTTCCTCCAAGTCTTAACCATCCAGGAATCATTCTACCAAGACATTATCCTACAGGATATATACCTTTCTTGTTTCCTCCTCCTAGAATATTTTTTGTCCCTGTCATGGCTTTGTTGAGTCTCCCTAATATGACTTTGGGGATCCTAGTCTGGTACATTGATCCTCTAGCAAGCACTCTGTTTGGTTAGCTCAAACCATATCATGCTTTGAGCTTAGTTCAACCAGTCCTTATGACCCCTACCACTGCCCCAGTTCCACCGCAACCTCAATAGGAAGTTACTCCTGTTGTGAAAGCATCCAAATAAGGGGAAAAGCTAAGAAGAAGGAACCTAAGGACAAGGATCCCCAAGGACCTCCAACTCCCAAGCCTCCAAAGTCGACACCTCCATATGCTTTGTGTCATGTTGGTGGGCATGCCACCAATAGCTTTCCTGAAATTCCTTGCCTCAAACCCTTGGTCAACGAAATGTTTCCTGAATCTAACATACCTGAGGTCCAAGTTACCTTACCTGATTCAAGTAAGAAATTTAAATCATTACGTACAAATCACTCATGTGCTTTATGCGATCATTACGACCACTATTCCCATTGTTTCCCTCGTCTCAACGAATTTTGTGATTGCCTTCATGTGCTTTGTGACTTTGAGGCCACTCGTAGTGGATCATCTACTCCTCTACCTATTGATTTTAGTACCACTAGTACACCAAAACAGGGGGAATCTAGTCCCACCATCATGATCCCTCCCCCCGATGTTGTGATGACAAACTCTACAATCCATATCCTTTACCTGTCATCATGCTTGAGATCCTCATAGGAAAACCTCTTTGAGGTTCCTTTACATGCTTCTCTTGAACCTCCCTCCTCAAAAAACAGGGTCTCAGCATCGGTAGATCTTCCATCTACTAGCTCGTCATCTGCCATTTCAGATGATGTGTATGTGAACCTTTTTTCATAGGATGATGCACCAGTTACTGCCACCACATCAAGTAGTCAATATTCCTCCTATCCAACCATCTTCCATTATGATGAGGACATCATGGAAGCCATGTCTACCCATGATTACCCTTGGGATGATATGCACCATCATGCGTACTTCCTTCCATATTTGCAAACCTATAAGTTTTCCCCACATATTACTTGTGATGATCAATGACATATCTGATACCAGGCCCCTCATTATCTTCTCACCGGCATGACCTTTATTGTCATAGTGTTGATTGTATCCTTTGTCATTGTCTCACTCATCATTATGGCTAGGACCTTACATCATTTGTAAGGACTTGGGCAAGGGGGCATATCTTTTAGAGGGTTTCAAAGGCCAACTTCTTCCTAATCCTCGCAATACACTCTACCTCAAGATATTTTACCCATAGAATATCCCATTGATTTGCATGTATTTATTTTTGTCCAGCATTTAGGTAGGTTTCATCATCTCATTTATTGTCTTTTGCACCTTTCATAAGGATTTATCCACATTGTATAGCTATTTTTCCAACAGTGCAAGTCTCTTCTCTAGGAATCTAGCCTTGGCAGAATGGGCCATTTTCACCCCCTTGCATACATTAGTTCATTCTAACAGCATGTGTATTGGATTTTCCACCAATAACCAAGCCGAATATGATGCAGTGATAGGTTTTTTAATTGATTCCCTTGCTCATCGCATCCTTCATCTTCATGCTCATTTAGATTCCTTGCTTCTTTTCATGCGATTGAATGGTGTGTGTCATGTGCATAACCAAGTCCTATTTAGAAAATATCTATAAGTTAAGATGTTGGTACATGAATTTGAAACCATTACTTTGAGTCATGTTCATAGAGCCCAAAATAACTATGTAGATACCATTGAAAATAACATTTTATATTGGCATTTCTCACGTGTATACCATAGAAGACAACCATTAACAAAACACATAGCGAACCATCACCGTCATATATATATAAAAGATGCATAATCACATTATGTATCACATAAATCTTATAATTATTTGGAACCCATAGCTCTAAATACATCTGACATGCCCATAGCATGTTACAAAAATCTAAACAAAGGGACCCGCATGTCCTCGTCCCTATTCACTATTCAGCGGATCTCGCACCAAAGGCTCTGCTCCACCTACCTGTAGATCATGTACTTCCTGACTAACCATCACCATGCCCCGCATGATCCCTCTTCACTCTGAGGGAATACTTGTACACTCATCTGTGTACTAATCTTCTAGATCATGTCATCCACGCTCATAAATTTTGGGCAAGATCACATCACATCTACCACATATGTAAGCGAGTAGAGCACCATCATTTAGGCCTTGGCATGATGATGATGTTCTTTGATCTGTAGCCCCGGGTGTTTTAGCTCATCCTACGTATCCTGCTGGTTTCACCCATGCTATATCTACATACCACATATTTTAAACTTAGTACCACATACATGGTATAAAAATATGAAATGCACTATTAAAATAGCAACTTAACACTTACTGTCTAGCCTCCATGCTCGTCTAGGTCAAAGTGGTAGGTCAGGATCACCTTGGTAGTTTATCCCACTATAGGGGTAATCATCTATGTATTGGGGTATCTGATCCCAGTGTGCAAAAAATTTAGGTCAGAACACACACTCGAACCTCCCTCCTCCCCCTCTCCACAGTAGCCGCCCCCAACAGCGAATCCTGGGCTCCTATGGGCCCCTATCCAGGATCTTGACATGAGGACGGATGGCAGGTATCTTCTCAAAGAAGAAAGAACATAGCATTGTACTAAATGCACAGTCATGGTTCACCTGTCTCCTACATAGACTCAGTTGTCATTTCACCGACGACATCATCATTTGGGCCCACCCATAGTAGGTCCCTTCCACCACACTCTCAACAAACGCCATTTTCCCACCAGTGAGGTGGTTGAATGCCTAGCTATCCAAAATTCGTAGCACTGCTGCAATGATAGCCCATGTCTCTAGCCTCTCTAGATCACTAATCGGGATGGTTGTTCCCTTCACACGAACACCTCATGGAAAATGGCGATCCACGAACTCTGTGATGTTCCTCCTATGAGGCAACACCGGATTCATATCCCCCACCACCCCCCGGGGGGGGTTGGAGTCCGGTCAAGAAACAAATGTCCTAGAAAGTGAAGTTGATCTTGTGCCCATGCAACATAAAGACCTCCTGGTTGGGTTCCTAATAACTCAGGATCCTCGTCAACAAAGGATCACCTGCCCTCATCAATGGGTTCTCTAACATCTTGAGAA
The DNA here is from genome assembly GCA_031772625.1 of Pinus tabuliformis. Lineage (NCBI taxonomy): Eukaryota > Viridiplantae > Streptophyta > Pinopsida > Pinales > Pinaceae > Pinus > Pinus tabuliformis. Next base: position 333,304,750 of record CM062806.1, on the reverse strand, counting down.
CCCCATAGCGATCTAACGCCCCTCGAACCACATGATTCCCTTGAATCTCTATCTAAGGGCATCTAAATCTCATCCGTGCTAGTTGATTTTCAATTATGTTATACCTACAAAACACCACATGTATTTTTAGTTGAGATATGAAAACAATGGTCTTGAATGGTCAGCCTCCAGCACCCACTAGGCTCGCAGATCACCCTCCCTCTCAAGTCTAGCTCATAGTTTTCAGCTAGAAAAGGGTAAGCTCATAGGTTTTTGACCAATTCTTGCGATCCAAATCGTAGTTCATGCCCAAAAAAGTGTGAGTCGACTGTGAGGAGCAGCAGGGGTCTCCTGGGGAGCTATGGGGCACCAAAATCAGCAAGTAAACCACTAAAATTGAAGAGATGAGTAAGGTCACCTACCTGAAAGTTGAATATCCTCATTCTGACACTCATTTTGTCTCCTACGATATCCACAATATTTAGGTCCTTTTCCTCTCCAAATTCACCAAATCTCAATGTGCAAATTAATTAAATTGGAGGGAAAATGCCCTTCTATAAGAAAACTCCCAGTTGTGTTGTCGCCCATTACGACCAAACCGTAGCTTGGTTTGACGAACCGTTAAAAAATTTGGAAAGCTCTCATCGAGCACTATAATGGGTCTCTATTCACTTTTGATTATTTGACACTTCACCCTGAAGCCATTTTTCCAAAAAGGGCCACTTCATCTCCCTTCAAAATCAAATTTGTTTATATGCGACACTTGTATTTTGGGGACCACCTTCCCTTGTTACTTGTCATCTCACATGTCAATTTTCGTGATAAAAAACCATCATTTTCTCATGTTTTCACGGTTCCCATCTCACCTATTCTGTGTGGCAGCATCATCGAGTCACCCTTTTCCAGAGCATCTGCAATGAGTCACCTTTGCATCCATGGAGTTTGTTTCAAATCCCATTGTATCATGTCACAATATTACATCCATCTTTTCATACCATTTATCTCGTGTTACCTATTTTGGTCTTCAGTCATACTATCCACCATCCCCTCTAGAGTCAAGTCAGTCGTTGCTAGGTCAACCATGCACTTTATGCTCTGACAAGGGAAGTCATATGTTTGTCTCTCAGTCCCATTTTCCCCATTTTCCCTAGTGTCAGTCCATCAGTCACATTACTATTTTCCCTCGTGCCTTAGTTGAGGATCATCATTATGGTGGGCCTTATTTTGTCGACATCAACACATCTATTCCAAAAGAATGACCTAGAGGGCGGTGCATCTTGGTTCCAACTTCCACTCTTGTTCGGTGCCTCGAATCAAGCAAAGGGAATCATCATTTCCCTTTGACTTGATTGTTTCATGCTAGCGATTCATATACTTGATGGTCCAGTGATGCAGCATATTGTCCTAGTGATTCCTGGCTATGTGTGAGATGTTTCATATCTCATGAGGAGGTGGCCCTTCAGGTAGCCCCCCACATGCTCGAATGACTTCATATTATGCTAAAACCTCATATGTAGTTCCAAAGATTTGATGGGTTCAGTTGCTGCCGCTTGCAACGCTCATAGCATGCATGTCTCCTTCAAATGACCCATTCAATTTTGCATAGCCCTTTCTTGTCCAAAAATGAAATGGCCATTATGTCTCATGTAATCACATGTTATTGTATTTAGTCTTGGCCCATGTTTTTCCAGGTGCATTATGTATATGGGATACATTTTATTATTTTTTGGCTTATTTATGCAAGCATGTCATGTACCATTCAACATGTACTTTAGTGCTCAGTTTCATTTCGCTGGTTGCACCATTATTATTTGTACTGAGTTATCTCAGTGGGTATGGGTATGTCGCCCCCGCCTCATTTGATATCAGGTATGACAGCATAAAAGGAAACTTACATCAGTTAGTTGGTCTTGCCCCCTTAGTCACTATCCTCTTTCGATTCAACTCCATTGGTATATCTCTCTCTCTCTCTCTCTGATTCCCCTTCGGTGTCTAGTGATTGTGTCCCTACAACATACTTCGGTCATATGTTTTGCTCCTAATACTCGTACGTTGGGGGGAAATATGTTATCACCAAAAAATGATCATCTATCCGTAACTTACTAGATGGATCGAAGTACCCCATGTAGGACCAATTTTACCATAGTAAAATTTCTTTCACTATAACAAATTACTTAATAAACCACATTAGATAAGTTATTTCTGGTCAAACCCATGAAGAATAATTAAATAAATCATTATTTATTTAATTATCTTCTAGGAAAAATTAATTAAACCATTGTTTAACTAATATTCTTTGTCATATTTGACCCAATCATGAGAAATAATTAGATAAATAATTATTTTTCTTCTTTTTCTCTAGGAATAATTAATTAATCACTATTTAGTTATTATTCCTTCTCAAGTTTGAGTAAATCCTCTAGGAATACTTAAATAAATCATTATTTGTTTATTATTCCTTAACCACATTCCTTGAGATGATAAATAAATCATTTATTTATTTATTATTTCTAAATAAAAGTATTTAACCAATTTAAATACTTTTTTCACTCCAACCAAATATAATAAAATATTCTAAATGGTTAATTCTAGAATTAGGTTAATTAATATTTTATTATTTTCTAATATTCGAGAATAACCTAATATTTTGTTATAAATTGGAGGGTTTTACATCCATTCTTCACTTTGGATCATTTCCATTGTTGCACTCACTTCTCTAACTTTGATTATAATCATTGTCCCTTGCCATTTTCTTTTTCCATTTGAGTTCCCATTGAGTTCAAACATTTTTTGTTGGGTTTACACATTGTAGAGGAGAAAGACTCTACAAAGATAAAGACATTGAGGATAGCCAAGAACCCATCCCAAAGAGGGGGACTGGTAACATTATTTGTTCCCTTCATAGGTGTCATATAATAAAATCTATTCTTTATATCTGGTTTCCATTGAGTTATTGGAGTTATTTGCACTTAATTCCTTATTTCATTTAGTTGTTTAACTATTTATGTTGCATAGATCAATACTTTGGTAGGTTTTGTTTCTATCATTTGTTGCAGATCTGCATTGTTTTATATCCATTTTTACTGTTAACGCTATTTTTCATCCACAAACCAAAGTGGTTTCTTTTCGTACACCTTCGAGAAGAAAACACTCCAAAACCAACCATCAAGAAGCAATGCCTGTATACTCCTCTACCTACTCCTAGCCGACCTGGGAATTTGTCTCCATGGATTACATGTCAAGCCTTCCTTCTACTAAGCATAGAAATGATTGCATTTTCATGGTCATTGACAGATTCTCTAAGATGGTCATCATAGTGGGTTGCAAGAAGAGTATCACAGTAGAGGCCACTGTTAAGCTCTTGTTTGAGTGAGTATGGGTACACTTTGGGATCCCACTATCCATTGTCTCAGATCAAGATTGTAGATTCCTGAGTGCATTTTGGTCAAGTCTCTGGTCGATGCTAGATACAATACTTACTAATTCCATGACTTTCTATCCCCAAACTGATGTCCAAATAGATGTTGTCAATAGGATGATTGTACACATTTTTCACATGTACAACTTGAAGCATCCATGCACATGGGATGAAAGTCTCCCCTATGTCCAACACAACTACAACAGAGATGTCCACAACTCAACAAGCCACAACCCCTTTCAGGTAGGGCTAGGATTTTAGCCATTATGCCCCATTGATGTGGCCATACCATTTGCAGCCACTCAAGTAGATTCAACTCATGTTCAATTGAAGTTAAAAGGGCTAACAACTTCATTGAGTGCATTCAACGCATCTGCAAGAAAGTCCATGATATATTGGATAGAGCCAATGCTAAGAACATGCAGTGCCATGATCGGTATTGAGTGCCTCACAAGTTTCAGGTGGGCGACAAAGTTTGGTTACATTTGCAGAAGGATCGCCTTGCTAGACCCCACCGAAAGATTTGCCCACTCTGATATGGGCCATACACCATCACGAAGGCCATTAGTGACAATACCTTCGAGCTCAGCATCTGATCGTTCCTTGATCTACACCTAGTGCTCAATGTAGATCGCCTTCAGCCATACGTTCCACCATTGTTGGAAACAATTGACATTGTATAACAACTCACACCAACATAGCTCAACCCAGACTACCTGGAATAGGCCACAAATGATCATATCATGGACACACATATCAAGAACACTCACCAACAGAAGATATATCAAAGCAAGTCAACTCCTTCTCAAGGGAAAGTAGTTCACCAGGGACTGGGTTCAACAAAAATTTCATTACCTCATGGAAGCTCTACATGCAATGGGAACCATTTCTTCCTGAGGGGGGAGGAATGATCCAAGTGGATATTGGTGGCCACTTGTTGGCTTAGTGGGTCTTGACCCAGGTTTAGAGTTAGTTTTTCCAAAGAAATACCTACACTACTGGCCCTTTTGGCATCAATTCGCGGATCGAAGACTGAAGTCTCACCCGAAGCAATATGGGGGGATGTTGGAACCAAGTTTCCACACCGAGATATTAGTGTAATGTCGTTTTATGCCCTAAACCTGCCTTCACGTAGATCGATAAGCCCTTAGTGCTTATCGATATAACTACCCTTAATCAACTTCTATCCCTCCGCGAATGTTCACAACTGTCTTTTGCGACCCTAAATAGGTGAATCAACCACTTATGCACCTCTGTGATTACTCCCAATCCCGTGTTTTACCCAGATCGGCCTAAGTGTTGAGAACTTTAACATGCAATAAGATATGTTTCAAGTAAACAGTTAATATTAAGTGCGTTCATATAACAACATCAATTATGTAAAGTTGTGCTTCAATACAGTATTATTTCATAACCCATCATTTATTACAACATAAAAACACATTCATTCATAACATAAATAAATGGACAAAACACAGGAATTTCTGGAATAATCTCTTTATTAATACTTCAGTTCTTCTTACAAACTCAAGACTTCCCTACGCACTCAGTTGTAGGGGTCCATACATTCAGCTGCAGACTCTACTCTAGGCCTCTGCACACACAGCTGTAGAGCTCCTCTTCTACTCTAAGACTTCTTTGCTCTTTTCTCTACTGACTTATTACATTCATATTCATCATCTCTTCTTACTTAGACTCTCTAAGATTCTCTTATTTATACAATCCCATCATCCACAGACCATGGTTGGATCTACGAAAGCCAACACAACATACATAAAAGAAGGGTAAAACCCTTTATGACACTTTACTATCTACGCACTCTGCGTCCACAACTTGAGAAGACTTTACATTCTATACAACAAAACTTGGGCTTTTGTCCCCAAAGCTGACCCCCAACACAAAGATCATGACTTGCCCTCAAGTCACTCTACTGGCACAGAGATCTTACTGTAGAGACCTCCCAACTCTACCTGTGCCACTACTACCTCAACCACGCTCTTCATGGATGCCTATTTGATCTACTCCACCAGTTGCTCTGTTGCACGTCCCGCACTAACTACCTTGATTTTCTGATGCATGCTTTGTAGGCACGCCAACTTCTCCTGAATGTTGGCAGAGATGATGTAGGCCTCATCTAGCCAAGGCCTCAATCTGGCCTTGAGGAGTACCTCTTTCTTCTGCGCTAACTCAAGCAACTATTTCACCTCCTGCAGCTTGGCCAATCATCGTGCTATAGCGATGGTGTGCGCTGTCGCTTTCACTTCATCATACTACTGCTCCAATTGACGAGATTCTGTATTTAACCTCTGTAGGTTAGGATTTTCTTGCAGTGTCGTGACTACCTCCATGGATTCCTCAAAGAGCGTGGTGCAATCCACCACCATGGCATCCACTGCTGCAACTCCATCCTTTACAGTGGCTTCGTGCTGTTCTCTGACCTCCAACAGAGTTGAAGGTTGTGACTTCAGCTCTAACTCTGTGATTTTCAGATTCACTTGAAACTGAACCTTGGCCACTTCTGTCTTAGTGTTGTGCACGCCTGCAGCCAGCTTCCTAATATTCACCTCCAATGATGCTTCCTCTAGGATATGTATTTCAGGGATTTTTATGCATGCCTCAATCACCATGGTTGCAGGTTGGTCGTTTTGCGCATGAACTTTATTTTGTGCCTCCAGTGCTATTGATTTCTCCATGAACATTTGTTAATTTTTTACTTTGTACTCACTGATCAGGCCCAGTGAGCGCTGCTCCCGGGCCTTAACCTCTGCTATCACACCTGCCTGTAGTGTGTGAAGAAACTCATTGGGGAGCGCGGCTAGGTTAAGGGCAATATTCTTCAAAGAGCTAACAATAACCTTGTCAGTGACCACCTCCATGCTCAAAGCTCCATTAGGCAACGCGACTGCCTGGAGGTCCAATGACCGAACCATCTCTGTGGCTTGCAAAGTTTCTGGTGCCAGACTTGTAGATGCAGCACTGCTCTGTCCTGCACCTACTTGGATTCTAGTCGTTTGGATCTATAGCTTGCGCAGACCAGTCTGGATGATGCTGAGTGCCTTCTTTTTCTATTGCTCAAACTACTGCAATAGTTTTGTGGTAGTATCTGCCACCATGTCTCCAATTTCATCCAGGTCTCCATCCGTCAAAGTAATCGGATCCAGCGACAGCTTGGTGGCTTTTGTCTTCTTCCGCGGTCCTTCCTTTTCCTACTGCTTGTACCTCTTCACTCTAAAGGGAGTGCTCTACTGTTGCTCACTACCACCCTTCTTTGACTCCTCTTCCTCCTCCGTTTGGCATGAAGGAGACTTCTGACTTCTTTCAGAGCTGCGCTCTTCCTTCTCTAACTTCTTCTTCGCAATGTGCTCCACTTCTACCTAGGCCTTCTCCTCGACCTCTTTCTTACACTTTTCAGCCAACTACCGAACCTTCTGTTTGGTTATGTCCTTATTTTTCTTCTCCACGGACTTGTTAGTCCCTATGGTCAGGTCAAGAGGAGAATTCCACTTTGTGGGCTAACGCTTGATGACTTCTTCAATAGCATCATAAGTAGCAAGGTAGGGTAGGTCAAACCACTTCTACTTCAGATCCTTCTGCACCCTGATGTATACATGGTGAAAGTCCGCTTTGAACTCCACGTACCTGGAGAGTTGTTCAAACATGGTTGGTCACAACTACATATTTTGTTTGATGGTCGTTCAAATACTCGCCTCCATCACCACCCAAAAGACTTTGCTCTTAGTGACCCACACGACATATTTTGTGGCCCAGAGAGATGAAAATTTCACGGCTTCTGGTAAATCTTTCTCCAATGGAGGAAACTAGATGTCCTTCGGAAAATCCCATGTGACGAGCACTATCGAGAGCAATAGCCATGAATAGTGGAAAGTCTTATTGTCATTCTGTGCCTCTCTATAGTTCGTGAGGAACTCACTACACAAGTAGCTCACCCAGTTTAACTGTATGCCCTTTGTGCACTATTCTATGAATGAAACCACTGGTGTTGGCACCTCATCCATGTGACACTTTCTCATAACCTTGCCAACTAGAATCTGTGTGGAAATCTTAACCACGGGGTCAGTAATTGAAGTAATCGAGTACCCACGCGACTTCTTCAAAAGTTTAAACTTGTTCTCCATCTTCTCGGAGAGGTCGCGCTCACTCGTCTTTCCGCCAAACACCTTGGCCAAATTCAACCCAGAGTGTGGAAATAGTGTGATCTGATGGATGAGCATATCGGTGATGGGGATCAGTGTGTTTAGCCACAAGCATGCATCATGTACTAAGTACAACAATTGCTTGATGATGTGGAGCACCCACAACAGGTTCAATAATCTAGACTTGTTTACTCTACGAATCAATTCCACAAGCTCTAACATGGTGACTCCAGATTCTTTGTGGAAGACCCGTTTGATGAAGGTGTCAGTAGCAAGATGGGGGAACCACTCGTGGTCTACCAAATCCCAATATTCAAGATTTAAGTGCAGGATCCATGCCAATCGTGAACCTTCAAAGGTGATGTTCTCTGGTAACAAGGGTGTGTTGAGGAGGAACTATCATGCATATGGGTCTTTTGGTACCTTCACTTTGCCCTTGTGTGGAGGGATATACTTTGGCAACTTAGATATAGGGTCCACCCCCTCAATATCTTTATCTTTCGTGCCCTCCTTAGCCTCCAAATCCACCACTTTTCCCTTCTCTTTTGTGCTCGACTTTTATTCCCATTGGTCCTCTGTAGTGGCATGCTTCCTCAGTGACTCATGCACTGGCACTGACTTCTTTTCTTTATCTTTCTTCGGCTTGGGGACCTAATTCACCAGTGTAGGCTTCGGTCTAGGTGACCTCGACGATGTAGGTAATGTTGTTGGAACCTCTACACTCAAAACTTCCAGAACCACTCCCTCATAAGCAATGTCTCCACTAGTACTCATGGTTTATGCGGGGCTTGGTCCTAGCATCTTTTCCATGATGAATGTATGATTTACCTTCGATAACTTGGAAAATGTAGGGTTCACAACTAAATCCTCCCAATATGAGTGATTCATAGGCAATCGATAAATCAACTCAGAAATTATCAGAATGCAAAGTGTTTCTCATTAGGCAGCCATGCGTAATTTATAGGTGAATTTGAATTCAAATTCGACCATTCCCCCCAAAATCTATCCATAAATTCTAGAGTGGTGACAAATTTCAAATATTTCACCCTTAAATCCAGCCTTAAATGCCTTAAATGTCGCCCCCCCGCTCGTCTTAACCATCTCCTGGTAGTCAAATCATGAACAGTGATGGTAACGGTCACTTTTGGACTGTGCTGTGTGGTCTCCCCCATATAACGCAACTCCCTTCGTGCTTCTTCTGGTACTGGGACACCCTCCTATTTCATGCAGACCCCTTTCCATGCAGCTATACAAATTGGGCAGTGTAGTTTATAGTCCCGCACCTCCTTGTAGCTGCTTAGAGTGCTAAGACTATTCTACCGTCATGTAGTCATTGGTCCGGATCCCCGGTGTATGGCTTCAATTAGCTTCCATTTATATTTCTCGGAAATGGATCTCCATTCAATTTCATGAGCTGAACTGCTCCACCATCGGTAATCTCTTTGATAGCATAGGGCCCCAGCCAATGCATCTGAAATTTTCCTGGAAACTTTTTAAACTTACTATCATATAATAAAACTAAATCATATACCTTGAAGGTGCGCAATTTGATGTGCCAATCATGCCATGCCTTTTCGTGTTCCTTCTAAGCTTGTTGATGGAATCCAGCCAAAAATATATCCTCCTCGAGCTCTGCTAGTTGCGCGAGTCTTTCTTCTAAGGCTCCAGGATCACCATTCCTATAAAATCTTCTATGCATAGACTAGGCACAATGTACTCCATAGGCATCACCACCTCTACGCCATAGACTAGCCTAAAAGGTGTTTGGCCAGTAAGCTTCTTACAAGTAGTTCTATAAGCCCATAATATTGTTGGTATGCGCATGTCCCAATCATTCCTCTACACATTGCAAACCTTTGTCAGTGCACCCTCCAATATTTTATTAAACACCTCAACTGTCCCATTGGCCTAAGGATGATATGGCATACTCTTCTGATGATAAACTTGGAATTCTTCTGTCAACATGCTGATCGTTTCGTTGAGGAAATGCATACCGCGATCACTCATCAAAATCTTCGGACAACCGAACCTGGTCAACACATATTCAAATAAGAACTTTGATGTTGTTGCCCTTGTATAGTCCTTCATGGGCTATGCCTCCACCCATTTGGTCAAATACTTAGTTGTGGTGATGATATACCGCACACCTATCTTCTTTCTCAGAGGCTGAATTGGTCCTACAAAATCAATTGCCCATTTCTCAAAAGGTTGTATTGATACCTGTGGATTCAAAGGAAGCTCATCCCTCTGCAATTGCCTTCCGGTTCTCTGACATGCATCGCACACCCTACAATATGCTTTGGAATCCTTATGCAACTTCCACCACCACAACCCAAAACGTATAATCTTCTATCCTATTGCTTTTCCTGCATAATGGCCTCCCATAGCACCTCCATGAACTTCATCTAGGATATTGTTTCATTCAAAATCAGGTACATAGTGTCATAGTATGTCATCCAATCCCATCTTATACAAGTGGCCTGCAATAACAAAAAAGTCTACAGCACGCACCACCAATTCCTTCTTCTGTTGACTCGTGTATCCTTCAGGAGTCGTTCCCGCAGTCAAGAAGTGGATAATGTATGCAAAGTGATTATCTGCTACATGCACCGTAAAGAGCTGCACGTCAAGCAGCCCCTCCTCCAAATTGGTGGGATCCTCTTCTATATCTATATCAATTCACGATAGATGGTCTAGCTCTACATTCAATCATTCTAGCTTCACAATTACCTCAAAATCATACTCTTGAAACAATAGTAACCATCTGCATATCCCCCCCCCCTAACTCAGGCTTGTTGACTAGGTATTTTAATGTAGAATGGTTTGTGTACATCATAAAGTGTTCACCTAGTAGGTAATGTCTGAACTTCTAGAGTGCATACACCATAGCCAACCCTTCACGCTCTATCATCGAATAATTCTTTTCAGCCTTAGACAACTTCTTTCTTGCAAACACTATAGGGTGATCCAATTTGCTTTCACCGACCTGCGTAATACATGATGCATCCACATGCATATGAAATTCCTTCTTTGAATCCAGGAAGACTAGGATCGACGCGGTGACCATTTTCTCCTTTAGTACATCCAGACGTCGCTGACATTCTTCATCCCAACAGAATGTAGTGTCCTTCTTTAATAGCTTTTCCATCAGCGCGGTAATTTGGGCATAGCTCTTGATGAACTTCTGATAGTATCCAGTATGACCCAGTATTACGTGTAGTTGTTTAACACTTCTTGGCACCTCTGAATTAATTATAACCACAATCTTAGCAAGGTCCACCATTAATCCTTGTCTGCATACCACATGACCCAACAAGATTCTGAAAGGGATGCAAAATAAGAATTTCTTCAAGTTTAGCGTGTTCTGATACCTTCAAAATGTATCCAACATCAAGCGCAAACTAGCTACATGGCACTTTACCAGTCCAAATACTATCCAATCATCAAAATATACCTCCAAATATTTGTGAATGAACTCTTTGAATGTCACGATGACTATGCGTGAGAAGATCGCCGATGCATTTTTAAGCCCAAAAGGCATTACCGTATACTGAAAGCATCCGCACTCAGTCGTGAAGGTCATCTTACTCCTCTCTTCTGGCACAACCTTTATCTGATGGTATCTGGAGAAGCCATCAGTGAATGAATATGCTTCCTTCCCACCAACATTATCCAATACTTCATCTGTGAATGGAGTTGGAAAAGGATCATGAACACAGGCATCGTTGAGCTTCCTGAGATCTACACAAATCTTGATTTCATCCTTTTGCTTCTTTTCCTAAACTACCATTAGACTCACCCAATCAGATTCCTCCACCAGTTCAATAATACCTGCTGCAAGCATGTTGTCCAATTCCAGATGGACCTTTTCCTTGTATTTGGGATTAAGGAGATATGGCCTTTGCTTAATAGGCTTTGCATCTTATTTTAAAGTTGTTTTCATCACTGCCAAATCACCAGTGATTCCTTTCAAGTCTGAATTTTTTTTGGGAAACAAATATTGATATTCATGGAGCAACTCAGTGAACTTATCCACTGTAGCATCATCCCACTAGTCCCCTATCTTCGCAAATGTTGGTTTCGCCTCGGTGCCAATGTTTACCTGTTAGGTTTTCAACGACATGGTAATATTTGGATTCTCTATCTGTGGCCCCTGAACTTCGCGGTGGCGTTTTTCCTCTAGGATGTTAATGCCCCTTGGATCCTCCTCTTCTTCTTTGACAGTCACATTATAACACTCCAGTGCATGGCACAATTGGGTGCTCCAATCTGGTTGAATCAAGTCCAAAGGATCCTACGGTATTCTAAAGATTGTTTCTTTGACCTCCTGCAACGCCTCGTCAATACATTCAACCCCATATTCAAAGCTGAATGTGATCAAGAATCCTTGTCTCAAAACGTCCCATTCTTCAGTGCCATGGTAGAGCTCTATTTCCAAGTACCAATTCATCGATATTACATCCAAAGTGTGATAGAATAAATGCACCCAATTAGGTTGTGGCTTCGTTCCATAAGAAACAGTCCATTTTTCTAAGTGATCGCGTGGGTCATTCCTCCCATCATACTTCTATGTTAGTCACACTTTTGGGAGACCAATTTGTAGAAGTTGCAGAAGAGTTGTTGCGATGTCTACACAAATTTCTACAGTAGGTGATAATTGTCTGTTACATGTTTTCCAGCTACCTAACAGATAGCATACCACAGCACGGGCCTTGTGCTTGGCTCTTCTTGAGCTTCTGGCCTCAGAGGCATTAGCCCTCCTCCTACAACATAATTTGCAAAGATAGGGCAGTGATATATATCATGCCCCTGACTCTTACATTTTAGACACCAACTTCTTCGTGCACCTCTGGCCGAGCCACTCTATCCTTCTTGAGGCTTTAAAACTCTAGGAAAAGATTTTGCAACTCCACCTGAATCTGCTGAACTCCCAAAGTAGTGTATTGAATTGGTGTCTCATGCAACCTCGTCACAATTTCAAGGGATTCCGCTTGGGTCCCAATTTTTTGCTACGATAAAGAAACCCTTAGATAGGGTAAGAGTAAAGCTAAAAGCCATTTGCGGTGCCGCCCATCCGTAAGATTCATGTTAGCTTCACGGATTTGGAATTTCAATCTCTGGCCTAGCTCCCAGGGAGTTTCACAAGGCCTCATCATGATTTCCTTAAATCCAATGACTGATTGTGATTTAGACTTTGGCCTACTGAATTCCTTTTTTCAGTGCGATCTGAGTGTCCGCTAATGAAGCCATCGGGTTATCAGTGCAATACTTAATGTACCATGTCAACACGCGATCTTGTAGAGAAGCAACCAACTGCACTTTCTTCATATGATCATCTGTAATATTCTGGGTTGTCCATACGGCCTTCACAACGAACCAAAATTGGTCCGGGTCCTCATTTCCCAAGCCCTTGAAAATGGGCAACTTTATTGTATTCAACATATTGAATGGTGGCAGAGGTGGTGGTAGTGTGGGCGAAGGTCTATGTTTTGGAGGTGAAGGTGGAGGTGGTGTGGGCTGGTGGGGTATTCGTGGGAACCCCTACCTTACTAACTGGACAACGCTCTGTGGTGAAGCCTGTGTTGCTCCTTCGTCGTCACTCATAGGGGGCACAATCAGTGGGCTATATTCAGGACCTCTTCTCCCTCTATCCCTGAAGAACTTTACACTTCGCATGGCTCCAAACATCAAGGTAATGGCATAACCCATTTAATCAAAGGGGTTAATATTACATATTTGAGTTATCCTTTTAGGAATTTTTCTTATTATAATTTATTAATATATTTAGATAAGGCTTAAGTTTCTATTTATTTTAATAGCTTTATTAATAAGATCGATTAATAGATTTAACAACATTCAGTATGGTAATAACGTTAATAATATTGACTTACAATTAATTAACTAAATGTTTAATTATATGATTTTAATATAAGACTAAATTTTTAATTATATAGCCCTTATATAAATTTAATGTCAACCCTTTTAATTTTAAGTAATTCGTTACCTTATTTATATAGATATTAAACTAACTTTACATTAACTATTTAAGTATATGTAAATTTGCTATTGCCCCCTTTTAATTTAATATAATTAAAACTAGCTTACAGTTAATTTACTAATTAGTTAATTATGTAATTTTTAGTTATATATATATATATATATATTTAATTTTTATGCGTTTAGTTCATTTTCAATAAATACCTTATCTAATTTATATTTGATTTTAAACTAACGAACTAAAGATTTATTTATTTTACTTAAATATAGGTCATTTCAATAAATAATTATTTCCCATTAATTAATTTAGATTTAAAAATGATAATAGGCATTATTAACTTTTTAACCATTATATTCTCCTGTCTATATCCCTTGGTCAAGTACGGTTAGCCGTTTCCTAGTCAAATATAGCCGTTAACCATTCTCGCTGACCAATTCAATATAGTCGTTGCCTTGTGTGAAATATAGTTGTTGAATGTTCTAATCTGTCTATTTAACATGCAGTCTAGATCTGAATCTTCAACTTGCCGTGACGATGAACCACACTCGTTGGTTCGAAACGTGTCGACAAATACATTCGAATGTGATTTATGGTGAAAAATCTTCTCAAAAAATTAAAAAATTCTTTCTCAATTTAAAAAAATATCTAGATAAAGTTTAAATTTAAAATATTCATTTTCAATGTTAAATGATAATTCATGAGAAACCATCTCAACAAATGTTTTGTAAATTTTTTAATATTTAATTTTTAACTTTTAATAAAAATAATACAATATTGAAATGAAAGCTTAAATTTTAAAGATTCTTTTATATTTTAAAAGTTATAATTTAATTTTTACTATTTTATTTAAAAATTTATAATATTTAATAATAAAAAAATATAATATATGATACTATAATATTACGCCAGAAGCTAATTAGGAAACTAATTTATTTTGTTTTAATATTTAGATTTAATTATTTAATAAAATAATAAAATATAATTTATTTATATAGAAATGTATACGGTAAAGAGTCATTTTGAATTTTAAAAATTATATATATAGTTCATTAATTAATGAAGTTTATAGAGAAAGATAAGGAATTTTGTATTAACGGAAGATTATATGGAAAAAATTAAAGGATATAATTTATTAGAAGGGAAACTAAATAAGTTAAAAGTTTTAAAGTCATTAAAGCCTTGTTTAACTAGAATGGATAGTAAATAGAAACTTATAAAAATAAGTTGGTTTTGCTAGACCTTGACATATATTGATATGAGAAGGGAAAAAATACTATTACTATTGTACAAAAAAAATAGTATAATCTCTAGCATGAAGAAGATAGCTAATCTTTTGGCTACAATGGCTTGCATGTGGTCTACACTATCATTTTTTTCTTCAACTCTTCTAATCCAATATAATTCTCTTGTTGAGTCTTCCTATACCTCCCTATGTAGCCTACAATATTAAAATGATGCTTAACCTTGTGTCGACTTGGTGCTATTATTGATGTAGTTAGACTACATGCAATGTGCCAAGTATAGTGAGAATAGAAACCTCTTTTTATTTGAGTTGACATCATATCAAAATGAGAGAACACCCACTCCTAAATACCCTCTTTAGAAAAATATAATAATATAATACCACAAAAAAAATCAATTTATAATTTTAAATTGAATAATTAAAATTATATTTTTATTCTTATAAAATAAAAATAATAATAATAAATCGCAACCCTTAAAAATTATGTTAATGTGATGAAGAAGATTATCGTCTCATTAGAATTTACTTTATTTACCGTAAAAAAATTCATTTTTTTATATTTAAACAAAACAACTTTAACTAATTTTTTTATATAATTTTAATAAATTAACCAATTATAAATTTATTAGCAAATAACAATATTCAAAATATTCTTTGAAAATTGATAAAAATCGATCGTATAAGTAAACATTAAACCTAATCGTGTATATTTTAACGAAACAATAATATGAAATCCTTTTAAAATTGATAAAAACTAATTAGAATAAGAAAACAACAAACATAATTCTGTACATTTTAATGATTTAGTAAAATGGATGTATTTGTTTGATGATTAATCTTTATGGAATAAAGCATAAAATATATATTAAAGTATAAGTTGCCATGTTAAATAAAATTAAAAATAATTAACTGTTATTTTCAAATATTAATATTTTTTATTATAAAATTAAATAAGATAAATATTTAATAATGAATGATGATTAAAAAGTAGAAAAGCGTTTTATATTTGAGTATGAAGAGATGTTTATATATATATATATATAAAAACATTTAAACATTTACTTCATTGCAATTATATACATATATAAGGGTTTTTTATTTCACAAACAAGGTGTTTTAGACATCATTTGGGGTTTGGATTGACTCAAAACTTAAAATTAGATTATTATTGGTTATTGGTTATGAAGAAATTAACAATGAGATGGAATTAAATGATAAAAATTATTTATTAAATGATAAAAATTATTTATTAAGAAATTTGATGACATAGTGGATTTAAGATGGAATTAAGCCATTGATAATTATTGCATCGAGAGTATAACTTAATATTAGATATATAACTTACTATTAGATATGTTTTATGGAGGAGTTAATATATGACATGGAATTAAATGATAAAAATATTGTTTATTGAGAAAATTTATCTCGAGATTTTTTTCTCTCCTTTTCACACACCTTTACTTCTTCTTTGCTAAACCTTAGCCATTTTTTGTAACCTTAGTTGGCCTCAAGTTCTAGAGGTTCTACACCACCACCTCCCCCCAAAACAAAAAAAAGTCCAACACCTGACATTGTAGCCTTTAATGCATTGATAACTGGAAGTTCATTGACCCCTCAAACCAAACACTCTAGGTTTGTCAAGAAGTTGGATGAAATACCAAATATCTCAGTCCATATGGCCCAATTTCAACCAATTTCTATCAAGCTAGTGGAAAGGGGGTTAGTATCACAGTTTATGGGCATCTGTCCTTCCTCGAAATTACTTTAACTCTTGGATTGATTAAAATGGAAGGTTTTTCATCTTATGCCAATTTTGACTTCTTTTTGTGGCCAAATTTTCTTTACCTTCCTTTTCAAACATAAGTCAAATTGAGATCCCAATTTCCGCAACTGTCCCTACTTCATGGATGCCCAAGGTTTGTACTTACATTAATGGTGTCTAGATTTTTATCCAAAGAATGATGTGCCTTTAGCAGTTCCTATTTGGGCTAAGCTCTCGTTCCTCCCTCTACATTGCTGGAATGATGAAACATTCAACTCTATGGGGAATGCTTTAGGTAAATATATTGAGTGCACAAAGCCTCATAAAGACATGCTTTCCTATGTCTAAATCTATGTTGAAGTAGATATGGAAAAAGGTTTACAAAAACAACATAAATATCCAAAAAAGGCTCGTTCTATACAAAAACAACATAAATATCACTTATGAACATACATATTGCTATGTGGAAATGCACAATGTGCCATTTGTCATAACTCTGCTGGGAAATTTGAAATTCCACATGTTTAGATGATTTAGCTGACCTTTTTAAATTAATATATGAATTGAGCTCGCTTGTTAGAAGTGTTGGTCTCACCTACTTGCAGTAATTCTCCCACTAACCGGATGGTTTTTCCAAATTGGGTGAGCTGATATCAAGGAAATATGTTTCACAGTTTCATTATGTATGATTTAAGCCATGCCAATTATAATACATCCACCTTTCAATAGATTTAACAAATTTTCTGTTATCAGTCATGGCATCAATGTATAGGCAGAAGTTCATATTAAAAATATTGTGCGGAAGTGTTTTGTGCAGAAGTTCCTCCACACAATGAAATTTCACACAACATTGTTCCACTTAAAGCCATAAGATCCTCTACATGTCACAATTACATTGAAAAAACCACGAAAAAAAAATTCCAGTAGTGGATTGGGTGGTAATCTAGAACTGAACATGTCAACTTTGCCTTAAGTCAACGTTATGGTTAAAACTAACACCAAATTACCAAGTCAATTGACAAATGGCACAATCATCGTACATTAAGCTTCCACATTGAAACCTTCTTGCTTTCCTCGTTAAGATATTCGATGATTCGAACTTAAAAAGTAATGAAACAGAATACAAATATAACCATAAATGTAGAGATGCAACAAAAATAATACAAATATAACTATAAATACATAGATGCAACATAAATAACACTCTGTTCCATTAATATAAAACAACTGAAATATGCTTACATAGAGAATGTAAATAAACTAGCTCGGGCAATGGTAGGTTATCTTTGAGAAGAGATGTGGCTGCTACATGCCTCTGAATTCTGTTACAATGAGGATCAAGCACCTTTTTATTATTGAACAACAAGGGAAAACTATAAAAAACCAAAACCCTCACCCCAGGAGATGGAACACCAATAGTTTGTGGGCCTGCTTGGGGTTAGTTAGGCAACCAACTTCCCAAGGTCGTAACTTGGTTATATTATATTTGTTTAGTGCGGATGATACCTCGTTGGAAATATCTATTTGAGTACAACAGGATTTGTTTTAGGCCCTTGATTACGACCGTGGGTATGTTGCAGACCTAAAGAAAATCGTTTAGGGGGTCAAAACTACTCTTGCAAATTGAGGACTCGAAAAACTGCTAAAAATAGTAAATGTTGCCATAAACAAGGAAACAATGAAACCAACTAGAAGTTTAGATAGAATAAAATGGCCACCAACATCTACCTAAATCATCCGATCAAAAAAAAAATATCGGTAGATAATCCCCTACTCTGGAAAGAAAATTAAATCAATGGGAGGCGTGCAGAAGTTTCATTGTGCCTCACCATTGTGTGCGCGCGCAAACCGCGTCGGGTAAAAGTAATTCATTGTGCTGGAGAGGAAAATCATTAGGATGATCATTACATACACGATCTGTGACGTTTAAAAAACATGTTATTGAATGTACCCAAATGGAAAAGACAACAATACAATGTGTACGCTATAGGCAGTCAATTCTTGGGCTTCGTAGTGGAGTCCTTCCATGAGATAAAAAAATCATGTTGATCTTGAAAGATAATTGCCCCCCAACTATGGAAAAAAATTAAATAACTGTGGAGGTGTTCGGAAATGTCGTTGTGCCACACCAATGTGTGCACAAACCACATCGGGTAAAAATAATTCATTATGCAACTCGTGTGCGGAGCCCGCTAGAGAGGAAAATCACCAACACACTCATTACATACAGGATCCATGAAGATTAAAAGACATGGTTTTGTATGTACCCATATGGAAAAGCCAACAATAAATAGTGTACACTAATGGCATTCAAATTTTGGGCTCCACAGTGGAGTCCTTCCCTGAGATTAGAATCCACGTTTAGCTTGAAAAATCACTATATAAAGCAACTTCCAAGAGTGTGGATAACACAGGCCCCGAGATTCAATCTTCCCACATTTATAAATGATTTATATTTATTTATATAGTTTCGTGCTCGTTGAATTCCACATTCTTTGATTTTTTGTGCTTCCCAAATATCAGTTCACTATTTCACACAAGAGGCAAGCTAGCACCTCATCAGGTATGTTCAATTGCAGCAGGATTAAATATATTTAGGGCTTACCTTGGTGTTAGCCTCGAAAAAAACGAACACAAAAATTCAAAGGAAAGTTAGAAATATTAAAATGAATTTATTTATATGGACACATTAAGATTATTTCTGTGATTATTGATAATATAAATACAATGCAATTGATATTAGGTTTATTATGCTTCTAAGGTTAAGAATATGTATTGTCTTTGTGATTAGTTGTTAAAAATATTTATAAAGATAAGTTATTATTGTGTGGTTTATTCATAATTTCATAATTTTCGAAAGGAAAATTTAATGTAAAATGCTTTAAGAAATTTAGCACATTTTTTTGGGTGATGCCTATTGTAAAATTGTCAATATTTCATTTGATCCAAGCGAGGTAGTAGGCTTAGGAGAATCCACTATTTAGTTGTTTGTAACACATAGATTGAAATAACATATTTATTCCATGGGTGTTATTTATCTTTCCCTGGTGAAGGTGAAGGCTAAATTGTTGATCTATAGTTTGCATAAAATTTGGGATGTATGCTATCTCAGAATCATCATTTCCTTCACTAGAGTTGTGGGTGATGAAAGCTTTGCAGTAGGAAAGTTCCACTAATATTAATTGGAATTTTGTTCTTGTTCCCCTCCCTATGTAAAGGACCTACAACCATGTCAGTTCTGACATCATTGGGCAAACAAATAACATAACTGTGACAATGTCAATGTCAGTGTCAGAGCACTCACAAAACTAGTCTTTTTTCAATTTTTAAAATTATTTGTCATGAAATAACAAATACCAAAAATAAAATTCCCTCCACCATGGGAATTATGTCCCATCAACGCTTATCCAATAAAAAAATAAAAATAACATTTACAGAAAATTAAAAAATTACTTTTCAATTTATGGGAAACTAGGAATATTAAGCATTTTATCGAAACTTTGGATAAAATTGCAAAAAATCGACAAAATATTGCAAAATCAACACACTTTGACGCACGCAAGGCACACACTAATAAAAAAAAATTCATATTCCATTTGAAATCATTTTAATATTCTAAAATGTTTTTTAAGTTTGAGTGGAATATATTTTGTTATAAAATTAGCTAGAGAGAGTTCATAGAAAATTCAATATACCTATGCCAATGTATTCACATTAGCATTCACAATGGAAATATTATTTTTCCATGTTTAACGAAACAATTTTCCATCAACACTATTTTGATTTATTGGTAAGTAATTGAAATAAACCAAGAAAATGCTTCATGTATGGGTGGACATAAAAAAGATAATGTGTATAGTGATATGAGGAGAGAGTGAGCTATCATTAAAAATGGATTGATTTCTATTGGGAGAGGGAGCTTCTATCAAAGTATTCATTGAAGACTACATGAAATTTTCCATCCATACATCTAATACCTTGAATGGTCTTGTTTGTAAAAATCGAAGAGGCCTACGAGTTGTTTTGTGATAACTATGCAGTACACCCTTCACATTATAGAGAGTTTTGTACGCTATTATAAAAAAGCATACAACCGTTCTAAAGGAGAGACTCTCATGAGGCCTATAAGAAATCAAATCTCTTCATCCGAAATCTTTCTAGTTTTGTATGAGCACCATTCACCTTGCATGCTTGAATCCAAACTCGAGCTAGGTTGCAGGTATGCAGCTCGAGGACGACATTTTAGAAAATGAGATGTAATCGAAAAGAAAAGTAACCTTTCTCTTCCTAAAAAAAAGTAATATTTCATGTGCATTTTACGTCAGAATATAGTATCCATGTTATCTAGGTTATTTTTCTCGAAAATGAAGATAGATTAAAGACGATAATTTGTGAAAAATATTTTCATGGGTGGTGAAAAAGAAAAGAGAAAGGTTAACTAGATTAATTTTCTTGGAAGGGTTTTCAAGAATTTGTATGCATATATTACTCATGTTGGTTATTTAAATAATTCAAGGATTTGAGTGCAGAAAGATTGCATAGGAGTTTTTTGCATGAATTGATGAAAAATAAATATTGTTTTCTTGAAAGGTGCATATGAATCTTGTTCATACAAGAACAAGAACACATGATTGTTTCTTGAAAAGATTATGTGCTTTGAAGTAAGGGTAATTGTGCTAGAAAAAACACATGTTGCATGCACAAAATGGTAGTCATTATGATATATAAAATATTTTTATGCATGTAGATAAAGAAATTTATTATGTTAATTTTTGTGAAAAAAATAATCTCTTGAAAAGATTGTCTAGCTAGATGAATTGTGTCAATTTCTTGATTTAGGTGAATAAAAGGTTAATTTAACCTTGTTATTGTTTCTTGATTTTTATGCATAAAATATGGTTATCCATGGTAATTTATTAAAAGGGAAGCAAGAGAAACTTGCATGTAGAAAGATAGAGAAATGAGGTTATATTAACTTCCTTTTGAAAAATAAGTATGTATTTGTTTACATGAAAATAATAGCTAACGATGGTAGAATTCTAGAGAAGGGAATTTGTGTGGCATATGTTAAATAAAGGCTATTATGATAAGCTCTTGCATGCACAAAAAATAGTCATTGTGTTATAGAGATATGTTCTTTGCATGGATAGAAGAACTATTGAGCTAGATTTCTTTAGAAAAATTATATGTGATTACTTTTATGCTATCATAATTATTATGTTAGTTTCTTTTGGAATAATATGTATATGCATTCAAGATTTGTTTTAGATTTCATTTGGAAATAATATACATTCACTTGTGCGAAACGACAAAATGATGTGTTAGCCTACATTGGAAAATATCCTCTTGGAAAGTATATGTATTTGCACGCATAGCAATAACATTCATTTTGTTAGCTTTTTTTACGTATTTTCATGCGCCAAAAGTAATAGCTGAAGGGATAGTTATTTTGATAAACTTTAATGATATTTTGTTTTCATTTCATGAATGTACATGAATAGATGGTGAAACAACACTAGTGTAGATTGATGATTTGGTTTGATTAATACTCGATTTAATCATGATATCAAAGGTTGTTAATAGTGGCAGTTGCAGGAAAAGGCCGTGACATATAAATATGGATTATGTTTACAATTATGGTAGGAAATAAGTTAGTGGTCTATGTAGATTAAAGGAATGTTAGTTGCAGGATAAGCCACTCATGGGAAGAACCAAGCCTTAAAGGCACAATGCTAAAGGGTTTGCAGGTAAATGATGCCATGATGATTGTAATAGCATTGCTTTTGAGATTATATTCTTTGTAATATTTTATAACAATGTTCAAGGGATGGAATCCCTTATAACCATTGAGCGAGGGTGAAATCCCTCACGAGCGTTTAATAATTAAATTAAATGTTTTTTGGTTTTCACCCTATGGGGTTTCTAGGGTATATCAATGTCTAATGATGTGGATGCCTATTATGCTACTTTTATGATGTGGATTCCTTGCATGCGCTGATGTTTATAATATCAAGTATGTGATTAAGAAATATAGTTAAAGGAATCATGAAAATGATGTCAGGTTACATCAAAAAGTTTATGTTAATATGCTACAACTGTGGTTGTTAATGGTTATGTCATTTACTATTCCTTACTAAAGTTACTCTATGTAATGATGAAGATTCTATCTAATGGTTATTGAGGAATCTAGAATAGTATTTTGGATAGTTACCCGTGGGTAAATTGTGAAAAAATTCTAACTCCATGCATTTTCATGCAAGGTTACCGGGGGATGTTATAAGTGGTGTCAGTGCTGAAGGTTGAAGCAGCGGTTCCTTTCTGGAATTGGTAAGAGGTAAATAAATCGGGGTATAATACTAGTGGGCATCATCTCAGGTATGGTCCTAACAATCTACATAATGATATATGAAGTAGACTATTTTTGGCATGAAATGCATGATGCATGTTTATAACCACATGGAAGGGTAGTAGGTGATCTAGGAGGATCTCGTTAGATCAATTGCACAGGTTCATCGTCAATGTTCAGTGTCGTTGTCAGTGTTCCATGTCGTCATCATCATTCGGCTCAGTTTCGACAGTGTTGATTATGGTTCAGGTTGTTCAGGTGATGTTAATGGTTTTCATGGTGATGGTTTTGTATCTAGTTGTCGACATGTGGTTGTTACTAGTTCCACCAGGATTTGGTCGTCGACATGTGTTTGTCATTCGCCTCACAGGATTTGGGTTTTGTCATCCACTCGTAGGTTGATCATCGACATGGGTGTGTCGTCCGTTGTAAGGGTTCAATATGGTTCATCGTCATGTGATGTCGTCGCAAAAGAAGCTTTGTCGACGATATGTATTTGGGTTTTATGTCACATTGTGACAATGTGTTGTACATGGGTTTTTAAAAACAAAATAATGTAATCCTAAAACCTAATACACATAATCCTAAACCTAACCCTAAACCTATCAAATCTATGCATTAACAAATCATTAAAAACCTAAACTCTAAAGCTCTATACCTATCGAACCGCAATACATTAGAACTATGTATTAAAAAATACATTGCCTAAGTCTAAAGCCATAAAACCTATGCTCTAAAAGCCTCGAACCATTCACATTACAATAAAAACATTGCAATTACAAACTATCAGTCCTAACTGCGGAGTCTAACCGCGTCGGAGACCACAGGTATAGGCAAAAACATGTGATCGGAAAGAGATGGGTTATGTAACCGTGGCTTGGGATTAGCCGTGCGAGGAAGTTAATCGAGCAGACCGTTACAAATGAACAGGCTTGGATTAGCCATTGGAGTTTAGTGTAACCGCAGAGTTAATGTAACCGTGGCGAAGCAAACCATGGAGGATAACCGTCAGACATTTGTCAACATGAGAACATAACCGGAACCGCCAGAGCATTGATAGTGGAATCGCTGGAGGTTAACCACTAGGTGGTAGCCTGTGGTTAGACCACGATTGGTCACACGCAACTGCCAACCTCCTATGCCTGGTTAGTAAGCCGCCAATGACTAATGGCTTAATATAAAGTTTTGTATGGGTTTTGTTGCATTTTTTTGGTATAAACTAATTTGAGGACCATGGATAATGACCCTAGGTGTCCTTTCACAACTACACTGATGCCCCAAACCCATCCAAAATCAAACCAATTCATCTCAAATTTATCCAAAGGAGTTTGAATGTATTTTTAGGCCTATAAAAGGCGGTTTTTGTTCATTGAATTGGAGATTGGTGGTTTTGGTTTTTGTATGCAGATTTTGGAGGTCATAGGCAGTTTTGTTTTTAGTGTAACAGGAGCATCCAGAGTCAGAATTGGAAACCGTGACAGGCGTTGGAAAGCTGGTTCAGAGGGATTCCTTTTGACAGTGATTAGAAGTTCTTGCATGCACATTCAGTTTGGTATATTATTTGTGTAATTGAACTCCTTGGTTTCAATCCTAATAAAGTAGTCGCCCATCTTGAAAGCGGACCTGGAGACGTAGTCCATCAGGGACGAACTCCGTAATCAACTTTGTTGTCTGGTATCATTGTGTTTTTACTATTTTCACTTATGTTATGCATCTTATTTATGTTTAATCAACTATCGTAAAGTCTTCTTCTCAAGCAGTTTTCTCTTGATTTCTGCACTTTCAGCTAACATTCAATTCAAAAATGGCTAATCAATTCTACATCAGTTTTAACTTATGATCATTTCAAATCAGTAAGTAAAAAAGTCTATTGAAAAACTATGGTAATGAAATTTGAATCTTGATGAGGATAAAAGAAAATAAAACCTCTATTCCACCTATGAACAATCCATAGTACTGACTAGTGAAGGTGAGAATTGACTACCAACTTGTTGACAGTGTCAGATCTGCCAACCTTCAGGGGGTCTATTCGATATGAAGTCCCAATAAGACCTAACACTATTTGGAATAGAAGCCCCATCCCGAATACGACCCGGTTGTTGAAATAGTGGGTTTTAGTGCTATGCCTTGGCTGCAATAACACATTGAATGATGTATGTGACTTTGGTGAAACAAGTGTATAACTTTGTGAAGGGTCAAGTGCAATGCATGAAAGGTTCTAACACGACAAAGGGAAAGTGAGTGAGGCCCTTAGAAGCCTGTAATAGTATGCAACTTGAAAGAAACACACAAGCATAAAAGGAATAAAAAGTTAGCCTAAAAAATAGTTCACAAGTTAACCACAATGGAAATATACAACAACACACATTCAACAAGATTCACACTAATGCGAATGAAATAGTTCGTAAGCAGTAGCATAAATGAAATAACACATATTACAAACATAACAGGAATAATCCTATTATATTCACAACATATGCATGAACACGTGTTGGCTCTAAGATTTTATTAAATTGAAAGTTCCAAGCATACATATATCATTGAAAAACCACTAGTCCCAATAATGGAATATGAAGCCAACACCTACTCCTCTAAAAAAAAGATAGTCCCTCTATGCTACAAAGAAGGCAAGGATCAAAACTCCCAATATTCTGGTCCTCAGCCAGAAGCTCAACCAAAATCCTTTTACATTACTAATGAGGTAATATTTATAACAAAAGGGGTGACTATTCATCTCCCTTTGCGACTCTTTGACTTCCCCCAATACTGTTTGACTTCCTTCAACCATGACCTTTAGAATTAATTACAAAATGACCCTTCACATTCCATAATTGACATCTGGAATATCACTTACAATTAATTACAAAAAATATTACAATATTTCTCATGCCCATGTAAGACAAAAGTGGGTAGAGTCAAATAGATAACATAATAAGACAAAACAAGTTAATCTCAAGTTTAGGGAAAATCTAGCTCAAGCACTTCAAATTGTAGTTTCTCGGTCATAGAATGGTGCCAAGATTTGTAATGTGTGATTAATTCCCCAAACTGTGTGATGGGATCAAGCTAGAAGTGTACTCTAGCCTCCATTGCATCTAGGTAGATTGATTTAGAACCAGTCTGAATTTCCTTCTTCAGGAGAAGCAAAATGGTGTTGATTTGGGCAGGTCCATGGATGTACTTCTGCATATTATTCATGTTCACCTCCAAATCTTCCTTGGAAGTGATCTTTCTAAGTTGGTCTAATTATTATTCAACCTCCTGCCTAACTTGATTCCTGTACTTGGCTTCGATGAGTGAGCCAACTGAAGGGATCTTGTGTGATTTCACGATAAAATCCACACTATTGTATAATTGTGCATATGAGGCTTGAATGTTACCAATGAATGAGGCGATTTGTTTGTTACTCTGGATGATCATTCAAACTTGTGCCTTCTCTAACTTTGCCTGATGCCTTTCTTTCTTTTCCAATTCGTACGGTTCTCATTTTTGTTGCATTGACCACTCATGCACGACAACGATGGTTGTATGGAAAACCTTGAGAGATTTGCATTATATTTTCACTTATGTTTCATGTTGTGCAAGTGTACAAATACTTTATGCATTGTGACAAGCTCCTTATAAAGGCTCCGCATGGTTTGTCTCAATGCCAATACTTCATCAAGTATGGCTACCTTAAGTTTTTCTAGAAATACTTGTGCAGGAGTTTCTTTTTGGACCTCTACTTAGAGCTGATCAATTTGTTTCCTTGGATCCTACAAGTTCTTTTCCACCTGCCTATCCTCGTCCATGAGATACTGCATATTTTACTTGGTATCACATGCAAAGTACAAGTTGGCTTTAAAAATGGCTTATGGATTTCTCCTTATATCTGTTACAATCACCCTTTTTGAAATGAATGTAAGAGATGTAATATTGCTCGGTTACTGTTTTTTTTATCTCTTGTACAATATTCTTCTAAATACCATCACAAGTTCGATTGTACATATCCATGACTAGACGATCATCAAGAGGAACGATTTCCTCTTCTTCACTTGTAGCTTACTCTACAGTTGGAGGAGGCGGAGATTGAATGGTGACCTACTAAGTGCTTCACATAAGATCCACATCTTGGTTTAGCAGATTTGGTTCCACCTCCATGTCTTGAATCACAATCAGTTCTTCGATTTCTTGACAAAATTCCTTCTCCTACAACTGTTTGTTCTCTTCTTCTAGTAATCTATTATTGTCTTGTTCTTTAGCCTCTTTCTGTGTTGCTTCTTCTTCTCCTATTATCTAGCTTTCTTCTTTTTCTTGTTTCTTCCTTTATTCTTATAATATTTTCTACTCTTGTTCTTCCCTATGCTTCATCTCTTCATCCTACTTCCTGTATTTCCTCCTATTTTCTACTTCTATGGCCACTTCCAGGATGATTGGATATGCTTTCATCTTGTGGCTCTACTCTTTCACTAGACTGTGTGCAACTTTCCTCTTACTTTTTTTGCATAGTGGGTTGCTCCTTTTTGTTGGTTCTTCCTCTAGAATGACTTATTTTTTAGGAGTAACCTATGATGTTCTTGCGAATATGAATAGTTCTCAGGACTTTGAGGCATTGTAACTATTATCCTCCACAATGTCCTGGGTTGAGAGGAATCGACGACGGTAACCACAGACTAAGCTTTGAGTTTGGTAGCTAGCCCTACCAAAGTAGAGAGGGCTCTCTCTATGAGATCACAACCAAAGAATTGATCGCAAAATAAAAGGATTTTATGCTAGATATGTTTAGGCTCAGATAGGTTTGAAAATTTAGGGTTTTGATGTTGAACAAGGGATGAAAACTAGGTAACTAGGTCAAGGGATCAAAGGGTAACATCATCAGAAATATAAAGCAGCAAGATAACAGTAATTTTGTGATGGCTTAAGGCTTGTTAGTGTAGTTTAGTGTTTTAGAAGAATTAAGAAGACTTAATGAGCATACATGTTATGAATTCATTAAGCTAGAAAGCAAATAACATATAGTGATAATTCCATCAAAAATGAAGCTTAAAGACAAGATTTTTTCTTATAAACTTAGGAAACATCATTGAAGAAACTCATGAATAGAAATAAGAGATGGATATATATCATATGAAACTATAACAGAGAATAAAGAAGGTCACAAACTCACTGCAAATGAATTCCTAGTTCTTTGATTTCCTAAAAATGTTGAAGCACAAGTTCCAAGAGCTCTCTCCTCAAATGTCCAACCCTTCTCTCTAACTGAGAAAACGATACATATAGACTAATATAAACCATTTCCCCACCTTCAGGGGTCGAATCCATGAGTGGTGGAATAGTTTCCAAGAATATCTCAACCAACAAGTGAGAGTGAGAAGGTAAAAGGCAAACTCTTCTCTTAGAATTTGATTTGAGTTTTTCTTCATTTATGAGGCCTAATTAAACATAAAAACATCCTATAATGCTAATTTATTCATGATTACATCATCTAGACTTAAAACTACTGAAATTACATCATCATATAAAGATCTGGCGAAGACATGCTGAGAAAAGACTGTTATAGGCATTTACATAGCCCACTCAGGCATTTGCGTAGCACACTCAGGCATTTACATAGCACCATATTGAAGGAGGATTTTGGAGGCCTTTCCATGCTACAAATTTATAACTTGATAGCTCATTGGAAATATGTGAGTGTCTAGTTGTATCCCAAGACTACTCCTATTTTCACAGCGCTTGCTTCAAAACAATGGTAGAAAGTGATTTTTTGACCTGTTTTTGAGCAATTTCTCTAAATCTGTCTAGTGAAAAACTTGTAAACATGGATAGCTAACATGTAAGGGTGATTATCTATCTAGGCATATAAATGTTTTGGCATTTGGATGGCTGTGGAGAAATCGTAGCGCCAAGGCGTTGCAGAAATAATTTCCTCTGTGTTTTAAAATAGGCCAAAAACCATCAAAAATTTCAAAATGACATTTTTTTCTCAAAATTACCAAGTGAAGCCATCATATTATATATCATGCCATGAGAGAGGCCTTAGCAAGTAGATCAAGCTTTTCTTTGTCCTTTTGGCTTGTTAGGGTTTTCTTGAGCTTCTTCTTGAAATGTTTGATTCTGACTTAGGATACCTTGTTTCTTGTGTAGTAATTCATAGCCATATGACTTTGTATGTTATTTTCCCTACTTTCCTTCTTAAGGAGCTTCTCCAAGTGGTCATTGACCTTATCAAGCCAATATATTGTCTGCATTGATTTCTCTAGTGATTAGGTCATCTACAGTGATGAGACCTCTAGGTGGAGAACTTCCTTTTGTAGCTCAAGGGATCTCTTAAAAGCTCTTGTTCTTGGTCTCCTTGATGTGCTTTTCTTTCCTTTTCCTTTTGAAACTTTCCACTGAGTCACTGATTTTCCCTTTACATCTTCTTTCTTTGAATAGGTTGCTTGTTGGTCTTGGATCATTTGGTTTACTTTTCAATTGCATGTTTTATTGTTGCAAACATGCTATTAAAGAATTTGCCTATGTCAACTTTCCTTCCAACCTTTTGATCTCATCCTCTTTATCCCTTATGATTTGAGTTGCAACTCTGTCCTCATGGCCTTTCTCCACCTCTGAAACATTGATACCTGGATGAGTGAATTCCTCATGCTATGAGGATTCTCTCTATTCACATGTTGTAGGCTTGTCCCTTTCAACAATATTTAGAGAAAACACAAGCCTTTCACCTCTGGTGTATGTCTTAATTACTTATGCCTTGTAATTCCTCTTCGTAGGTCTGCTTGAAGAAGAAACCTCTTGCTTCATTGGTGAGTTTGGAGGTGTTGATTCATGACTAGATATAGCTGGAGAAGATGGAGGAAAAGCTGGATTTGAAAATCTATCCTAAGACAGTTTTACCTATGCTAATTAATGGAAAAGTAGCACTTTCACCAAGCCATGATGAAATAGACTAGTATAATGATTTTCTCCCAGCCTTTGTACCATTTCTATCATTTTTATTAGACTTTTATACAGATAGTAAGACAAGTTAGGTTGTTGAACATCAGTGAAATGCATCAAAAGCCTCATATGGTACTTATACAACCTTGAATACCTTCCCTCACATGTAAAGTGCTTGATGATCAATTTCATGAGAGGGGCATATCTTTCAAGCAAGTGTCTAAATCAAAACACATGTTTTGGAGTTGTCTTATATGGTGTTTTTAGGTACATCTTGTAATTTTGAATGTCAATGTATTCTTTCTTGAACCAAATTTCTCCAATCTTTGGCATACTTGTGGCTATGGAGATGATTTTCCTTGAAACAATGAATTCAACTCCTGTTATAGTCACTTTATCCTTTCTCAATTTGGTGGCAAAAGAACTGGTCAGTTGATCATGAAACTTTAGTTTCTCAATTCTTTGGCAAAATGTAAGGCAACCTGCATCTTCAAATGATTTTCTGATGAAGGGGGATGACAAGATCTCTTGAGTTGATGTGGGTTCATATCTGATGACATGTCCTCCTCTATGCCTCTTTTGTTCAAAGGTTTTAGATTCCATGATAACACCTAGCTCTTAGGAGAAAAACTAGGGTTTTGCTTCTAGGAAAACATGGGATTTTTTTATAGCTGTGAGAAAATTTAGGGAAATTAAAGGGATAGGAGGATAGAAAAATTCTAGGAAAATTTGGGGGGATAGTGAGGGAGTTTAGAGAGCTAACGAAGGTTAAATTTTAGAATTTGGGTTAGGGGAAGGGTTTCAAATAAGAGAAACACAGTCCAATGGTTTAGAAAGTGTGCTCTGTTGAGGGTTTAGATGAAAATGATAGAATTTGAGGATGAGTTTGATGGAGGGTGTTTAGGAAGGTATGATTAGGATAGAAGAAGGTGTATGAATAGTAGGATACAAGTTTTAACAACAATTCAACATGGAAATCATTAAATCTTTGAACATTGATTTCAAAACCCTAAGAGAGGGAAATGAAGCATAGAAATCACTTTTAAGAGAACTAAGAGATTATTTAGTTTCATGGGAGATCACCAACCTGTATTTGCTACAACACACTTTGAAAATGGTGGAAGAAATCAATGCAAGAATCTTACAGCCTTGGAATGAAAATGTAGTAGTTGCTAGGAATTTGCGTAGCACAACAAGAGTATCTATGCAACACAAAAGAGGAACTCAACTTTGGCATGCAAAAACTTATCCTTATCAGGAAATTTCGACCTGATTGGGTGGAGTGGAGTGTTGGAAAATGGAATGAGTAAATAAAGGGTGAGTGATAATCTTTTATAACTTTAGAAAATCTATTTTTCTCTTACAAGTGGTAGTGGACCCACCATGAACTTTGTAACTTGATTTTGACACTTTGAAACTTCATGACTTTTATGAAAGTATTTCATTTAATAAAATGAAATAAAAAAATGATTTAAAACCTTGATTGTCAACTTAACCTTTACCAGTCCTTTATAAAATGGATCTCAATGGTGAAATGATCAGTTTTCAGAAATTAACCTATTGACCTATTGGTGAGCTAGCATGGGCTAATTAGATGAATTATGACCATAACGACTATGGGAATCTTCTAACAATTATTTGACTTGACCAAAATGGTATTATTTGACCATGTTACTGAAAGGAATAGTAAAGACTGAGCTTCCTAACCGGTGACCATTTTTTTATTATTATTGAAAAGCTCTTTGAAACTATAAAAATTTGACCTGAAACCCTAATAAAAATTTTTGTAAGAGAACATTTGATCACCGGTGATTGACATGAT
The DNA here is from genome assembly GCA_031772625.1 of Pinus tabuliformis. Classification (NCBI taxonomy): domain Eukaryota; kingdom Viridiplantae; phylum Streptophyta; class Pinopsida; order Pinales; family Pinaceae; genus Pinus; species Pinus tabuliformis. The sequence continues at coordinate 333,273,113 of CM062806.1, read as the reverse complement.
TGACAGGCACTAACATTGGCTCCAGCTGGGGATGGAAGCTCCTTGGAGGTGTCAAGAACACTGTAGACCAAGTAGCCTTATTCATTGGGCAATGGAGTCAAAATGAAAAAGACTAAACTCAAACTGAAAACAGATTGACTATCTGACATGACATGACCCTAAAAGAAAAATAAAACTAGCACATGATAAGAGAAGCCTTATGGCATTCTCCTCGTGATTCAAACTCCTATGATAGCCATTTCACACTTGGAGATGAAAAGTAAATTGGTATATACGATAATAATGAAAATTTTCAGAAATTTCTTCAGGTATAGTAGTGCTTGAGAAGCCTACCATTGATCGCTCCTCTGGAATAATCTTGCCCATTCATTTCCTCCAATAGATAAGCATTATTTCCTCCGAAAGATGAGATTCTATATGGTCCTTTCCATAAATTTTCAAACTTGCCATGTGTTGGGCATGGGATCCCCCAAGGAAAGTTTTGGGGCGTAAAGCCCGGTTTTGGGTTAGAAATTGTAAATCTGATGTAAAGACTCTGCATTTTGTGGGTGCAGAGCGCGAAGTTTGTAAATGAGTCATAGGGTTGTCCACCCTCAATTTTGTAATGTAATGTCGGCTTTAGAGATCTACCCATGGTCCGCGGACCATGGAATTGTATAAATAGAGCGAGGCTCTAAGTTGTAAATCAGTCAATCTAAGTCAATGAAGGATGATGGAATAGAAGCATAGCGGAAGATCTAAGTGTAAAATCGATTCTTTGGGTTGTAGAGTAGGAGAAGGCTCTGCAACTGAGTAAGCAGAGGCCTAGTAGTCTGCAGCTGAGTGCACGGACCCTTGCAGCTAAGTGCGTAGGGTGAGTGGAGTCTGTAACTGTGGAAGCATTAATAAAGAGAAGTTTTTGTATCAATTATGTGTAATTATTTCCTATTTTCTGCACTAAATATATTGGGTATAAATTGCATGTCTATTGTTTATATGGTTCACGAACATATCTGATTGTTTTGATTAAGTAAATGTGAGATAAAGTATCTGTTTACACGCAGTTAACTAACGACTATAAGAATATAAGTAAGATACGCAGTGTAACTTGGGAAAATACCATAGCGCGAAAGCATCTCAGCCCCTGTTTAGGGTTGCACAAAGGAAAATTATAACATATCGTAAGGGTATCGTATGTCAAGAAATTTCACGAAGTAACTTGCACGAAGGTAGGAACAATTGGAATAAATCGACACCTCAGACATCTCAAGGGTGCGGAAACTTGGTTCCAGCATCCCCACATACTACTTTGGGTGAGACTTCAGTCCTCGCACCATGGGCTATTGCCGTAAGGGCCAGCAGTGTAGGGATTTGTTTGGCTAATTAACTCTGAACTTGGGTTAGGCCCCAACAAGCCAAAAAATGGTTCCGTTGCTGGGACCAGAATCTACATAGAGATGTTTCATGTCATATCATTGGAATCCAACTAAGAAGGAAATTGAAGGTTGGTTGGACAGGAGAATTCACGAGTTTGCGACGCACGAGAATAGGAATCTACGACTGAAAAAAGAAGAGTGGTTAGACTGCTACCTGTACACAAAAATCCATGAAATCTTCTTCATGTCTTTCCCTACTGAGCTGTACGAGTGGATTGGAAAGCTAGCAGATAGCCAAGGAAGGTGGAAGCTTGACAGTCTTATTGTGTGGACCCCAGAGTTGGTGCACAGATTGGAAGCATCGAAGGATCAGATTGCGTGCACTGTTGATCACTGGCTCAATCAGATTATAGGAGGATTCATTACTGAGTTCATGGTAGACACTTCAGTCAGCTATAGCGAGGACTATCGACACTTTCTCAAAGGACCGTGAGGTAAGTATGTAAAGTCTATGAATACTTGGATTAAAATGTTATTGTGTGAAAAGAGGGTTATGCAATTACCTTGATGTTTGGAGCTACACAAAGTGGAAAAACCTATAAGAACGAAGGAAGTAAGGGACCAGAGAATAGCCCTTTGATTTCACCTCCATGAGGGGATGAGGAAGAGCTCACGAAGGTCTCTCCGTGAAGTGTAATCCATTTGATAAGGCAAATAATTCCATGCATACCACCCCCACCCACATTGCCACTAGCTTCACCACCATCACCTCCATCTTCACCCGTACCACCTCTGCCACCACCGTGTTTCAATATGGCAAGAACAATAAAGTTGCCTGTGTTCAAGGGATTGGGAAATGAGAATCCAGACTAATTTTGGTTTCGTGGTAAGAGCCATATGGGAAGCATAGGGGGTTACAGATGACAATATAAAGAAAGTGACGCTGGTTAGCACTCTACAAGATCGCACGCTGACCTGGTACATTAAGCACTCAAATGATAATCTGAATGCGGGAATCATGGATATCCAAATTGCACTAAATAACGAATTTAGTCGGTCGAAGTCAGAAGCATAGTTGATCATTGGATTCAAAGAGATAACAATGCTACCAGGTGAGACTCCTTGGGGTCTGGATCAAAGGCTGGAGTGTCAATTCGTGAAGCTAATATGAATCTAACGGATGGAAAACACTGCAAGTGGTTTGTAGCATCGCTAACGCCACATTTGAGGAGCGCGCTGTCACAACAGAAGTTAACGACTCAGGCAGAGGCCTTAGGGATCATAATGAGGTTGCATGAGACCCCAATGTAGGATCCTAACTTGGGATTTCAGTAGATCCACGCGCAATTGAAAAACTTATGCCTTGAGGTGCACAATCTAAAATAGGACAAGGCAACTCAAGAAGAAGTACGCGAAGAGGTGTGGTGCATAAAATGCAAGGGTCAGGGTCATGATAAGGACCACTGACTAGTGTTCGCAAATTACCTCATGGAAGGATGACCGATGCCGTTAAGGCTAGAAGTGCAAGCTGGACCTAGGGCAGTGCTTTCTTTGTGGTGTGTAATTTGTCAAATAGGTGGAAAGCATGCTACAAACAACTGCCATTTGCTACAGAAGTACACGCAGAATTCACAATAGTTGTTTTGTAATTTTTTTAGGTTGGTGGTACATGATGAATGCACTTGTAGAAGCTATGAGTTAATGATGGATAAGACTCCCACCTACAGAGTTTAAGCTAAAACACGACCACTAGACCAAAACACAGGAGTGGTGCGAATAGGATTTTAGGGGGGCGGACGAGGTTGAGGTGGAGGAGGGCCTGGAAGATGTCGCGAACAACTGATATGCTACAATTGCGGAGGGCTAGGACATTATGCCCGCAATTGTACAAACCCAACACATCCATCATGTCTGTATTGTACTTTGTTTGATCATGAGACAAAATATTGTCCTACACTGATAGCTAGGATATGCGACAAGGGAGCGCTACCACCTCCCCCAACTCAGAACCTGCAGATGATGAGGTCTGAGCTGCGCGAGGAAGATCCAAATGTGAACATTGTGCTTCGAAGTGGAATCGCGACAAGAGATGACAAAGGAAAACAACTTGAAGATAGTACTTGGGTTAGCAAAGAGCCAATGAAAGAAGCGGAGTTTGATTTGGAGCACACTCGGGAAACCTTCATGGAAGGTAAGAAGAGCTTTGCCGATGCCTCCACTTTAGGAAGAAAAGATAAACCAAAGCCAGAGATGGACACATCTATGCTCATGACGTTCCAAGAAACATGCATGAAGTTATCGTGCGACAGTAATGGTGTAAATGGATTATAGGAACTCATTAACAAATGCGCTGGGACCGCACCAAGAGAGCCACGCGTATTCCGGAAGATTGGAAAGCATAAAATGAGGACGGGAAGATAAATGAGGCTAACCGCGCAAATTGGAGAATATGAGATGGACCAAGTAATTTTGGATTTAGGGTCGGGCGCGAATGTTCTGCCGAAGCAGACATGGGAGTGCATGGGGAGACCTACGTTGCAGTGGTCTCCTATTCAGCTATGAATGGCAAACCAGCATAAAATAATACCCATGGGGTGATTGCAGGGAATCACTATGGATATTGAGGGAGCAAGCACGCTAGTAGACTTTGAAGTGATAGAGGTTGTTGGTGAAAGCAATCCATACACTGTGCTCTTAGGAATTGATTGGGCCACTAACATGAACGGGGTGATTAATTTGAAGAAGCGCAACATCATTTTTGAGAATAAGTCTCTATGCATAGTTATACCCCTAGACCCTACTGAGGCATCGCGCTATACAGAGCCAGTGTGCGACTATGAAAGTGATGATGATTTGGACTGCATCTACAAGATAACTGCGTGAGAGAAAGACTGTGTAAATCCCACTGCGGATGGAAGAATTTCAAGGGAACACAAGAAATCCTGTACTTCGATTTTGATGAGGAGATAGATCAATGGCAGAATCGGTTACACGAGGTAACCATGCTTAATTTTAATATGATGGCAAGATCACTACGCTGCATATCAACAGAAATAAGAGATTTTCCTACTTATGATGGGTTAAGTGAGGTAGATGCCTTCTTGGAAAAATTTGAAATGGAGGTTCCGGAAAAGCAACGCTTCCAGGCCTTGAACTGGGTACTATTCACTACACTCATGAGGTGGTAGGTTACGCACAAAGGGAGCTTTGATGACTGGCAAAAATGTAGGAGGATGATCCGCACCCAGTTTGGGAAGCCTAGAGTGTGACTGGCAGATAAATACAATGGGCAGGATGATCCGCGCACACATTTGGCCAAGTGGACGCAGGCCTATGGGGAAAAGCCACAACCTTAGTGGGTGCACCTATTCTGTCACACCCTGGATGTTATACCAATGAACTGGTATATAGAAACATAACTTCGCCACGGGATAGGTGAATGGGATGTTCTGCGCGAAGGGTTCGTAATGACCTTCAATTTTGAGGATGGTTGGGATAGTATTGATGAAGCGCTACAAGAAGTAAAAGCGGTCATCTTTAGGATGCCACAAGAGTCAATAGAGTTGATTCAGCCTGAGTGGGATACTCAGTTAAGTTGCGCATTGGAGTGTTATAATGTAACTGCTAAGGAAGAGGATGAAGATCCATGGAAAATTAATATCCCTGAAACAGAAGGCCAGCGCAAGGTTCAAGAACCACAAATTGAGAATCGTGACATAACCGTGCCAGTGAAGACTAAACAGGTGAATATTGGTATGGAAGAGGAACCTAAATTCGTGAAGATTGGGGACTACTAGGATGACGCAATGGTGTACAAGGCGGCTGAACTACTTTGCGAATATCAAGACTTATACCCGACCAAGTTTACAAACTTAAAGGGAATATTTAGAGACTTAGGGGTAATGAGGATCACATTAAAACCCAACACGAAGCTCGTCAAGTAGAGACCATATTGCTTAAATTCGAAATACAAGGAGAAGGTCCACGTGGAATTAGACAAGATGCTCGCAATAGGCATCATCGAGCCTGTGGAGGAATCCGATTGGTTAAGTCCGATGGTGGTACAAGAGAAGAAGCAGAAGGACAAAATAAGAATATTCATGGATCTCAGAAAGTTGAACGACACATGTGTACATGATCCACTCCCAACTTCGTTCACAGATGAGGTGTTGGACAACGTAGGCAGTCAAGAAGCATATTCTTTCACAGATGGGTTCTTAGGGTACCAGCAGATCAGAATCGTGTTGGAGGATAGGAGCAAGACAACCTTCGCGATGGAGTGGGGTTTCTTTCAAAACACGGTCATGTCATTTGGATTGAATAATGCGTTGACTATCTTTTCACGCGTGGTTGTTGTGGCATTCAGGGAATATATTCATAAGTTCTTGGAGGTCTATTTTGATGAATGGACTATATTTGGGCTAGTTAGGTGCCATGTAGCGAACCTACGCTTGATGTTGGATACATGCTAAAGATACCAAATCACGCTCAACCTTAAGAAATGTATGCTCCTCGTTCCTTTTGGGAACCTATTGGGGCATGTGGTTTGTAAACAAAGGTTGATGGTAGACCCCACGAAAATTGCAGTGATTCTGAATTTGGAAGCACTGCGCAGTGTGAAATAGATGCGCACTACCTTGGGACATATAGGGTACTACAGAAAGTTTATCAAAAGTTACGCCCAGATTACCATGCCAATGGAAAGGCTGCTGAAGAAGGATGTCACGTTCTTCTAGGATGACGACTATAAGAAAAGTCTAGATATATTGAAGGAGAAAACGGTTACTATGCCGATTCTTGTCTTCCCGAATTGGAAGAAAGAATTTCATGTTCATGTTGACGCGTCGTGTATAGCGCTAGGGGTAGTACTCACACAAGATGGCGGAGAGGGCTTGGATCACCCTATTGCGTTCACGGGTCATAGATTATTTAAAGCAAAAAAGAACTATTCCACCACTAAACATGAGGGATTGGCTATGGTGTATGCGCTCTAGAAATATCAGCACTACTTTCTAAGGGGACACTTTAAGATGTATACAAATCATTCTGTGCTGAAATACCTGGTCAATAATCCTGTGTCGGGGGGGCGCATATGAAGGTGGCCTTTATTGTTCCAAGAATATGATTTTGAAGTTGTTGTGAAGCCTGGACGACTGAACGTGGGACCTGATCACATGTCACACATTAAGACAGGGGAGGAACCTACTAGCTTGGAGGAAGGACTCCTTGATGCAAAGCTTTTTGTTGTGCATGTGGCGGATGGGCATTTTGAAGATATAAAACACTTTCTAACAATTGGAACTCCGTTGGAAGGTTACTCTGTCCGGTAGAAGAAGGAATTAGTGGTGCACGTGACATATTTTTCTATCATTGTGGGCCATCTATACAAGATGGGGAATGATGAGATATTGTGAAGGTATGTACCAGAGTTTGAACGAAGTAGCATCCTCACAGACACTCATGGGGGCCTCGTGGGAGGTCATTATGCAGGGAGAGTAGCCGCGCAGAATATTCTCCACGCAGGGTTGTGGTAGCCAACTCTTCATTAGGATTCAAAAGCACAGTGCAAGGCATGCAATGTCTGTCAAATAATGGGTAAGCCATCACAGAGGGACAAGATGCCTTTGAATCCAAAAATGATGTTGCATCCCTTCGAAAAGCGGATGATCAAGTTTGTAGGACCTATCAAATAGCAAGGAAAGACAGGCGCGAGATATATTATTATTGCGATAGAATACCTGACATGTTGGCAAAAGCGCAGCCAGTAAAAGATTGCACGACCGTGACGACTGTGAATTTTATTTTTGAATGCATACTGATGCAATTCGGTTGTTCGAAGATCTTGATGAGCGATCATGGTGCACATTTCTTGAATGAAACGATCAGCACGCTGACAGAAGAGTTTCAGGTGTATCATCAGAAAAGCACACTGTATCACCCACAGGCTAATAGGACTATAAAGGAACTTAACAAAGTATTAGAGACTAAGTTGACGAAAGTATGCAATGCACAACGAAGTGATTGGGACCTACGCGTACCCGTAGTATTATGGGCTTATAGGACAACATGCAAGAAACTGACGGGACATACGCCTTTTAGGCTGGCCTATGGAGTGGAAGTCATAATGTTGACAGAGTATATCGTGTCTAGTCTTCACATAGCAGTGCTCACAAGTATGATGGACCACGGAGCCCTGGAGGAGAGGCTCGCATAGTTGGAGGAGCTTGAATAAGAATGATTTTTGGCTGGATTCCATCAGCAGGTACAAAAGCAACACGAAAAGGCTTGGCACGATCGACATATCAAGTTATGCACCTTTAAGGTGAATGATTTGGTATTGTTATATGATAGTAAGTTTGATAAATTCCCGGGGAAGCTCCAAATTCATTGGATGGGATCGTATGTTATTAAGGAGATCATAGACGGTGGCGCGATGCAGTTGGTGAAGTTAAATGATGAACTCTTCCCAGGAAAAGTAAATGGTAGTCGGTTGACGACGTATACAGGTGGCCCGACCATCTGACTAGCCATAAGAAGCATAGTCTTAGCACTCCAGGCAGCTGAAAGGAGGTGCGGGACTATAAACTACTCTGCTTGAGAGCTACGCCATGTCAGGACTACGCTCAATAGCAAGGTGTCAGAAGGTCCGCGACAATGCAAGGGTAGTTATGCTGCCACGCAGGTTTCCTGAAAGTGACCATTATAGTTACTATTCATGATGTGATGCTTGGTTTGAGACCAAATGGAGTGGGCGACAGACATTTAAGGCGAACTTTATGGGCTAGATTTGGGAAAATCTGCCGCCAAGGGAGCATTAATGGACCGAATTTGGGGGGAATAGTCGAATTCGAATTCAAAAGGTGCTATAAGTTGCAAAGGGCTGCCCAGCAAACAACACTTGGCCATTTGAGAACTGAGCTATTGCATGCCCAGAGATTTATGAACCTGGATCTATTTGATCTTTGAAGTTGAAGGCATTTTTTGAGCAGTTACCTGAGCCGTTGAGAGATTTGTGGAACAACAATATGGCAGCGTCTGAAGAGGCCATGGATATCGGAGAGATGAGCGCTGAAGAGGTTGCGCAGGCCATGATGATAGGAGATGCCCGAGAAAGTGTTAGGATAGTCGCAGAAATCCCTAAATCGTCGTGCACGCTGAGACCCAAGAAAGATAACCAGCTTATGGTTCCGGTGTGCATGTCCCCTAGAAACTCGCTGAGAGCTAAAATTACCATGGAACAAAAGGGGAAGACGATAAATTTGGGAGCCAATGAGGAGGAGGAAGACCTTGAGGAAATCCTAGTAGAAGAAGAGGAGGATGAAGAAATGGAGGAAGAAATCCAGGGTGCGGACCCTCTGACCAGGTTGCCCACGTATGTTCCTCCATGGAAAGGGAAAGAAAGGGTGCCCAAGGACCTAGATGAGAGAAATATCTCTCTCCAGAATTCGCTGCTACCCTATGATATCATTTTTGATGGAGCGCACTTGGAACGGGTGTCGGTTCTAAAATTTGAAGACTGGGATCTCGTGGACCACCAGAAATTCACACATTTGGAAACCGCGTAGCTAATGAAGCCAAAGAGAAATACAGTGGCAGGAGTCATAGAGTTGGAGCCACACAAGTGATTGCGAGGAGTAGAGAAAGGAGGATTGTTACACCTGCTTTGGGTGCTGCATTACCATTGCTCCCCAGTGACTATCTTTGTCATCAAGCAGCTGCTCTGCTTGGTGCATGATGGGTGTTTATAGCTGGAGGAGCCCATCCCTACCAGGGACCACCTAATTCATAGAATTAACCGACTCCCTTGCAAAGGGGAGGATCCAATGAACATATCCGAGGGTAAAAGTGATGATTTGGCCATCGCGGAGGCCATGAAGAGAAAGTTCAAGCTGGAGAAGAAAAAGAGAGGGTACGTGATCTCTAGTATCAATAACGATGCGGTTAGAGTCGCAACATAGATACTAACTGGGAAATTTATGCAGAAGTTCCACGTGGATGAGGTGCGCGTGCTGGTGGTTGCACTTGTCGCGCAGTGCACAGAGGGGTCCAGTTTAATTGGGCGGATTACTTATGTAGGGAGTTCCTGGAAAACTACTGCAAGGCACAGGAATAGGGAAGACTTTCCAATATGCATGGCTTCTGCTATCCATAGTACTGGTGGCTTGGGAATTACCTGAGGGCAGCTAGTTCCCCACAGTTGCACCGGATCTTCCAGAGGCAAAGAAGTACGCTTTGTTGTGGGTAACTAAAGACTTGCAGAGGATCAGCGACAACAAGATATTCTGGGTGTTCATGGAGATGAACATCAGAATGGGGTTTAACCACAAGCCACGATTATCGCCCACTATCTATAACAGTCTACAGATCTTTGCGGAATTCAAGGCGGACTTCCATCATGTGTATATCAGGGCGTGCAAGGACTCCATGAAGAAATGAAACAAGCTCCCTTACCTGGCCACGGACGATGCCATATTTGACATGCTTGAATCGTGGCTGTCAGAGTGGCACGCTCCAGCCAGCTCTGCAGTGGAATCAGAGAAGTCTGTTGCACAGAGGAATAAGGAGGAGGAAAAACTACGGATGGCACAATTGGCAGAGAAGAGAAGGAATGAAGCAGTAGCAGTAAGGCACAGGAGGCTCATGACAATTTGAAGGCAACATAGAAGGAGCGCGAGGCTTAGAAGTCGCCTTCACCTGAACAGGAGACAAACACAAAGGAATGTGGCACAAACCCACAAACAGCATCCAACAACTGAAGCAACAACGCTTGAGAGAGCAGGTGGGGCCGCAAAAGAAGTCGAAAGCCTCCAAGAATTCTTTCAACCTGATCACCCTTGCTGAGGGGGACCTCCATGACATAGGGGAGACGGTGCAGGATGTCACCGTGGAGGCCTTCCAGCAATTCATGGAGGAAAATTAGATTGTGTTGGGGGTCCTCTAGGCATAGATAGAGGGGTTTTAGGTGCACATTCCTCAGGCTAGTACTTTGTCGACCAGACTCGCAGTAGGCACGACCGCGGCTAAAGAAATGTTGCGTGCCCGCATGACCAACACTATAGTGTTTCCAGAGGGAGCACTGGTTATAGAAAATGAGGCCGATAGGCCTATGGTCAGCACACTGAAGGGAGTTGGGATAAACATGGCTGCACTCCGTCGAGAGATGCCTTATTTTTTGCAGGATGGACTGACTATAGAACTGCAGGCCAGGGAGGGTCGCACACTATCGGTGATGAGCGAGAAATGGATTAATATTGTACAATTTAACCTGCATCGTGACGAGGTCATGACATAGAACAGACAGCTAGTGCAGGTGGTTGAGGAAGCCTGCCAGATGGTCCCTAAGTTGGCCATCCCAGCAAAGGAACTAGTGGAGGCGCGCATCCGGAGACTAGTAGCAAGGGTGTGCGAGGTGAACAAAGAAATGACTAAGTTTAGATGGAGATGAACCTTCAGATAGCTGAGTTGCAATTGAAGGTGCAACCTTCAACTCCGCCTGAGGTAAAGGAACAGCGTGCTAGCGCCATTACAGCAGGAATAACGGAGATCAGCAGTGTAATGAAGCACTGCACCAAACTGTTTGAAGAATTGTTCGAGGTCTTCACCATTCTGCAGGAGGACCCAAACATACAACGCTTAGAAACAAAGGGCATGTAAGCTACAACAATAGTATGATTGAAATAAAAGGGACCGTGCAGACGGTGGCCCTTACATAGAGGCTTGCATGGATGCAGTAGGTAAAAGCGCTCAAGGACGAGGTAGAGGCTGCGTGACATAAGGAATTTGTCTTAAATATGCACATACAACCATGGATCGATGAGGCATTCCTCATTACAACCTCGATTAAAGCCAAGCTTGTGCAGATGTAGGGAACGCATGAATAAGTGCAGGGTAGCCTTTTAGCTACAGCAGTCTTTGAACAACGCGTCGAGGAAGTGTAGTAGGTAGCTACTCGGCGCGCTGCTAATCTTAGAGCAGTCCAGGCAGAGTTGGGAGGTCTTTGTGGAAAGATCTCCGCATTGACAGAGTGACTCGAGTGTGAGTCGCGATGTTTTTGTTGGGGGTTTGTTGGGCATAGGATCCCCCAAGGAAAGTTTTGGGGCTTAAAGCCTAGTTTTTGGTTAGAAGTTGTAAATATGATGTAAAGACTCCTCATTTTGTGTGCACAGAGTGTGAAGTTTGTAAATGAGTCATAAGGTTGTCCGCCCTCAATTTTGTAATGTAATGTCATCTTTAGAGATCTACCCATGGTCCGCGGACCATGGGATTATATAAATAGAGCAAGGCTCTAAGTTGTAAATCAGTCAATCTAATTCAATGAAGGATGATGGAATAGAAGCATAGCGGAAGATATAAGTGTAAAATCGAGTCTTTGGGTCGTAGAGTCGGAAAAGGATTTGCAGCTAAGTGCGCAGAGGCCTAGTAGTTCATAGCTGAGTGTGTAGACCCCTGCAGCTAAGTGCACAGGGTGAGTCGAGTCCATAACCGTGGAAGCATTAATAACGAGAAGTTTTCATATCAATTCTATGTAATTATTTCCTATTTTCTGCACTGAATATATTGCGTATAAATTGCATGTCTATTGTTTATACGGTGTGTGAATATATCTGATTGTGTTGATTAAGTAAACGTGAGATAAAGTATCTATTTACATGAAGTTAACTAACAATTGTAAGAAGATAAGTAAGATACACAGTGTAACTTAGGAAAATAGCGCAGTGCGAAAGCATCTCAACCCCTAGTTAGCGTTGCGCAAAGGAAAATTATAACAATCGCAAAGGTATCGCATGTCAGGACAGTGTGCGAAGTAACCTGCATGAAAGTAGGCAAAGTTGGACTAAATTGAAACCTTAGAAATCTCAACGGTAGAAACTTGGTTCTAGCATCCCCCCATACTACTTCGGGTGAGATTTCAGTCCGCACACCGCGGGCTGTTACTGAAAGGGCTAGTAGTGTAGGGATTTGTTTGGCTAATTAACTCTGCCCCTAGGTCAGGCCCCAACAAGCCAACACCATGTTTGCCCTTTTCTTCATTTCTTGCATCCCAACAAAGAACCACATCACCTAGGTTGAAATTGTCTTCTTTTGTCTTGCGATCATAAATCTTTTTTATTCTTTCTAGAAGTCTAGAAGTATTTTGAAAAACTTCTTCCCTATTTTGCTGCAAATGGATCATCTGACTTATTCTTTGTTGCATAGCATTTGTTTCGCTGTCCAATTCCTGCAAAATTTTCATGATTGGGATAGCAAGGGATGAAGGAAAAACAATATCAACCTCGTACACCAACTGAAATGGAGACATACCTATGGATTTTTTAGTACTGACTCTATCCGCTAATAAAACATTAATTAATTTTTTGTGCCAGTCCTTTTTATTGACCTCCATAACTTTCTTAATGATTTTGATCAGAGATTTGTTGGAAGATTTAGCAAGAACATTCCCTTGTGGGTGATAAGAAGTAGAATGCCCCAATACAATATGATACTTCTCACAAAACTCCACCATATTATTAGACATGAAAGAAACAACATTATCGACGATTATCTTATGCAGGCAGCCAAATCTAGACAAGATATTAGATTCAAAATAAATTGAATGATAACAAATTCAATAATTTACCTGGTTGGCATTGCTTCAATACATTTTGTAAAATAATCCATGGCTGTTAGGATCCATTTGTGCTATGTAGACGATGAAGGATGAATTTCCCCAATAAAATCAAGACCCCATTATTGGAAAGGAGTCATGACTGAAACGGGCTGCAATGGTAATGGTAAGAGTTTTCTTTTTCCCTAAATAAATTGACATTCATGAAGTTCATCACTGTTCTATATACATTAGAAAAAAGAGTAGGCCAATAAAAGCCAACTCTCAAAATTTGGTTTGCTGTAGTTCTCCAGAAAAGGTGACCACCACAATCTCCTTTGTGGAAATCTCTCATTACATCCTTTGCTTCATTTTTTACTAGACAATTCAGCAACACACCACCCAAATCCTTCCAAAACAAAACACCATCAATAATATAATATTTTGAAGCTTTGAACTTTAAGGATCTACTTTTACCTTTGGGCACTTCCGGTGGAGGATTCAAATGCTGCAATACACAAACTATGTCAGAGTACCATGGAGATGAAGTGAACATGTCAGACACCTGTAGCTATGAATCTTCTACTTCTTTTTCATAAAGAGCAGAAATGAGGTTGATATCTAAGGCATGAAAATTAGATTCAGCCATGAGCTTGGCCAAACCTTGTCCCTTGATGATCTTTGTCAGCTTTATCTCCAAATCATATTCTAACATTGCTATGATCCATTTTCCTCACCTATGCTCTGGATCTGTCTGCATAAGAACTTATTTTACTGTTGCTGTCAGGACATAAGCTATGGTGTGAGAATGCAGAATGTATACTCGGAAATATTTGAGCACTTTCACCAAAGCAAAAGATTGTTTCTTAATTATATTGTATTTCAGCGCTGCATCCCTTATTGTTTGACTGAAAAATTATATAGGCTGTTCATTTTTCTAATCTTTCTTTTTCATTAGGACAACTGCTAAGGTATGCTTAGAAGCAAATGAAAATATGATGAAATCTGAAGTATAATCAGCACTGATTAAAGTAGTTGCAGTAGATAATTAAAATTTGATTGCATTGAAAGACTTCTTGGCATCTACAAACCATCTTACCTTGCTATCCTTTTTCATCATGTCTTTCATTTCTCTCAAATATTCAGCAAGGTTGGGGATGAATCTACTCAAAAAGTTGATTTTCCAATTAAACGACTGAATTTCATTTTTGTTCCTTGGGAAATATAATTGCTGAATGGCTTCAACTCTTGCAGGGTCAATACAAATGCCATCCTTGGATATGCCCCAACAGCTTGCCTTCTTCCATGGAAAATAAGCTCTTTTTTGGATTAAGTGATATACTGAATTTTCTACATTTTTGAAAGATAATTCTTAGATGATGTAAATGGTCTTCATCAGATTTAGAAAAAACTATGAGATCATCTAAATAAATAACCAAAAATACATCCTTTTCATTGGTGAATGCTATTTCCCTAGCTCGCTGAAAAGTCGCTCCTGCATTCTTTAATCCAAATGGAATCTTGTCGTACGTGAATGTACCCCATGGTGTTGTAAAAAGTGTTAGCAACTGATCATCCTTATGTGCCAGAATTTGATTGTACCCCAAATATCCATCAAGAAATGACATCTTGGAAGACCCAACTACCCTCTAGAGAATATGATCCATATTCAATAAGGGATAATTGTCCTTCAAGGATACTTTGTTTAAATTTATAAAATCAATGCAAAGAAGAATCTCCCCTGTCTTATTTCTCACCGGCACAAGACTGGACATCCATTTAGGAAATTGAATAGGAACTATAATACCAGATTTATAAAGCCTATTTACCTCTTTTTCGATGGATGGCAGCAACTTAGGATTGATCCTCCTTAGCTTCTGGCGGAACGACTTTTGATGAAGCTTAACCGACATAGTGTGTTGAATGATGTTCTTATCACACACCTTGAAATCTGAATAGTCCCAAGAAAATACATTAGAAAATTCTGCCATCAAAGCATTGTACTTACTTTTCATATAAGGAGATAGAGACTTTGAAAATTTGACCATCTTAGGCTTGTCTGCTGTACCAATGTTCACATCTTCAACACCTTTCTCTGTGGGAACCATAGTAGGATTTTTAACAACAACATCATGATCAAATAACTCTTCCAGAGGTACGAGATCTCTTGGAATGTTATTGTCTTTAGGTACAATATTTCAATCTCGACTGCTTCAATTTTTGGATCATTTTCATCAGATGCATCATCAATATGGGAATTCAGGAATTCATCTTCCATTTGTAGAACATTATTGATTTGTTTATCATACCAAAATACTTGCCAATATCTCAAATTGTCAAGGACAGTTGGGTAGTGTTTAACATGAATTGAATACTTCTTATTGGAGTGAATGGGAATCTTCACCATACTAGTTGTTGTAGCAAGAGAATTAGCCATAATATTCTAAGTTCTAGGAATCAAAGACAAAGTATATTCTGAAAAAGTTTTAAGAATATCAAGAACAACATTGTGATAAGCTCTCATTCTTGGATGCTTGGCTTGGTATTCCCCTTTCACTTGTTTAATTACTAATTTGGAGTCGCCATAAACTGAAATTTTCTTTGCTCCCAACTTTTTTCAGAATTTTAAGGCCAACAATCAGTGCTTCATATTCCGCCTCATTATTTGAGCAATCAAAGGCAAAATTATAAGAACACATTCTTACATTGTGTGGAATTTTACATGAATGATGAAATGGACCATGAATTCACATGCCAATCCCAGCTCCTTCTTTCCCCAACACACCATCAAACTCCATGGTCCAAAGACCATCTTCTTCATCCAGAAACAGAAATTTGGAAGGCTGAATGGTTTGATTTTTTGGAGTGTTGGGCCTCCAAATTAACCTTAATTTTCACTCCATTTTCACCTTTTATCCTCATTTTGTCATCTCATTTCACCATATTATCATTACATAACCCTATATTTCCATTACCATATAAGTTTATATTCTCATTTTCCAAAGTTATTAATTTCATGTATTTAGAGTGAATTTATGATTAAAAGTTAGAGAAATAACATGTATTTGCTTATCCCTAAAAGGGGGCCCTTGAGTTTGATGACAAGTGTAGATCATTTGGAAGCTTCCAAGGCACCCTTATGTGGCCTCCCAAGATCAAATTCGAATTTCAACTCAAGAGGTGGACCATATTCCAAGGAGAAAGATCATGGATATTTTGATGTGTCATGGGATTTGTTTCTAGTATTTAGGGATAAGTTGAGACAAGTGTGGGTCTAGTAGATATTTAAGGGATCTACATTTATTGAGTAGATATCCTTAATTCATGTATAAATAAGAGGATCATCCTCCAAATCATGTAATGAAGAAGGAGGAGGGAGAGAAAACAATTACCACTTATTCATTAGCACCAAATTTATGGTTGTTCATTCAACATGAATAATATCATTTTCTCCAAATCATGAGTTATGAGTGTTGTTTGATTCTTAAGGTGTGATAATTGTTCATGTGTGCTCATTGAGGAATGGAAGGATCCCCATACTAAGATAAGTGCACTTTGTTGTAAAGTAATGTTTTGAATATACTAATCTTAATTATGATGTTCATCTTATTTCTTTCTTGTAAATACTTGTAGATAATTTTAGTATGAATTCATGTTGTGGCCATGTTTTGTTGTGTGAAGGTTGATCTCCTTTCAGTAGCTAGTTTGATGTGAGAAGGAAAACCAGGAACTCCTAAGTTAGGAGTTCCTTCTTCATGAGCTAGATTAAATTGAAATAAGATTTACTTTCTCTTATGCTTTCCTAGATTACATTTATGTGAATATTGATTCCCTTTCAGTATCTAGAGAAATCAAGTTCTCCTAAGTTAGGAGACTCTTCTCCATTAAGAACTAAACTGAAAACAATATTTACTTGCTTTCATTTACATGCTTTCTTTCCTGCTTTCTTAGGTGTTTGGCAATGTTATTATAGAAAGATGGTAGAAGGACAACCAGGACTCTTGAACAAGAGACTCTTCTCCATCTTCTAAAGTAAAATAATTCCATTGATCAAACATTATTTGTATGCTTTCATAGAATAGATCTGATAGTTTAGATTTGTAATATGCATTTCCATTCTAAACAAACTTCTTACACCTGTTTCATCTAAGGTCCCATATATATTGGTTTTCTTCTAATTTTACGATTCCCCGGATTGATAAATTAAATGACAGGGATTTA
Source organism: Pinus tabuliformis (assembly GCA_031772625.1). Lineage (NCBI taxonomy): Eukaryota > Viridiplantae > Streptophyta > Pinopsida > Pinales > Pinaceae > Pinus > Pinus tabuliformis. Next base: position 333,255,953 of record CM062806.1, on the reverse strand, counting down.
GCAGACAACTAAATCGCCCAACATTTTGGCGCCGTTGCCGGGGAACCAAACTTAGATGTAAGCTAGCTAAGAAGATTGTTTAGGAAGAATTTTTATTTAGGATCATTTAGGGTTAATTGCATTTAGGAATTTTCATTTAAGTTTATTCTCATATATAGAAAACATAGAAATAGAACGCAAATAAAAAACCCCCCATTCAAAAAAAAAAAAACACAATAAAGATCCATATGTATATATGGAAAAAAGATGAGTATAAGTTTGGAACAACTCGCTCAAATCCTAGCAAATGTTAGGATCTCCTCTTCTTGCGAAGAAGAGATCTTGACAGCAACCAAAAGCTTAACTACTCCTCTAGAAGAAAACAATGAATTAACATTTGAATAATCATCTTGTATATCTGACGATGAACCATTGTTTGAACAGGAGAATGAGGAGGACGAAGAGAAGTTGCAGCATGATCTGAATGAGAATGGAAATCACGCCTATGAAAGCCTTATCGACAAGTGGTTTCGATGGTTTCAAACAAATACAAGGTTAGATCGATTTTGTTTTTATTTCATTAGATCATACTCACAAAAACTAGCTTCAATCATCCTTGTATATTTTCATTTAAAAATTGCGAAATTGAAAATGAATATATTTTTACTACTATTGCGTGAATGGTTACACTGGAAATTTAATTACACGTAATAGTTTGTAATCTTCAATTAGCATAGAGTAGGTAGGATCATATTTTATGTTTCGAATAAGTATGCTCTCCTCCTGCGTCTTTGTACGATCTCGAGGATCAGAAAGTAGCATGTTTATAAATGTTTTCAGGGTAGCAATATACTTGCCATTTGCTTAAAAAAAAAATCATCTTAAATCAATAAAAAAATCCTAAGTTTTTTTAGGGTTAGAATAAAATTTTAATTAAAAAAAAAAAAAAAGATTTTGATTTAAAAAAAAATTCAATTTCTTTTATTAAAAAAGAATTGATTTTTTAGAACAAAATAAAATTCTTTCGAAATAAATTTAATTTTTTTTTTTTTTATAAAAAAAAATTTTGAAAAAAATTAGTTTTCATTTTTAATTAAAAAAAAAAAACAAAAAAAACAAAAATCAATTTAAACAAAAAAACAAAAAAAAAAAATTGATTTTAACATAAAAATTCTTAGGAATAAATTCCTTTTTATTTTTTTAGTAACTAGGAATAGAATTTTTTTTTTTTTAGTTTAAAAAAAATTGATTTACTAATTTAAACAAAATAAATCAATTTTATATTTTTGTTTAAGTTAGAAAAACCATTAGGAAATAAATATCAAATTAAATTTCTTTTTAGAAATTTTAATTTAAAAAAAATAAAAAATAAATAAAAAAAATAGGATTTAATTTTTTTTAACACAACACGAAATAAAATAATTTTTAGTTTAAAAAAAAGCTAACTGTGAAAATGATGTTGACCCCTTCCTTGTCGGACTGAGAATCGTCGACCTTAATTTCTTCCGGATGGAGCAACATAGTACCCATCTGCAAACCTGCAGCTGCGGATCTCGCTAGATTATTCTGGGATGACAATGCAGCTAAAGTTCCCGGCCTCTCGCCCTCATCATTCATCCATTTATCATCTTCCAGATAGTTTGCGGTTTCTTTGGGAGCAGTTACAACACCATTCAATGGCACACTACTATTCTCCAAAGCTTTTTCAGGTGCACACGCTACCCAGAGATTTCTCCCTCCTTCAATTTTCTGATGGATCGATGTGCTAATTCCAGCTGGAATGTAAGCACAGAGATAAAAAGCGCCACCGCCTTACCTACAGAAATGTGCCATGGGCAATGTACAGCTCTAAATGCAGTTTGCGCAGCTGCTCTTCAGTGGAAGTTGGACATAATCAGATTTCGGTAACTTCTATTGCTGGAGAAGAGCCCGGGACTGATACATCACTTGTTTTGGATGGAGAGGGTTGTTCTCTAAAAGCAGAATTAGAGAGTATGAGGAAAGATGGGGAGCTTCCATCAGGAACACATGCTTCAACCACGATAAGGAAAGAATCTGATTTTGAAAGTTCCAGCCATCTCACTTTCATTTCAAGAAGTGCGGTTCTCAGAAGGGGGAAATCCGGATAACATAGAGATTTTATTTATGGTAGCTTGGGGCGTTGAAGACAGATAAGAGATGCTGCCTTGGAAAAAGTGGCAAGATGACAACGAATCCCAAAAATAATGGATAGGGAAAATCAATTTTCAGTTCATAAAATATGGAAGAGATCGCACCAATTTCGGAAGATATCCTTTGAGCTAAATTTTTGAAATCGGAAGATTAGTTGAGCACTTCACTGGCTGAGATCCTAAAATTAGGTGAGTGTTATAGACAATTTTGTGCCTTACAGCAACAAGCATGAATTGTCAATAATCCAAGGGATCCAAAGTTCCCTAAACATGATGTTCCTACCCCTAGAGGAATAAGGTCAGCAAACCAACAGCTCTCAGATCAGTTCTCCACCTGAAAACACTCAAAAACAAGCAATCCTGAAATCAAAGCAGGTGCTCCACTGGGTTTCTGCGCTGAAACACAACTGCTCCATGGTGTACCTGCGTTACAAAGCAGGTAGAACAAAGCCCACCTGCGTTGGGCGAGTTTGGACATGTGGCACAGTGAGTCATTGCTTTGGAATCTTCCAAAAATGACACTTGGATCAGGTATTTCGCCTTGTGATGAGTCAGAGGCTTTGTTTCTCCAAGTGGAAGCAAGGTTCACCAAGTGGACTCAAGAACTGAAGATCAACTAAAGATTAACTGAAGAGAGAAAGGACACAAGGCAGCTACACATCAGTTGCAAGCTGACTCATCCTTTCTCAATTCATCTATATATTGAGCTCTCTCCTATGAGCTCAGGAGGCTGGAATTTTGTGCAAAGTAATGATATGTTGTTGGTTTCATTCTTGAGTTATTGGGTGATTGTTTGAGAGAGGTGAAGAAGAGAAATTCTTTCTGCTGGGAGGTGTTGCTGGGTTGGAGCCTGCAATGGTTGTAATCCTCTCAGAACCTTTATTTCTTCATTAATAAAAGCTATTGAGGTTCTTCTATGTGCTCTTGTTTCAATTATATATTGTGATGATTGCATGTTTTGTTTACACTAATCCATGAACCAGTTATGATTGCATGCCTCTTGTAGTTTCCTTCTTTGTTGTTTTGCAGGATCTCATTGCAGCTGGGCGAGCAGAAAGACAAAGAGCTAGGAGCAAGCAGCCAAAGAGGAGAGTTTGGATTTGACATTAAGCGCAAGGCAACGGTTAGTGCTTTCTCCATTCTCTTTTGCTTTCATAAAGAAGTAAACCTTCAGTAGTTTGTTTTACAGTTGTTGCTAAGGAACTGTCACCCTTAGAGTGGGTTAGGGTCATCCGAGTCGAATACTTTTCCCTACAACAGTGAGCGCTTCATTGTTGAGTGCTTCACTGGAAGAGGAAGTTGTGGATCTGATTTCCCGCCTATGGCAAAGGTGAATTGGGATTATGTGCAGCCGCAGAAGATATCCACGATGCTAGAGAATGATATCGAAGAACTTCTATGGGAAAATGGTTAGGTTGTGAACAAAGTGGTCAAGCGTCCTTTTCCAACTCAACTGTCAAAAACATTACAAAACCCAGAATGCTGCTTGAGATACCTTGGAAGCTGGATTGAGACGGTACCAAACCATCCTCGGCATCTCTTCTAACATAGGTGTTGCCTTCATTGCAACAAGGACCGCGCTTCAGAGTGCCTTCAACAGCAGAGCCTCGGCTGTGGAGTCTCGCGATGGAAGATTTCTTGGAACGGCTTCGATCCCCGCAGTCATGCACAACATGCGGTCCTTTTCGGTCAATCCTATCATTTCGCCGACGATGACAGGTCCTTCGCCCAACTTGGTCCCTCGATCCAAGCCAAGCGGAAGTTTAGCATATGGAAAATTGACTGGTATTGCACGAAAAACCTTGAAGACGGACATAGTGCATTTCTTTGAAGGTTGCAATTTGAAACCAGAGGATATAAAGTTTGCATACAACAGGGTCTAAGCTCCCCTTGGCATGATTATTCAATTCTCCTCCATTGACATGTATAATGCTGGAGCTGCAATTCAGAGTGTTGAATATGCTGATATATGGAGGGCTGGGAGCCAGCGTAGGACCACTTCCGGAATCTGGAAGGCAGGGGACGATGTATTCTCCAGATCCTCAAGGAGCAGAGATAATGAAGACGACGAAGAGGCATTGAAGTGGGCTGCCCTAGAGAAATTGCCAACTTACGACTACATCCGCAAGGGAATTCTCTACAGGGTTGCAAGCGAGCAACAAGAAGTCGACGTGGCCAGAATTGACTTTCAAGATCGCCAGCAGCAGATGATAATGAGCGGTTTCTGCTGAAGCTCCCCAACAGGATCGACAAAGTGAGCATCGACATGCCCAAGATCGAAGTTCGTTTCGAGCATTTGAGCGTAGATGCAGATGTATATGTTGGTAGCAGATCGCTGGAAGCGTTTTTAGGATTTCTGGATCATGGGAAAACCTATGGATCTGAACTTTCAGCTCTTTGAGACTGCGCACCTACGTCCTTTCTATGGCAAAGAGCGCTAGGGTTATAGCTTTGCAACGCTAACGCATATGCATTTGAGTATTTTCTCGGTCCTAGAGAGTTACGTTGGTGGTTTTCATCATTTCAATCGAGTTATGAGGGCAATCTTGATGAATATTGGGTGTTTCCAACGCGGCGAGGAAGATCTTAAGAGTGTAGACAAAGGGGTTTCGACACCCAGTTTTTTCTCTCTGGCGGGACCTGTTATGCATTGGATCTTACCCGTTTTCGACCAGATCTTTCACTGTTATGTGATTTGTATTCAGATCGCAAGAGTTATGGGGATGCGGGGTCTGTTGCTGCCTTTTGTCAGTCAAATGTTGGTGACGTGAGCCCAAATGTCTTGGGTACATTTTGTATAGACACTGGATTACCTTGTGATTTCAATCACAGCACTTGTAATGGGAAAAATGAGTTATGTTATGGTCAAGGACCAGGATACCCAGATGAATTTGCAAGCACTCGCATAATTGGAGAGAGACAATTCAACAAAGCTACTGAATTATTCAACAGTGCAACTAAGCAGTTGTCAGGTAAAATCGATTATCGTCATGTGCATCTTGACTTTTCCAATCTCGAGGTAAAAAGTTTAGATGAAGATCACAACAAGGAAAGGATTGTTAAGACATGCCCTGCTGCAATGGGCTTGGGCTTTGCTGCTGGAACAACTGATGGTCCTGGAGCATTCGATTTCATGCAGGGGGATGACAAAGGGAATCCATTTTGGAAGCTGGTTATAAATTTATTGAAAACACCAAATGCAGAACATGTTGAGTGTCAAAAGCCAAAACCCATCCTGCCCAACTCAACCCTATGCATGGGCGCCATCTATTCTTTCGCTTCAGATTCTAAGGATTGGTCAGTTTGTCATCCTTTGTGTACCTGAACGAGTGTTTGTGGATTGTGAATGAATAGCTAAATTTGGTATTAAACATGGTTTTCGTTTTCTTTTTAGTTTTATTCTAATTTAGATTTAGTTTTTATTTTTAATTTTTTTTTTGTTTATTTATAATATTAGTTTAATTTAGTTTCATCATTTTAGATTTTCATTCCTTTGTTTTTGAGTTATATGTGATAGAGTGAATTTTATAAATAAATGATTATTTTAGTTTAACAAAAATTGAAACAATTAAAAAAAAAATCAAAAATCAAATCAAAACCATTTAAAAAAAAAATCAAAGCAATTAAAAAAAGTTCAAAAATTCAAACAATTCAAAAAAAAAAAAACAAAACAAAAAAAATCAAAACAATGCAAAACATTTTTTTTATTTTTTTATTTTTATTTTAATAAACAACCCAAAGAAATTTTTAATTTAAAAAAAAATAAATCAAAGCCATTAAAAAATATTTAAAAAAAAAAAAAAAAACCAATTAAAAAAAATAAAAAAATAAAAAAATAAAAAAATAAAAAATTGCAAATGGACATATCATAACAACTGGAAAAATTTTACGCTAACTTGTCTTGTTGGAGTTAGGAACTAGCGCACAAAGGCAACAGGTAAAAAATCGATTTCATTTTATTTTGTTGCTAGCATTTATACTTGTATTTTATGTTCTTCAAAAAATTCTAACAATTTTCATGCAAGATTTGAACTGACCTTTGACAGTTGCGCGATGATCCAAGTCCATGAAGATGTGATTTCTCGAAATCACATTCATTATTGAAGCTTGAAGGAGTTAATTGCAAATGTCGTGACATTTGTGGCTACAGAGAAATGTTTTGTTGTCATGATTTGTTTCCCACACTTCTCTTTCAAAGCCTCATCAGTCATCCATGTTAAAGTCCATTGATTCATTTCCATATCCATCATGACTTCATACATGTCTACTTTTCTGAGTCCCATACATTTTTGCCTACCATTCAGTTCATCTTTTTGCCTCATGAATAAACCATCCATCTCTCTACATTGCCTTGTTTTCCTTGCCATAAAAACTGTTTGACCATAACATCTTGTATCTATAGTCCTACCAATCATTTGTACGAACTCGCGTTGACTGATGTGGGATTCATTAAGGACCACCTTTCAACAAGTCTTGACCCATCGACCTCATCACCTTATCTGGGATAAATACTAGAGTCATTATTAGTACCTTGAGGCTTGCATGCCCTAATGGCAAGTCTTCTCACCAACAAACAATGGGAATACATTAATGTCTCTTGTTTGCTGGATCTTGCAAGTGGCTCGACATCACCTCATTCATTCGCACTTCGCAAGATGTACTTGGGTACCTTGACACTCATTGACATTAATGATGAGTTTGCCTCGCATTGGTTAACGAAATTCATCAATGGTCGGTAATCCAATGACTTCTTTCCATGTTCGACATCGACACATTCATTCACATGGAAAGAATTGTGCCACGATATGGGACGAGACGAAGACTATATGATTCAAGAGAAGATTCAAGAGGTTCAGTAATAGTAATAAAAGATCCACATTCACAACTTCATCCATCATATATGCAACCAAGAAACAGATCACATTCTTGTATTCTTCATTCCATGATTCAGCAGCAGGAGCTACACATTTCTACATATACACAGCTTGTCCACTCATGTAAGTAAAGGTATGTTCTTTCATAGCTTTTTATCATACAATTCCTTTAATACTAAAATTATAATTTTTGGAAAATGTTTCACCATGTTCATATTCACATCCATATTCCATTATCACCTTCCATATGTCATATATATCCTTTCTACACATATCATCCTACCCAACATACTTTTTCTAACCAACATACTTTTTCCAAACAACTACTATTGCATTATGATTCAAATGTTACATGTTTTGCAAATAATGATCAAAGAAAGAAAGGTTGATTACATGTTTTCAAAGACTTTTGATGCAACACAAAAACAATGAAAGTATTGTTACATAAGAACCAATACTAAGTAAATTTTGGTTGTTACACAAGAACCAACCAAACTAATATGTTGCACTCGATTAAATGTCTTCAAAGTCTTTTGATGCAACACAAAAATAATGAAAGTATTGTTACACAAGAATCAATACTAAACAAATTTTGGTTGTCACACAAGAACCAACCAAAATAATATGTTGCAAGCACATGTTTTTAAGAGAGAAGACTTTGCAAAAAAAGGAACAAAGTTGTCAAAAAGGAAATTATGTGAAGTTAAAAAATCGACATCAGCCAGAGTTCATGTAAAAGCAAGACAATTCAAAAGATCAAATCATGATCAATGCAATAGATTGCATGAGGACATGCAATAACTTAAGTTGGGGAGTATGTTGGGCCTCCAAATTAACCTTAATTTTCACTCCATTTTCACCTTTTATCCTCATTTTGTCATCTCATTTCACCATATTATCATTACATAACCCTATATTTCCATTACCATATGAGTTTATATTCTCATTTTCCAAAGTTATTAATTTCATGTATTTAGAGTGAATTTATGATTAAAAGTTAGAGAAATAACATGTATTTGCTTATCCCTAAAAGTGGCTTGAGTTTGATGACAAGTGTAGATCATTTGGAAGCTTCCAAGGCACCCTTATGTGGCCTCCCAAGATCAAATTCGAATTTCAACTCAAGAGGTGGACCATATTCCAAGGAGAAAGATCATGGAGATTTTGATGTGTCATGGGATTTGTTTCTAGTATTTAGGGATAAGTTGAGACAAGTGTGGGTCTAGTAGATATTTAAGGGATCTACATTTATTGAGTAGATATCCCTAATTCATGTATAAATAACAGGATCATCCTCCAAATCATGTAATGAAGGAGGAGGAGGGAGAGAAAACAATTATCAGTTATTCATTAGCACCAAATTTATGATTGTTCATTCAACATGAATAATATCATTTTCTCCAAATCATGAGTTATTAGTGTTGTTTGATTCTTAAGGTGTGATAATTTTTCATGTGTGCTCATTGAGGAATGGAAGGATCCCCATACTAAGATAAGTGCACTTTGTTGGAAAGTAATGTTGTGAATATACTAATCTTAATTATGATGTTCATCTTATTTCTTTCTTGTAAATACTTGTAGATAATTTTAGTATGAATTCATGTTGTGGCCATGTTTTGTTGTGTGAAGGTTGATCTCCTTTCAATAGCTAGTTTGATGTGAGAAAGAAAACCAGGAACTCCTAAGTTAGGAGTCCCTTCTTCATGAGCTAGATTAAATTGAAATAAGATTTACTTTCTCTTATGCTTTCCTAGATTACATTTATGTGAATATTGATTCCCTTTCAGTATCTAGACAAATCAAGTTCTCCTAAGCTAGGAGACTCTTCTCCATTAAGAACTGAACTGAAAACAATATTTACTTGCTTTCATTTACATGCTTTCTTTCCTGCTTTCTTAGGTGTTTGGCAATGTTATTATAGAAAGATGGTAGAAGGACAACCAGGACTCTTGAACAAGAGACTCTTCTCCATCTTCTAAAGTAAAATAATTCCATTCATCAAACATTATTTTTATGCTTTCATAGAATAGATCTGATAGTTTAGATTTGTAATATGCATTTCCATTCTAAACAAACTTCTTACACCTGTTTCATCTAAAGTCCCATATATATTGGTTTGCTTCTAAGTTTACGATTCCCTGGATTGATAAATTAAATGACAGGGATTTAGCAGACAACTAAATCATCCCACATGGAGCCTAAATAGTTGCGTGCTCCTTGATTTCCATCTTCTTTGATCTTTTGCGCTTCACAAATATTAGTTTGTTATTTCGCATAATAGGCCAAGCTAACACCTTATCAGGTAGGTTTATTATTGATAACATTATATTAATATAATGTATTTTATATTATGTTTATCATGCTTTTAATTTATGGTTAAGAATATGTATCATCTTTTCTTTGCGATTTATGGCTAAAAATATTTACAAAGATAAGTCATCATTGTATGGTTTACTGATCTTTTCATAATTTTTGAAAGGAATATTTAATGTAAAAGTCTTTGAACAATTTAGCGTATATTTTTCAATGTTGATTTTGATGCAAGTATGGTAATAGGCATAGGAGAATCATCATTCGACTGTTCGCAACATATAGAATGAAATAAGGAATGTATTCCATGACTTGTTAGATATTGCTCTCTCTAGTGAAGGTGAAGGCTAAATTGTTGATCTATGGTTTACATAAAATTTGGAATGTCTACTATCCAAATCATCGTTTCTTTCATTGTAGATGCGGGTGATGATAGTTTCACCCAAGGAAATCTCAACTAATAATATTAATTGGAGATTTGTTCTTGTCTAGCCCCCCCATTCCTCGTTTACTTAAACGACCTACATCTACATTAGTTCTTGTATCATTGGGTAGACGAGTAGCATAACACTGCAAGCGTGATTGTGGTTGTTAGAGCACTCACCCACGAAATAGCTACTCACAAAATTAGCTTTTTTTATTTTAAAATTATTTTTCAAGCACTGAAAACTACCAAAAATAAAACATTATTTCCCATCAGAACTTGCTCAGCCAATCGAAAATTAGAAATAACATTTCTAGAAAAATAAAAAATTATTTTTGAATTTACGAGAAAGTAAGAATATTAAGCATTTTCTTGAAACTTTAGATAAAATTGCAAAAAACTTAACAAAATATTGGAAAGTCATCGCACTATGATGTGAGACATAGATTAATAAAAAGAAATTTCTTATTCCATTTACCGACATTTTAATCTCTTAAAATGTTTTTTAAAAAGTTTGAATGAAATACATTTGGTTATAGAATTAATTAGAAATAATTCATATAAAACCATATAGAGAACCACTTCGTTATTTCTTTTAATATATTTAATTTCAACTATAAAATAAAACAATAAATTATTATTTTTAATATATTTAATTTCAACTCTGAAATAAAATAATAAATTATAAATATAAAGTTTAAAATTTAAAGATTCTTTCTCAATTCAAAAAATATATTAAACTTTAAAATATCCTTTTTAATGTTAAATGATAATTCATGAGAAACCATCTCGGAAAATGTTTTGTAAAATTCTTAATCTTTAATTTTTAATAAAAATAATACAATGTTGAAATGAAAGTTTAAATTTTAAAGTTTCTTTTATATTTTAAAAGTTATATTTTAATTTTTACTATTTTATTTAAAAAACTGTAATATATAATAATAAAAACTATATATGATATAAATAATATGTAATACTATAATATTATGCTAGAAGCTAATTAGGAAACTAATTTATTTTGTTATAATATTTAAATTTAATTATTTAATAAAATAATAAAATATAAATTATTTACATAAAATTTTAAATGAAGTTTATATAGAGAAATAAGGAACTTTGCATTAAGTCAAATGCAAATTATATAGGAAAAAAATTTAGGATACTAATTTATTAGAAGGGTAACTAAATAAGTTTAAAGTTTTGAGGTTATTAACACCTTGTTTAACTAGAGCACATAGTAAATAGAAACTTATAAAAATAAGTTGGTTTTGCGAGATCTTGACATATATTGCTATGAGAAGAGAAAAAATACTATTAGCTTTAAACAAAAAAAAATAGTATAATCTTGAGGGATCTATGAGAGCTGGTTACCACCCTCACTCAAGAAGAGGGAGATGTTAGCTAATCTTTGGGCTTCAACTCCTCTAATATGATATAATTCTCTTGCTGAGTCCTCCTATACCTCCCTACGTAGCCTACAATATTAAATTGATGCTTAACCTTGTGTCGAACTTGGTGCTATTATTGATGAAGTAGTTGGAGTGCATGTAATGTGCCAAGTATAGTGAGAGTTGCAACCCCTTTTTATTTGAATTGACATCATATCTAAGTGGGAAAACTCCCGCTTCTAGATACCCTCTTTAGAATAATATAATAATATAATATCACAAAAAAAATCAATTTATTGAATAATTGAAAATATCATATTTTTATTCTTATAAAATTAAAAAAATAATAATAAATTGCGACCCTTAAAAATTATGTTAATATGATGAACAAGATTATTTTTTCATTAAAATTTAATGTATTTAAAATTTATGAAAAAATATTTTCTTTAAATAATTGTTTTTTTTTTAATTTATTTTTTATGTTTAAGGAGAAAAAACAACTTAAACTAATTTTTTTTATAATTTTAATAAGTCAACTTATTATAAAATTATTAACAAATAACATATTCAAAGTCTACTTTTAAAATTGATTGTATAAGTAAACATCAAACATAATCGTGTATATTTTAACAAAACAATAATATGAAATCCTATTAAAATTGATAAAAACTAATTTGTATAAGAAAACATCAAACATAATTGTGTATATCTTAACGATTTAGTAAAATGGATGTATTTGTTTGATGATTAATTTTTATGGAATAAAGAATAAAATATATATTAAAATTTAAGTTGCAATGTTAAATAATTTTAAAAATAATTAATTGTTATTTTTAAACATTAATATTTTTTTATAATAAAATTAAATAAGATAAATATTTAATAATGTATGATGATTAAAAAGTAGAAAAGTGTTTTATAATTGAGTATGGAGAGATGTTTATATATATATATATAAAAGTTTACTCATATATATATATATATATGGTTTTCTTTTTCACAAATAAGGTGTCTTAGACATCATTTGGGGTTTGGGTTGACGAGAACTTAAAATTAGATTATTATTGGTTATGAGGAAATTAACAATGACATGGAATTAAATGATAAAAATTATTTATTAAGAAATTCGATGACATAGTGGATTTAAGATGGAACTAATCCAGTGGTAATTATTGCATCGAGATTATAACTTATTATTAGATATGTTTTATGAAGGAAGCAATATATGGCATGGAATTAAATGATAAAAATATTGTTTCTTAAGAGAATTGATCTCGAGATTTTTTTCTCTTCTACTTTGCTAAACCTTAGCCATTTTCTACAACCTTTGTTGGCCTCAAGTTCTAGAGCTTCTACACTCCCTCCCCCACCCCTGCCCCAAAAAAAATAAATCCAACATCCGACATTGCAGCCTTTAATGCATTTATAACTGGAAGTTCATTGACCCCTCAAACCAAACACTTTAGGTTTGTCAAGAAGTTGGATAAAATACAAATATCTCAGTCCATATGACCCAATTCCGACCAATTTCTATCAAGCTAGTGGAAAGGGGATTAGTGTGACAATTTATGGGCATATGTCCCTCCTCGAAATCACTTAACTCTTGGATTGATTAAAACTAGAGGTTTCTCATCTCATGCCAATTTTGACATCTTTCTGTGGCCAAATTTTCTTTACCTTCCTTTTCAAACATAAGTCAAATTGAGATCTCAATTTCCACAACTATCCCTACTTTATGAGTGCCCAAGGTTTGTACTTACATTAATGTTGTCTAGATTTTTATCCAAAGAATGACGTGCCTTTAGCAATTCCTATTTGGGCTAAGCTCCTCTTCCTTCCTCTGCATTGTTATAACGATGAAACATTCAATTCTATTTGGAATTCCTTGGGTAAATATATTGAGTGTGCAAAGCCTGAGGAAGGCATGCTTTCCTATGTCTAAATCTATGTTGAAGTGGATATGGAAAAAGGTTTACCTTCAACCATTCTCCTTTCTTTAGATAATTTGTCCTTCATTCAAGAATTAGATTATGACTAACAAGGAAAGTGTTGATGGATTTGTTAGTTATCATGAAATGAAATGGGTTGCAGTAGATGTTGGTGGAGTACCAAAACCCATAGATTCTAGATCTTGTAAAAGTGGGTTAGTGGGTTATTCTGAATCTGATATAGAAAATGGTGAATATCTAAATAATACAGATCCTAGGACATTTTTTTCATCTCTCAACAGGGAGAATGATTTTTTTGGCATAGAAGATCAATTTGAAAGGAAACTAGACAAGATTGGGCCACATAGTTATGCAACCATTGACAGGGATGATAGAAGATTAGATGATGGAGAAATAAGATATTTTTTGTATTAGAGTTAGAAATAAATGCATCACCCCTTGTAGCAATGATATGGGAAGACCGATTCTTTTTCCAAGCATTCATGAGGGTCTTCCCTGCATATGCAATCAGTGGTCATGTTTCAAAAGAGGAATATTTAATAAGAAAAATTAGTGACTCGATCATCTGTCCACGCACTGTTAACATGCTGTAGTTGTGTAGTTCGATGTAAGTTCCAAAGAAGGCTCATTCTATAAAAAAAAATAACATAAATATCACTTATGAACATACATATTACTATGTAGAAATGTACAACGTGCCATATGTCATAACTGTGCTGGGAAATTTGAAATGCCATGTGTTTAGATGATTTAGTCGAACTTTTTAAATTAATATATAAATTGAGATACTTTGTTAGAAAAATTTGAAGTTTGAAGTGTTGGTCTCACCTACTTGCAGTAATTCTCCCACTAGCCGAATGGTTTTTCCAAATTGGGTGAACTCATATCAAGGCAATTTGTTTCACAGTTTCTTTCTGTATGATTTAAGTTATGCCAATTATAATATATCCACCTTTCAATACATTTAAAATTTTTTCTGTTATCAATCATGGCATCAATGTATAGGCAGAAGTTCATATTAAAAATAGTGTGCATAAGGTTTTTGTGCGGAAGTTCCTCCACACAATAAAATTCCACACAACATTGTTCCACTGAAATCCATAAGATCCTCTACATGTCACAATTACATTAAAAAAACCCCAAAAAAAATGGCAATAGTGGATTGTGTGGGAATCTAGAACTGAACATGTCAACTTTTCCTTAATTCAACATTATGGTTAAAACTAAGACCAAATTATGAAGTCAATTGACAAATGGCACAATCATCGTACATTAAGCTTCCACATTGAAACCTTCTTGCTTTCCTCATTAAGATATTAGATGATTCGAACTTAAACAAGAATGAAATAGAATACAGAGATGCAATAGAAATAACACTTCATTTGAGTAATATAAAAGAACTGAAATACGCTTACATACACAATGGAAATAAACTAGCTCGAGGGATGGTAGCTTATCTCTGAGAAGAGATGTGGCAGCTACATGCCTTTGAACTATGTTACAATGAGGTTCAACGACCTTTTTATTATTGAACAATAAGGGAAAACCCTAAAAATCCAAAACCCTAACCCCAACAAGAGCTTATGGGCCCTATTGCGGTTAGTTGGACAACTAACTTCCTGGGGTCGTAACTTGGTCATATTATCTCCATTTGCGGCGTACAATACCTTATTAGAAATATATCTCCGAGTACTACAAAATTTTCATAAAGCCCTTGCCTATGGCTTGGGCTTTACTGTGAACCTAAAAAGTTTTTGTTTAGGGGGTCAAAACGGCTCCGGAAGTTGAAGACCCAAAAAACTGCTAAAAATAGTAAATGTTGCTATCAACAAGGAAAACGATGAAACCAACTAGAGGTATAAGTGGAATAGGTGATTGGACACCAATATCCACCTAGATAATTCCTCCCCCCTTAGGAAGAAATGGTCCTAATTTCATGCAGAGCCTCAATGAGGTGAGGAAATTTCTGTTGAACCTGGTCCCTATTGAACCACTTGCCGTAGTGAAGGAGTTATCCTACTTTGATAGCTTGATACAGATGGATCCTATAGTTTCAATTTTTATTGATATGTGTGTCCATGATTTGGTTAGTCGTGGCTTGTTCGTTTAATCTTGGGCCGAGCTCTGTTGGTGTCAGCGACTTAGCAACATCAAATGTGTCCAACAATGGAGGAAAATATGGTCACAACCGATCCACATTGAATATTGGGTGTAGGCCAAGGAATGATGGAAAGTTGAGATCGAAGGCATTATCCCATAAAGCCTTGGTGATGGTGTATCACCCATATCAAAATGAGTGAAGCTTGCAGCGGAGCCAAGCAAAGAACTCCTTCTGCAAATGTAACCAAACTTTGTCGCCTACTTGGAACTTGTGTCAAAATTCGATGTTGATCATGACAGTGCTTGTACTTAGCATTGGCTTTGTCTAATATGTCATGGACCTACTGAAATATGTGCTCAATGTGCTCAATGAATTTTTTTATCCATGTCAGCTTCAGACTAGACATGAGCCAAATCTACTCGAGTAACTGCAAATGGTATGGGCACATCAATGGGGCATAATGGCTGGAATCCCAACCCCACTTGAAAGAGGTTGTGGCTAGTTTAGATATGGAGAGCTCGGTTGTAGTTGTGTTGGACATAGAGAACGATTTCATCCCATGTGTGTGGATTCTTTGAGTTGTACATGTGCCTAATGTGTATGATCATCCTATTGATTACCTCTATTTGGCCATCAGTTTGGTGCTGGAAATTTGTGGACTTAGTGAGCTTGGTATCCAACATTGAGCAGAGGTTTGACCAAAACGTACTCAAGGAACTGTTGTCTTGATCTCAGATAATGGACTATGGATCCCAAAGTGTACCTACATTCATTCAAAGAAGAGCTTAGAAATGGATTCTATTGTGATACTCTTCTTGCAGACCACCATAATGGCCATCATAGAGAATCTATCGACAACCATGAAAACGTAGTCATTTCCATGCATAGTAGAAGGAAGGACTAACATGTAATCCATGGAGATGGATTCCCAAGGTCGACTAGGAGTAGGAAAAGGAGTATATATGCCTTTCTTCTTGATGGTGGCTTTCGAAATGGTGTAGGAAGTGTAGGATCTAATGTATCTCCCAACATCCCGTCAAAGGTTTGGCTAATAAAAATACTTTTTCAACACTGCCATTATTTTTGCTACTCTAAAATGTCTAGCGATCCAACTGTAGTGCACCTCCAAAAACATCTTGGCACGCTCGCTCGAAGGAACACATATGTTTCCTAGGTGGCATAATAGTGCATCTTGTAGGTGAAAATTTGGAACTTTCTTGCCTTACAGGAGCATCTGGTATGCGTTGTCGAATTTTGGATCACTCTTTTAAAGATGCGGCCACCCTGAAGTCTCATTCCCACAAGAGTTGAGCACAATGGTCAGCACCATGATTTTTGGTCTACTGACATAATCCGCAACATTATTGGTGATGTCCTTCTTGTACTTAATATTGAAATGGGACTTCTACAAGTATGTGGGCTATTTCTAATGGCAATCATTTTGCAACATTCCTTGTGTCTATATGAATTGTAGGGGTTGGTCGAAGTGAAAATTTTAAGGATGAAAATTTGTTTTAAAGTTTAGAAACCATGGCAAATCTTACTAGTCCCCAAATTGAAAATTATAAAATGTTTGTTGATATCTTTCTAAAAACATGTAAATTTCTAATAGTTTTATACATGCTCTTTATACAAATTTGGCAATTTTTAAGGTAACAACATTTATACGATAAAATTTGGGTGAATCATTTTCTGAAAAAATGGAAATGGACAAATTTTTTTTTTGGAAAAACCATGGAAAACTAGCCCACTTGTGAATATGAGCCCCTAAAAGTTTCCACGGTCAATGATCTGTGTGGATGACCATTTCCTTCTCCAAAATGTAATGCTTCCAATGTTAGGAAACCTACACAATGGAATATATCCGTTTGTCATAGGTGGGATACTTTCAGACTATGTCTGAAAGTGTCTTATTATGATATGCCACTAGATTTTCTTGTTGAGTAAGAATTGCACCAATAACATAGTCAAAGGCTTCTGTCTCAATCTCAAATGGTTGTTGCAGGTCTGGTAATGTGAGAACTAACATAGAGTTGAGGCAATGCTTCAACTCAGAAAATGCCTTCTGTTGGGATTCAAACCAAAATAAATTTTCTTTCACTTCAACCTTGGTGACTTGACTTGAAGCCCAAGTGATATGAGAAAAACCCAACACGAACCAATTGTAGAAATTGGCAGGACCCAAAAAGTTTTGGAGCTCTGTTAAAGTGGTTGGGACTGGCCAATCCCGAATGACTTGTATGTTAGCTTGGTCCACATGCAGACCCCACTCATCAATGATGTACCCCAGATATTAAACCTAGGTCATACCAAAAGTGCATTTCTCCAAATTGGCACACAACTTGTGTTGTCACAGGGCTTGTAGGACCTATCAAATATGGTGGCCAAGTTCTTCCCAAATCTGGTGGGAGATCACGATGTAATCCAAATACACCACCACAAATGATTTGGTGAAAGGTTGCAATATGTATTCCATCAACCTCATGAAGGTTGTGGCGGTATCCATTAACCCAAAAGGCATGAACAATCATTCAAAAAGGCCCTCCTTGGATTTGAATGCAATGTTACACACATTGAAGGGTTCGATTATTACCTTGTGATAACCAGACTTCAAAAATCTTGTTGAAATATGCCCCCCCTTGATCTAGTCCAAAAGTTCATCAATATATGGGATTGGATACCTATTCCAGACAATGATCTCATTCAGGGCACGATAAGCAATACAAAGTCTCCTGGCCCCATCCTTCTTCTATACCAACATGATCGAGTTACTACAGGGTGATGAACTTAGCTTGATGTGCCCTCTCTACAACAACTCCTGAATCTGTCTCTTGATTTCATCGTTTGCTAGAACAGAGCATTAATAGATCATTTCGTTGGGTGGTGGTGCACCCGGGGTCAGATTGATGGAGTGCTTGACCTGACAATGTAGGGGTACCCATGTGGGCGAGGTGAAGATGTCCTTGTACTCCTACATGACCTTGTCCATTTGTTGTTTTTGTTCAGAGGAGCCCTATCCAGAGGCCGTGGATGTGGCTACCATCTTATTCTTTTCTTAAGGGTGAATCATAAGGAAGAAAAATTTCCCTGTTTGGGAAATGATATTATTTCATTTCTTTGCAGATATCAGATGGTGAGAGGAGGTGCTACATCTGTTATCCTATATAAATTATTTCCCAAAGTAATAATAATAATGTGAGGCTTATACTTATACAAAACATGACGCTTCCACAAGTATGGTTGGCCTAATAATACATCAAAAACTTTAAGAGGAGAAGCATCATACAATAACTCATCTGTGAAGGGTTGTCACATAGATCTCGTCCTTGGTGATTAAGCCACCCAATGGTGTAAGGTTGCATGTGTGTTGTGGTCAGTAGGCCCAGTCGCTTCACGACCTCTGCTGAAATGAGGTTCTTTTGAATCCCACTATCAAGAATGAACTATAGCGGAGAACCCTTCATCTGCATCTGTGAGTGGAATTGGCAACCCCCGTCCTCTAGATCTTCGAGCTCATTCTTTTTTATATTGGTGGTGGAAATTGTGACATTGGGTTCCGCGTCAATAATCTGATTCCCTTTGTCATTCCCCTTGTTAGGTTTTAACTCAGTTTCAGAGCATGCATCTGATTTAGAATCCTTCATCTTAGCCACTAGTGACTTCTTGACCTGACACTCACTTGTGTTTTGAGTGGGGCTCTTATGGAACTCACACCATTTTCTCGTGTCCTTCCTTGTCTTTGTGGTGTTGTTTTTTTCTTGCAGCTTTAGTGGGTTGTCTTGGGTAGGCCTACCTTGTATTTTTCCTTTCTTCTACAGTTTTGAGGCGCCTTCCCTTGCTTCGGATTCTCAGATCCAAAGTATCACTTATTCTGTTTAAATTTTTGCTCGATCTTGGCAGTGTATCGATAGGCAACATCGAGCGAGGAGATTTCTAGGAAATCCATTTCATCTTGGATGTACTTATGCAGACAGTCGTGGTACTTGAGTATCAAATATATTGCTCAGAACCATTGATACCCAATTTCGTGCAAAGGGTATGAAAAATATTTGTGAACTCTAGCATGTCTTGGTCCTTTCTCTACCACAGTGTAGTCCACTTTATGTATTTATCCTCATATCTCCGGAGAGGGTAATACTACTACTTGTTGGCATCCTGAAAATAATTCCAAGTGGTTGTGGTTGAAAATTGTAAGGTTTCACTGTCATCTCTCTTATCACGTTAGGTTTCCCACCAGTCCTTGATGTGGCAGGTGAATTTAAGGAGTGAAAAAGTAATCTTTTCCCAGTTTGAAAAATAATGAACTGAAAAATATCCTTCTAACAATTTAACCATTTATCTATGACATCCACATCTATCTAACCTTCAAATATGTGGATTCCAAAGTTAACTTGTACCTTAAAGGGAGTGGCACTTCCAAAGTGGCTACTGGAAGAAGATGTGTCACTTGTGGCTAACCGTGAAAGGATCTGGGAAAAGTTGTCCATCGTCGCGTTCCTCTGTCACTCGAGGTCTTCTTCGAGCAATATTTTGAAAGGATATCTTGCTCCCTGTTCTTTCTTTTGTTCCACCACAGGAGGTTTCTGGGGTTTGAAAGGCTAGTCTTGGAAAGTTTCAACCAGTTCGAGCCCTAACTTCTTATACCCTAACCTCATTGGGTACATGCAAAGAAAAATGGAGAAAGAACAGACTACTCTAATACCATTGATCCAAACATAAACAAGAATGAAACATAATACAAATATAACCATAAATACAAAGATGCAGCAGAAATAACACTCCATTTCATTAATATCAAAGAACTGAAATATGCTTACTATTGTCCTCTGAGATGATCTTAGGTTAATTAATCATGCCAAAAAATCTAAAATGTTTTGTTTGTTTTAAATTTTTTGGATGACCAATGTTATGAACAATTTGAAACCATGTGCTTAAACTTTAACACTTGCCAAATGGAATGAAAGGGTTGTTTATTTGTCTACAAATAGTTAATTGATTTTAATTAAGTGAATAACGGAGTCTTAAAGAATTACAACTTACTAAATATTTAAACAAAATATTTAATTAATTATAAGAAAGAATGCAGGTAAACAATGTTTTCCTGCTCAACAAAATGTATTTAATCTAATGCAGATGGGTGTGACAATTTATTGATATAGAGGAGTTTATAATAACAGACAGTTTTATTAACTAATCTCTAATTATTGTTTATAGCTTCACAATGGATTTAAGATGCACTGATATTCAGTTTGATCTTAACCAGATTTCTCCATAAATACTTAAATACATGAAGAAACACATAATGAAATGAACATAAGAAAAACTCACTAGGAGACAAACTATTTGAGGCAAATCCATAATCCTTTCATTAATTTGAAGCAAATCTTTAGCTCAGTTACAATTTTTCTTTGAAATCTCATCCAAAGGTTCAACCCTTAATAACTTAAAGGAAGATTTATTTATACAAAATGAAAGATCATCTAGAGACATTTTTTAACAAAAATAGTACAAAAATATAGGAATTCTAAGATTATTGAGTGTTGGCACTATCTTTAAGGAATTTGTTGATGATCTTGTCCCTAAATAGTGTTTCCTTGATGTTTTTTAGTTGGTTATGAAAGTTAGTCAATAATATCACACAGCTGATCCCATCTATCTTCACCTGGTATAGAAATATTAACCAATTTTCTATAGACTTCATCAACCTCAGTACACATTTCAAAAGTAGACTTATTAATAAAGATATGTTTGATTTCATGCTTGATTATTAAATTAAAATCCAAAGCCTCTAAGAATTCCTTCCTTGTAAGGTGACCCTTAATACCTGCAAATTTAGCTTTATCAGTTGCAATTGCATAAAGATTTTGACAATATTCCTCCAAACTGATTAACCTGTTATTTGGTGCCACTAATCCTGGCAGTCCTCTCTGGTTGAGTAAGTTGAAATTGAAATGAAAACTTTGGACAACAGTTTTCAAGGTCTGGTGTTGTGGGGAAAAGTATCCGACTCGGATGACCCTATCCCTACTCTAAGGGTGACAGTCCTTAGCAACAACTGAAAGTAAAGCTTTGATATTTTCCTTTATGAAAATTACAGAGAAGGAAGAAAAGATTAACCAACCGGTGTCTTTCGCTTTTGTCGATCCTTATCCTCTCTCTTCGTCTCTTGTTCCCAACTCCTTGCTCCCTTTTGCCGGTCCAGCTACACACAGATCCTGCACAAAACAAGAGAGGAAACTACAAGAAACATGTACTCATAACTGATGCATGGATTAGAGTGAATCAAATATACAAGTAAATACAAGACATCAATGCAATACAAGTATATAGGAGAACATTCAAAGCTTTATTGATAAAAGTAACAGGGTTCTGAGAAGGTTACAACCATCAATGGCTCCAATCCAGCAACACCTCCCCAGCAGCAAGAAGTCCCCTCTTCACCTCTATAAAAGCAATCACCCAATAGCTCTAACTGTAAACCAACAGCACCTCCTTGCTTTACACAAAATTCCAGCCTCCTTAGACCTCATAGAAGAGCTCTATATATAGGAGAGAAGAAGAGAGGATGAGTCAGCTTGAGGCTGGCATAGAGCTGACTAGTGTCCTCTCCCTCTTCAATTAATCTTCAGTTCTTGAGTCCACTTGGAGATCCTTGCTTACACATGGAGATCAAGTACCTCTTACTCATCACAGGGCGAATCTCTTGAACCAAGTGTCAGTTTGGAAGCTTCCTGGGCAGTTGACACCTTGCAGAATGACTGTGCCACTTGGCCAATCTCGCCCAGCGCAGGTAGCCTTCATTAGATTTGACTCTCAGCGCAGGTACAAGGAGGAGCAGTTGCATTCCAGCACAGATGCTCAGTGGAGCAGCTGACATGATCCAAAAATAGCCCGTTTTTAAGTGTTTTCAGGTGGAGAACTGATTGGAAGTGCTGTGGTTTGATGACCTTGTTCTTTTAGGGGTAAGAACAACATGTTTAGGGACTGAGGATCCCTGTAATTATTGACATTTCATGCTCCATGTCGTGAGGCACAAAAATGTCTATAACAGTTGCCCCCTAAAGTATGAGGCCGTTTATCGGGTGAAATGCTTTATCTAGAGGGTCCGAAGTTCATTCCAGTGTTGAGGAGGCGCCCTGTAATACAATACAATACAATACATTATTTTTCATTTTATTTTCATGATCTAGCTGAGGCGGGCATTCCCATGCTCAGCTTTATAAATACATTTTGGTACATATGACAGACGATCGTCTGATGGTAGACTGATAATTTTCTGCTGAAATTATCATCCTTTGAATAGGATGATCATCTGCTGCAATGATGTACACGACAAATGCTTTTATATTTCCTAAATATATATCGCAGCCCGGATGGATGAAACTAGATCCAAGGTCTTCAAACTCGTTCGATCTTCACTCTAAGTACAAGTCGATCCATGTGAGAATTGCGCTGAAGTCGAACATGGAAAGACATCGCTTGATTACCGGTCAATAATGAAAACCGTTAACAAGCGCGAGAGGAATCACCGATAATGATAATGACCCTCAAGGTACTGCAGTACAATTCACGTGGCGTGAATAAAGGACTTGGCGTCGAACGCCACGCAAAATCTTCTGGTCGAAGGTCATTGAGGTATACCTGTCGCCGGAAGTGAGAAACTTGCCATTGAGGCATGCAAGCTTCAAAGTACTGATGGGGTTCTTCCTAGATCAACTTCTTGGATAATGAGCTGAAGTCGACAAGAAGCTATCCGTCAAAGGAGGGCCTTAATGAATCCCACATCAATGACACGGAACGGAGCTAATGATTTTAGTGGAGGTGAAAACAAACTGTGACATATGATTCAAGGTGGCGATCATGAATGGATGAAGGATAATGTATGGCAGTGGATGGGACACGGTTGACACTTTCAGAATGACCCCTCTTGAACATATAACGACACTGATGCGATGGATCGGTAGCATTACCCCAAATGTGGATGGTTTGGCGAGGACCATGGTGATGAGACCGGTGAATGAAACAACCCAACCCAATGTGGTACGGAGGAAAAGTGTCATGTTCAAGAGTGACTTGCTACCATTAAACTTTGATGTTCTCCCAATTTTTCCCCAGTCATTTCTGACCAATACCTCTTTATTTTTGTCAAGCTTGAGGAGGATAACATATGCTTGTTCTATAACCTGCCCTTCGGGCAAGCCCATCGCTATGATTTAACGAGCTTAGCGATAGGGAAACTCGTTCTCGTCTAAAGACAAGTTTGTCGCTATTTAATCATTTTAACGAGTCTAACGACAAGGAAAACTCGGTCCTTTTCATTTTTAGAGAGTCTGAAAAGGTACAAAAAGTCAACTCCATAATTCCTTTTTCGTCATCTAATCCCTTAAGTCCAAAAAAGTATAAAACAATACAGAAGGGATGGCTGTTCGGTACTTTTACGAGCCGAACAAGACAAGCGCTCGATCTTTTTGTGCAATAATCCCTCGGGTCCAAAAAGATTAAAATTAAGAGGAGGGATAGCGTTCCGGTTTTTTAACGAGCTGGAAGGCCAAAACTCGGCAAACTTTTCATATTTTACGAGTCAGTGAAAAGAGCTCAAAGAAGACTCGTCTTTTGAGGAACGAGTGATAAACAGGGATAGCTGCTGATTCCAGGTACAAATTGGAATTTTCCAATCACGGTAGAGTCACAAGGATGGCTAGGTGAAATCACTCTTCACAAATGTTCCTCAAAATGGGTAAACACACATATGGGGGTGAACGACCGGCCAAATGACAGTGGAGGTGGTGGATGAAAACACGACCAAGGTTTTTAAGGCTGATAAATTTACGATCGTAATGGTTGTTTACCGGGATGGGTTCATTTTTTAATGAGCTTGAACTCTGGTGGAAACTTTTGCTCACACTTTTCTATTTTTTAACGAGCATAAATTCCGTGGTAAAACTGCTCGATTCATGGTCAAATTTAATTTTTTACTTTTACTAGCTTTCCTCTTTTCAAATGTAGCACTTCATCTTCAATTGCTGCAGCAAGCTTTGTTAGAAATGGACAATATTTGCATGAAAATGAGATTATAACCCTAATATTTAACTTTAAACTGTGTAAAAAGTCATAAAAAGGGGTTTTTACCTCTCATTTACCATTTCATTTGCATTTTGCTTGTTGGAGCTCTGGAGGTGCCTCTTCTTCCTTGATTTTCACCAGCTGATTTTGGGAGATTCTGTGGACGATTTTCGGCGCCGTTTGGACCAGGTAGGAGCTAAACCTTAGCCCTTCACTTTCATGGTTTCCTTTTTCAGTTTCATGCATGTTTTTCAGGGTTTCTGAGCCCCAGGGGTTTCATCAGGGCGCCCTGGCATCAGCGCAGGTTCTCCTTTCGAAACTTGCGCTGTATTTCAGGTGGTCTTAAGGCAGACTACGCCTCAGCGCAAGGGAGAGACTCTCTGCCTGCGCTGGGCCTAGAAAAACTGATCTTGCATGAGTTTTTTGATGATTTTTCGCCAGATTTTCATCAAAATCAGGAACTTACTCCTTCTCTTGTTTGATTGCAGGGAACTTTGAACAAAATGTCCCTTACATGGCGAGAACGAGAACATGAAGCAGAAGACATGGTTGCGCTCCATGACTCGGTCACGGTGAACGCGCTTCGGAACTGTGGCCTACTGAAGTTCTTCCGTATCTCTAGCATGAGAGCACAGATTTCTTTACTGCAGTATATGCTTGATGCTTGGGATCCTGTTAACCAAGTATTCCAGATTAGGGGGAAAAACATCCCCTTGACCATAGAGGACATGTACTTCTTGACTGGGTTGTCAAGGCGGGGTGCCCCCATTTCTTTGTCAGGTACGGTCCGAGGGACTAATTCCACCAGAGACTACATTCGTCAGTATTGTCGGGAAGGTTCACAGCCGAGCAAAGACGGCAAGATCAATATCCGTGACATCACTGACAGGTCTCTCAGGTCCATTCTGTTTACCATTGGTAGGATGGCCGGTAGTGCAGCTTTACATGTTGCCAACAGATCTTACATGCAGCACGCTTTGGAGTGTCTCCAACTGAAAGTGTTTAACTGGTGTGATGCAGTACTTGTTCAGATGAAAAGTCAATTGACCAAGGTAAAGGACGGGGGGCTGAAGAACTTTGGATTTGGTTCTATTCTGACTGCCTTTGTCTTGGAGAAAATCCCATTGATGCAACCTCAGTACATTATGCTCGACTTGCCTTCTCCGACCGAGCCACGTATGCAGAGGTGGGTTGACCACATGTCCCGGCATGCTGGTCAACCTCAGATTACTTTCACTGAGGCCTTCTTTAGGTGGTTCGAGCGTCAAGAGATGGCGTTTTCTGAGTATCCATATGTGGGTATGGACTACCGAGGTGATCCGGACTTGGTGCTTCCGGATGGCGAGCAATGGGGCGCTATTGGTAAAATCTCTGACCATATCACTGTTTATTGTTTTTATTCATGATGTTACTGTTCAAAACTGATCAAACTCTTGGGTGCATGCAGATGTTGGTCTTGTTCGTCCAGTAGCTCGTCCACGATCGCCAGCTGCTGCCCCAGCAGCAGAGCCTGCTAGGAGAGTTGTTATTCGCGACCTTAGTGATACTGAGATACTTGCAGCTGTGCAGGAGCAGGTTGAGAGCCTTACTCGTGGTCTTCCGGATGTACAGATTGACGAGTTACCTTTACAGTTACAGCGGCACACTATTGGCGTGCCTAGACAATGGACTCATCTCTTGCGCATGATTGCACAGACCGTGACGTACTTTCATGAGCACCACTAGGCTAGGGTGCCCCCTAGCATCTTTTTGAGTTCTAGGTCATACGACCAATTTTGTTTTGATTACAGCACATTATGTACAAACTATAAACAACTTTATATATTTTGATTTTCGGGGTTTATTTCGGTTTATTGTGATCCACTTGCATAGCACCGATGCATCTCTTTTTATATATGTCGTAAATGTCTATCTAATACATAGTTTGCTAATGAATCTGTTAATGTGTTCAAGTTTCTGGAAATATGTTGGTATTGAATTAAATCAAACTCTCTTTCCAAAATCTTAACCCTTAGAAACATTCGATAAATAGCTGGATTGCGGACTGAATATATACCAGTGAGTTGTAGTATCACAAGTTGTGAGTCTAGCCTAACAATTAGTCGGCGTATACCATGAGCGATGGTATCAGAGAGGAGTTCAATCAACGCGCTATACTCAGCGATGTTATTCGTTGACCGTCCAATACACACACCTCTGAAACTCACTAACTCGCCGCTTGGATCAAAAATGGCCCAGGCTGCGGAGGATAAATTTCGCGTACTACGACTCGCTCCGTCGGCATATCCCACATATGTCTCAGAATAATTCGACATCTGCAACAAACGAGAAGGGTGGATTACTAAACCGAAACAAACACTTTAGCGAAAACAAAATACAACAAAAGCACTCAGGTTACTATTCAGGCATAGTAATGCTTGAGGTACAACCCGTTACGGGGTTGCGCCAGTGGTATTCCGTCATAATCCATTAACTCGTAGGCTCCTTTTGTTAACACCCTTTTAACAATATAGGGACCCATCCATAAGGACTCAAATTTTCCTGCTCCTAATTTGTCGGATTCTTGGTTGTAAAGCAAAACCAAGTCACCCTCAGAGAAGATATGAGGTTTGACATTCTTGTCGAACTGTGCTTTGACTTGTTTCTTATGGGCTTCGTTCGCCAAAGTGGCGTCACGACGGTTTTCATCCAATTGGATTAATTCCAAGAAACGAGCCTCTTCTTCTGAGGTTCCGGGGAGGAGGTCAATTGCGAGTTTAAGAGACGAAATTTCGCACTGGATTGGTAATACTGCCTCCAGGCCATACACCAATTGGAATGGTGTGAACCCAGTGGCGTTTTTTACCGAGGTTCGGTAAGCCCACAATGCTGAGTACAGGATTAGGTTCCATCTTCTCTTGTGAACCCCGATCATCCTTTGCAACATACGCTTCAGGACCTTGTTGATTGCCTCAACTTGTCCGTTGGTTTGTGGATAATATGGGGTAGAGCTGTTGTGAGATAGCCCTAGTTTGGCAGCTAATTCAACCATCATGTGATTGCGAAAATGCGATCCATGATCTGTCACTATAGCTTGTGGAACGCCGAACCTGGCGACTACATGATTAAAAAAGAAAAGGGCAGCTGTTTCACCAGTGCTATCCAATGTAGGCATCGCCTCGGCCCATTTGGTAAAATAGTCAACAGCGACTTTAATATACCCATGCCCCCCGGTCGAGGTGGGTTTACATTGCATGAAATCGATGCCCCACTTGGCGAAGGGCCCAACAACAACTATCGGCTGTAAGGGTGCGGGCGGTCTTCTGGTTTTGCTATCAAAGATCTGACATGCATGGCAACTTCTGACAGCTATTATGCAATCTTTAAACATAGTTGGCCAGAAATATCCTGCTCGTAAGATTCTTTGTGCTGTTGCATATCCAGATTGATGCCCCCCGTACGCGCCTGAATGACAATCGTTCAGGGCTTTTTCGGCCTCCTCATGGGTAAGGCACCTCCTCAGAACTGTATCGACACCACGACGGTAGAGTGTATCACCGACGATCATGTAGTCTTTAGATTGGTATCGTATACGTTTCCGTTCCGAGTGTGAGGTATTAGACCTAAATTTTTGGGTTTGGAGATACACAATGATGTCTCCATACCACTCATCGCTTCCTGATATTAGAAACAAATTTTCATCCACGATTGACTCTTCTGATGTTTCATCGTTGGACGACGATGGGAGATCGCATAATAATTCCGCGAAAACTAGAGCTTTCTTCGATTTGGATTTTACAAAATCTAAATCAAACTCTTGAAGGATCGCTATCCATTTTGAATATTTGCCCCCAAGCAACTGTCGCGACAGTATATATGTCATGGGGTTGCAATCTGACAGAACGGTAGTTTTCCTAAAGAGGACATAATGTCGAAACCTTTGAATCGCTTGAACAGCAGCAAGCGCTAGTTTTTCAACATAGGAATATTTACTTTCTGTGTCATTTAAGTTTTTACTTAAATAATAAATAGGATGTTCTGTTCCATCGACTTCTTGCACTAAGACCATCGCAATGGTCGTATCTGCTGCAGCTAGATATAGGTTAAAATCTCTTTGATAGTCCGGGGCGTACATTAATGATGCTCTTACTAGAGAATCTTTCAGAGCGTCAAAAGAAGCTTGCGCAACCTGGTCCCAGACAAAAGGCACATCCTTTTTCAAAAGACAAGTATAACCTTTGGCAAGTTCTGCGTAATTTGGAATGAACCTCCTCAGAAAGTTTGCTTTCCCTTGGAGTTTCTGAATCTGAAGCAAATTTGAAGGTGGAGGCAAATTAATGATTGCCTGAACCTTACAGGGGTCAAGACGAATCCCATCCTTAGAGACCACAAAGCCAAGTAAACGACCAGAACTGACGCAAAACACACATTTGTGCGGATTGAGTCTTATCTTGTAGTGTCGGCAACGTAGAAATATTGCTCTCAAATGCCGCGGATGATCAGTCCGCTTCCGCGAATGAGCCGGAAGATCGTCGAGGTAAGGTTGAACGATGTTCTTGATGTCATGGAAGGCATAATTCATTGCCCTCTGAAACGTCGCCCCTGCGTTCTTTAAACCAAAGGGTAATTTTCGATAAGCGAATGTGCCCCACGGACAAATAAATGCAGTCTTAGACTGGTCCTGTGGGCGGATATTTATTTGATTATACCCGGAAAATCCATCCATAAAGGAAAAGATTTCACATCCAGCGCATTCATCAATTATCTGGTCGATGAAGGGTGTAGGGTAGTTGTCCTTTGGACAAGCTTGGTTTACATCCCTATAGTCGACGCACACTCTTATTGTCCCTTGTTTTTTCATAACAGGGACAATATTCGATACCCAATCGGTTAGAGGAACCGGGTAGATGAATCCAGCATGGAGAAGTTTCTCAACTTCTGCCTTAATGGTAGCGGCTTTCTTCGGGTGCACCTGTCGAAGCCGTTGTCTTACTGGTTTGACATCAGGATACATTTTAATCTCATGTTCAACTATGCTCGAGTCAATGCCTGGCATTTCATCATATGACCATGCAAAGACATCTCTAAATTCGCGAAAGAGAGCACTATATATTTCCAGTTCTGAAGGGGAACAACTTTTGCCGACATGAATATTCTCTACAACATCAGATTTTGTCGAGATGTTTACGGCTATGGTCTCTTCAATATTGGATAGGTTTCTCTCTGAATCCACCGTATTTACAGTATTTGTTAGGAATTCAAATACTGAAGGGTGGTATAGGTCGTGTTGAGTTTCTCCTTCACACTCTGGAAGAAGGGAACGATGGTGGTGATCATTCCATGGTGCCCATTAGAGTCATTCACCTTTGTCTAAAAAAGTGGGCAATGCCCAAGTAGGAATTCCCTTATTGCAACAAATAGTAATCATCTTTGAATTCAAGCCTCTCCCATTAAAACAAATGTTTTGAAGGATAAGCAGGGGCAGCTTCCAAAGAAGGAGACTATATTATTGTGACAGAGGGTAACCATCTTTGAGTAACCCAATGATAGACATCGCCGAAGAAAGAGATTGATTTGCGGCAGCGAATAGAACCACTCTTCGGATAATAAGAAAGAGGCAAACCTCGTTGAAAAAGGGGCAGCCTCGAAATTCTATTCTATACCTGGGGGCATGCAAACTTTTGGAATGTGAGCGAGGGACGACTATTTGTTTTTTAAATGTTTAGGTCCTCCCTTTAAACCTGTAGGTCTAACCCTTTAAACTCGTAGGATTAGCCGATTCCAACCTTGCATGAAGAAAGCCTGTGGGGCAAAGGTAAAAACTTGCCAAAATTGGAGCATAGCTTTGTGAGATAAAGCTCCTTAAAAAATAGTTATCTCAAAGGAGGCGTTCTTTTTATGACTGGTATATCGAGCAGTTTTAGCATATAGTTCATGCTCGTTAAAAAATAAACGCAAAATTCGAGCAGTTTTACCACGGAATTTATGCTCGTTAAAAAATAGAAAAGTGTGAGCAAAAGTTTCCACCAGAGTTCAAGCTCATTAAAAAACGAACCGGTAAATAACCTTTTGAGATCGTAAATTTATCAGCCTTAAAAACCTTGGTCGTGTTCTCATCCATCACCTCCACTGTTCATTTGGCCGATCATTCACCTCCATTTGTGTGTTTACCTCTTTTGAGAAACAGCTGCGAAGAGTGATTTCACCTAGCCATCCTTGTGACACTGCCGTGATTGGAAAATTCCAACCTGTACCTGGAATCTGCTGCTATCCCTGTTTATCACTCGTTCCTCAAAAGACGAGTCTTCTTTGAGCTCTTTTCACTGACTCGTAAAATATGAAAAGTTTGCCGAGTTTTGGCCTTCCAGCTCGTTAAACGACCGGAACGCTATCCCAAAGGATAAAGGATAATTGCCTATAGGGGTCTCCCAATATACGCGACGGTACGCGGGAGTACAAGTCCGTATTAGTGCTATCGTCCCTCAGGAGGAATCACCCACCTTCGTAGAGATCGACAGTCACTACGTTTAACGACGCCGGAACACGTCTCTACCTAGACCTCTATTGTGAGCGTTATGTTACAATGCGTTTTTAGATTCATTCAATATATTTTAAGTTGATCTTGTTTATCAGTTTGTCTTTCAGGATCACCACGAGATGTATTGGTACAAATTCCTAAATGCAGCTAAAATGATAAGCAAGCTTTTACAATCTTTTTAGCTT
The DNA here is from genome assembly GCA_031772625.1 of Pinus tabuliformis. Classification (NCBI taxonomy): domain Eukaryota; kingdom Viridiplantae; phylum Streptophyta; class Pinopsida; order Pinales; family Pinaceae; genus Pinus; species Pinus tabuliformis. Next base: position 333,224,992 of record CM062806.1, on the reverse strand, counting down.
TGAAAATCCTAACTACTGAGGGGAGAGAAAGACACTATCTTTCCACACAGAGCACAAAGCACAAACTAATGCACTTTCTCCTAGATCAGTCACGCAAACTTATCAAAAATGCAAATGCAAGATGCATGTATTTCTTTTCTTTTCCCTTAATGTTGATGTAGACAAAAGGAAATTGTTGTATAATTTTCGAATTCAATTTGAAGCGTAAACAAACAAGTTTCGTCTAAAATGAAAAGACACCTTACAGGTACTTGTTTTGACACTAAAAATATATGAATTCAAACCATAAAATGAAAAACAAACAAACTGAAACAGCCATGAACAGTAATAAAACTAGCTCTTAAGATCACAAAGACACTTTTACAGTTCAGGATCTAAGAGGTCACAGCTATAATGGTTCGCTTTTCACAATGGGAAACTGTAACTGAAACAAGAAATACTGAAAGAACAATCACAGTTTCATCACACAACTGAGGTGGAATAATGTCAAGGAAAGTGGTTTACAGCAAGTACAATGACCAGCAAGCAATAGCAAAAAATCAGTGAAAACAGGGCTAAGACACAATGGGAAACCTCAGCAAGACACTGGTTAACTGGTCCAGTGCAGGCTTTGGTCTGTCAAACTGACTTTCAGCGCAGTTCCCGAAGGGAGGACCTGCGCTGCAATGCAGACTGCCTGTGGACAGCCTGCACTGAGACACGAGAGTTGCGTTTACAAGGAATTCCGGGTCATAAAAGCAAAGTTGTGTCTAAAAGCGTCTAATAAAATTCATTCAATACGGAAACATAATTCCCCCTTTTTGTATTTTAGTTGATCAAGTAATCCACAACCGTGGAGGAAAGTCAATTAAAACTCCGTCGTTCGAGGAGACTCGCGAGTCAACCGTCTTTGTCTCCGGAACCGAGAGTAGTACGGACGAAGCGAACTCGCTGGACCGGGTCAAAATCTCCCACTAAAGTTAGAACAACAGTTCCGACAACATCTGAGATTCTGGTCACTCCTGATATTTCTGGAATCCCTGCCTCTATTGAAGAAGTTCAACAGCAACAGAAGGACAGTTGTACTGATCCTAGTCTGAATACAAGTACTTGCATAACTGAACCAGTTCCATCTGAAACCGGTCCACAGAGTCTTGTTGTTCGAACAACTGTCGCTGTCGAAGCAAACCCTTCTTCGGCACCAGAAATCTTTTACGGACCTAACGGTCTTCCTCTTCCTCCTGGTCTGATTGCAATAGAAGAAATCGTAGAGGACCAGCAAGCAAATACTCCAACTCATTTTGGAGTAGGCACCACTCTTTTTCCTTCTACATCAGAAGTTTGTCCATCGCCACTGGAAGTTCCTGAAGAATCGTTAGGAAGTTTATTGGATAGACTTAAAATGTCTGAACAACCGTCGACATCTAGGACTGTGCCAAATGACACAGCGACAGCTGAAGCTCCTGCTGTGACTCCAACGATGTTTGCCGGCATACCAACCGTCCCGACTAGCTCTCATCAGCTAGAAGGAGTCCACCCAGGGACTATTATGACAACTTGGTCTGTTCCAGTTTGTTCTTCCGGTATAATACCCGGTAATTCTTATGTTGAAACTAGACAAATTGATCCTTTTGGAAATCAGTTTGGGCCATCCAGTCCTCAAAGGCAACCTATACCCTTGAGCTCCGGATTGTTACCGTATGGGGGGCAATATGCCCTTTCACTTCCCCTTCCGGGGGGATACCCATACGGCAGTTATCAACAACATTCAGGTTTGACTGAAGTAACGACGAGTGGTTGGGTACCTATGTTACCCCAACAGCCAAGAGTTGTATATTCCATGCAACAATGTGTACCTATGTCTAGTGTCCCGACGACGCCAGCAATTGTAACCGTGTCGCAAGTTCAATCGATGCCTGTTGTATGTCAACCCCAAGTTGTAATGCAACAGCCCATTGACCCTGCAACACAACCACAATCGCCAACTGCCGGGACGACACAGATACAAACGGGAACCATAACCCCGCATCTTGGTCCGTCGGTTAGTGTCGCACAGCAAAACATGGCTTCACAACCATGGATGGTGCAATACCAACAACCTCAGTTTCAACAGGTGTACCAAGGATCTGAGCAACAGATCTTTGCGAATAGTGGGCAACCCTATATTCAGAACGGGTTAAAACAACCACTTTACAGTGGCCAAGCCCACCAGCCGTATCAGTCATATCAACATCAGTTGCATTATGCTGGTATGCAAAGGCCTACTGCTCAGGCGATTCCATCGTATCCTGGGTACGCCTCGCCAAACCTGAATCAACAGTTGCCATTCGTGGCGACCCTAGAATTACCAGATTTACATCGATTGACAAACGATCCAATCGCCTATGCCCATTGGTGGCCAGCTATTCCTCACAAACTTCCTTCGGACATTCCTAAATTCAATGGAAATCCTGGCGAAGACCCGTCAAATCATGTGATGACATTCCATCTGTGGTGTTCGTCGAATACCTTGAATGATGATTCAATAAGGCTTCGCCTTTTTCAGAGGACATTGACTGGTCCGGCGGCTAAATGGTATATTGAATTACCTAGAGCCTCTTTCGACAATTTTAGTTCCCTAGCCACGACTTTCTTAACGCACTTTCAGTTACCTATAAGGTACGAAACTGGAACAGAGATCTTGACCAATTTCAAGCAGACAACGGCCACACATATATCAGATCATATACATGAGTGGCGTCGTCGTCGCAGAATGGTAAAAACCTATGTTCCAGATCAGCTATTAACTGAGTGGTTTATAAAGTCGCTTCTTCCTGCTATAACAGAAGATGTGGCCAAGGGAGGCGTCGTAACAGAGGAGCAGGTTATTGCTCGTGCTTAATATTTGGACTTAGTATATACTCAGTCGGGCACGCTCTATGATAAGATACCTGACGCCCCCAGACCGGAATTTTCAATCCCTCCTCCTCCCAGATCGAATAGTGACTCTCATGCCGGCGATGGCGTGATTGGAACTGCAAACGATAAGTCGACAAGGGATTCAAATAAGAAAGCCCGTAAGACTTCGAATCAAAAAGCAAATCAAGAGATTCTTGCTTCGGAGGTAAATGCTGTATCTACGGATAAAGGCAAAAACTTCAATCAACCAGGAAGTAAGAAGAAACAAAACAACTCAACATTATGACCCTATCCGAACATGGAGCATAAAATGTCGATAATTACAGGGATCCTCAGTCCCTAAACATGTTGTTCTTACCCCTAAAAGAACAAGGTCATCAAACCACAACACTTCCAATCAGTTCTCAACCTGAAAACACTTAAAAACAGGCTATTTTTGGATCATGTCAGCTGCTCCACTGAGCATCTGCGCTGGAATGCAACTGCTCCTCCTTGTACCTGCGCTGAGAGTCAAATCTAATGAAGGCTACCTGTGCTGGGCGAGATTGGCCAAGTGGCACAGTCATTCTGCAAGGTGTCAACTGCCCAGGAAGCTTCCAAACTGACACTTGGTTCAAGAGATTCGCCCTGTGATGAGTAAGAGGTACTTGATCTCCATGTGTAAGAAAGGATCTCCAAGTGGACTCAAGAACTGAAGATTAACTGAAGAGGGAGAGGACACTAGTCAGCTCTATGCCAGCCTCAAGCTGACTCATCCTCTCTTCTTCTCTCCTATATATAGAGCTCTTCTATGAGGTCTAAGGGGGCTGGAATTTTGTGTAAAGCAAGGAAGTGCTGGTGGTTTACAGTCAGAGCTATTGGGTGATTACTTATATAGAGGTGAAGAGGAGACTTCTTGCTGCTGGGGAGGTGCTGCTGGATTGGAGCCATTGATGGTTGTAACCTTCTCAGAACCCTGTTACTTTTATCAATAAAGCTTTGAATGTTCTCCTATATACCTGTATTGCATTTGATGAATTGTATTTACTTGTATATCTGATTCACTCTAATCCATGCATCAGTTATGAGTACATGTTTCTTGTAGTTTCCTCTCTTGTTTTGTGCAGGATCTGTGTGTAGCTGGACCGGCAAAGGGAGCAAGGAGCTGGGAACAAGAGACAAAAGAGAGAGGATAAGGATCGACAAAAGCGAAAGACACCAGGTTGGTTAATCTTTTCTTCCCTCTCTGTACTTTCATAAAGGAAAATATCAAAGCTTTACTTTCAGTTGTTGCTAAGGACTGTCACCCTTAGAGTAGGGATAGGGTCATCCGAGTCGGATACTTTTCCCCACAACAAACTGGCGACTCCGCTGGGGAGCCTAGTATCTTGTTGGTGTTTGTAGTATCTTTGCTATTCATTTCTTGAAGAAAAGAGTACCAAATCGAAAAGCTTTTGACTATATCAAAAGCGAAGTAGAGGGACTGTTACTCTTGCTCATTTACTGAGCAGATTCAAGATTTGAAGAGCTGATCTACAAAAGACTCTTGTACTCTTTGTGATAGCTTTTCATCCTCTTGATCATCCCTTAGCCTGTACTTGACCTATAGCTTTTTATTTCAGCAAAAACAGTGCATTTTTGAGCTTTTTATGACCCGGAATTCCTTGTAAACGCAACTCTCGTGTCTCAGTGCAGGCTGTCCACAGGCAGTCTGCATTTCAGCGCAGGTACTCCCTTCGGGAACTGCACTGAGAGTCAAACTGACAGACCATAGCCTGCGCTGGACCAGTTAACCAATGTCTTGCTGAGGTTTCCCATTGTGTCTTAGCCCTGTTTTCACTGATTTTTTGCTATTGCTTGCTGGTCATTGTACTTGCTGTAAACCACTTTCCTTGACATTATTCCGCCTCAGTTGTGTGATGAAACTGTGAATGTTCTTTCAGTATTTCTTGTTTCAGTTACAGTTTCCCATTGTGAAAAACGAACCAGTATAGCTGTGGCCTCTTAGATCCTGAACTGTAAAAGTGTTTTTGTGATCTTATGAGCTAGTTTTATTACTGTTCATGGCTGTTTGAGTTTGTTTGTTTTTCATTTTATGGTTTGAATCTATACATTTCCAGTGTCTAAACAAGTCGATCATAAGGTGTCTTTTGATTTTTGGACAAGCTTGTTTATTTCTGCTTGAAATTAGATTCAAAATTATACAACAGTTTCCTTTCTGTCTTACATCAACATTAAGGATAACGAAAAGAAATACATGCATTGTGCATTTTGCATTTGACTGTGTGCTTGACGATTTAGGAAAATTTGCATTTTAGTGTGTGTTCTATGATCTGTGAGAAAAGTTGTGTCTTTCTTTTCCCTCAGTAGATTAAGGTTTTCAAAGTTGAAAGATTGAAAAGATTTGCTTCTCATCTTAGATTGCATGTAGGAAGTTGTATATATACATCTCGTGGCGATCCTCAAAGGCAAACTGTTAAGCAAGATCAACATTAAAATAAACTCAATTTACATAACAACGCTTTGTAATATAACGCAAACATCTAGAGGTCTAGGTAGAGACGTGTTCCGGCGTCGTTAAACATAGTGACTGTCGATCTCTACGAAGGTGGGTGATTCCTCCTGAGAGTCGGTGGCACTAACATGGACTTGTGCTCCCACGTACCGTCGCGTATATTGGGAGACCCCTATAGGCAATTATCCTTTATCCTTAGGAAGCCGTGTCGGCCGCCCTACTGATCGCGATGCAGTGAACACAACATTCACGAAGATCGACCACCCGTACCGTAAAACATATTCTGTGGTTTCGCGAAAGGTTTGGCACACCCTCTGCCTAGATCTCCAGAGCAGTTTCTTTTGGCCTTTTTCAAACTCTATAACTGAAAAAGTCCAACCGAGCATTTGTCACTTCGGGCTCGTTAATACATCGAAGGCGACTAGAGTCATCTTTAGCTTTTTCTCGACTCTTAAAACATGAAAAAGCAAGTTTGTGTCTTAAAGCGTCGTTAATAAAATTTATTTTAAGCGGAACATAATCACCTATTATTCCCACGTTGATCTTTCAGTTGAAAAGTATGGAGCCCACCAACCAAGGAAGCAACCTTGGCGGAAATCCAAATCCCTTCTCCTCTTGGGGAGATGTTGGTGCGCCTCATATGGCAACATTGTCGCTTCCAGGATTGACAATCGGCCTCCCTGTATGGCTCTTTTCAACTAATGTAGTCCAGATCGCCACTAATCCTGAGCAGTCGAATCAACAGTCAGAACAATCTAGAACTACCCACCAGCCTTCTACTTCTTACGACACTTCCTCTGATCCTTCATCTTCGCGAGGTAGAGCTGGCAAAAGTCAGCCTCCCAAGGAGAAGAAGGAAAAGAAGAAGAAAGAAAAGAAGCAGAAGGAGCCTATGGCGAAGGTGACTGGGGGCAAGCAGAAGAAAACTGACAAAAACCCACACACTGCACCGACCGGGCCTAAATCGCCATGTGTCATTTGCAAAGGGATCCACTTTCATCGTGATTGTCCTTGTATTCCTCGGATACTAAGGGACTGGTCCCCAAGGTTGCACAATCCGGTAGCATCAACCTCTGGTAGTCATGTTGATTGCAGTCTGTCAACTAGCGAGAGTGAAGGACGAAGAAGGGGACCAAGATCACCCTGTCTATTGTGTGAAGGCAGGCATGCCATCCACAAATGTCCATTCTTAGATGAGGCAAAGAGAGTTTTGGAAGAACTCCCGGTTTCACCGTTGCGACTTCCTCCTGGATACCAAAAACTCGCGCCTAATCCCTCGATAGTTGAAAATCCAGTTGACCCGCTCAAGTGGTCAGCTGAAGTGTCGGTCATTGAGAATGAACCTACTGAACCCAGATCAGACGAAAGTCTAAAGGTCGAAACGGCAGTTGACCCGGTTCTGCCTTCAGAGGTTTCATCGTCCAATGACTCCGTCATTGAAGGCCCATCTTCAAATGACACCGTCGCCGAAGAGTCATCTTCATGCGACACCCTCACTGAAGAGAATAAGGATGACACCATCTAGGTTCTTTTCATCAGTACCGACTCTGATGAGCGTCAGGGCAATGAGCCCATTCCTTTATCGCAGGAAGGAACATCATCAGAGTCATACTCGGCCGTATATTCGGTCCCACCACCAAGCAACCTGGTTGTATCCTTTGATTGGAATCAACTGGGCAGACCCCGGTTACCAGCCAGTATACCATTCAGAATCATTGTCCAGATCTATAGAATGATTATGGCTGGTACTATCATTGATGAAGGGGCGTCTGTGAGTATCCTTTCCTCTATTGCTTGGAAAGCACTAGGTTCCCCGGCGCTTTTACCTGAGTTGAGAAATCTCTCAGGTTTTGATAAAGGAACCAGTCGACCATTAGGAATCCTCCCCAATGTACCTGTTACATTGAAAGGGAAGACCGTCAATATGAACGTGTTGGTCGTCCAAGGACCCTTGGATTATAACCTACTCCTCGGACGCGACTATATTTATTGCATGGGAGCGATAGTCTCCTCACTCTTTAGAGTAATGTGTTTTCCACACGAAGGAAGGATGGTCAAGCTCGTTGACCAACTTTCATTTCCGGGATCTCGCATCGCAAATAGTCAAATACCAATCCTAAATGGTCTGTTCACTCAAGATACACCTCCTCCCCTAGTCCTCCTTCCCGATGAGTGCGAGTGATTCAGAAAGAAAGACTAGGACCCAGGGGGCATGCACCCTGGTCTGCTTCGGGCAGAAGAAACCCCGGGTATAAGGAAGAATTTCCGCAGAAGAATATGACTAGTCCGTACCCCGTCCGTGGAAGGAAGTGGGGTTGTTATGGAATAGTATTCTTTTGTTAAAGTTATGTGTTTGGCAAAAGAGTCATTCACCTTTGTCTAAAAAAGTGGGCAATGCCCAAGTAGGAATTCCCTTATTGCAACAAGTAGTAACTATATTTGAATTCAAACCTCGCCCATTAAAACATATGTTTTGAAGGATAAGCAGGGGCAGCCTCCAAAGAAGGGGACTATATTGTTGTGACAGAGGGTAACCATCTTGTGACAGAGGCGTTCTTTTTATGACTGGTATGATCGAGCAGTTTTAGCATATAGTTCATGCTCGTTAAAAAATAAACGCAAGTTCGAGCAGTTTTACCACGTAATTTATGCTCGTTAAAAAATATAAAAGTGTGAGCAAAAGTTTCCACCAGAGTTCAAGCTCATTAAAAAACGAACCGGTAAATAACCTTTTGAGATCGTAAATTTATCAGCCATAAAAGCCTTGGTCGTGTTTGTGTTGTCACCTCCACTGTTCATTTGACCGATCATTCACCTCCATTTGTGTGTTTACCTCTTTTGAGAAACAGCTGCGAAGAGTGATTTCACCTAGCCATCCTTGTGACACTGCCGTGATTGGAAAATTCCAACCTGTACCTGGAATCTGCTGCTATCCCTGTTTATCACTCGTTCCTCAAAAGACGAGTCTTCTTTGAGCTCTTTTCACTGACTCGTAAAATATGAAAAGTTTGCCGAGTTTTGGCCTTCCAGCTCGTTAAACGACCGGAACGCTATCCCTCCTCTAGATTTTAATCTTTTTGGACCTGAGGGATTATTGCACAAAAAGATCGAGCGCTTGTCTTGTTCGGCTCGTAAAAGTACCGAATAGCCATCCCTTCTGTATTGTTTTATACTTTTTCGGAATTAAGGGATTAGCTGACGAAAAAGGAACTATGGAGTTCACTTTCTGTACCTTTTCAGACTCTCTAAAAATGAAAAGGACCGAGTTTTCCTTGTCGTTAGACTCGTTAAAATGATTAAATAGTGACAAACTTGTCTTTAGACGAGAACGAGTTTCCCTATCGCTAAGCTCGTTAAATCATAGCGATGGGCTTGCCCGAAGGGCAGGTTATAGAACAAGCATATGTTATCCTCCTCAAGCTTGACAAAAATAAAGAGGTACTGGTCAGAAATGACTGGGGAAAAATTGGGAGAACATCAAAGTTTAATGGTAGCAAGTCACTCTTGAACATGACACTTTTCCTCCGTACCACATCGGGTTGGGTTGTTTCATTCACCGGTCTCATCACCATGGTCCTCGCCAAACCATCCACATTTGGGGTAATGCTACCGATCCATCGCATCAGTGTCGTTATATGTTCAAGAGGGGTCATTCTGAAAGTGTCAACCGTGTCCCATCCACTGCCATACATTATCCTTCATCCATTCATGATCGCCACCCTGAATCATATGTCACAGTTTGTTTTCACCTCCACTAAAATCATTAGCTCCGTTCCGTGTCATTGATGTGGGATTCATTAAGGCCCTCCTTTGACGGATCACTTCTTTTCGACTTCAACTCATTATCCAAGAAGTTGATCTAGGAACAACCCCATCAGTACTTTGAAGCTTGCATGCCTCAATGGCAAGTTTCTCACTTCCGGCGACAGGTATACATCAATGACCTTCGACCAGAAGATTTTGCGTGGCGTTCGACACCAAGTCCTTTATTCACGCCACGTGAATTGTACTGCATTACCTTGAGGGTCATTATCATTATCGGTGATTCCTCTCGCGCTTGTTAACGGTTTTCATTATTGGCCGGTAATCAAGCGATGTCTTTCCATGTTCGACTTCAGCGCAATTCTCACATGGATCGACTTGTACTTAGAGTGAAGATCGAACGAGTTTGAAGACCCCGGATCTAGTTTCATCCATCCGGGCTGCGATATATATTCAGGAAATATAAAAGCATTTGTCATGTACATCATTGCAGCAGATGATCATCCTATCAAAGGATGATAATTTCAGCAGAAAATTATCAGTCTACCATCAGACGATCGTCTGTTATATGTACCAAAATGTATTTATAAAGCTGAGCATGGGAATGCCCGCCTCAGCTAGATCATGAAAACAGAATGAAAAATAATGTATTGTATTGTATTGTATTACAGGGCGCCTCCTCAGCACTGGAATGAACTTCGGATCCTCTAGATAAAGCATTTCACCCGATAAACGGCCTCATACTTTAGGGGGCAACTGTTATAGACATTTTTGTGCCTCGCGACATGGAGCATGAAATGTCGATAATTACAGGGATCCTCAGTCCCTAAACATGTTGTTCTTACCCCTAAAAGAACAAGGTCATCAAACCACAACACTTCCAATCAGTTCTCCACCTGAAAACACTTAAAAATAGGCTATTTTTGGATCATGTCAGCTGCTCCACTGAGCATCTGCGCTGGAATGCAACTGCTCCTCCTTGTACCTGCGCTGAGAGTCAAATCTAATGAAGGCTACCTACGCTGGGCGAGATTGGCCAAGTGGCACAGTCATTCTGCAAGGTGTCAACTGCCCAGGAAGTTTCCAAACTGACACTTGGTTCAAGAGATTCACCCTGTGATGAGTAAGAGGTACTTGATCTCCATGTGTAAGCAAGGATCTCCAAGTGGACTCAAGAACTGAAGATTAACTGAAGAGGGAGAGGACACTAGTCAGCTCTATGCCAGCCTCAAGCTGACTCATCCTCTCTTCTTCTCTCCTATATATAGAGCTCTTCTATGAGGTCTAAGGGGGCTGGAATTTTGTGTAAAGCAAGGAAGTGCTGGTGGTTTACAGTCAGAGCTATTGGGTGATTGCTTATATAGAGGTGAAGAGGAGACTTCTTGCTGCTGGGGAGGTGCTGCTGGATTGGAGCCATTGATGGTTGTAACCTTCTCAGAACCCTGTTACTTTTATCAATAAAGCTTTGAATGTTCTCTTATATACTTGTATTGCATTTGATGAATTGTATTTACTTGTATATCTGATTCACTCTACTCCATGCATCAGTTATGAGTACATGTTTCTTGTAGTTTCCTCTCTTGTTTTGTGCAGGATCTGTGTGTAGCTGGACCGGCAAAGGGAGCAAGGAGCTGGGAACAAGAGACAAAAGAGAGAGGATAAGGATCGACAAAAGCGAAAGACACCAGGTTGGTTAATCTTTTCTTCCCTCTCTGTACTTTCATAAAGGAAAATATCAAAGCTTTACTTTCAGTTGTTGCTAAGGACTGTCACCCTTAGAGTAGGGATAGGGTCATCCGAGTCGGATACTTTTCCCCAACATAATGTTGAGACATAACGCAAACATCTAGAGGTCTAGGTACAGACGTGTTCCGGCGTCGTTAAACATAGTGACTGTCGATCTCTACGAAGGTGGGTGATTCCTCCTGAGAGTCGGTGGCACTAACATGGACTTGTGCTCCCGCGTACCGTCGCGTATATTGGGAGACCCCTATAGGCAATTATCCTTTATCCTTAGGAAGCCGTGTCGGCCGCCCTACTGATCGCGATGCAGTGAACACAGCATTCACGAAGATCGACCACCCGTACCGTAAAACGTATTCTGTGGTTTCGCGAAAGGTTTGGCACACCCTCTGCCTAGATCTCCAGAGAAGTTTCTTTTGGCCTTTTTCAAACTCTATAACTGAAAAAGTCCAACCGAGCATTTGTCACTTCGGGCTCGTTAATACATCGAAGGCGACTAGAGTCATCTTTAGCTTTTTTTCGACTCTTAAAACATGAAAAAGCAAGTTTGTGTCTAAAAGCGTCGTTAATAAAATTTATTTTAAACGGAACATTATCACCTATTATTCCCACGTTGATCTTTCAGTTGAAAAGTATGGAGCCCACCAACCAAGGAAGCAACCTTGGCGGAAATCCAAATCCCTTCTCCTCTTGGGGAGATGTTGGTGCGCCTCATATGGCAACATTGTCGCTTCCAGGATTGACAATCGGCCTCCCTGTATGGCTCTTTTCAACTAATGTAGTCCAGATCGCCACTAATCCTGAGCAGTCGAATCAACAGTCAGAACAATCTAGAACTACCCACCAGCCTTCCACTTCTTACGATACTTCCTCTGATCCTTCATCTTCGCAAGGTAGAGCTGGCAAAAGTCAGCCTCCCAAGGAGAAGAAGGAAAAGAAGAAGAAAGAAAAGAAGCAGAAGGAGCCTCTGGCGAAGGCGACTGGGGGCAAGCAGAAGAAAACTGACAAAAACCCACACACTACACCGACCAGGCCTAAATCGCCATGTGTCATTTGCAAAGGGATCCACTTTCATCGTGATTGTCCTTGTATTCCCCGGATACTAAGGGACTGGTCCCCAAGGTTGCACAATCCGGTAGCATCAACCTCTGGTAGTCATGTTGATTGTAGTCCGTCAACTAGCGAGAGTGAAGGACGAAGAAGGGGACCAAGATCACCCTGTCTATTGTGTGAAGGCAGGCATGCCATCCACAAATGTCCATTCTTAGATGAGGCAAAGAGAGTTTTGGAAGATCGCCCGGTTTCACCGTTGCGACTTCCTCCTGGATACCAAAAACTCGCGCCTAATCCCTCGGTAGTTGAAAATCCAGTTGACCCGCTCAAGTGGTCAGCTGAAGTGTCGGTCATTGAGAATGAACCTACTGAACCCAGATCAGACGAAAGTCTAAAGGTCGAAACGGCAGTTGACCCGGTTCTGCCTTCAGAGGTTTCATCGTCCAATGACTCCGTCATTGAAGGCCCATCTTCAAATGACACCGTCGCCGAAGAGTCATCTTCATGCGACACCCTCACTGAAGAGAATAAGGATGACACCATCCAGGTTCTTTTCATCAGTACCGACTCTGATGAGCGTCAGGGAAATGCGCCCATTCCTTTATCGCAGGAAGGAACATCATCAGAGTCATACTCGGCCGTATATTCGGTCCCACCACCGAGCAACCTGGTTGTATCCTTTGATTGGAATCAACTGGGCAGACCCCGGTTACCAGCCAGTATACCATTCAGAATCATTGTCCAGATCTATAGAATGATTATGGCTGGTACTATCATTGATGAAGGGGCGTCTGTGAGTATCCTTTCCTCTATTGCTTGGAAAGCACTGGGTTCCCCGGCGCTTTTACCTGAGTTGAGAAATCTCTCAGGTTTTGATAAAGGAACCAGTCGACCATTAGGAATCCTCCCCAATGTACCTGTTACATTGAAAGGGAAGACCGTCAATATGAACGTGTTGGTCGTCCAAGGACCCTTGGATTATAACCTACTCCTCGGACGCGACTATATTTATTGCATGGGAGCGATAGTCTCCTCACTCTTTAGAGTAATGTGTTTTCCACACGAAGGAAGGATGGTCAAGCTCGTAGACCAACTTTCATTTCCGGGATCTCGCATCGCAAATAGTCAAATACCAATCCTAAATGGTCTGTTCACTCAAGATACACCTCCGCCCCCAGTCCTCCTTCCCGATGAGTGCGAGTGATTCGGAAAGAAAGACTAGGACCCAGGGGGCATGCACCCTGGTCTGCTTCGGGCAGAAGAAACCCCGGGTATAAGGAAGAATTTCCGCAGAAGAATATGACTAGTCCGTACCCCGTCCGTGGAAGGAAGTGGGGTTGTTCTGGAATAGTATTCTTTTGTTAAAGTTATGTGTTTGGCAAAAGAGTCATTCACCTTTGTCTAAAAAAGTGGGCAATGCCCAAGTAGGAATTCCCTTATTGCAACAAGTAGTAACTATCTTTGAATTCAAGCCTCGCCCATTAAAACATATGTTTTGAAGGATAAGCAGGGGCAGCCTCCAAACAAGGGGACTATATTGTTGTGACAGAGGGTAACCATCTTTGGACAACCCAATGATAGACATCGCCGAAGAAAGAGATTGATTTGCGGCAGCAAATAGAACCCTCTTTGGATAATAAGAAAGAGGCAAACCTCGTTGAGAAAGGGGCAGCCTCGAAATTCTATCCTATACCTGGGGGCATGCAAACTTTTGGAATGTAAGAAAGGGACGACTATTTATTTTTTAAATTTTTAGGTCCTCCCTTTAAACCTGTAGGTCTAACCCTTTAAACTCGTAGGATTAGCCGTTTCCGACCTTACATGAAGAAAGCCTGTGGGGCAAAGGTAAAATTTGCCAAAATTGGAGCATAGCTTTGTGAGATGAAGCTCCTTAAAAAATAGTTATCTCACAGGAGGCGTTCTTTTTATGACTGGTATGATCGAGCAGTTTTAGCATATAGTTCATGCTCGTTAAAAAATAAACGCAAGTTCGAGCAGTTTTACCACGGAATTTATGCTCGTTAAAAAATAGAAAAGTGTGAGCAAAAGTTTCCACCAGAGTTCAAGCTCATTAAAAAACGAACCGGTAAATAACCTTTTGAGATCGTAAATTCATCAGCCATAAAAGCCTTGGTCGTGTTTGTGTTGTCACCTCCACTGTTCATTTGGCCGATCATTCACCTCCATTTGTGTGTTTACCTCTTTTGAGAAACAGCTGCGAAGAGTGATTTCACCTAGCCATCCTTGTGACACTGCCGTGATTGGAAAATTCCAACCTGTACCTGGAATCTGCTGCTATCCCTGTTTATCACTCGTTCCTCAAAAGACGAGTCTTCTTTGAGCTCTTTTCACTGACTCGTAAAATATGAAAAGTTTGCCGAGTTTTGGCCTTCCAGCTCGTTAAACGACCGGAACGCTATCCCTCCTCTAGATTTTAATCTTTTTGGACCTGAGGGATTATTGCACAAAAAGATCGAGCGCTTGTCTTGTTCGGCTCGTAAAAGTACCGAACAGCCATCCCTTCTGTATTGTTTTATACTTTTTCGGACTTAAGGGATTAGCTGACGAAAAAGGAATTATAGAGTTAACTTTTTGTACCTTTTCAGACTCTCTAAAAATGAAAAGGACCAAGTTTTCCTTGTCGTTAGACTCGTTAAAATGATTAAATAGCGACAAACTTGTCTTTAGACGAGAACGAGTTTCCCTATCGCTAAGCTCGTTAAATCATAGCGATGGGCTTGCCCGAAGGGCAGGTTATAGAACAAGCATATGTTATCCTCCTCAAGCTTGACAAAAATAAAGAGGTACTGGTCAGAAATGACTGGGGAAAACTTGGGAGAACATCAAAGTTTAATGGTAGCAAGTCACTCTTGAACATGACACTTTTCCTCCGTACCACATCGGGTTGGGTTGTTTCATTCACCGGTCTCATCACCATGGTCCTCACCAAACCATCCACATTTGGGGTAATGCTACCGATCCATCGCATCAGTGTCGTTATATGTTCAAGAGGGGTCATTCTGAAAGTGTCAACCGTGTCCCATCCACTGCCATACATTATCCTTCATCCATTCATGATCGCCACCCTGAATCATATGTCACAGTTTGTTTTCACCTCCACTAAAATCATTAGCTCCGTTCCGTGTCATTGATGTGGGATTCATTAAGGCCCTCCTTTGACGGATAGCTTCTTGTCGACTTCATCTCATTATCCAAGAAGTTGATCTAGGAACAACCCCATCAGTACTTTGAAGCTTGCATGCCTCAATGGCAAGTTTCTCACTTCCGGCGACAGGTATACCTCAATGACCTTCGACCATAAGATTTTGCGTGGCGTTCGACGCCAAGTCCTTTATTCACGCCACGTGAATTGTACTGCAGTACCTTGAGGGTCATTATCATTATCGGTGATTCCTCTCGCGCTTGTTAACGGTTTTCATTATTGACCGGTAATCAAGCGATGTCTTTCCATGTTCGACTTCAGCGCAATTCTCACATGGATCGACTTGTACTTAGAGTGAAGATCGAACGAGTTTGAAGACCCCGGATCTAGTTTCATCCATCCGGGCTGCGATATATATTCAGGAAATATAAAAGCATTTGTCGTGTACATCATTGCAGCAGATGATCATCCTATTCAAAGGATGATAATTTCAGCAGAAAATTATCAGTCTACCATCAGACGATCGTCTGTCATATGTACCAAAATGTATTTATAAAGCTGAGCATGGGAATGCCCGCCTCAGCTAGATCATGAAAATAAAATGAAAAATAATGTATTGTATTGTATTGTATTACAGGGCGCCTCCTCAACACTGGAATGAACTTCGGACCCTCTAGATAAAGCATTTCACCCGATAAACGGCCTCATACTTTAGGGGGCAACTGTTATAGACATTTTTCTTCCTCGCGACATGGAGCATGAAATGTCAATAATTACAGGGATCCTCAGTCCCTAAACATGTTGTTCTTACCCCTAAAAGAACAAGGTCATCAAACCACAGCACTTCCAATCAGTTCTCCACCTGAAAACACTTAAAAACGGGCTATTTTTGGATCATGTCAGCTGCTCCACTGAGCATCTGCGCTGGAATGCAACTGCTCCTCCTTGTACCTGCGCTGAGAGTCAAATCTAATGAAGGCTACCTGCGCTGGGTGAGATTGGCCAAGTGGCACAGTCATTCTGCAAGGTGTCAACTGCCCAGGAAGCTTCCAAACTGACACTTGGTTCAAGAGATTCGCCCTGTGATGAGTAAGAGGTACTTGATCTCCATGTGTAAGCAAGGATCTCCAAGTGGACTCAAGAACTGAAGATTAACTGAAGAGGGAGAGGACACTAGTCAGCTCTATGCCAGCCTCAAGCTGACTCATCCTCTCTTCTTCTCTCCTATATATAGAGCTCTTCTATGAGGTCTAAGGAGGCTGGAATTTTGTGTAAAGCAAGGAAGTGCTGGTGGTTTACAGTCAGAGCTATTGGGTGATTTCTTTTATAGAGGTGAAGAGGATACTTCTTGCTGCTGGGGAGGTGCTGCTGGATTGGAGCCATTGATGGTTGTAACCTTCTCAGAACCCTGTTACTTTTATCAATAAAGCTTTGAATGTTCTCCTATATACTTGTATTGCATTGATGTCTTGTATTTACTTGTATATTTGATTCACTCTAATCCATGCATCAGTTATGAGTACATGTTTCTTGTAGTTTCCTCTCTTGTTTTGTGCAGGATCTGTGTGTAGCTGGACCGGCAAAAGGGAGCAAGGAGCTGGGAACAAGAGACGAAGAGAGAGGATAAGGATCGACAAAAGCGAAAGACACCGGTTGGTTAATCTTTTCTTTCCTTCTCTGTACTTTTCATAAAGGAAAATATCAAAGCTTTACTTTCAGTGGTTGCTAAGGACTGTCACCCTTAGAGTAGGGATAGGGTCATTTTGAGGAACATTTGCGAAGAGTGATTTCACCTAGCCATCCTTGTGACTCTACCGTGATTGGAAAATTCCAATTTGTACCTGGAATCAGCAGCTATCCCTGTTTATCACTCATTCCTCAAAAGACGAGTCTTCTTTGAGCTCTTTCCACTGACTCGTAAAATATGAAAAGTTTGCTGAGTTTTGGCCTTCCAGCTCGTTAAAAAACCGGAAGGCTATCCCTCCTCTTAATTTTAATCTTTTTGGACCCGAGGGATTATTGCACAAAAAGATCGAGCACTTGTCTTGTTCGGCTCGTAAAAGTACCGAACAGCCATCCCTTCTGTATTGTTTTATACTTTTTCGGACTTAAGGGATTAGATGACGAAAAAGGAATTATGGAGTTGACTTTTTGTACCTTTTCAGACTCTCTAAAAATGAAAAGGATCGAGTTTTCCTTGTCGTTAGACTCGTTAAAATGATTAAATAGCGACAAACTTGTCTTTAGACGAGAACGAGTTTCCCTATCGCTAAGCTCGTTAAATCATAGCGATGGGCTTGCCCGAAGGGCAGGTTATAGAACAAGCATATGTTATCCTCCTCAAGCTTGACAAAAATAAAGAGGTACTGGTCAGAAATGACTGGGGAAAAATTTGGAGAACATCAAAGTTTAATGGTAGCAAGTCACTCTTGAACATGACACTTTTCCTCCGTACCACATCGGGTTGGGTTGTTTCATTCACCGGTCTCATCACCATGGTCCTCGCCAAACCATCCACATTTGGGGTAATGCTACCGATCCATCGCGTCAGTGTCGTTATATGTTCAAGAGGGGTCACTCTGAAAGTGTCAACCGTGTCCCATCCACTACCATACATTATCCTTCATCCATTCATGATCGCCACCCTGAATCATATGTCACAGTTTGTTTTCACCTCCACTAAAATCATTAGCTCCGTTCCGTGTCATTGATGTGGGATTCATTAAGGCCCTCCTTTGATGGATCACTTCTTGTCGACTTCAGCTCATTATCCAAGAAGTTGATCTAGGAACAACCCCATCAGTACTTTGAAGCTTGCATGCCTCAATGGCAAGTTTCTCACTTCCGGCGACAGGTATACATCAATGACCTTCGACCAGAAGATTTTGCGTGGCGTTCGACGCCAAGTCCTTTATTCACCCCACGTGAATTGTACTGCAGTACCTTGAGGGTCATTATCATTATCGGTGATTCCTCTCGCGCTTGTTAACGGTTTCCATTATTGGCCGGTAATCAAACGATGTCTTTCCATGTTCGACTTCAGCGCAATTCTCACATGGATTGACTTGTACGTAGAGTGAAGATCGAACGAGTTTGAAGACCCCGGATCTAGTTTCATCCATCCGGGCTGCGATATATATTCAGGAAATATAAAAGCATTTGTCATGTACATCATTGCAGCAGATGATCATCCTATCAAAGGATGATAATTTCAGCAGAAAATTATCAGTCTACCATCAGACGATCGTCTGTTATATGTACCAAAATGTATTTATAAAGCTGAGCATGGGAATGCCCGCCTCAGCTAGATCATGAAAACAGAATGAAAAATAATGTATTGTATTGTATTGTATTGTATTGTATTACAGGGCGCCTCCTCAGCACTGGAATGAACTTCAGACCCTCTAGATAAAGCATTTCACTCGATAAACGGCCTCATACTTTAGGGGGCAACTGTTATAGACATTTTTGTGCCTCGCGATATGGAGCATGAAATGTCGATAATTACAGGGATCCTCAGTCCCTAAACATGTTTTTCTTACCCCTAAAAGAACAAGGTCATCAAACCACAGCACTTCCAATCAGTTCTCCACCTGAAAACACTTAAAAACAGGCTATTTTTGGATCATGTCAGCTGCTCCACTGAGCATCTGCGTTGGAATGCAACTGCTCCTCCTTGTACCTACGCTGAGAGTCAAATCTAATGAAGGCTACCTGCGCTGGGCGAGATTGGCCAAGTGGCACAGTCATTCTGCAAGGTGTCAACTGCCCAGGAAGCTTCCAAACTGACACTTGGTTCAAGAGATTCGCCCTGTGATGAGTAAGAGGTACTTGATCTCCATGTGTAAGCAAGGATCTCCAAGTGGACTCAAGAGCTGAAGATTAACTGAAGAGGGAGAGGACACTAGTCAGCTCTATGCCAGCCTCAAGCTGACTCATCCTCTCTTCTTCTCTCCTATATATAGAGCTCTTCTATGAGGTCTAAAGGAGGCTGGAATTTTGTGTAAAGCAAGGAAGTGCTGGTGGTTTACAGTCAGAGCTATTGGGTGATTGCTTATATAGAGGTGAAGAGGAGACTTCTTGCTGCTGGGGAGGTGCTGCTGGATTGGAGCCATTGATGGTTGTAACCTTCTCAGAACCCTGTTACTTTTATCAATAAAGCTTTGAATGTTCTCCTATATACTTGTATTGCATTTGATGAATTGTATTTACTTGTATATCTGATTCACTCTAATCCATGCATCAGTTATGAGTACATGTTTCTTGTAGTTTCCTCTCTTGTTTTGTGCAGGATCTGTGTGTAGCTGGACCGGCAAAGGGAGCAAGGAGCTGGGAACAAGAGACAAAAGAGAGAGGATAAGGATCGACAAAAGCGAAAGACACCAAGTTGGTTAATCTTTTCTTCCCTCTCTGTACTTTCATAAAGGAAAATATCAAAGCTTTACTTTCAGTTGTTGCTAAGCGACTCCGCTGGGGAGCCTAGTATCTTGTTGGTGTTTGTAGTATCTTTGCTATTCATTTCTTGAAGAAAAGAGTACCAAATCGAAAAGCTTTTGACTATATCAAAAGCGAAGTAGAGGGACTGCTACTCTTGCTCATTTACTGAGCAGATTCATGATTTGAATAACTGATCTACAAAAGACTCTTGTACTCTTTGTGATAGATTTTCATCCTCTTGATCATCCCTTAGCCTGTACTTGACCTATAGCTTTTTATTTCAGCAAAAACAGTGCATTTTTGAGCTTTTTATGACCCAGAATTCCTTGTAAACGCAACTCTCGTGTCTCAGTGCAGGTTGTCCACAGGCAGTCTGCATTTCAGCGCAGGTACTCCCTTCGGGAACTGCGCAGAGAGTCAAACTGACAGACCAGAGCCTGCGCTGGACCAGTTAACCAGTGTCTTGCTGAGGTTTCCCATTGTGTCTTAGCCCTGTTTTCACTGATTTTTTGCTGTTGCTTGCTGGTCATTGTACTTGCTGTAAACCACTTTCCTTGACATTATTCTGCCTTAGTTGTGTGATGAAACTGTGAATGTTCTTTCAATATTTCTTGTTTCAGTTACAGTTTCCCATTGTGAAAAACGAACCAGTATAGCTGTGGCCTCTTAGATCCTGAACTGTAAAAGTGTTTTTGTGATCTTATGAGCTAGTTTTATTACTGTTCATGGCTGTTTGAGTTTGTTTGTTTTTCATTTTATGGTTTGAATCTATACATTTCCAGTGTCTAAACAAGTCGATCATAAGGTGTCTTTTGATTTTTGGACAAGCTTGTTTATTTCTGCTTGAAATTAGATTCAAAATTATACAACAGTTTCCTTTCTGTCTTACATCAACATTAAGGATAACGAAAAGAAATACATGCATTGTGCATTTTTCATTTGACTGTGTGCTTGACGATTTAGGAAAATTTGCATTTTAGTGTGTGTTCTATGATCTGTGAGAAAAGTTGTGTCTTTCTTTTCCCTCAGTAGATTAAGGTTTTCAAAGTTGAAAGATTGAAAAGTTTTGCTTCTCATCTTAGATTGCATGTAGGAAGTTGTATATATACATCTCGTGGCGATCCTTAAACGCAAACTGTTAAGTAAGATCAACATTAAAATAAACCCAATTTACATAACAACGCTTTGTAACATAACGCAAACATCTAGAGGTCTAGGTAGAGACGTGTTCCGGCGTCGTTAAACATAGTGACTGTCGATCTCTACGAAGGTGGGTGATTCCTCCTGAGAGTCGGTGGCACTAACACGGACTTGTGCTCCCGCGTACCATCGCGTATATTGGGAGACCCCTATAGGCAATTATCCTTTATCCTTAGGAAGCCGTGTCGGCCGCCCTACTGATCGCGATGCAGTGAACACAGCATTCACGAAGATCGACCACCCGTACCGTAAAACGTATTCTGTGGTTTCGCGAAAGGTTTGGCACACCCTCTGCCTAGATCTCCAGAGCAGTTTCTTTTGGCCTTTTTCAAACTCTATAACTGAAAAAGTCCAACCGAGCATTTGTCACTTCGGGCTCGTTAATACATCGAAGGTGACTAGAGTCATCTTTAGCTTTTTCTCGACTCTTAAAACATGAAAAAGCAAGTTTGTGTCTAAAAGCGTCGTTAATAAAATTTATTTTAAGCGGAACATAATCACCTATTATTCCCACGTTGATCTTTCAGTTGAAAAGTATGGAGCCCACCAACCAAGGAAGCAACCTTGGCGGAAATCCAAATCCCTTCTCCTCTTGGGGAGATGTTGGTGCGCCTCATATGGCAACATTGTCGCTTCCAGGATTGACAATCGGCCTCCCTGTATGGCTCTTTTCAACTAATGTAGTCCAGATCGCCACTAATCCTGAGCAGTCGAATCAACAGTCAGAACAATCTAGAACTACCCACCAGCCTTCCACTTCTTACGATACTTCCTCTGATCCTTCATCTTCGCGAGGTAGAGCTGGCAAAAGTCAGCCTCCCAAGGAGAAGAAGGAAAAGAAGAAGAAAGAAAAGAAGCAGAAGGAGCCTCTGGTGAAGGCGACTGGGGGCAAGCAGAAGAAAACTGACAAAAACCCACACACTGCACCGACCGTTGAGACCTATCTACCCATACGCTTGACGAGCGTTGATTTGGGCTCGCCTCCCATGCTTGAAACATTGATTGCTACAATATTTCTATAGGGCTAGGTGGTAACACCACTTGATAATCCATGGCGACTTTGTCTCCTGCGACCTTCGAAGAAGATACCATGTTGCATGTTGCTACAAATGGGATATTCCCTACATGGAAAGGAGGTGGCAACGTGAAAGTTCCCATCATTGTGGGATCTTTTAGCAAGCCTACTCCGATATCTTGTATTGAATGGTCGCTCCCATGGATCAGGGGAATGCTTCCAGTAACTTGTGAACCATTAGGGAGGAAATTCTGTTGGTCGACGATCGTAATCCCTCCTTCAAACGGGAATGCGATCTTCCTAAAATATGTCGACACTACAGCTGCCATGGCATTTATCCATGGTCTTCCCAGTAGGATGTTATAGTCAATATTGCCATCAATGACTTCAACATCAATTTCCACTATTTTTCCTCCTAGTTCAACCTTAAAGTTATTTAGGATACCGTACGGAGTGTACGACCGACCGTCAAATTCTTTCAATGTCGTCGAAGATCGCGACAAGGTTGGAGATCCAAGAGTTTTCCAGCAACTCATCGACATGATACATGTCGATGCTCCCTCATCAATAATCGTTCTATGAACAGTTTTGTTGAGTGCTTTCACTTGAATAAGGAAAGCTAATTGCGCTGGTAACTGAGGATCATATCCTTTGTGATCAAAGGATACAAGATTGGAATCTTTAGGATCCACTCCACCAATTTCTGATAACAATGCCTGTCTTTGGGATGGACAATTTTGCAGTACCTCAAGAGTCGACATAGCAGATGGCGATTGGGCCAAATCCTCCACTATATTATAGTGTTGCGCCGCTCTGGCGCGAGGGTTAAATGTCGACTTGTGTACTACTCCCTTAGGTGGCTTTATTGTTAATTCATGCGTGAGGGGGGGTACAACTTCTGCCGAAGTTGTTGTCGAACTACTGGGTTGATCTTTCCCTTTGTCGTTCGACACCGGCGGATTCCCATAATCTTTATTCCTGGTCGAGATCAAAGCATCATTTTGCTTAGAAACCGACAACATAAGCACTTGAGACGGGGAAGCATTTCCACTATCAACCATATTTTGACCTGGGGCGGGAAATGGATCAGTCAACACAGCTGAAGTTTTGGAACTTTTAAAGAACCTCTTTAACTCAGCTTTGAACGGACAGTTCTTTGTCGAATGATTTTCATCGCATATCTGACATGGATAAAATTGTTTCCCTTGCCCAGGAGGGTTTGAAGAAGTTTTTTGAGGGGATGACTCACCTTGTTTCTTCTTCTTCCCTTTGTTTTGTTTCTTCTTGCTTCCTGGTTGATTAGAGTTTTTGCCTTTATCCATAGATACAGCATTTACCTCCGAAGCAAGAATCTCTTGATTTGCTTTTTGATTCGAAGTCTTACGGGCTTTCTTATTTGAATCCCTTGTCGACTTAGCGTTTGCAGTTCCAATCACGCCATCGCCGGAATGAGAGTCACTATTCGATCCGGGAGGAGGAGGGATTGAAAATTCCGGTCTGGGGGCGTCAGGTATCTTATCATAGAGCGTGCCCGACTGAGTATATACTAAGTCCAAATATTGAGCACGAGCAATAACCTGCTCCTCTGTTACGACGCCTCCCTTGGCCACATCTTCTGTTATAGCAGGAAGAAGCGACTTTATAAACCACTCAGCTAATAGCTGATCTGGAACATAGGTTTTTACCATTCTGCAACGACGACGCCACTCATGTATATGATCTGATATATGTGTGGCCGTTGTCTGCTTGAAATTGGTCAAGATCTCTGTTCCAGTTTCGTACCTTATAGGTAACTGAAAGTGCGTTAAGAAAGTCGTGGCTAGGGAACTAAAATTGTCGAAAGAGGCTCTAGGTAATTCAATATACCATTTAGCCGCCGGACCAGTCAATGTCCTCTGAAAAAGGCGAAGCCTTATTGAATCATCATTCAAGGTATTCGACGAACACCACAGATGGAATGTCATCACATGATTCGACGGGTCTTCGCCAGGATTTCCATTGAATTTAGGAATGTCCGAAGGAAGTTTGTGAGGAATCGTTGGCCACCAATGGGCATAGGCGATTGGATCGTTCGTCAATCGATGTAAATCTGGTAATTCTAGGGTCGCCACGAATGGCAACTGCTGATTCAGGTTTGGCGAGGCGTACCCAGGATACGATGGAATCGCCTGAGCAGTAGGCCTTTGCATACCAGCATAATGCAACTGATGTTGATATGACTGATACGGCTGGTGGGCTTGGCCACTGTAAAGTGGTTGTTTTAACCCGTTCTGAATATAGGGTTGCCCACTATTCACAAAGATCTGTTGCTCAGATCCTTGGTACACCTGTTGAAACTGAGGTTGTTGGTATTGCACCATCCATGGTTGTGAAGCCATGTTTTGCTGTGCGACACTAACCGACGGACCAAGATGCGGGGTTATGGTTCCCGTTTGTATCTGTGTCGTCCCGGCAGTTGGCGATTGTGGTTGTGTTGCAGGGTCAATGGGCTGTTGCATTACAACTTGGGGTTGACATACAACAGGCATCGATTGAACTTGCGACACGGTTACAATTGCTGGCGTCGTCGGGACACTAGACATAGGTACACATTGTTGCATGGAATATACAACTCTTGGCTGTTGGGGTAACATAGGTACCCAACCACTCGTCGTTACTTCAGTCAAACCTGAATGTTGTTGATAACTGCCGTATGGGTATCCCCCCGGAAGGGGAAGTGAAAGGGCATATTGCCCCCCATACGGTAACAATCCGGAGCTCAAGGGTATAGATTGCCTTTGAGGACTGGATGGCCCAAACTGATTTCCAAAAGGATCAATTTGTCTAGTTTCAACATAAGAATTACCGGGTATTATACCGGAAGAACAAACTGGAACAGACCAAGTTGTCATAATAGTCCCTGGGTGGACTCCTTCTAGCTGATGAGAGCTAGTCGGGACGGTTGGTATGCCGGCAAACATCGTTGGAGTAACAGCAGGAGCTTCTGCTGTCGCTGTGTCATTTGGCACAGTCCTAGATGTCGACGGTTGTTCAGACATTTTAAGTCTATCCAATAAACTTCCTAACGATTCTTCAGGAACTTCCAGTGGCGATGGACAAACTTCTGATGCAGAAGGAAAAAGAGTGGTGCCTACTCCAAAATGAGTTGGAGTATTTGCTTGCTGGTCCTCTACGATTTCTTCTATTGCAATCAGACCAGGAGGAAGAGGAAGACCGTTAGGTCCGTAAAAGATTTCTGGTGCCGAAGAAGGGTTTGCTTCGACAGCGACAGTTGTTCGAACAACAAGACTCTGTGGACCGGTTTCAGATGGAACTGGTTCAGTTATGCAAGTACTTGTATTCAGACTAGGATCAGTACAACTGTCCTTCTGTTGCTGTTGAACTTCTTCAATAGAGGCAGGGATTCCAGAAATATCAGGGGTGACCAGAATCTCAGATGTTGTCGGAACTGTTGTTCTAACTTTAGAACAACAGTTCCCTTCTTCCAGAGTGTGAAGGAGACAAAGATGGTTGACTCGCGAGTCTCCTCGAACGACGGAGTTTTAATTGACTTTCCTCCACGGTTGCGGATTACTTGATCAACTAAAATACAAAAAGGGGGAATTATGTTTCCGTATTGAATGAATTTTATTAGACGGTTTTAGACACAACTTTGCTTTTTCATGTTTTAAGAGTCGAGAAAAAGCTAAAGATGACTCTAGTCGCCTTCGATGTATTAACGAGCCCGAAGTGACAAATGCTCGGTTGGACCTTTTCAGTTATAGAGTTTGAAAAGGGCCAAAAGAAACTGCTCTGGAGATCTAGGCAGAGGGTGTGCCAAACCTCTCGCGAAACCACAGAATACGTTTTACGGTACGGGTGGTCGATCTTCGTGAATGCTGTGTTCACTGCATCGCGATTAGTAGGGCGGCCGACATGGCTTCCTAAGGATAAAGGATAAATGCCTATAGGGGTCTCCCAATATACGCGACGGTACGCGGGAGCACAAGTCCGTATTAGTGCTATCGTCCCTCAGGAGGAATCACCCACCTTCGTAGAGATCGACAGTCACTACGTTTAACGACGCCGGAACACGTCTCTACCTAGACCTCTATTGTGAGCGTTATGTTACAAGTCGTTTTTAGATTCATTCAATATATTTTAAGTTGATCTTGTTTATCAGTTTGTCTTTCAGGATCACCACGAGATGTATTGGTACAAATTCCTAAATGCAGCTAAAATGATAAGCAAGCTTTTACAATCTTTTTAGCTTTGAAAATCCTAACTACTGAGGGGAGAGAAAGACACTATCTTTCCACACAGAGCACAAAGCACAAACTAATGCACTTTCTCCTAGATCAGTCACGTAAACTTATCAAAAATGCAAATGCAAGATGCATGTATTTCTTTTCTTTTCCCTTAATGTTGATGTAGACAAAAGGAAATTGTTGTATAATTTTCGAATTCAATTTGAAGCGTAAACAAACAAGTTTCGTCTAAAATGAAAAGACACCTTACAGGTACTTGTTTTGACACTAAAAATATATGAATTCAAACCATAAAATGAAAAACAAACAAACTCAAACAGCCATGAACAGTAATAAAACTAGCTCTTAAGATCACAAAGACACTTTTACAGTTCAGGATCTAAGAGGTCACAACTATAATGGTTCGCTTTTCACAATGGGAAACTGTAACTGAAACAAGAAATACTGAAAGAACAATCACATTTTCATCACACAACTGAGGCGGAATAATGTCAAGGAAAGTGGTTTACAGCAAGTACAATGACCAGCAAGCAACAGCAAAAAATCAGTGAAAACAGGGCTAAGACACAATGGGAAACCTCAGCAAGACACTGGTTAACTGGTCCAGCGCAGGCTCTAGTCTGTCAAACTGACTTTCAGCGCAGTTCCCGAAGGGAGGACCTGCGCTGCAATGCAGACTGCCTGTGGACAGCCTGCACTGAGACACGAGAGTTGCGTTTACAAGGAATTCCGGGTCATAAAAAGCCCAAAAATGCACTGTTTTTGCTGAAATAAAAAGCTATAGGTCAAGTACAGGCTAAGGGATGATCAAGAGGATGAAAATCTATCACAAAGAGTACAAGAGTCTTTTGTAGATCAGCTCTTCAAATCTTGAATCTGCTCAGTAAATGAGCAAGAGTAACAGTCCCTCTACTTCGCTTTTGATATAGTCAAAAGCTTTTCGATTTGGTACTCTTTTCTTCAAGAAATGAATATCAAAGATACTACAAACACCAACAAGATACTAGGCTCCCTAGTGGAGTCGCCAGTTTGTTGTGGGGAAAAGTATCCGACTCGGATGACCCTATCCCTACTCTAAGGGTGACAGTCCTTAGCAACAACTGAAAGTAAAGCTTTGATATTTTCCTTTATGAAAGTACAGAGAAGGAAGAAAAGATTAACCAATCGGTGTCTTTCGCTTTTGTCGATCCTTATCCTCTCTCTTCGTCTCTTGTTCCCAGCTCCTTGCTCCCTTTTGCCGGTCCAGCTACACACAGATCCTGCACAAAACAAGAGAGGAAACTACAAGAAACATGTACTCATAACTGATGCATGGATTAGAGTGAATCAAATATACAAGTAAATACAAGACATCAATGCAATACAAGTATATAGGAGAACATTCAAAGCTTTATTGATAAAAGTAACAGGGTTCTGAGAAGGTTACAACCATCAATGGCTCCAATCCAGCAGCACCTCCCCAGCAGCAAGAAGTCCCCTCTTCACCTCTATAAAAGCAATCACCCAATAGCTCTAACTGTAAACCAACAGCACCTCCTTGCTTTACACAAAATTCCAGCCTCCTTAGACCTCATAGAAGAGCTCTATATATAGGAGAGAAGAAGAGAGGATGAGTCAGCTTGAGGCTGGCATAGAGCTGACTAGTGTCCTCTCCCTCTTCAGTTAATCTTCAGTTATTGAGTCCACTTGGAGATCCTTGCTTACACATGGAGATCAAGTACCTCTTACTCATCACAGGGCGAATCTCTTGAACCAAGTGTCAGTTTGGAAGCTTCCTGGGCAGTTGACACCTTGCAGAATGACTGTGCCACTTGGCCAATCTCGCCCAGCGCAGGTAGCCTTCATTAGATTTGACTCTCAGCGCAGGTACAAGGAGGAGCAGTTGCATTCCAGCGCAGATGCTCAGTGGAGCAGCTGACATGATCCAAAAATAGCCCGTTTTTAAGTGTTTTCAGGTGGAGAACTGTTTGGAAGTGCTATGGTTTGATGACCTTGTTCTTTTAGGGGTAAGAACAACATGTTTAGGGACTGAGGATCCCTGTAATTATTGACATTTCATGCTCCATGTCGCGAGGCACAAAAATGTCTATAACATCTGGCACTTTGTCTTGAACTGAGCCATGAGATTCTTTTTCTACAAAGCCTTCTTAATCTATGGAATAGTTTTTGTCCTATCCACAATCTGAATCTGCTCCAATTCAGCCCTAGTTTTTGAATTGAGCACTTTAATCATGTCTGTAGCTTCACTTGGTTTTTCCTTAAGGAGTTCTCTGACTTTTTCAATAGCTATTTGGAACCTATTAATGAGCTCTTCCTGTTCAAAAATAATTTGTATGGAGGGCCAGACTTCAGTTATAGCTTGACTGATATTTGCCCAAATATTTTCCTTGTCTTGGGCTAAGGTCTGAGCCATTAATGACTCATTCTCCAACTCTTCAATCATTCTTTTCAATCTATTTGAATTATGCATCTCTTCAACATAAAGAGTATCATTCTTAATATTCCGAGTCTCCAGATTCTTAAATTTCTTGTGAAGCCTTTCATTTTCCTGTCTCTATAGAGACAACTCCTATATGACTTTTCTTAAATCACCTGCTATTGATTTAGACTCTATTGTTGCTGATGTCAATTCCCTTAATGTCCTTGACACTGTAATAGGTATAGCTATAATTGGATCTAGGGCTACTTCAGCAGATTCTTCCTTTTCTTTAAGTAATTTCTCAATTTTATCTTCCATTGTTTTTATTTGTACATTTTTCTCAATGATTAACTTGAGCATTTCTTCTTTGTGCTACTCACTTTATGCTATCTCCTTAGTTTGGGGATCCTTTGTAGAAGTTAGTTTGAGTGGCTTCCTTAATGCTAAAATATTTGCATTATTCTTTTTAATAATTTCCTCTATAACTTTAAGATCAGTGGGATCATACACAATTTTGATCACTAAGTATTCTAATGATTTTATCCTCTTATCCTTTGCCAAAGAGGATATATTTTCTATCTTTAATTGTGACTATACATTCGAAAGAGTTGTCCTTAATTTTGATAATTCCATAGCGGTGTTAGTCATGGTAGAGAAAGTTTACATCTCACCAGATTGTTTGTGCATGTCCATTTGGTCGATTGGGTGTATCTGGTTGGCATCAAAGGAAAATATAGTCTTCTTGTAGTCTAAAGAAGCCTTTGGAAAAGGAACTTGAGCTTGTAGCAATTCCATTTGAATCCTACCTTTTTCACTGTCAAAGGCTATCAATAACTTGTGTTGTGAAGTCGATGTCTGTTTCCAAAACTGAGCATAGAAATTTTCCTTCAGAGATTCATTTTTTTGTTTAATTTCAAGGAAGTTAGTGAATATGTTTGGCTCCTCTTTCTTACTTACTCCTGTAGACTCGATGATCTCCAAAAAATTTCTTGAAACTAGAGAGGAGGATGGAGTGGTGATTAAATTTTCTTATGTCCCTTTAGAAGCCTGTGAATCATCCAAATTCATGATTATAGGCTCTTTATGTCCTTAAGCAATAGTATCTTTGGAGTCAGTCTTTGGTTTCTTATGATAAATAATGAATTCCTTTGCACCTTTTACAGAAGATGAAGATGCTTCTCTTGGCCTCTTGTCCTGACTTCTTTGAGAAGTGGGAGTCTAGAGGGTAGAAGGAGGTAAAGTTTGTTCTTCTACTTCCTGAATTGTGTTCTCCTCCCACTGTTCATGGTTTTTGTACTTTTCAATCTCTCGCCTTGGAGTATGATTGTAAGGTCTGGTTTTGAGTTCCATCCTTAAGTTGGAGATTATACTAAATGGGTTATAAGACCAAGTGAAACTTGGTTGGAATCCCATCTGTTTGAGGATTGAGTCTACTTCAATACCTACTGATCTGTTATTGCAAATAAAAGATCCTACTTGGGACTTTATTTTGGAATGAGATTTCCTCTTTCCTAAAATAAAATGTACCTCATCCATATTGATCATTTGCCTAATATATTCCGGAGAGAAAATTCTCATTGGAACATATTTAGGTAATTTTTATGGAGCTAGTTCATAACCATACACCCTAATTTCTGGACTAATCCTAGGCTTGCTTTGGCTGCTGAGAATATGTGCAACTAGAAGAATGAAACAATCAATTAAATATGAAAATTTGAACTCACTTGAGTTCCTTTTGATCAATGAAGTCCACTATGTCACTGATTGAATTACTTGTTGATCATCCTGCTTATGTAAAGTTATAGGGAACATGTCTCCTTGTTGAAAAAGGATCATATGCACTAGTACAGAAGAAAATTTAAATACTCCTTCAGTAGTTATTTTCATTAATTGTTCATGCATACTTTCAGCCAACAAGTGACTATAATTATACATGAAAGTTGGTTTGTGTTCTTTGGAGAAAATGGATAGATAACCTAGAATAGATTCATATACTGATTGATCTATTTGGTAATCTAACAAGCAACAAACTAAGGAAATTATATGTTTAGCTCTCTCAGGGAACATGGATGCTGGATAAGGAGGGTTCTTTTTAGGAAGTTCAACATCTTCTGGAAGAAAGATCTCAAAAATTTGAGCTCTTTGGGGGAAAGTGAGCTTATGGTATAGATCCATTAGGACAACAGTGGATAAAAATCTAAGGGAATCATTCTCAGGGATAAGAATAATCTTATTAATAGTTTCACGGGTGATAGATATCAGAATGTCTCCATTCTGAGCTACCATAGTTCTCTGCAGGGGATTTTACTTTTCTTGACACCACATGACTAAGTCAGGAAAAGGATGGGTTTGAGGAAACATGAACATGGGTAATAAGGATTCCCATAAGTTTATTTCATCTATTGGGTCTTGATAAGTTTGTTTTGACCAATGGTACAATTTGAACATATTGAATTCGCACTCTGTGTCTGTAATTTTGAAAAATTGGTCAACTAAGGGAATGTGGTCAAGATCTAGGGTATTAGAGACTTTTGGATTTTCCTATAATGAGGTTTGACTACTAGAGGGTTGGTATTTTATTCTTGGTGCCATTATTTGTAAAAATGGGAGGAAGAAATAACAGAAGGTTAGGAATAAGAATACCTAACAGAGAGGAGGTTTTGTTCTGATGGTAAATTTGGCTATGTCGCAAAGTAGGTGCAAGGAGCAGTCGAGATTTGGAAACCTATGAATCAGAAATAAAAACAAAGCTAGGGAAATCACATAAAGGGGATGAGGGGTTTATTTATAACGAATAATGTATAACCGTTAAAGGTAAACCGTTACCAAATGGGAGGATATTCATTTATGGCCAACGGGAAGATGGTAACGACTGGAAGAAATAGATAGGCAGATAGGAATGTAACGAATATGGACACGTGGAGTGAAAGGATTAGTGGATGGAAGGTGCGGGAAAAGGGAATGACTGTTGGTAGGATGACGTATGAATGAAGTGAAATAGAGGATTTTGGAGGGGGCGATAGCGGTAAGTGGTAATTAGTGTGGGGGTGAAAAGTAAGGAGGGAGTGACACATTGCAATGGTCCTGGTTTGAGGGAAACCACTTTTCGGATCCCCCCCCCCCTTGCTGTTATCGTACAATGGTGGAAGGGGGTGCGAAATGGATTCCCCTCCGTTGATCAGAGTAGGGAAAAGGATCACCATTCAAATGTGTCAGCTCATTAGCACTACACAACAAACTTCTTTATCATTTTATGAATTTGGTTAAAACATTATTAAGTTTTATTTATACAAAAATTAATCATCTTTAATAGGTGAGGTAATTAAGTCCTAATCAAACCAATCTTAATCTTATTTTCAACGCATTTGGACTAGCAACCAATTCTTTTCCTAATTTGTTTGTAATCCTAATCTAATACATCCTTTGGCCAAATTTTGAGAATGTTGTGCCATTATTTATCCTATTATATCCTATCTAATAATGTTCTACGAAGATTAAACAATTCGGTGAACTTATCCACTAATCTAAAAAATAAATTTAAATGATTTGATAATGATTAAACTAGATGATTCAAATAAAAAAAATAGGTTGTGCCATTTAAACAAGCTACACAAAAAAACTTAATTTATTACAATGTAATTTATTCCTTTGAAGTGGCATTTAAATTGGCTCACTTGTAAAACA
Source organism: Pinus tabuliformis (assembly GCA_031772625.1). Taxonomy (NCBI): domain Eukaryota; kingdom Viridiplantae; phylum Streptophyta; class Pinopsida; order Pinales; family Pinaceae; genus Pinus; species Pinus tabuliformis. The sequence goes on along the minus strand of CM062806.1, from coordinate 333,192,898 downwards.
TTTGATTTTCTTTTGATGGGGTTTCATTTCATATTCTTTGTCTTCTTCTTTATTTTTTTTCATTTTCATTTTTTTTTATTCTTTATTTTTTGTCAAACCAGGCAGTAACTCCTCAACCAAAATTGATTTGTATATTTTATTCCTTCAGGTAGGTCTTCATTATATACATGAGGGAAAGACTATTCACTTCATCTCCTGATGACTGTTTATATTACTTATTTACTTATCATTATATACACCCAATCCTAATGATTAGGTTTCAACATCCCCCCCCTTAATCTGAAGGCACGTTGGTGAGTCCAAGCATCATTCTGAATCGTTCAAGTTTTTCTCTTCCAAGTGCTTTGGTGAAGATGTCTACAATTTTCTCATTAGTGGAACAATGAGGGAGATGGATTGTTTTGGCCTTAACATGATGTCGAATTAGTTGATATTTAGTATTGATGTGCTTCATTCAATCATGGAACTTTGGGTTCTTGGCCAACTTTATTGCAGAGGTATTGTCAATCACGAGTGGAGTTGATTGTACTTGTTTTACCTGCAAATCTTCAAGATGTTTCCTGAGCCACACAATTTCTTTTGTTGCTTTAGCTGCTGCCATGTATTCTGCTTCGGTTGTGGAATCTGCTGGAACTAATTGTTTGCGTGATATCTAGGAGACAGCTCCTGATCCAAGACTCATAGCATATCCTGAAGTAGATACCCCAGTTTCTTTGTCTCCATCAAGGTTTGAATCAAAGTATCCAATCAAGCTGAAGTCGTCCACCTGTGTATACTTTATTCCAAAGTCTTGAGTTCCCTTCAAGTACCTTAGAACTCTTTTTGTAGTAGACCAATGTCCCTCACAAGGCTTTTGCATAAACCTGGAGAGGATTCCAACAGTAAACGAAATGTCTGGTCTAGTAGTAGTTAGGTAGTTGAGACTTCCTACAAGCTATCTATACTTTGTTGCATCCTCAAATTCTTTTCCTTCAATAGATGTGAGATTTAAGTTTTGTTCCATTGGAGTAGTAAGAGGATTTCATTCTGTCATGCCAAACTTGTTCAAAAGATCTCCAATGTATTTCTTTTGAGAAAGAAATATGGACTTTGGATGTTGGGTTACTTCAATACCAAGATAGTAGTGAACATAGCCCAAATCAGTCATTTCAAAACTTTTCCCCAATTCCTTCTTTATGGATGCAATGTAGCTTTCATTTTTCCCTGTCATCAAAATATCATCTACATATACCACAAGATATACAACTATTTTGCCAACTTTCTTGACAAATAAAATTGCATCATCAAGATCATAATGTTTGAAATTGAGTTTCAAAAGATGCTCAGTTAGTTTTTCATATGAGGCTCGCGGTGCTTGTTTGAGGCCATACAAGGATGTCACAAGTTTGCATACTTTATGTTCATGTCCTTTCACAACAAATCCTTCAACCTGGGACATAAAAACATTCACTTTTAGATCTCCAATCAAGAAGGCAGTTTTTACATCCATTTGATGGACTTTCTAACCGTTCTAAGCTGCTAGGGCAGAGAGTGTCTAGATGGTAGCCCATTTTGCTGTGGGGGTAAAAGCATCCTCATAATCAACCCTTTCCTTATGTGCAAAACCTTTTGCCACAAGCCTAGCTTTATGCTTATCAGTGAGCCATCAACTTTATACTTGTTCTTGTAGACCCACTTGCAGCGAATTGGTTTGGTTCCTAATGGAGGATCAACCAACTTCCAAGTGCCATTCTTTATGAGGGAATCATACTACTTTTGCATCGCTTCTTTCAATTCATCATGAGAAGCAGCTTCTTTGTAGGAAGTTGGCTCAAAATCTGTAGACAAGTTCAATTCACAATCATAAGAAACATCCATATCAACAGGTGAATTAGAGTCATCTACATCACCTCCATTTTTCCGGTTTGAATTTCTAGTTCCTGTCTTTCCAACTTCATCAGGATGAACACTTTCAAGTGTCTTTGTCATCCACTTTAGGGGACCTTTCTCAAATGGTCTAGGATGCTCCGTTGATTGAGTTGGGACTGAATCAAGATTGAGTATCCTAATTCTATCAGCCACATCACTTAAAGCATCATCCGTTGTTGGAGTTTCTTGTGGGGGAGAGTGTTCTTCAGAATAAGATTCCACATGTTGATCTAGTATAGGAATCACCCCCTCAAGATGTGGAATCTGATTATCAAAATCTTGAAATGATTTTTCATTTGCGAATCTATCCAAGCGATCAAGTTTCCACTCAACAACATTGTCAGTTTTCAATGACTCAAGAAAAATTACATCTCTAGATACAACAAACTTTTTATTTACTTCATCATAGAGACGATATGCTTTGGAGGTGTTTGAATACCCCAGGAAGATACACTTACGACTTCTAGCACCAAGTTTGTTTCTATGTACCTTTGGTACCAAGGCATAACAGGTGGAACCAAAGACCCTGAGATGCTTTACTGAAGGAACATGTCCATACCACATTTCATATGGAGTCTTGTTTCTAATAGCATTAGATGGACATCTATTCTTCATATATGCAGCACATAGAACAACATCAGCCCAAAACATTATGTTTACATTTTTAGGAAGAGCATGGATCGTGCCATATTTAAGATTGTCCTATTCATTCTTTCAGCTACACCATTCTGTTGTGGATTATAAGGCACAGTTGTTTGATGTTTGATCCCATGTTTGCAAAGATAGTTTTCAAATTCATTTGATGTGTACTCTTTTCCATTATCAGTGTGAATAGACCCAATATGAGATTGTGCATCATTTTCAATCCATTTATGAAATTTCTTGAATGTTTGAAAAGCATCAGATTTGTTCTTCAATAAATAATCCCAACACATTTTGGTGTAGTCATCAATAAATTTCATCATATATTTATTTCCATTTGCAGAAAGAGCAGGCATTGGACCACATAAATCTGAATGAATGAATTCAAGTTTTCTATGTGCTCTTGAATGCGAATCATGAAAAGACTATTTGCTATGCTTTCCTAGAATGCAAGCATCACATTGCTTAAGTTTCCTAGGAATTGTAGATAAAACAAAAACACCATTTTTCTTCAACAAGTGGAGGTTGTCATAGTTAAAATGTCCAAATCTAGCATGCCATAATAAACTTGATGGAAGAGTACCTTCTTCATGATGAGCATTTTATGAGAAATGTTGTGCACGAGCAGAGGTTCCTTGCAGCTTGAGAAGCCTTTCTTCTTCTATTCCCCTCATGACAAGTGAGTGTTCAGATGCTTTTCTCACCTCAAGCTTGCCATCAAACATATGAATGGAGTGACCTTGCTGGCGGATGTGAACCAAGGACAAAAAGTTTCTCTTCAACTGTGGGAGATATAGAACATGGTGTAGAAGAAATTCTGGAAGACCAAACAATTTAAGCCTGATTGTGCCAAGCCCTGATGTCTTGATTTTTGATTGGTTTGCAAAGTATACTACTCCATCAACATTGTCATTAAATTCTTCAAAAAAATCTTTTCTATGAGTCATGTGGCAAGTTTCTCCTGAGTCAAGCAACCTATCATTTTTCCAAGAAGCAAGTGAAGCATTAAACAAATCTTCATTTACTCCAATATTACATTATGCCACAACATAGTGAGTGGACTCAGGTGCTTTACCTTTGTCTGTATCATTAGTTTTACCTTTCTATTGATTTCTTTGCTACTCAATTTTTTCCCATGGTAACTTGCATGTAGAGGCATCATGTGATCCATTTCTTTTGCAGCGTATGCAGTGCAAATCTGCCTTTTCTCCTTGAGAGTGTCTGCCCCCCTGCCTTTAAAATATCTTCCTCTTCCTCTTCTACCACCTCTTCCTCTGGAAGAATCTTTAGCAGGATTATTTTTTTTATGAGCAAGGCACACAACCTCTTCAGAAGATTCAGGGGTTGTCTTCTTTCCAAAAGCTTTCTCTCTTTTAGCAAACTTTTTCACAGGAGAGCCAAAGGTGATATCTTTGAGATTTCCATTTGCTTGCAATGACTCAAGATAATTGGAGTAAGTAGGATAAAGTGCCTTGAGAAAAGTGATAAGAGGAATATCCAATTCAACTTTAGTGGATTTGATATCATGCATTATAGGCTTTACTTCAGATGCAAGAGCAAGAGGATGATTATTTTGAATTTCAAGAGTGAAGAGTTTAATCATGAGTTGAACAAATTCAAGTGCAGAATGTGAGTCATAGAGTTCTTTAAGCTTTTGTAAGGCTTCAAAAGTAGTTGAAAATGGTGAAATATGGTGACTCACCTCTTCATTTATGGATGCTGCGATTAATGCATAAGCCTTGTTGTTCTTGTTTTCCCAAATGACGAGCTCTTTGTCTAATGTAGGTTGTTTTGGATCTGTGTCTCCATCTCCAGCACACACTTCTTTCAGGACCACTCAAGATAGTTCTCTTTGCCAGTGAGAACTATTCCCACGATAGATATGATTGAATGCATACTATAAAAAAAACTTCTGCCATATACAATAAAATTGTACTTCTGGTGGTAATTTTTTTTTTTAAATTACAATTCAAAGGGGCATTCTCTCCAGATAGGGCTTTGTACTATCTTTGTCTTTAATGAAAATATAAAACATTTTCCAAACAAATATTCAGATCAGCTATGCACTCTCAAAAAAAATTCAAATCTCTTCCTCATCATTTTTTTTTTTTGCAAGTTATAAATATAGTAATCAATGCCAAAGTATGGAAAATATTGCTTCATAATGTGCCAATTCTCTCTGTCTGATACCAGAGAAAAATTCTTCAAAACAGTTCAATGCAACGTTCTTGAATTGTTTTACATGGAAAAAGCAATAGAGCTATAAGAATTTGGTCTTCACCAATCTAATCTCAACACATGTCTCAAATACTTATGAAATACCATGAAGTCAGTGTACCAAAAAATGGCTCAATACGATGTCATGAACAGTGTACAAAAAAAGGCTCAATATAATGCCAAAAACTTTAATCGTATACCATGCAGCAGGAAAGTCAACGTACCAAAAAACGACTCAATATAATGCCATACTATGCTCCCATTCCAAGTGAGAGGGTGCGTTCAGAAAAATATTTTGATTAGAATTGTTGTTGCAAAAACGCATACTCTCCCTATTCGTTTATATGTCAAACTCATAAATCTAGACAAAGAAAAACGCTGGATGCAATGCATCAGGTTCTTCTTGTTAAAAATTATGCTCAATACTTGACGACATGCTGCTGGCAGATGGTAGTCGACTATGCTGAGAGTCTGCATCTAAAAGCAGCTTTCGAGGCCCTCTCAAAGGGAAACTATGAGGAAACAGTGCGCTTGTGCAAGCAAGTTGTCAAGCAGCCTGGAGGCCAAAACAATTATGAAGCTCTCGTGCTTCTGGGCAAGGCCCTCTTCTGCAAGAACCAATATGGTCACGCTCAAACTGCGTACCACTGCTCGATGTTGTGTAGACCTTATTATTTGTTGGAATACACCTCTTCCTTCAAAACCTTATTAGGCCAATGTTAACAACATAGCAACATTCAAAACAGTTCAACGCATGGCATTTAGCAAAAATAGTTCGACACATGGCATTTCAACGGATGGTTTAGGAGGGGATAGAGAGCGGCAGTGATTGTGGAGGGGATAGAGAGTGCAGTAGACAGTGGATAGAGAGCAGTAGGAAAAAGGGAGTTACAACTATTTTTGGAGCTGGCTCTGATACCATGTCATTCCAGGTAGTAACGCCTCAACCAAAATTGGTTCGTCTATTTTATTCCTTAAGTAGGTCTTCATTATATACATGAGGGGGAGACTGTTCACTTCATCTCTTGATGTCTGTTCATATTACTTATTTATTTATTTACATTATATTCACCTAATCCTGATGATTAAGTGTCAATGATTTTTCATACCCTCTTTTATAAATAAAACCTAACCTATCAAAAATAAAGGATGTTACAACATTTACATAGAGAATGTAAATAAACTAGGTCGGTGATGGTAGGTTATCTCTAAGAAGAGATGTGGCAGGTTTAGCTTGAAAAATCACTATATAAATCAACTTCCAAGAGTGTGGAGAATACAGGCCCTGGGATTCAATCTTCCCACATTTATAAATGATTTATATTTCTTTATATAGTTTCATGCTTGTTGAATTCCATCTTATTTTATTTCTTGTGCTCCCCAAATGTTAGTTTTCTATTTCACACAAGAGGCAAGCTAGCACCTCATCAGGTATGTTCAGTTGTAGCAAGATTAAATATGTTTAGGGCTTACCTTGGTGTTAGCCTCGAAAAAAATGAACACAAAAATTCAAAGGAAATCTAGAAATATTAAAATGAAATTATTTATATGGACACATTAAGATTATTTTTGTGATTATTGATAACATAAATATAATGCATTTGATATTATGTTTATTATGCTTCTAATTTATGGTTAAGAATATGTATTGTCTTTGTGATTTATTGTTAAAAATATTTATAAAGATAAGTTATTATTGTGTGGTTTATTCATATATTCATAATTTTTGAAAGGAAAATTAAATTTAAAATGCTTTGAGAAATTTAGCACATTTTTTTGGGTGATGCCTACTGTAAACTTGTCAATATTTCATTTGATCCAAGCAATGCAGCAGGCATAGAAGAAGCCACTGTTTAGTTGTTTGCAACACATAGAGTGAAATAACATATTTATCCCATGGGTGTTATTTATTTCTCTCTCTTGTAAAGGTGAAGGCTAAATTGTTGATCTATGGTTTGCATAAAATTTGGGATGTATACTATTTGAGAATCCTCATTTCCTTCATTGGAGATGCTAGTGAAGAAAGCTTTGCACTAGGAAATTTCCACTAATATTAATTGGAATTTCGTTCTTGTTTTTCCCCCTCTCTGTGTAAAGGACCTACAACCACGTCATTTCTGACATCATTGGGAAAACAAATAGCATAATTGTGACAGTGTCAATGTTAGTGTCAGAGCACTCACCGACAAAATAGCCACTCACAAAATTAGTCTTTTTTCGATTTTTAAAATTATTTGTGAGGCACTGACAAATACCAAAAATAAAACATCATCCATGGGAATTATGTCCCATCAAAGATTATCCAATAAAAAATTAGAAATAACATTTACAAAAAATTAGAAAATTACTTTTGAATTTACGGAATAATAGGAATATTAAGAATTTTATCAAAACTTTGAATAAAATTGCAAAAAATTGACAAACTATTGACAAAATATTTGAGAAACAACGCACTTTGATGCGAGGTAGGGACTGATAAAAAGAAAATTCATATTTCATTTGTAATCATTTTAATGATTTTAATTTTTTTTTAGTTTGAATGGAAAATATTTTGCTATAAAATTAGCTAGAGATAATTCATACAAAAATCCATATACCTACGCCAGCATATTCACATTAGCATTCACGATGGAAATATTATTTTACCATGTTTAACAAAACAATTTTCCATCAAAACTGTTTTTATTAGTTGGTAAGTAAATGAAACGAACCAAGAAATTGTTTCATGTATGGCCGGACATAAAAAAGGTAATGTGTCTAGTGATATGAGGAGACAATAAGCTATCATTGAAAATGGATTGATTTCTATTGGGAGAGGGAGCTTCTATCAAAGTATTCATTGAAGACTGCATGAAATTGTCCATCCATAGATCTGATACCTTGGATAATGTTGTTTGTAAAAATCGAAGAGCCCTGCGAGTTGTTTTGTGATAACTATGTAGCACACACCTCACATTACAAAGAGTTTTGAAAGCTATTATAAAAAAACATACAACCTTTATAAAGGTGAGACCATCATGAGGCCTATAATAAATCAACTCTGTTCATCCAAAGTCTTTCTGGTGTTGTACGAGCACCGTTCACCTTGCATGCTTGAACCCCAACTCGAGCTAGGTTGCAAGTATGCAGCTCGTGGACGACATTTTAGAAAATGAGTTGTAATTGAAAATAAAATTAACCCTTCTCTTCCTAAAAAAACGTAATATTTCATGTGCATTTTATGTAAGAAACTATAGTATCCATGTTATCTAGGTTATTATTCTTGGAAATGAAGATAGATTAAAGACGGTAATTCGTGAAAATATTTCATGGGTGGTGAAAAAGAAAAGAGAAAGGTTAACTAGATTAATTTTCTTGGAAGGGTTTCCAAGAAATTGTATGCATATATTACCCATGTTGGTTATTTAAACACTGTAAGGATTTGAGTGCAAAAAGGTTGCATAGGGGTTTTGTGCATGAATTGATGAAAAATAAATATTGTTTTCTTGAAAAGTGCATATGAATCTTGTTCATAAAAGAACAAGAACACATGATTGCTTCTTGAAAAGATTATGTGCATTGAAGTAAGAGCGATTGTGTTAGAAAAAAAAACAAGTTGCATGCACAAAATGATAGTAATTGTGATATATAAAATATTTTTCTGCATGTAGATAAAGAAATTTACTATGTTAATTTTCTTGAAAAAAATAATCTCTTGAAAAGATTGTCTCGCTAGATGAATTGTGTCAATTTCTAGATTTAGGTGAATAAAAGGTTAAGTTAACCTTGTTATTGTTGTTTTATTTTTATGCATAAAATATGGTTATCTATCGTAATTTATTGAAAGGGAAGTAAGAGAAACATGGATGTAGAAAGATAGAGAAATAAGGTTATATTAACTTTCTTTTGAAAAATAATTATGTATTTGTTACACAAAAATATCGTCACCATGATTATTTGTAGTCAGTATGGGTCTATCATCACTTGTACTATCCTCCTAAGCAAGTCTCAGACCTCAGCTCTTCAATTCAAGCTTTGAAAATGAGAGAAAGACATTAAAAATCAACAAAGCTTTGGTTCCGCACTTTCTCTCACTATTGCCTGTAGTCCCACACCCCCTGTTTACAAAAATGGCGGACCCGCCCACTTTGTCCCTAAAGGAGTGGGTGTGGACCCCTATGAAAGTAAAAAAGGCGCAAGTTTATTCTACAAAACTCACTTTGGGTTAATTCTAGATGATTCTAGAAGGAATTTTGACGTGGATTGGTCGCTCTTAGGTGGTTCATGCATCCCAAAAGAGAAGGAGCTAATCCCTTGATGAGAGGAGCTATCCTTTGAAGGAGGGCTTTATCCCTTTGAAGGAGGACCTAGTAACTTCCGTCCATTGCACTATAAATTAAGGCATTGGGCTGGTTGCTAAGGAGGTTAGAAGCTGAACATTTTTGAGGGTAAATGCTGGTGGAATTGAGACTTCCTAGTTAAGCTTGAGAGGAGAGATCACATACCTTTTTGGCTTCATTAGGAAGAGAGTGAAACTTGTCAAAGTAGAGGAGAATTCTTGTTGGACCCTGGGAGGAGCTTGTACAGCATCAAGGCACAGGTTGTAAAGTTCTTCTTTGATTTGAATTAATGCAATCAGATTCATTTTTCTCAACAAATTGTCTTATGTCATTTGTTTCATGAATTCCTTGATCTTCATGTTGAATATGTTTTATGATATTGGATTTTCAGGTGCTATTTAATTTTTTTGCTTGTTTGTGTTTGCATATTCGCAACAAGGGAGCTCATTTGGATCGAAGGAGCGAGGCTTCCACAAACTTGCATTGGACCCAAGGTAGGCCTAAACACTTGTTTGCCTTTGTTTATAAATTCATATTTAGAGAAAGATAGTTTTTGATTGGCTTTCTTATCATAATTTAGATCTCTTTAGATTCTAGGAAGGTCTATCTTGTTCGCAAGACCGACTCATTCCGTGTGACAAAATGGTGACTCCGCTGGGGACTTGATTTTTTCCTTGTTTTTACTTTGACTTGAGAAAGTGTGTTTTTGTTTCTGTTTTTGGCTTGTTGTGTGTGGAATTGGGTAGATTTAGTAGATCCAGGGTTATTTTTTGTTTTTCATAAATTTGGGAGAGGACCGCACCCTAGGCTTTTGACACAGTGCGGACCTATCCGCACTTTTGCTTTTAGCACAGAGCGGTACAGCACCTATGTTAACTGCGAGCCTGCGGACCCTGTCAAAATTTTGGAAAACTTAAGATTTTCTCTGTTAGTCAGCTTAGTTTTTGTTTAGATGTTATTATCCCCTGCCTAGACCTACATATAACCTGTCAGAAGCTTTCCTTAAGTTAATTTCATTGGTGTTATGGTTTTAGGTGAAATTCCTAGAAGTTTTGCTTGTTGGGATTGGTTTTCATTTTGGTCTTGTAGTAGCTCTGAGCTTAGAAGCTGTAGGAACCTCAGATCACCTTGGTTTTTACCAGCCTTCTTATGAGTCTGACCATTTGCGAAATCTACCTTTATTGAGGAATCCGCCTTGTGTTTTCTCTTTACAAAACTTCGAAAAGCTTGTGTTTAAAAGTTTGGATTTCATTTTTAAAAAAGAAAACAAGAATTGGTTGTTTTTTGACTGATTTGTGATTCTGCATAAATTGGTCCTTAGTTTACATCTAGCTAAGTAAAACATCCTTTAAAAAGACATATTGTAAGCTTTGACTTCAAATAGGTTTTATAGTTTATAGATCTCAAAGTTAGTCATTTCCATAGTTTTGAGTGTTCTATAAAAAATAATAAATCTCTTTTGGAAAAAGATTGTTTTTGTAGTGGTTGAGTGTTTTGAAAGAAAAGGGAAATTTTTGTGAAAATAACTAGTTGTCTCGTTTTGAGTGCATTGGGAAGGACAAAAGCTCTTCTTTTAATTTTTTTGTTAAGAAAGGTTTGTGTTTACAAGTTTTTGCATTCTCAAACTCTTTCATTGCTAGAAGTTCATTGAAGAGAAAAGATTGTTTAATCATATTAAGTGCATTTTTTAGTGATTTCGAGTCGAGTCTTCATACCACGATTTTCATCTCCGCGCCTCTTGACTTAAACAAAAACCAATAAAAATAATGCTTAAAGTAAAATTCATCTAGTAATATTTTTATTTCTAGGGCTCTGATACACCAACATAGCTTAGGCTAGTGTCTTGGAGTAGGACAGTAATTAACTCTCCAAGACAGTAAAACAAACAAGTAGCTGTATCTTGCGGTAGGAGAGAAATCCAATTGTTGCATTTATGATCTGGCAAAGCTCCTCTTAAAGGAGAAGCGCGAGATCGTGTCTGAACCAGTGTGAGAATCAATCCTTCCTCATTGGGAACGATGCCAGATATTCACGTATTAAAAGCGGTAAACCTCGGATTAACCATTGTCGAGGAGCCTGGGGTCACTTGTTGGTAAACCTTGGAATATGTCAAGGAGCCTTCAAGGGGATTGAGCTTGCTACTCTGCCCTTGCGTGCGTATCCGATTGTAGATTGTTCCCCCAGGTATATTTGTTTCAGTTGGTAACCTTAGTGACCATGTTCTTTAGGATTCTTCCTAAGGTGACAGTGGTGGGAAGATCCCACTGTACCTGGAGTAGACGTCGGTTAGACTCACTTGGATTTTCTGGGGGGTTCTCTTCACTCGAGACAGTTAAATGGAGTAACTTGTGCCAGTCTATTCATTAAGCAGGTTTCCGGGGTAACTGTTCCAACCGCCATTTCCGTATTGAACTCTGCAACGTTGGACTTCATCACCAACTAGTGTTTTCAGTACGGAAAGTTACTGTTTGTGTGTGTTTGATCTCCTAGATTTTTTAGGCGTTTGATTCAAATTTGTTTGGTTCTTTAGAGGCTTTAGGTGGTTTTCATCGAGATTTTACTTTGTTTGCGTGTGAAGTAGTTAAAATTTCTTAATCGTGGCTGAATTACCGAGGAAGTCCTGTAGACTTCGAGGCCAACCTCCTGAGTTTTCACCGAGCCAGCCTGAAGGGTTGCGAGCCCTCGTAACTCCTAGAGACATTAGAGTTGGGTCACCTGAAGAAGGAGAGTCTTCTTTGGTGATACATCCTGATTTTCAAGCTTTAGTAGCAGATTATATTCCACAATCAGTGTCTGTTTCAGAAGTTAATGGTAGCCTTTCATCTACTAGTGATATAGGTGAGGAACTTGAAATATCTGAACCTGAAAGTGAATTTGCTGCTACTCCAACATCGGGGTTTGCTTCTCCAGCTTCTAGTGGTCCTGGTTCACCTAACGTAGAAAGAATAATTACCCAAAATCTTCTTTCTGGACTTATAGCTATTGAAGAACTTGCTACTCCGGAAGAAGAAGTAGGCATCCCTATCCATGAAAATCAACTTGTTATTGAACTAAGGGAGCGCGAATCAATTTTTTACAGTCCACCTAGGAGCAGTGCTTGGTATCTTTCTTTGACTAATTTCTTGGAAAACCCAGGGTTAAGCTTTTCACCACCTCGTGTTCCTTATCACCCAACACCTAGAGGTTACTATCCTCCATTAAATATGTCAAGACAGTCGTCCATGTTTACTCAATCGCCAGAATCCTTTTTGTATGGCGGTCCTTCTGTTCCCTCTGGGTATCAGTCACTTTCTGGTACTTTTTCGGGAGCATCTCCTCAACCCATTGAACAAGGATTATTAACTGGAAGCAATGGTACTAAGTCGTTGAGCGTAGAAGATATTCTCATGATGTCAGGTATTATTCCTAATCCTCAACCTCAAGGTGGCCAGTTACCGCCTGGGGGTAGCCTCAAAATCCTCAATTTTCACCTGGGGGGCAACCTCAAGGTACCCAATTTGCGCCTGCGGGGCAACCTCAAGGATAATAGATACCTACAGGACAGTACATTCCTCAAGGTCAACCCCAGACTCAATATGTACCCCAAGGTCAACCCCAGTATCAATATGTACCTCAAGGTCAACCCTAGTATCAGTACATGCCTCAAGGGTATCAAACCCAAGGTCAGTACTCGAAACAAGGTTTCCAACCACCCTCCGGTCAATCATATGTTCAAGGAACAGGAAATGTAACTTTGATTTATCAACCCTACCCTCAACCCGGTTATGGGCCTCAATATTCTCAACCTGTTATGGGTTCGTACCACAGAATGAATTTAGTGTGGGATCCATCGCAAACTCAACAGTTCTTGCAACCGAATGTATAGTTGTCATCTCAAACTGGACAACCCTTAGTTTCTGGTACACCCCAGTAACCTATCCAGTCTACTATTCAAACTTCTGTACCTTCGGTAGTTTCTCAGCCTGGGCCTAGTACGCCTCATACTCCGCCTCAAATGACTGTTGCAACTTCCGCAACATCTGTTCAATCTACCCCACCTACTTCTGGAGTATCGACAGCTCCGGTTTCTACTATTCCTGTATCTACTCCTCAGACATCTTTACCTCCATTTGGATCCACGATTCAAACTTCGGTTCAGATGCCTATAGGACAACCTGGTTCAAGTACGGTTGTCACAAGTCAACCACAATTTACTTATCAACCGTACCAGGGGCAATACCAATTCAGTCCTGCTGTGCAACAGCCAGTCTATCAGTATCAACCATACCCTGGGTACACATATCAACAACCTCAACAACCCCAGTAAGGTCCGGTTAATCTTAGTTTTCCAGGAGGATACAATATCCCAAATGCAATCCCTATTCCTAGTTGTCCTGGATATCCTCCTCCTGGGGCTGGTCTCATGACCCAGAGTTTTAGGGACCCTAATCGTCAGTTACCATTTATCGCAACTTTGGACTTGCTTGACTTGTCGCGCCTAATGAACGATCCCATTAATTATCTTCTGTTTTGGCCACCAATGCCGAAGAAGTTGCCTAGTGATATTCCTAAGTTTGAAGGCAAATCAGGAGAGGACCTGTCGAACCATGTGATGACTTATCACCTCTGGTGTGCATATAACTCCATTTCAGATGATTCAAACCATCTAAGGCTTTTCTAGCGCACTCTAATTGGTCTCGTGGCCAAGTGGTACATTGAGTTACCGCTAGGCACTTTTTATAATTTTAGTCAGTTAGCTACCTCGTTTTTAACTCATTTTCAGTTGCCAATCAGATATGACAATGGCACAGAATTACTAACTTCATTAAAGAAATCGACGTCCACTTACATTTTAGATCACATTCATGACTGGAGACATCGACGGCGATTAGTGAAGGTTTTTATTCCAGATCAGATCTTGGCTGAATGGTTTGTAAAATCTTCGTTTCAAAAGATCACTGAGGATGTAGCTAAGGCCGGAGTCGTTTAGGAGCAAGTAATTTCTCAAGCACAGTACCTTGACTTGGTTTATACTCAGTCAGGTACGTTACACGAGAAAATCCCCGATCCTCCTAAGCAAAATCAAATCGCTGCAGCTCCATCACGGTCTCATGCCACTGATGGTATGATTGGTACGGTTAACACTAACAGTAAGAAGAAGTCTTCCAAGAATTCTTCTCCTATCATAACCTTACCTGATTCCCTGTTATAGACAATTTTGTGCCTTACAGCAACAAGCATGAATTGTCGATAATCCAAGGGATCCAAAGTTCCCTAAACATGATGTTCCTACCCCTAGAGGAACAAGGTCAGCAAACCAACAGCTCTCTGATCAGTTCTCCACCTGAAAACACTCAAAAACAAGCAATCCTGAAATCAAAGCAGGTGCTCCACTGGGTTTCTGCGCTGAAACACAACTGCTCCATGGTGTACCTGCATTGCAAAGCAGGCAGAACAAAGCCCACCTGCGTTGGGCGAGTTTGGACATGTGGCAGAGTGAGTCATAGCTTTGGAATCTTCCAAAATTGACACTTGGATCAGGTATTTCGCCTTGTGATGAGTCAGAGGCTTTGTTTCTCCAAGTGGAAGCAAGGTTCACCAAGTGGACTCAAGAACTGAAGATCAACTAAAGATTAACTGAAGAGAGAGAGGACACAAGGCAGCTACACATCAGTTGCAAGCTGACTCATCCTTTCTCAATTCATCTATATATTGAGCTCTCTCCTATGAGCTCAGGAGGCTGGAATTTTGGTGCAAAGTAATGTTATGCTGTTGGTTTCATTCTTGAGTTATTGGGTGATTGTTTGAGAGAGGTGAAGAAGAGCAATTCTTTCTGCTGGGAGGTGTTGCTGGGTTGGAGCCTGCAATGGTTGTAATCCTCTCAGAACCTTTATTTCTTCATTAATAAAAGCTATTGAGGTTCTTCTATGTGCTCTTGTTTCAATTGTATATTGTGATGATTGCATATTTGGTTTACACTAATCCATGAACCAGTTATGATTGCATGCCTCTTGTAGTTTCCTTCTTTGTTGTTTTGCAGGATCTCATTGTAGCTAGGCGAGCAGAAGGACAAAGAGCTAGGAGCAAGCGGCCAAATAGGAGAGTTTGGATTCGACATTAAGCGCAAGGCAACGGTTAGTGCTTTCTCCATTCTCTTTTGCTTTCATAAAGAA
This sequence comes from Pinus tabuliformis, assembly GCA_031772625.1. Taxonomy (NCBI): domain Eukaryota; kingdom Viridiplantae; phylum Streptophyta; class Pinopsida; order Pinales; family Pinaceae; genus Pinus; species Pinus tabuliformis. The sequence goes on along the minus strand of CM062806.1, from coordinate 333,177,660 downwards.
TAAAACTTTCAGTAGTTTGCTTTACAGTTGTTGCTAAGGAACTGTCACCCTTAGAGTGGGTTAGGGTCATCCGAGTCGGATACTTTTCCCTACAACAAACTGGCGACTCCACTGGGGATCGTATCCATTTGATTGTGTTTGTAGTATCTTTGCTATTCATTTCCTGAAGAAAAGAGTACCAAATCGAAAAGCTTTTGACTATATCAAAAGCGAAGTAGAGGGGCTACTACTCTTGCTCATTTTCTGAGCAGATTCATGATTTGAAGAGCTGATCTACAAAGATCCTTGTAAGCTCTTAGTGATAGCTTTGCACCTTCTAAATCATTCCTTTGAGTTTGCTTGACTGAATGCTTCTGATTTGAGCAAAAACCGTGCATTTTTGAGAAAATTATGACCCGGAAACTGTGAAAACGCAACTCTCGTTTTCCAGAGCAGGTAGTACACAGGCTACCTTCTTTGCAACGCAGGTCCCGAACTGGCTACCTGCGCTGAGAGCCAGTTTGACTGTGCAGAGCCTGCGTTGACCCAAATTTGCTTAGTGCATTTGGGGTTTCCTCCTTTCTCTTGCCTGTTTTCACTTAGTTTTGCTGCTAAGTGTCAGTCTTGTGCCTGTTTTGAAACCAATATTACTTGCCATCATTCCGCCTCTGTTATATAACGAAATTGTACTTGTTCTTTGTATTTCTTGCTCATTTACAATTTCCCATAACGAAAAGTAAACTAGTCATGCTTTTGGCCTCTTAGATCTGAACCTGTGTTAGGCGTTTTGCTGGTCTAAAGAGTTAGCTTGTTTGCTATCCGTAGCTGATTAGTCATTTTACTTTCGTTAGCTTGGTTTGATTTCATGTATTTCCAGTGATTAAGCAAGTAAATCTTAAGGTGTCTTTTGATTTTGGACAAGCTTGTTTACTTTCGCTCTAAATCGAAATCAAAGTTATATAACCACTTTCTTTTTGTATCCATCCACATTAAGAAAGGGAAAAAGAAAATACATGCATTGTGCATTTTGCATTTGACTGTGTGCTTGACGATTTAGGAAAATTTGCATTTTAGTGTGTGCTCTATGATCTGTGTGAAAAGATTTGCCTTTCTTTTCCCTCAGTAGTTAAGGTTTTCAAAGTTGAAAGATTGAAAAGTTTGCTTCTCATCTTAGACTGCATTCAGGAATTTGTTATATACATCTCGTGGTGATCCTTAAAGGCAAACTGATAAGCAAGATCAACATTAAAATAAATCCAATTTACATAACAACGCTTTGTAACATAACGCAAACATCTAGAGGTCTAGGTAGAGACGTGTTCCGGCGTCGTTAAACATAGTGACTGTCGATCTCTACGAAGGTGGGTGATTCCTCCTGAGAGTCGGTGGCACTAATACGGACTTGTGCTCCCACGTACCGTCGCGTATATATTGGGAGACCCCTATAGGCAATTATCCTTTATCCATAGGAAGCCGTGTCGATCGCCCTACTGATCGTGATGCAGTGAACACAGCATTCACGAAGATCGACCACCCGTACCGTAAAACGTATTTTGTGGTTTCGCGAAAAGTTTGGCACACCCTCTGCCTAGAACTCCAGAGCAGTTTCTTTTGGCCTTTTTCAAACTCTATAACTGAAAAATTCCATCCGAGCATTTGTCACTTCGGGCTCGTTAATACATCGAAGGCGACTAGAGTCATCTTTAGCTTTTTCTCGACTCTTAAAACATGAAAAAGCAAGTTTGTGTCTAAAAGCATCGTTAATAAAATTTATTTTAAGCGGAACAAAATCACCTGTTATTCCCACGTTGATCTTTCAGTTGAAAAGTATGGAGCCCACCAACCAAGGAGGCAACCTTGGCGGAAGTCCAAATCCCTTCTCCTCTTGGGGAGATGTTGGTGCGCCTCATATGGCAACATTGTCACTTCCAGGATTGACAATCGGCCTCCCTGTATGGCTCTTTTCAACTAATGTAGTCCAGATCGCCACTAATCCTGAGCAGTCGAATCAACAGTCAGAACAGTCTAGAACTACCCACCAGCCTTCCACTTCTTACAATACTTCCTCTGATCCTTCATCTTCGCGAGGTAGAGCTGGCAAAAGTCAACCTCCCAAGGAGAAGAAGGAAAAGAAGAAGAAAGAAAAGAAGCAGAAGGAGCCTATGGCGAAGGCGACTGGGGGCAAGCAGAAGACAGCTGACAAAAACCCACACACTGCACCGACCGGGCCTAAATCGCCATGTGTCATTTGCGAAGGGACCCACTTCCATCGTGATTGTCCTTGTATTCCCCGGATACTAAGGGACTGGTCCCCAAGGTTGCACAATCCGGTAGCATCAACCTCTGATAGTCATGTTGATTGCAGTCCGTCAACTAGCGAGAGTGAAGGACGAAGAGGGAGACCAAGATCACCCTGTGTATTGTGTGAAGGCGAGCATGCCATCCACAAATGTCCATTCTTAGATGAGGCAAAGAGAGTTTTGGAAGATCGTTCGGTTTCACCGTTACGACTTCCTCCTGGATACCAAAAACTCGCGCCTAATCCCTCAATAGTTGAAAATCCAGTTGGCCTGCCCAAGTGGTCAGCTGAAGTGTTGGTCATTGAGAATGAACCTACTGAATCCAGACCAGACGAAAGTCTAAAGGTCGAAACGGCAGTTGACCCGGTTCTTCCTTCAGAGGTTTCATCGTCCAATGACTCTGTCATTGAAGACCCATCTTCAAATGACACCCTCACTGAAGAGGATAAGGATGACACCGTCCATATTCTTTTCATCAGCACAGACTCTGATGAGCATCAGGGCAATGCGCCCATTCCTTTATCGCAGGAAGGAACATCATCAGGGTCGTATCCAGCCGTATATTCGGTCCCACCACCAAGCAACCTAGTTGTATCCTTTGATTGGAATCAACTAGGCAGACCTCGGTTACCAGCCAGTATCCCATTCAGAATTATAGTCCAAATCTACAGAATGGTGATGGCTGGAACTATCATTGATGAAGGGGCGTCTGTGAGTATCCTTTCCTCTGTTGCTTGGAAAGCACTGGGTTGCCCGGCGCTTTTACCTGAGATGAGAAATCTATCAGGTTTTGATAAAGGAACCAGTCACCCGTTAGGGATCCTCCCCAATGTTCCGCTTACATTGAAAGGGAAGTCAGTTCGCATGAACATCATGGTCGTCCAGGGACCCTTGGCATATAACTTACTCCTTGGACGAGACTATATATATTGCATGGAGGCAATAGTGTCCTCGCTCTTTAGAGTCATGTGTTTTCTGCACGAAGGAAGAATGGTCCAGCTCGTAGACCAACTTTCATTTCTAGGATCACGCATTGCAAATAGTCAAATACCATCCCTTAACGGTTTATTCACTCAAGGAATGCCACCACCTCCGGTTCTACTTCCCGATGAATGCGAGTAATTCGGAAAGAAAGAACTGGGACCTAGGGGGCATGCACCCTGGCCTGCCTTGGGCAGAGAAAACCTTGGGTATAAAGTTAATTTCCGCAGAAGAATGGACTAGTCCGTACCCCGTCTGGCAGTGGAAGGGAGGGTTGTTCTAGGATAAAATTATTTTGTCAAAGTTATGTTGAAGCGAAGCGGTCACTCCCTTTGTCTAAAGAAGTGGGCTCTACTAAGGAGGGGGTCTATTTGTAACAGCAAGAAGGCACCATCTTTGAATTTCAAGCCTCACCCATTAAAACAGCGGGTTTTAAAGGATAAGTAGGGGCAGTCTTCAAAGAAAGAGAGGAAATTGCTGTAACAAGTGGGCACCATCCTTAGCAACCTAATGATAGACATCGCCGAAAAGAGAGTTCAGTTTGCGGCAGCAAACAAAACCATTTTTCGGATAATAAGTAAGAGATGGCAGAATCTCGAAATTATACTTTATACCTGGGGGCATGCAAACCTTTTGGAGTGCAAGCATGGGACGACTATTTATTTTTTAGTTTTTTAGGTCCTTCTAACCCGTTAAACTCGTAGGATTAGTCGTCTCTAGCTTGCATAAAGAAAGGATGAAGGGCAAAAGCTAAAACCTGCCAAAATTGGAGTAATTAGTAAGGTATCGCTCCTTAAATAAGATTACCTCACCTAAAAGCATTCCTTGTATTAAAGACTGGTATAATCGAGCAGTTTTTGTGCAGAAGTTCATGCTCGTTAAAAAATAAACGTAGAGAATCGAGCAGTTTTTGTGCAGAAGTTCATGCTCGTTAAAAAATAAACGTAGAGAATCGAGCAGTTTTTGTGCAGAAGTTCATGCTCGTTAAAAAATAAACGTAAAGAATCGAGCAGTTTTTGTGCAGAAGTTCATGCTCGTTAAAAAATAAACGTAGTTTGTGAGCAATCTTTCCCTAGCAGTTCAAGCTCATCCAGAAAAAATGAACCGGTAAACAACCTCGAGAAATGTAACCTTTGAAAGCCATATTAAAAGCCCTTTGTCGTGTTTATATGCCATCACCTCCATCTGTTCATTTGGCCAATCGTTCACCTCCATATGTTTGTTTACCCATTTTGAGGAACAGCTGCAAAGAGTGATTTCACTTAGCCATCCTTGTGACACTGCCGTGATTGGAGAATTCCAACCTGTACCTGGAATCTGCTGCTATCCCTGTTCATCACTCGTTCCTCAAAAGACGAGTCTTCTTTGAGCTCTTTTCACTGACTCGTAAAATATGAAAAGTTTGCCGAGTTTTGGCCTTCCAGCTCGTTAAAGCGACCGGAAAGCTATCCCTCCTCTAGATTTTAATCTTTTTGGACCTGAGGGATTATTGCACAAAAAGATCGAGCGCTTGTTTTGTTCGGCTCGTTAAAGCAACCGAAAATTCATCCCTTCTGTATTGTTTTATACTTTTTCGGACTTAAGGGATTAGAAGACGAAAAAGGAATTTTGGAGTTAACTTTTCGTACCTTTTCAGACTCTCTAAAAATGAAAAGGACCGAGTTTTCCTTGTTGTTAGACTCGTTAAAATGATTAAATAGCGACAAACTTGTCTTTAGACGAGAACGAGTTTCCCTATCACTAGGCTCGTTAAAACATAGCGATGGGCTTGCCCGAAGGGCAGGTTATAGAACAAGCATATGTTATCCTCCTCAAGCTTGACAAAAATAAAGAGGTTCTGGTCAGCAATGACTGGGGAAAAATTGGGAGAACCTCACAGTATTAATGGTAGCAAGTCGCTCTTGAACATGACACTTTGTCCTCCGTCCGCATCGGGTTGGGTTGTTTCATTCACCGGTCGCAGAATCATGGTCCTCGCCACACCATCCATAATTGGGGTAATGCTACCAATCCATCACATCAGTGTCGTTATATGTTCAAGAGATGTGGTTCTGTAAAGAGTCAACCCTGTTCCACCCACTACCATACATTATCCTTCATCCACTTCATGACCGCCACCCTGAATCATACATCACAGTTTGTTTTCACCTCATCATAATCACTAGCTCCGTTTCGTGTCACTGATGTGGGATTCATTAAGGCCCTCCTTTGACGGATCGCTCCTTGTCGACATCAGCTCATTATCCAAGGAGTTGATCTAGGAACACCCCCCTCAGTACTTTGAAGCTTGCATGCCTCAATGGCAAGTTTCTCACTTCCGGCGACAGGTATACATCAATGACCTTCGACCAGAAGATTTTGCATGGTGGTCGATGCCAAGTCCTTTATTCCCACCATGTAGATTGTACTGCCGTACCTTGAGGGTCATCATCCTTATCGGTGATTCCTCTCGTGCTTGTTAACGGTTTACATCATTGACCGGTAATCAAGCGATGTCTTTCCATGTTCGACTTCAAGAAATTCTCACATGGATCGACTTGTACATCGAGTGAAGATCGGAAGAGATTGAAGACCCCGGATCTAGTTTCATCCATCCGGGCTGCGATATATATTCAGGGCATAAAGACATTTGATATGTACATCGTTGTAACAGATGATCATCCTTCTCAAAAGATGATAAATTCGGCATAGAATTATCAGTAAAGGATGATAGATTCGGCAGAGAACTATCAGTCTAGCATCAGACGATCGTCTGTTCTATGTACCAAAATGTATTTATAAAGCTGAGCATGGGAATGCCCGCCTCAGCTAGATCATGAAAAATGTATGAAAAATAATGTATTGTATTGTATCTTATTACAGGACACTTCTCAGCAGATTGAATGAACTTCGGATCCTCTCAATAAAGCATTTCACCCGATAAACGACCTCATACTTTAGGGGGCATCTGTTATAGACAATTTTGTGCCTTACAGCAACAGGCATGAATTGTCGATAATCCAAGGGATACAAAGTTCCCTAAACATGATGTTCCTACCCCTAGAGGAACAAGGTCAGCAAACCAACAGCTCTCTGATCAGTTCTCCACTTGAAAACACTCAAAAACAAGCAATCCTGAAATCAAAGCAGGTGCTCCACTGGGTTTCTGCGCTGAAACACAACTGCTCCATGGTGTACCTGCATTGCAAAGCAGGCAGAACAAAGCCCACCTGTGCTGGGCGAGTTTGGACATGTGGCAGAGTGAGTCATAGCTTTGGAATCTTCCAAAATTGACACTTGGATCAGGTATTTCGCCTTGTGATGAGTCAGAGGCTTTGTTTCTCCAAGTGGAAGCAAGGTTCACCAAGTGGACTCAAGAACTGAAGATCAACTAAAGATTAACTGAAGAGAGAGAGGACACAAGGCAGCTACACATCAGTTGCAAGCTGACTCATCCTTTCTCAATTCATCTATATATTGAGCTCTCTCCTATGAGCTCAGGAGGCTGGAATTTTGTGCAAAGTAATGATATGCTGTTGGTTTCATTCTTGAGTTATTGGGTGATTGTTTGAGAGAGGTGAAGAAGAGCAATTCTTTCTGCTGGGAGGTGTTGCTGGGTTGGAGCCTGCAATGGTTGTAATCCTCTCAGAACCTTTATTTCTTCATTAATAAAAGCTATTGAGGTTCTTCTATGTGCTCTTGTTTCAATTGTATATTGTGATGATTGCATATTTGGTTTACACTAATCCATGAACCAGTTATGATTGCATGCCTCTTGTAGTTTCCTTCTTTGTTGTTTTGCAGGATCTCATTGTAGCTGGGCGAGCAGAAGGACAAAGAGCTAGGAGCAAGCGGCCAAAGAGGAGAGTTTGGATTCGACATTAAGCGCAAGGCAATGGTTAGTGCTTTCTCCATTCTCTTTTGCTTTCATAGAGAAGAAAACATTCAGTAGTTTGCTTTACAGTTGTTGCTAAGGAACTGTCACCCTTAGAGTGGGTTAGGGTCATCCGAGTCGGATACTTTTCCCTACAACATTCCCTGACAGGAGATTCTTCCACAGAGATTTCCACTGACATTCACGTTGTAGAGTCATCTACAGTGAAATCAAAATCCGGTGGTAAGAAGAAAGGGAAGAAGAAAAATAAAACGGATAAAATTTCAAAAGAGAAACTTGAAAAATCAGAATCCAATGATGAAAAATGCAGACCTCATTATCCTTGTCTCATTTGTGACGAAGAACATTTTACAAGAGACTACCCTCATCATGCAGAGGTTGCGAAGATTATCAAAGGTTCCCAAATGCCTGCTGTTTTGAAGGATCCTTTTCCAAGTCAAGACAGTAAGATGATAGATTCTTCCTCGAGTGCCAATGAAGAACCCATAATGATGATGTCCCATGTTAGGATTGCAACTCGATCGCATGATTATGGTAGTAAAAGTCTTGTTGATGGTAAAGAAGCAGAATCTTCTCATTCTAACCCATCAACCTCAGCTCCCGGTTCCGATCCACTACAGATCGAGAAACCTAATCCAGACTTAGTAATCAAACCGACCGCCAAAGGTATACTTTGAAAGTCAGCTTTCAATCCACATGCGAGAGCGGCTCAAAACTATAACATTTTTGAGGATTTAGCTGTTTCACCCTCTCCAATGTCGGCTTTGGAAGTGCTGCAATCATGTCCAGCACAACATAAATTACTTTTGTCGGCTATAGGAGCTGTTGACGTTCAGGACTCGAACCTAATAATTTTCGATCTAGAAAATAGTACACCGCGCTTACCTCATCAAATGGCTTTCTAGATTCCAGTGATAGTAAAAAACAGACCTATTCATAGGACTGTGATTGATGAGGGAGCCTCAACGTGTATTATGTCGATATAGTGTTGGATATCGCTTGGTTCTCCTTCACTAAATCAATCCCCGAAGATTCTAAAGGCCTTTGATGGCCATGGGTTTCATCCTTTTGGCATTCTACAGGATCTACCTATAGGGGTTGAAGGAAAAACCATTAATCTAGATGTGGAGGTGGTTGATGCCCCTCTAGATTACAACCTTCTCTTGGGTCGTAGTTGGTCTTACGCTATGACAGTTGTCGTTTCATTGGTCTTTCGGGTTATAAAGTTTCCTCATAATGGAAAGATCGTAACAATATACCATCTGGCTTACTTTTCGTTCGACCCAGCCTCTTGTGAAAGTATTCAGCATGTCGGTAAAATGACTATCCTGTATAAGGATGTTGGAGTAGGACTAGTTAAAGATGCTGGTTTACTGGGAACTTTTCCTTTTCCTCTGATCAACGCATCGTCTTCGTTTGCAACCATTCATATGATTTCGTCAGACACCATTGTTTATGATGATCCTTGGATCGTTCCTTCTGAATCTGAGATAGACTCATTTGGTGATGTTATGGCTTTGAGTCCATATGAAATTGCATATGAGGCCGTGCAATCGTTTACCGACCCATATTCAACCAAAATTGACTTAATGAATGTGGTCCGTGAAGAATCACTTTTCACATCAAGCTCGGATTCAACAACGTTTCCGAACTTTCTCACTCTGATGAGAAGATTCGTGAAATCCTATGTGTAGATGATTTGCCATGGGAAGATCTCCATCACAGATCTTCGTTCTTACCCGAGAATGATCGTTTTGAAAATGATTTTTCATCAATTTTTACGATTGAATATGTCAAGGAACCTCAGAATCCAATGAAAAATCCTGATTCGGAGTTAAATTTGGGAAACGTCTCTCGAACTATTCCTATTGACCTTTCGGTTAAGCCTGGAATTGTTGAGAACATTCATATAGGTGCCTCGTGTGCAGAAGATGAAATTCAAATATATAAGGCCCTATTTCAAGAATTCCGCGACGTGTTTGCCTAGTCTTATGGGGAAATGCCAAGAATTGAGCCCGCAATTGTTGTTCATGAAATCAAGACTTACCCGGACGCTAAACCCGTCCGGCAACGTTTGTGTCAGATTCACCCGAGAAAAGTTGCTGCTATTAAAGCAGAAGTTGAAAAATTACTCAAAGTAGGTTTCATTTATCCGATCCCGTTAACGGATTGGGTATCGAATATTGTTTCGGTTAACAAAAAGCAAGGGAGAAGAAGAATATGTATCGATTATAGGGACATTAATCGAGCCTATCCAAAGGACAATTACCCAACTCCCTATATCGATCAAATCTTGGATGATTGTGCCGGTAGCGAAATATTCTCCTTCATGGATGTTTTTTCCGGATACAATCAAATCAATATTCTACCTGTCGATCAACCAAAAACGACTTTCATTTGTCCATGGGGCACATTTTCTTATTGCAAATTACCTTTTGGGCTCAAGAATGCCGGGGCAACTTTTTAAAGGGCCATGTCTTATACGTTTCATGACATAAAGCACATTGTGCAACCCTATCTCGATGATTTGCCTGCTCATTCATTACGTCGAGCTGATCATCTCATCCATTTATGAGCAATCTTTATGAGGTGTAGGCATTATCGGATTAGGTTGAATCCACACAAGTGTATTTTCTGTATAGAAACAGGTCAATTGCTGGGGTTTGTTGTTTCGAAAGCTGACATTCGGGTCGATCCCTCGAAGGTCGAAGCTATTGTCAAATTGCCTCCTCCTTCGAGTCTTCACCAACTCCAAAGTTTGCAAGGGAAAGCAAATTTTTTACGACGATTCATTCCTAACTATGCCAAGGTTACAAAGGGTTTTACCCGGTTGTTGAAACAGAATACTCCATTCTTTTGGGATGAGATTGCTCAGAAATCTTTTGATGCACTAAAACACGCGTTGACCCATGCACCATTATTGCATCCTCCGAACTACAACCAGGACTACTTTTTGTATCTCGCCGCCTCTCATTCCACCATTGGAATGGTCTTAGTTCAAGAATATGAATTTGGTACTAAACATGTGATATATTACCTTAGTCGAACTTTAAATCCAACTGAGCTAAAATACTCACATGTGGAGAAATTGGCATTGGCAGCTGTTCAAGCTGTCCAGCGTTTTCGTCACTACATTTTACTACGTAAAACTACAGTAATTTCTGATTGCAACCCTATGATCTACATTTTGACCAAGAAATTGCTAGGGGGAAAGTACTCTAAATGGATTGTTATCCTGCAAGAGTTCAACTTGGAATTTGAAAAATATAAGTCTAAGAAATCTTTAGTTTTTGCGGAGTTAATGTGTGACTTCCCGCGTGCTGACACGGAAATTGTGGCAGAGGAGCCCATTGCGGACAAATCCCTGTTTCTCATTATCACTTTAGATCCATGGTATGGGGATATCATCGTTTATCTCCAGACCCAATCCTTTCGGCCAGAAATTTCAAGGTCAGAACGTTGGAAAATACGATTCTAGTCCCAACAATTCAGGATTATTGGAGATACACTTTATCGCCGTGGGGCAGACTCTATTTTTCGATGTTGTTTAACTCACGAGGAAGCTGAAAGGGTTCTAAATGATTGTCACTCTGGAGCGTGTGGTGGTCATATGTCTGGGTATGCCACAACCCAAAAGATATTACGCGCTGGCTACTTATGGCTGTCTTTATTTAAAGATTGTATTAACACGGTCTGAAAATGCCACAACTGCCAAATTTTTGATTGAAAGATGTGCACTCCACCTGCTCCTCTCCACCCTATAATTTCTGTTGGTCCTTTTTCCAAGTGGGGTATCGATTTTATTATATGTAACCCTCACTCGGCCTGGGGGAATGCGTATATCATCCTTGCGGTAGATTATTTTACCAAGTGGGCCGAGGCGATGCCTACATTTGAGGCAAACGGAAAAACAGCTGCAATTTTCATGTTCAATCATATAATTGTTAGGTTTGGTGTCCCACAAGCAATTATCACTGATCATGGGCGTCATTTTCGAAATGTTATGATGACCGAACTTACAGGCCAGCTTGGTTTGCTTCACGATAGTTCAACTCCTTATTATCCACAAGCTAATGGTCTGGTTGAATCCATCAACAAAGTTTTAGTCATCATGATCTGACGAATCATAGGGATTCATCGGTCGAATTGGCATAACATGCTATTTTCAGTGCTTTGGGCGTATCGAACCTCAGTAAAAACATCAACAGGGTTCACTCCTTTCCAACTAGTTTATGGTCTGGAAGCTGTGTTACCCATTGAATGTGAAATCCCGTCATTGCAAATGGCCATCGAGTTACTTCCAGCCACTTCTGAAGAGGAAAAACGTGTGTTATACTTGGCTCAATTAGATGAGAATCGACGTGATGCTCCATTGGTGATCGAAACTCGCACAAAACGTATGAAAGCTTAGTATGATCGAAATGTGAACCCTCGAAATTTTTCGAAAGGAGATCTAGTCTTAGTGTATGATCAAGCTAATGATAAATTAGGCGCTGGAAAATTCGTTCCTATGTGGCATGGTCCCTATGTTGTCAAGCGAAAGCTAGCAAAAGGGGCCTATGAATTGGTAGACTTTGACAGGGACTCTTTGGGTAAACCCAGAAATGGTCTTTACCTGAAGAGGTATTATGCTTAAAAGAACGGGTATGGATATTTTTAGTTAAGATAGTTTTTCTTTCTAGCTGGTGTGTTTTAGTTTAAGAAGTGTGCTTAGCTTAGAGAGTGTTTTTTTGTCATTATTCCTGCTTATCTTGGTTTTACCCTTGGTATTGCAGATGTCGATGCCTCTCCAAACATACATTGGTTTCACTGATGGTGTTTGTCGTAATACATAGAACATTTCTTCCACAACTTGGGTTATCTATTCGCCCTCTGACGAGTTGGTATCTATGCATGGGGTAAGCCTTGGTCAAACAACAAATAACATTGCCGAGTATAGTGCAGTGATTGAGTTATGATTTGAATCTATTTCATTTGGGATTCAGAGTTTGATAGTGAGGTTAGATTCTGAACTCGTTGTATTATAGCTTAATAGAGTATATGCGATTAGAAATCTAGTGTTATTGAGATTTTTTTTGAGAGTGCGTCTCTTGGAACATGAATTTGATGATATTGAATATCAGCATATTCCAAAATCTTTAAATACATTAGCAGATGCAATTGCTTCTCGAATGTTAAGTAGACATTTTCAATAATCATACATGTAAATTTAAAACCATTCCATAACATGATTTACAAGATAAGCCGATAATAGTGATATATATATAGGAGTGTGTCAAAAAATTCATCGTCCTCGATCATAGGTTGAAAAACACCTTATGATCGGCAAAAATGATAAGTACAAAAAGCAAACATGTCATATGTGCCTACAATAGGCGATCATCCTATCACTGGTCATGATCTCGATAAGAAACCACTGCACGGGCCACTTTACAAAGGAACCTCATAAAAGGTCGTGGGACCCCAATCACATAGCGCTGAAGTCAACGAGGAATGTCATCTATGCTGGTCTCCGGAATGTATCCCGTCAAGCGCTCTAGATGACTCTCCAACTCGGCCAAGGTCTCTGCTGATCCATCCTGTGGAGCTGGCGCGGCTGTAGCTGGTTGTTTCCTCTTGTGAGGCCAGAGAGCGGCTGGTCGCTGTGGACCCACATCTGCATTTGAAACTTTTACTATCAGTTTTGGGATGATATAAAAATAAATAAAAAAAATAAAATACGAAAATATTGAAAATGATTTTACCTGAGTCATCCCATTGCTCTCCTGGTGGAAGAGCCATGTCTGGGTCACCACGAAAATCTACCCCAGCATAAGGGAAGTCCTGAAAAGAAAAAACCTGGTTTTCCAACCATTGGAAATACTCATGTTTGAATCGAACAACCTCTGTCCCCTCATCCGGATGACGGGCCATAACTGCAACCCATCACATCAGTTTGGGCTCTTGAGGAAGCCCAGCTCCAACAGTAAGGTGTTGCGAGATCAACATCGGAACCCTCTCCAGACCAAAAGTCATAGCTAAAGCCCCATAACCAAAGGTCTTCAGTTGTCTGTTCTTGGCTCTGGTCAGTTGGCCTTTTACATTGGCCAGCACAGCATCACACCAGTTGAAGATGGTGCCTCGAAAGCAGTCAACTGCCATTTGCATCAAGGATTCGGTGGCAATATGTAATGCGGCACTCTTGCAAAGTCTGGTGATAGTAAATGCTATCACCATGAGTTCAGGATGAGATATGGTTTTAATGTCTATCCCTTTGTCTCTAGCCTGGCTGTTGCAGAACTCTAGCCGGAGGCTATCGACAGACTGGCCACCTGGCCTAGTCCCGAATAGAGTCAAGTCTTCGCCTCTCTTAGGCAAACCGGTCAAGAAGTATATGTCTGCCGGCTCAATTTCGAGCTGGTGGCCACCAATGAAGAAGCACTAGTCCTGTATGCTCCATATGTCAACCGACCACTGTAAGAAATCCACCTGGGCCCTCATGCCAGGTATGGCCCAGAATTTGTACAAGCCGCATGCCTTCAATGCATCAATCGAAGGTTGGTGATTCAACGCGGAAAGATCCACGTCCTCATGCTCTCGTTCACGCCAATCTAGCATGATGTACACTCTACATCCAATAAAAAGACAAATTAGAATGCTAGAAATTAAATTGTTTGGGTCAAATTTGAGAATTTTTGGGTTAAAAACCCTTGCTGCGGGGACCGCACCCTCTGTGTTAGAGACAGTGCGTGGGTCCGCACCTTGCCTTCATGGAAGGTGCGGACCCCTGACTTTTTCCCCATTGAGAAAAAGTTGGGGTCCACGGGCTGCTAGTGTTACACCTGCGGGCCCCGCGCGTGCGGGTTTTTAGCCTAAAAACCCTCCAAAAAATGAAATAAAAACCTAAAACAAAAAATGAAACGGTTAAAAATGAAGAGTAGGATGATGTGGATTACCTGGAGAAGACGACGTTCGATTCCGATGGTTGGATTTTCCGCAATCTTCACGGGAAGTTTCTGAGCAAAAGCACTATTTTCTCACCCAAATCTCAAACGGTAAAAATGAATTGACGAAAGCCCTTTTTATAAGTTTTTTGAGTAAATAAATTGCAAATTTGTTTATGTTTCACTTTAGAAAGGTAATTTTTGCAGCATTTTTATCCATTTCAAATAGGTATGAGTAATGTTTGCATTTTTGTTCAGGATAACGGATTATTCAGGCGAAATCTATCATTTATTTAGAGTCACCTTTAAGCTCTTTTTTGACTCCTAAAACATGAAAAGATCGCCAATTTTTTCTTTTTAAAAATGTTAAAACGGAACTAAAAAGACGGTCCACTTACAACTCTTTTCTGACCATAAAAACATGAAAAGATTGCCAGATTTTTGTCGTTTCAAATTCGATATTGGTTATAAAACGACGTGTCATTGATCGTTTTTTTACTTTTTTGGATCAGGGAAACTAATTATGAAAAGTAATCCTTAGTCGTAAAGATCAAGCGGTTCTCTCAAGTATTATTTTATACTTTTTAGGGCTTGGGAGACACAAATTTACGAAAAAGGTCAACCCTGAAGTCTTCTTGGAAAGCATATGCATTTGCACGCATAGCAATGACATTCATTGTGTTAGCTTTCTTTACGTATTTTCATGCACCAAAAGTAATAGTTGAAGGGATAGTTATTTTGATAAAAAAAATTGTAATTCGCATGCATAAATATCATAACTAATGTGTTAGTTTCCTTTAAATGAATTTCTAGACAGTTGTTGTGATTTTCCTTGCAAGAATATGTGCATATGTGAGGGGAATATTAGTTAATGTGGTATTTATTTATAAACATGCATTGATGGTTATATGCTTATTAATAATGCATATGTAGTGTTGTTAAAGGAAGCATGTTATGACATTTTGTCTTCATTTCATGAATGTACATGAATAGATGGTGAAACACCACTAGTATAGATTTATGAATTGGTTTGATTAATACTTGATTTAATCATGATATCAAAGGTTGTTGACAATAGCAGCTATAGGAAAAGGCTGTGACATATAAATATGGATTATGTTTATGATTATGGTAGGAAATAAGTTAGTGGTCTAAGTAGATTAAAGGAATGTTAGCCACAAGATAATCTACTGATGGGAAGAACCAAGCCTTAAAGACACAATGCTAAAGGGATTGAGGGTAAATGATGTCATGATGATTGTAATAGATTATAAAGATTATGTTATTGAGATTATATTCTTTGTAATATTTTATAACAATGGTCAAGGGATGGAATCCCTTATAACCATTGAGTAAGGGGTGAAATCCCTCACGAGCATTTAATAATTAAATTAAACGTTTGCTGGTTTTCACCCTATGGGGTTTCTAGGACATATCAATGTCTAATGACGTGGGTGCCTATTGTGCTACTTTTATGATGTGGACTCCTTACATGCGCTGATGTTTATAATATCAAGTATGTGATTAAGTAATATAGTTAAAGAAATCATGAAAATGATGTAAGGTTACATCAGAACATTTATGTTAATATGCTATAAATGTGGTTGTTAATGGTTATGTCATTTACTTTTCCTTTACTAATGTTACTCTCTGTAATGATGAAAATTCCATATAATGGTTAATGAGGAATCTAGAATAACATTTTGGATAGTTACCCGTGGGTAAATTTTGAAAATTTTCTAACTCCATGCATTTTCATGCAAGGTTACCAAGGGACGTTACAAGTGCTATTAGTGCTGAAGGTTGAAGAAGTGGTTCCTTTTGGGAATTGGTAAGATGTAAATAAATCAAGGTATAATACTAGTGGGCATCATCTCATGTATGATCCTAACAATATACATAATGATATATGCAGTAGATTATTTTTGGCATGAAATGCATGATGCATGTTTATAACCGCATGAAAGAGTAGTATGTAACAAAGTTTGTTGCAAAACTGTGGTAATGAAATTTAAATATTGATGAGGATAAAAGTCAATAAAACCTCTATTGCACCTATGAACAATCCATAGTACTAACTAGCGAAAGTGAGAATTGACTAACAACCTGTTGACATTGCTGGACCTGCCAACATTCAGGGGGTCTCCTTGATATGAAGTCCCAATAAGACCTCAAACTCTTTGGGATAGAAGCACCATCTTGAATATGTCCCAATTTTCGAAATAGTGGATTTCAGTGTTATGCCTTGGCTGCAATAACACATTGAATGATATATGTGACTTTGGTGAAACAAGTGTGTAACTTTGTGAAGGGTCAAGTGCAATGCATGAAAGGTTCTAACATGACAAAGGGAAATTGAGTGATACCCTTAGAAGCATGTAATAATATGCAACTTGAAAGAAACACACAAGCATAAAAGGCATAACAAGTTAGCCTACAAAATAGTTCACAAGTTAACCACGGTGGAAATATACAACAACACACATTCAACAAGATTCATACTAATGCAAATGAAATAGTTGGTAAGCATTAGCATAAATGAAATAACATATATTACAAACATAACATGAATAGTCCTATTATATTCACAACATATGCATGAACATGTGTTGGCTCTAATATTTTATTCAATTGAAAGTTCCAAGAATACATATATGATTGATGAACCACTAGTCCCAATAGTGGAACATGAAGCCAACACCTGTTCCTCCAAATAAAGATACTCCCTCTATGCTACAGAGAAGACAAGGATCAAAACTCCCAAGCTTTTGTTCCTAAGCCAAAATCTCAACCAAAATCCTTTTACATTAATAATGAGGGAATATCTATACCAAAAGGGGTGACTATCCATCTCCCTTTGTGACTCTTTGACATCCCCCAGTACTGTTTGACTTCCTTCAACCATGACCTTTAGAATTCATTAAAAAATTACTCTTCACATTCCATAATTGACATTTGGAATATTACTTACAATTAATTATAAAAAATATTACAATATTTCTCATGCCCATGTAAGACAAAATAGGGTAGAGTCAAATAGATGGCATAATATGACAAAACAAGTTAAGCTTGAGTTTAGGGAAACTCTAGCTCAACCACTTCAACATGTAGTTTCTCGGTCATATAGTGGTGACAAGATTTGTATTGTGTAATGAATTCCCCGAACAGTGCGATGGGATCAAGTTGGAAGTGGACTCTAGCCTCCATTGCATCCAGGTAGACTGATTTAGAACCAGTATGAATTTCCTTCTTCAGGAGAAGCAACATGGTGTTGATCTGGACAGGGCCACGGATTTACTTCTACATATTTTCACGTTCACCTCCAAATCTTCCTTTCAAGTGATCTTCCTAAGCTGGTCTATGTATTATTTAACCTCCTGCCTAACTTGATTCTTGTACCTGGCTTCAATGAGTGAGCCAAATGAAGGGATCTTGTTTTATTTCACAATAAAATCCACATTATTATATAATTGTGCATATGAGGCTTAAATGTTGGTGATGAATGAGGCGAGTTGTTTGTTACTCTGGATAATCATTCAAACTTATGCTTTCTCCAGCTTTGCCTATTGCCTTGTTTTCTTTTCCAATTCGTACGGTTCTCATTTCTGTTGCATTGGCCACTCATGCACGATGTTGGGATGGGGTCCGCTGGGTCAGTTTTGGGGCAAAAGCCCAAATTTTGATGTAAAAATATGTGAAGTCTACGCAAATTGTGGACGTGGAGTGCGTAGCTAGTCAAGAGTCAAAAAGGGTTTTAACCCTTGTTAAAGTAAAATTGAATCAATTTTTGAGAACTATGCATGGTCCGTGGACCATGGGATTGTATAAATAGGTGTGTCTTAGAGAGTCTAAGGAAGAAAGAAAAAAGTCTTGTCTATTTGTATGATAGAAGGAGTCTAGCGTAGAGGAGTAAGTCTTAGAGGGGGAGAAGTCTCTGTAGCTGTGTGCATAGAGGCCTAGAGTAGTGTCCACAGCTGAGTGTGTGGACCCTTGCAGCTCAGTGCGCAGGGATGTGTTGAGTCTGTAAGCTTATATTGAAGATCAATAAAGAAGATTGTTGCAGAAATTCCTATGTTTTATCTCTTTACTTATGTTATTTATGATTGTGATATATGCTATGATGAATGATGTATTTATGAAATAATGCTATATTGATGCTTGAATTTACTGCATACAGTCAATTAATTGAATGCAATGAATGATAAGTGATTACACGAAGATAATAAGACTTTCTGTTATGTTTACCAAGTACGTAAATACTGATCTAAGGACAATATATGGTGCGTGTAAGTAGCTAATTCGCCTGTTCAGGGTCTGTAAAAGACGATTGTATACCTTTGCAGAGGTCTAGAGGCCGCTAGAAGTAAGACATAATACAAAGCCTTAAGGGTTTAAAGATCTACACAAAGCCAGATCTAGGGCACAAAAGGACATCACACTGATCTCTGGATGTGGAAACTTGGTTCCAGCATCCCCCCATACTACTTCAAGTGAGACTTCAGTCTGCGTTAAGGGGGTTGATGTTGAAAGGGCCAGTAGTGTAGGGTTTTGTTTGGTTCAACTAACTCTGAACCCGGGTCAGGACCCACTAAGCAAACAAATGGTTCCATTGCCAGGAATGGGATATGTGTCCATAGATCAGTGTGATGTCCTTCTGTGCCCTAGATCTGCCTTTGCGTATATCTTTAAGCCCTTAAGGCTTCGTATTGTATCTTCCATCTAGCAGCCTTTAGACCTCCGTGAACGTCTACGATCATCTTTTGCGGACCTTGAACATGCGAATTAGCTACTTACGTGCACCATAGATTTTCCTTAGATCATTATTTACTTAATTCTACGTACGTACTTGGTAAACATAATAGAAAGTCTTATTATCTTCATGTAATCACTTATCATTAATTGCATTCAGTTAATTGACTGTATCCATTAAATTCACACATCAATATAGCATTATTTCATAAAGACATCATTCATCATAGCATATATCACAATCATAAATAACAAAAGTAAAGAGATAAAACACATGAATTTCTGCAACAACCTTCTTTATTGATCTTCAGTATAAGTTTACAAACTCAACACTTCCCTGAGCACTTAGCTACAGGGGTCCATGCATTCCACTGCGGACACTACTCTAGGCCTCTGCGCACTTAGTTGTAGAGCCTTTTCCCCCTCTAAGACTCACTCCTCTGCACTAGACTCCTTTCGTCATACCCATAGACAAGACTTTTTTCTTTATGCCTTAGACTCTCTAAGACACACCTATTTATACAATCCCATGGTCAGGGAACCATGGGTAGATCTCAAAAATTGACTCAAGTTTACGTAAACAAGGGTAAAAACCCTTTTTGACTCTTGACTAGCTACTCGCTCCATGTCCATAATTTGTGGAGAATTTACGTCTTTTTACATCAAAATTTGGGATTTTTCCCCAAACCTGGTCCATGGGACCCCTGTAGCTAAGTGTGCATGGAAGTGTTGAGTCTGTAAACTTATATTGAAGATTAATAAAGAAGACTGTTGCAGAAATTTCTGTGTTTTATCTCTTTACTTTTTTTATTTATGATTGCGATATATGTTATGATGAATGATGTCTGTGTGAAATAATGCTATATTGATGCACGAATTTACTGGATATAGTCAATTAACTGAATGCAATTAATGATAAGTGATTACGTGAAGATAATAATACTTTATGTTATGTTTACCAAATATGTCGGTAGAATTAAGTAAATACTGATCTAAGGACAATCTATGTTGCACATAAGTAGCTAATTCGCCTGTTAGGGTTTGCAAAAGACAATTGTAGACCTTCACGGAGGTTTAGAGGCCGCTAGAAGGAAGATACAATACTAAGCCTTAAGGGCTTAAATATCTACTCTAAGGTAGATCTAGGGCACAGAAGGACATCACACTGATCTTTGGATGAAGAAACTTGGTTCCAGCATCCCCCCATACTTTCCACCTATGCCTTTGCATCATGGACATCCGCCATTAAGGAAGGGATGGCTACTATGGATGCCGTAGTCGGGGACTGCACAACATTGTTTGAACATGCCATGAAGTTGGTCACAACCCTGCAGGAATACCCCAACCTACAGCGCTTGAATGCAAAAATCTGCGAGCTTCAACAATAGTATGACGAAGTGAGAACGACAGTGCGCTCAGTGGCTACAACGCAGTGCCTTGCCAAGTTGCAGGAGGGGAAGAAACTCCTTGCACAAGTGGAAGAAACATAGAAAAATGAAGAAGTACTTAAGGCCAGGTTGGATCCTTGGTTGAAATAAGCCTAACAAGTCTCCACCAACATACAGGAAAAGATGATGAACTTTCAGCTCACGCAACAGCAGATCAAGCAGGTTAGTGACCAGCCATAGAGAAGATGGTTGAACAAGTGAAGCAGGCAACCACACAGATCGTTGCTAAAGTAACAGTTGTGTAGGTGGAGCTGGGGGATCTTCATAGTAAGATCGCCATCTAGCCAAGTGACTCGAGGGAAAGTCACGACCTTTGTGTTGGGGGGTTGTTGGGATGGGGTCCCCTAGGGCCGTTTTGGGGCAAAAGCCCAAATTTTAATGTAAAACTATGTAAAGTCTCCACAAATTGTGGACAAGGAGCGTGTAGTTAGTCAAGAGTCAAAAATGGTTTTTACCCTTGTTTATGTAAACTTGAGGTGGTTTTTGAGATCTACCCATGGTCTACGGACCACAAGATTTTATAAATAGGTGTGTCTTATAGAGTCTAAGGAAGAAAGAAAAAATTCTTGTCTATGGGTATGATGGAAGGAGTCTAGCGCAGAGGAGTGAGTCTTAGAGGGGGAAAAGGCTCTGAATTTGAGTGTGCAGAGGGCTAGAGTAGTTTCTGTAGCTGAGTGTGTAGACCCTTGCAGCTGAGTGCACAGGGAAGTGTTGAGTCTATAAGCTTATACTGAAGATCAATAAAGAAGATTGTTGTAGAAATTCTTGTGTTTTATCTCTTTACTTATGTCATTTATAATTGCAATATAGGCTATGATGAATGATGTCTTTATGAAATGATGCTATATTAATGCATGAATTTACTGGATACAGTCAATTAACTAAATGAAATTAATGATAAGTGATTCTGCGAAGATAATAAGACTTTCTTTTATGTTTACCAAGTACAAAGGGAGAATTAAGTAAATATTGATCTAAGGACAATCTATGGTGCACATAAGTAGCTAATTTTCCTGTTGAAGGTCCAAAAAAGATGATCATAGACCTTTGTATAGGTCTAGAGGTCGCCAAAAGGAAGATACAATACGAAGCCTTAAGGGGTTAAAGATCTACACGAAGGTAGATCTAGGGCACAGGAGGACATCACACTGATCTTTGGATGTCGAAACTTGGTTCCAGCATCCTCCCATACTACTTCAGGTGAGACTTCATTCCGTGCTACACTAGTTGATGCTAAAAGGGGCAGTAGTGTAGGGTTTTGTTTGACGCAACTAACTCTGAACCTAGGTCAGGACTCACTAAGCCAACACACGACAATGATGGTTGTATGGCAAACCTTGAGGGATTTAGCATTATCTTTTCACTTTTGTTGCGTGTTTTAGCAAGCGTACAACTACTTTATGCATTGTGACAAACTCCTTATAAAGGCGTCACATGGTTTCTCCCAATTCAAATACTTCTTCAAGTATGGCTACCTTAAGTTCTTCTAGATAAACTTGTTCAGGAGTTTCTTTCTGGACCTATACTTGGAACCGATCAATTTGTTTCCTTGGATCCTACAATTTCTTTGCCATCTGCCTATCCTCAGCCATGAGATACAATGCATTTTACTTGGTATCACCTGCAAAGGACAAGTTGGCTTTAGAAATGGCTTCTAGATTTCTCTTGATATCCGTTATAATCACCTTTTCTCTCATGAATGTAGGAGATGTAATTTTGCTCAGATAATGTTTCTTTATCTCTTGTACAATATTATTTTGAAGCTCATCACAAGTTAGATTGTACATATCCATGACCAAACCATCATCAAGAGGAATAATTTCCTCTTCTTCACTTGGATCTTGCTCTGCTGTCGGAGGAGGGGGAGAGTAAATGGTGACCTATTAATTGCTTGACATAAGATCCACATCTTGGTTTAGCAGATTTGGTTCCACCTCCATGTCTTGAATCACAATCAGTTCTCTGATTTCTTGAGAAAATTCTTTCTCCTATAATTGTTTGTTCTCCTCTTCTAGTAGTTGGTTATTCTCTTGTTCATTAGCCTCTTTCCGTGTTGCTTCTTCTTCTCCTATTATCTAGCTTTCTTCTTCTTGTTGTTTCTTCGTTTCTTCTTATAATATTTTATACTCTTGTTCTTCCCTATGCTTCATCTCTTCTTCCTACTTCCTCTATTTCCTCCTCTTTTCTACTGCTACGGCCACTTCTAGGATGATTGGATATGCTTTCATCTTGTAGCTCTACTCTTTCACTAGACTATGTGCAACTTTCCTCTTACTTTTTTTGCATAGTGGGTTGCACCTTTCTGTTGGTTCTGCCTCTAGAATGACTTATTTCTAAGGAGTAACCTATGACGTTCTTGCGAATATGAATAGTTCTCGGGACTTGGAGGCATTGTAACTATTATCCCCCATAATTTCCCAAGCTGAGAGGAATCGATAAAGGTAACCGTAGACCAAGCTTTATGTTCAGTATATAGCCCTACCAAAGTAGATAGGGCTCTCTCTATGAGATCACAGCCAAAGAATTGACTCGAAAATAAAAGAATTTTAGGCTAGATATGTTTAGGCTCATATAGGTTTGAAAATTTAGGGTTTTGATGTTAAACAAGGGATGAAAACTAAGTAAATAGGTCAAGGGATCAAAGGGTAACAGCAATAGAAATAAAAAGGAGAAATATAATAGTAATTTTATGATGGCTTAAGGTTTGTTAATGTAGTGTAGTGTTTTAGAAGAAATAAGAAGACTTAATGAGCATACATGTTATGAATTAATTAAGCTAGAAAGAAAATAACATATAGTGATAATTCCATCAAAACAAAGCTTAAAGACAAGAATTCTACTTATAAACTTAGGAAAAATCACTAAAGAAACTCATGAATAGAAATAAGAGATGAATATATATCATATGAAACTATAACAAAGAAGAAACAAAGTCACAAACTCACTGCACATGAATTCCTAGATAATAGCAACAACTATTCTTCGATTTCTCGAAAATGATGAAGACTAAGATAAACCAATTCCCCACCTTCAAGGGTTGAATCCATGAGTGGTGGAACAATTTCCAAGAATATCTCAACCAACAAGTGGGAGTGAGAAGGTAAAAAAAAAACTCTTCTCTTAGACTTTGATTTGAGTTTTTCTTCATTTATGAGGCCTAATTAAACATAAAAACATCCTATCATGCTAATTTATTCATGATTACATCATATAGAATTCAAACTACTGAAATTACATCATCAAATAAAGATCTGGCGAAGACATGCTAAGAAAATACTATTATAGGCATTTGCATAGCCCATTTAGGCATTTGCGTAGCACACTCAGGCATTTGCATAGCGCCATTTTACGAGATGATTTTGGAGGCCTTCGCATACTCCAATTTGAGAACTTGATAGCCCATTGGAAATATGTGAGTGGTTATTTGTCCTTTGACTATTCAAGCAAGTGATTTGGACACTCCATCTATGAGAAAAATTGTTTTTCCCAAGAATACTCCTATTTTCGCAGTGCCTGCTTCAAAACAGTGGCAGAAAGTGAATTTTTGACCTATTTTTGAGAAATTTCTCCTAATATGTCTATTGACAAACTTGCAAAAGTGGATAGTTTACATGTAGGGGTGATTATCTATCTAGGCATATAATTGTTTTGGCATTTGGATGGTTGTGGATATAGCATAGCACCAATACACTACACAAATAGCTGCCTTTGTGTTTTAAAACAGGCCAAAAACCATAAAAATTTTAGAATGACAAAAATTTCTCAAAATTTCCAAGTGAAGCCATCATATGATATATCATACCATGAGAGAAGCCTCAGCAAGTAGATCAAGATTTTCTTTGTCCTTTTGGCTTGTCATGGTTTCCTTGAGCTTATTCTTGGAATGTTTGATTCTGACTTGGGATACCTTGCGTCTTGTGTAGTAATCCATAGCCATATGCCTTTGTAAGTTATTATCCCTACTTGCCTTCTTCAGGAGCTTCTCCAGGTGGTCATTGACCTTATCAAGCCAATATACTCTGTCTTCATTGATTTCTCTAGTGATTACGTCATCTACAGCGATGAGACCTCTAGGTGGAGAAACTTCCTTTTGTAGCTCAAGGTCTCTCTTGAAAGCTCTTTTTCTTGGTCTCCCTAATGTTCTTTTCTTTCCTTTTCCTTTTGAAACTTTCAAATGAGCCACTAATTTTCCCTTTACATCTTCTTTCTTTGAATAGGTTTCTTGTTGGTCTTGGATCATTTGGTTTACCTTCAATTGCATATTTTTCTTGTTGCAAGCATGCTATTAAATCATTTTTCTCTGTCAACCTGCCTTCCAACCTTTTGATCTCATCCTATTTATCCCTTATGATGTGATTTTTAACTCTGTCCTCATGGCCTTTCTCCACCTCTGACACGTTGGTACCTGGTTGAGTGAATTCCTCATGTTGTGAGGATGCTCTTTGTTCACTTGTTGTAGGCTTGGCCCTTTCAACAATATTTGGAGAAAACACAAGCCTTTCAATTCTGGAGGATGTCTTAATCACTTCTACCCTTTAATTCCTCTTGCTAGATCTGCTTGAAGAAGCAACCTCTTGGTGCACTGGTGAGTTTGGAGGTGTTGATTCATGACTAGATATAGTTGGAGAACATGGAGGGAAAGTTGAATTTGAAAAGCTATCCCAAGACAAATTTACCTGTGAAAATTTATGGCAAAGTAGCACTTTCACCAAGCCATGATGAAATAGACTAGTATGATGATTTTTTCCCAGCCTTTGTACCTTTTCCGACATTTTTATTAGACTTTTGTACATATAGTAAGACAAGTTGAGTTGTTGAACATTGGTGAAATGCATCAAAATACTCATATGGTACTTATATAACCTTAAATACCTGCCCTCACATGTAAAGTACTTCATGATCAATTTCATGAGAGGGGCATATCTTTCCAGCAAGTGTTTGAATGGAAAAACATGTTTTGGAGTTGTCTTATATGGTGCTTTTGGGTACATCTTGTAATTCTGAATGTCAATGTCTTCTTTCTTGAACCAAATTTCTCTAGTGTTTGGAATCCCTCTGGTTGTGGATATGATTTGCCTTGAAATAGTGAATTCAACTCCTACTATAGTCACTTTATCATTTCTCAATTTGGTGGCAAAAGCACTAGTCAGTTGATCACGAAACTTCAATTACTTGATTCTCTGGAAAAATGTAAGGCAACCTGCATCTTCAAATGATTTTTTGATGAAGGGAGATGACAATATCTCTTCAGTTGATGTGGGTTCATATCTGATGGCATGTGCTCCTCTATGCCTCTTTTGTTAAGAGGTTTCAGATTCCATGATAACACCTAGCTCTTAGGAGAGAAACTAATGTTTTGCTTGTAGGAAAATAGGGGATTTTTTTATAGCTGTGAGGAAATTTAGGGAAATGAAAGGGATAGGGAGATGGAAAAAGTTTGGGAAAATTTGGGGGGATAATGAGGGAGTTTAGAGATCTATGGAAGGTGGAATTTTAGAATTTGGGTGAGGGGAAGGGTTTCAAATGAGAGAAACAAAGTCCAATGGTTTAGAAAGTGTGCTCTATCTAGGGTTTAGGTGAAAATGATGGAATTTGAGGATGAGTTTGATGGAGGGTGTTTAGGACGGTATGATTTGTAGAAATTCTGCATATTCTCTACAAATCTCGCTCTGACACCATATAGAAAATCTGATTGTAGATTAATCCGATAATGCAATATACCAAAGAAAAATACTATAATCTACTTCTACTATCAAGCAATTTGCGGAAGATTAAATATTGAGCAAGATTGAGATGAACACATAGAACTAGAAGAAGAAGAATCAATGCACATGAAACATAGAAAATACTCAGGGGAAAGCCTCAACTAAAAACCCCACTATCTGTATTATCATATAAGGTGGAAATACTCCAGAATTATACAAAGCATTAGGTCTCACACCTAGCCATCTCTCAGTACAATCCTCCTGGATGGTCATAGGAAAACAAAGCTTCTCACAAGCCTTCTCCTCTACCCTCCAAGCTCCTATTTCCTTGCACTATTTCTCCTGGGTGATCCTCCTGTTACCAAGTGGAACACTGATCTCTCACACTGATCTCACACCCTGTCAAAACTGGACAATCCTCAAAGAACCTTACCTTGACTGCATTGATGAGTTTCCTTTATAGGAAAACATATGCAATTGATAGTATCTCGTCCTTGACATTTAGCTCAATTGGGTCTTTCTCAGAATAAACATGCATGAGTTTCTGATGACTGAATCTTCAGTTATCTGGAGTACACTGGTTTAATGCATGCATGCATCAACTGACTGATAACTCACAATTAGTTCCTAAAACAGTTTGCAACTAATTTAACTGGACCTAACTCAGTAAACTGAGCTAACTAATTACAACTCAAATATAACTCAATCTTATCTCCTTAATTAAGGGATAATATCCTTAATTGAAGGGATGATTGTTGGATGACTTCAGAAAGACTTCTAACTTGAATTTCTCCAACTAATTAATCTATAATGAATGAATTAATTATTTTTCAAGCAGCTGGTGAGCCTAAATTCGAATTTAATTCACAATTTTAATTCAAGGACAAATTAAAATTGGAATATTCTGGATTTTATTTTTATCATTTCTCTTTGCTATTTTCAACAATCCCTCTCAACAAGAAAGCAATTCAACTCGATCCCGGTCCTGAACATTTGGAATGTTCTACATGCAACACTTCTCTCAAGTGTTGTAGCTCCAACAACTCTAGAAACAAGAAAAACATCCAACCTGAATTAGTATGATGCATCTGTCATCAAAGTCTCTAACTGCTCTTGCCTCTGTGAACTCAAAAATTTGCGCTTCAGCTGACTCTGCCTTTCTGCACTGTTGTCAATCCTTCTTTGCGCTCTTTAGTATCTGACTACTCTAGCCTCTGTCCCTTTGATCTCTGACTGCATCAATCCCACTGATTCCTCCTGCTGCATCCGTGCTTCTGCTGGTCCTTTCTCCCAGCACTGCATCCGCACTGCACCTCCTCTCATCATGTTGCATCGTGCTGCCCATGTTAGGTTGTGTTATATTCTTTCCATGACTAGCCCATGTAGTTAATCGGGGGGTTAGAGGGGGGGGGTGGAGCCCCCCCTTCGTTGCGTCGATTGCGTAGCGGGGTGGGTCATAGGGGGTTTGAGGGGTGCAGGTAAACCCCCTCTATGGGGTCTGGGGCAGCGTCCCATAAAATTTTGTTTTTGGACCCTATATTAGGTTGGGCATACCTACCTATGATTTTGAGCATGATTTTTGCACATGGTTTTGGATGCGATGGTTTTTCGGTCCATGGTTTTGGACGCGATGGTTTTTGGTCCATGGTATTGGATGCTTCGACATGTATAAATATGTATTGTAACATTGAAAGGAACATAATGAAAAATCAAGATGGTAGTCCCAGTTTTGGGATCCAAGGGAATTCTCTATGTATATGTGTTTATGTATTATGCTCTCACATTATTTATTTTCTGTGTTTTAGAATTCGTATGCAGGTAATTTCTGTACGGGGTTAAAACCTGCAGCCCACTGCTGCACTACAACTTAGTTACTGAGAAGTAAGTAAAGGATCTCCCAACTGACCTCCTTGTTGGGCTTGAAACATCCTCCAATGCTGAAGTTCCCTCTGTTGCTCCATCTGCATCTATGTATACCCACTCAACTAGTCCTGCTACTCCTCGTCGATGCTCCTGTAGCAAGGTCTA
Organism: Pinus tabuliformis; assembly: GCA_031772625.1. Classification (NCBI taxonomy): domain Eukaryota; kingdom Viridiplantae; phylum Streptophyta; class Pinopsida; order Pinales; family Pinaceae; genus Pinus; species Pinus tabuliformis. The sequence continues at coordinate 333,149,673 of CM062806.1, read as the reverse complement.
ATCAAAGAGGCTGGGTACCTCAAGGATCCTACCCCTATTTCAGCCTTCTTGAGACTATCACTTCACACTTCCCCACCTCACGCCTGGAGGTATGGCTGCATGTAATCCCTTTGCTGACTCTAATTGTGGCTCCTCCACAATTTTCTGAGACTTCTTCTGGGACTGCATGTTGAGAGGTAATTTACTCTCCCTCTCAACCACCAAGTCTCTAACATTTTCCTTGCTCCTAAAGGCTTTGCATGCATCTTGAACCTCAAGAGCATACAGGTTCTTGACTCGTGAACCGATCTTCTTCACTTGTCTTGTGGTGATGTGTCTAAAGGAAACCTTTCCCTTACTGAAGACATCATCGTAGCCTTTGTCCTCCAACATCGCGATCGATAACAAGTTCTTCTTCAGTCCAGGCACATGCTTCACATCTGTCAAGGTGATAGGAGCTCCATGCTCCCTCTGAAAAGAAACCATGCCCACTCCTGAAACACTAAACCTTTTGTCGTCACCCATCTCTATGCGGATCTTGAGGTCTTTCTCCTCCAAGGTACTGAATAAATTTTTATCGTCGATCATGTGGAATGAGGCTCCACAATCAAGATACCAAACACAACCCATATTCGATGACACCATGCATGAGATGAGGGTGAAGTCCATTTCGAACTAATAGGTTAATGCCTCACCTTCCGATCCTTCTGAGGATCCCTTCTTGGACTTCTTCAATGGGCAATTAGTCACATAATGTCCCATCTCGTGACATTTTTTTTTTTTTAAGTATGATATGAATTCGATTTTCACCTGCAACCCCGAACTTCAAACTTTGAATTCTCTTCTCTGTATATTGTTAATAGCTCCAATAAACTAGGCTCTGATACCATGTAGAATTTCTACAAATTCTCTACAAATCTCGCTTTGAGAGCATATAGAAAATATGACTGTAGATTAACCTGATAATGCAATATACCGAAGAAAAATACTATAATCTACTTCTACTATCAAGAAATTTGCGGAAGCTTAAAGATTGAGCAAGATTGAGCTGAACACATATAATCAGAAGAAGAAGAATCAATGCACATGAAACACAAAAAATACTCAGGGGTAAGCCTCAGCTAAAAACCCCACTATCTGTATTATAATACAAGGCGGAAGTAAATTAGAATTATACATAGCCTTTGCTCTCACTGCTAGCCACATCTTAGTACAATCCTCTTGGATGCTCACAAGAAATCAAAGCTTCTCACAAGCCTTCTCCTCTGCCCTCCAAGCTCTTATTTCCTTTTGTTGTTTCTCCTTGGTGATCCTCCTGTTACCAAGTGGAACACTGATCTCTCACACTGATCTCACACCCTGTCAGAACTGCACAGTCCTCAAGGAACCTTACCTTGACTGCATGGATGAGTTTCCTTTATAGGAAAACACATGCAACTAATAGTAATCTATCCTTGACATCAAGCTCAATTGGGTCTTTCTCAGAATAGAAATGCATGAGTTTCTGATGAGAGAATCTTCAATTATCTGGAGTACACTGGTTGAGTGCATGCATGCATCAACTCACTGATAACTCACAATTAATTCCTAAAATTGTTTGCAACTAATTTAACTGGACTTAACTCAGTAAACTGAGCTAACTAATTACAACTCAAATATAACTCAATCTTATCTCCTTAATTAAGGGATAATCTCCTTAATTTAAGGGATAGTCGTTGCATGACTTCAGAAAGACTTCTAACTTGAATTTCTCCAACTAATTAATCCATAATGAATTAAGTAATTATTTTTCAAGCAGCTTGTGAGACTAAATTCGAATTTAATTCACAATTTTAATTCAAGAACAAATTAAAATTGGAATATTCACATTCTATTTTTATCATTTCTTGTTGTTATTTTCAACATGATTAAGATAGAAGAAGGTGTATGAATAGTAGGATACAAGTTTTAACAATAATTCAACATGGAAATCATGAAATATTTGAAGTTTGTTTTCAAAACCCTAGGAGAGGGAAACGAAGCATGGCAATCACTTTTAAGAGAACTGAGATTATTTAGGTTCATGGGAGATCACCAACCTGTATTTGTTGCAACACACTTTGAAAATGGTGGAATAAATCACTGCAAGAATCTTACAACCTTGGAATACAAAAGCAGTAGTTGCTAGGCATTTGCATAGCACAAGAAGGGTATTTGCGCAACACAAAAGAGGAACTCGACTTTGGGTTGAGTGGAGTGTTGGAAAATGGAATGAGTAAATAAAGAGTGAGTGAGAGTCTTTTATAACTTGAGAAAATTGATTTTTCTCTTACAAGTGGTAGTGGACCCACCATGACCTTTGTAACTTGATTTTGACACTTTGCAACTTCATGACTTTTATGAAAGTATTTTATTTAAGAAAATGAAATAAAAACATGATTTAAAACCTTGATTGTCAACTTAACCTTTACTATTCCTTTACAAAATGGATCTCGATGGTGAAATAACTAGTTTTCAGAAATTAAGCTATTGATCTAGTGGTGACCTAGCATGGGCTCATTAGATGAATTATGACCATAATGACTATGGGAATCTTCTAACAATGATTTGACTTGACCAAAATGGTGTTATTTAACCATGGATCTGAAAGGAATAGTAAATACTGACCTTCCTAACCAGTGACCAAATTTTTATTTATTGAAAATATATTTGAAGCTATAAAAATTTGACCTGAAACCCTAACAAAAAACTTTGTAAGGGAACATTTGATCATCGGTGACTAACATGACTAAGAGGCACTAACATTGGCTCCAGCTGGGGATGGAGGCTCCTTGGAGGTTTCAATAACACCGTAGACTAGGTAACCTTATTCATTGGGAAATGGAGTCAAAATGAAAAAGACTAAACTCAAACTAAAAACTAACTCACTATCTGACATGACATGACCCTAAAAGACAACTAAAACCAACAGCTGATCAAAGAATCCTTATGGCCTTCTGATCGAGCTTCAAACTCCTATGATAGCCATTTCACACTTGGACATGAAAACTAAACTGGTATATACAATGGTAATGAAAATTTGCAGCAATTGCTTCAGGTATAGTAGTGCTTGAGAAGCCTACCATTGATCGCTCCTTCGGAATAATCTTGCCCATTCATTTCCTCCAACATATAAGAGTTCTTTCCTCTAAAAGCTGAGATTTTGTACGGTCCTTTCCATAAGTGTTCAAGCTTTCCATGTTTTCCCTTTCCTTCATTTCATGCACCCCAACAAAGAACCACATCACCTAGGTTGAAATTGTCTTCTTTTGCCTTGTGATCATAAATATTTTTTATTTTTTCATGAAGTCTAGAAGTATTTTGAAAAAATCTTCCCTAGTTTGCTACAAATGGATCATCTCACTTATTCTTTGTTGCATATCGTTTGTTTTGTTGTCCAATTTCTACAGAATTTTCATGATCGGGATAACAAGGGATGAAGGAAAAACAATATCAACCCTATACACCAACTGAAAAGGAGACATGCCTATGGATTTTTTGGTATTGATTATGTCCGCCCATAAAGAATTAATTAGTTTTTGTGCCAGTTCTTTTATTGACCTCAAGAACTTTCTTAATTATGTTGATCAGATATTTGTTGGAAGATTCAACAAGACCATTCCCTTTTGGGTGATAAGAAGTAGAATTCCCTAATAAAATATGATACTTCTCACAAAACTCCACCAACTTCCTAGACTTGAAAGCAACAAAAGTAGCGGTGATTATCTTCTGCAAGCAGCCAAATCTAGACAAGATATTAGATTCAATAAACTGAATGATAATAGAATTAGTAGCTTGCCTGGTTGGGATTGCTTCAATATATTTTGTATAATAATCGATGACTGTTAGGATCCATTTGTGTTGTGTAGACGATGAAGGATGAATTTCCCTAATAAAATCAAGACCCCATTACTAGAAAGGAGTCATGACTAAAACAGGTTGCAATGGTAATGGTAAGAGTTTTCTTTTTCCTGAAAATTTTGACATTCATGACAGTTCATCACTATTTTCTATACATCAGAAAAAAAGAGTAGGCCAATAAAAACCAGCTCTCAAAATTTTGTTTGTTGTAGTTTTCCATAAAAGGTGGCCACCACAATCTCCTTTGTGGAAATCTCTCATTACATCCTTTTCTTCATATTCGACTAGACAGTTCAGCAACACACCACCCGAATCCTTCCAAAATAAAACACCATCAAGAATACAATATTTTTAAGCTTTCAACTTTAAGGATCTACTTTTACCTTTGGGCACTTCCGGTGGAGGATTTAAATGTTGCAATACATAAACTATGTTGGAGTACCATAGAGATGAAGTGAACATGTTAGAAACCTGTAATTGTGAATCTTCTACTTGCTAAGAAAGAGTAGAAATCAAATTGATATCTAATGAATGAAAATTAGATTCAGCCATGAGCTTGGGCAGACCTTGTCCCTTGATGATATTTTTTGGCTTTACCTCCAAACCATATTCTAACATTGTTGTGATCCATTTTCCCCACCTATCCTTTGGATCTATCTGCATAAGAACTTCTTTTACTACTGTTTTCGCAACATAAGCTATGGTGTGAGAATGCATAATGTATAATCGGAAATATTTGAGTGCTTTCACCAAAGCCAAAGCCCGTTTTTCAATTATATTGTATTTCAGTGCCGCATCCCTTATTGTTTGACTAAAAAATGTTAGAGGTTGTTCATTTTTATGATCTTTCTTTTCCATTAGGACAGTTGCTAACATATGCTCAGAAGCGAATGAAAATATGATGAAATCTAAAGTATAATCAGGACTAATTAAAGTAGGAGCAGAAGATATTGAAAATTTTACTCCATTGGAAGACTTGGCATCTACAGACCATCTTACCTCGCTATCCTTTTTCATCATGTTTGTCATTTATCTCAAATGTTCAGCGAGGTTGGGGATGAATCTCCTCAAAATGTTGATTTTCCCATTAAATGATTGAATTTCTTTTTTGTTCCTTGGGAAATCTAATTGATGAATGGCTTCAACTCTTCTAGGGTCAATACAAATGCCATCCTTGGATATGCCCCAACAGCTTGCCTTCTGCCATGGCAAATAAGATATTTTTTGGATTAAGTGATATACCAAATTTTCTGCATTTCTGAAAGACAATTGTTAAATGAAGTAAATGGTCTTCATCATATTTAGAAAAAAATGTGAGATCATCTAAATAAATAACCATAAATACATCCTTTTCATTGGCGAAATCTATGTCCATAGCCTGCTGAAAAGTCTCTCCTGCATTCTTTAATCCAAATGGCATCTTGGCGTACATGAATGTACCCCATGGTGTTTTGAAAGATGCTTTCAACTGATCATCCTTATGTACCAAAATTTGATTGTACCCTGAATATCCATTAAGCAATGACATCCTGGAAGACCCAACTACCCTCTCGAGAATATGATAAATCTTCGACAGGGGATAATTATCCTTCAAGGATACTTTGTTTACATTTATGAAATCAATGGGAAGGCAAATCTCCCCAGTCTTCTTTCTCACCAGCACAAGATTGGACATCCATTTAGAAAATTGAATAGGAACTATAATACCAGATTTATAAAGCCTATTTACCTCTTTTTCGATGAATGGTAACAACTTAGGATTATTCCCCCTCAGCTTCTGGCAGAATGGCTTTTGATCAGGCTTAACTGATATAGTGTGCTGAATGATGTTCTTATCATACACCTTCGAATCTGAATAGTCCCAAGCAAATACATTAGAAAATGCTGCCATCAAAGCATTGTACTTACTTTTCATATCAAGAGATAGAGACTTTGACAATTTGACCATCTTAGGCTTGTCTGTTGTAGCAATGTTCACATCTTCAACACCTTTCTCTGGGGGAACCATAGTAGGATTTTTAGCGAAAACATCATGATCAAATAACTCTTCCAAAGATACGAGACCTCTTGGAATGTTATTTTCTTTAGCTACAATATTTCAATCTCGATTGCTTCAATTTTTGGATCATTCTCATCATATGCATCATGAATATGGGAATTCGGGAATTCATCTTCCATTTGCAGAACACTATTGATCTGTTTGTCATCCCAAAACACCTGCCAATATCTCAAATTGTCAGGGATAGTTGGGCGGTGTTTAACATGAATTGAATACTTCTTGTTGGAGTGAATGGGAATCTTCACCATACTAACTGTCGTAGCAAGAGAATCAGCCATAATATTATGAGTTCTACGAATCAAAGACAAAGTATATTATGAAAAAGTTTTAAGAATATCAAGAACAACATTGTGATAAGTTCTCATTCTTGGATTCTTGGCTTGGTATTCCCCTTTCACTTGTTTAATTACCAATTTGGAGTCGCCATAAACTGAAATTTACTTTGCTCCCAACTTTTTCAGAATTTTAAGGCCAATAATCAATACTTCGTATTCTGCCTCATTATTTGAGCAATGAAAGGCCAACTTATAAGAACTCATTCGTACATTGCGTGGAATTTTACATGAATGATGCAATGGAACATGAATCCACATGCCAATCCCAACTCCTTTCCCCAACCCACCATCAAACTCCATGGTCCAAAGACCATCTTCTTCATCTAGAAACAAAAATTTGGAAGGCTAAACTGTTTGATTTTTCGGAGGCTGAATAGTTTCGTGCTCCTTGATTTCCATCTTCTCTAATCTTTTGTGCTTACCAAATATTAGTTTGTTATTTCGCACAATAGGCCAAACTAACACCTCATCATGTAGGTTTATTATTGATAACATTATATTAATATAATGCATTTGATATTATGTTTGTCATGCTTCTAATTTATGGTAAGATATGTTTCGTCTTTTCCTTGTGATTTATGGTTAAAAATATTTACAAAGATAAGCCATTATTGTATGGTTTATTGATCTTTTCATAATTTTTGAAAGGAAAATTTAATGTAAAATGCTTTGAACAATTTAGCATATTTTTTTCAATATTGAGTTTGATGCAAGTATGGTAATAGGCATAGGAGAAGTCATCATTTGATTGTTCGCAACATATAGAGTGAAATAACGAAGTATTCCATGCCTTTTTACATATTTCTCTCTCTAGTGAAAGTGAAGGCTAAATTTTCGATCTATGATTTACATAAAATTTGGAATGTATACTATCTGAAAATCATCGTTTCTTTCATTGGAGATGCGGGTGAAGAAAGTTTCACCCAAGGAAAGCTCCACTAATAATATTAATTTGGGATTTATTCTTGTCTAGGCGCCCCTCGCCCCCCTTCCCTGTCTACGTAAACGGTCTACATCTACATCAGTTCTTCTATCATTAGGTAGACGAGTAGCATAACACTACAAGTGTGAGTGTCACTATTAGAGCACTCACCCACGAAATAGCCACTCAGAAAATTAGCGTTTTTATTTTAAAATTATTTGTGAAGCACTGACAAATAACAAAAATAAAACAGCCTCCACTAGCGGAATTATGTCCCATCAGAACTTGCTCAATTAGAAATAACACTTCCAAAAAATTAGAAATTTATTTTTGAATTTACGAAAAAATAAGAATATTAAGCATTTTCTTGAAACTTTAGATAAAGTTGCAAAAAATCAACAAAATGTTGAAAGGTCAACACACTATGACGTGAGACATGGATTAATAAAAGGAAAATTCTTATTCCATTCACCGTCATTTTAATCTTTTAAAATATTTTTTGAAGAGTTTGAATGAAATACATTTTGTTATAGAATTAACTAGAAATAATTCATATAAAACCATATAGAAAACCAATTTGTATAATTTCTTTAATATATTTAATTTCAACTCTAAGATAAAAGAATAAATTAATAATTAATATATCTAATTTCAACTCTAAAATAAAATAATAAATTATAAATATAAAGTTTAAAATTTAAAGATTTTTTTTTTTCAATTTAAAGAAAAAAGTATATCCATATAAAGTTTAAATTTAAAATATCCTTTTTAATTGTTAAATGATAATTCATGAGAAACCATCTCGGAAAATGTTGTGTAAATATTTAATAATTAATTTTTTATTTTTAATAAAAATAATACAATGTTGAAATGAAAGTTTAAAGTTTAAATTTTAAAGATTCTTTTATATTTTAAAGTTCTTTTAATTTTTATTGTTTTATTTAAAAAATTATAATATATAATAATAATAAAAAGAATATATAGAATATATATGATATAAATAATATATATTAATATAAAATTATGTTAGAACCTAATTAGGAAACTAAATAAAATTATAAAATATAAAGTATTTATATAAAATTTTAAATGAAGTTTATATAGAGAAATAAGGAACTTTGTATTAAGTCAAATGAGAACTATATAGGAAAAAAAAATATTAGGATACTAATTTATTAGAATGGTAACTAATTAAGTTCAAAGTTTTGAGATTATTAAAGCCTTATTTAACTAGAGCACATAGTAAATAGAAACTTATAAAAACAAGGTTGTTTTGCGAGACCTTCACATATGTTGATATGAGAAGGGAAAAAATACTACTAGCTTTGTACAAAAAAAAAAGTATAATCTTGAGGCATCTGTGTTAGCTGGTCACCACTCTCACTTAAGAAGAATGAGATGTTAGCTAATCCTTCGGTTGGAATGGCCTGCATGTGGTCTACACTATCATCTTTTTTTGCTTCAACCCTTCTAATCTGATATTATTCTCTTGTTGAGTCTTCCTGTACCTCCCTATGTAGCATACAATATTAAAATGATGCTTAACCTTGTGTCGGACTTGGTGCTATTATTGATGAAGTATTTGGAGTGCATGCAATGTGCCAAGTATAGTGAGAGTTGCAACTCCCTTTCATTTGAGTTGACATCATATCAAAATGGGAAAACACCTGCTCCTAGATACCCTCTTTAGAAAAAATATAATATAATATAAAAAAAAATCAATTTAAAATTTTAAATTAAATAATTGAAAATATTATATTTTTATTCTTATAAAATTAAAATAATAATAATAAATTGCAACCCTTAAAAATTATGTGAATGTGATGAACACGATTATTGTCTCATTGGAATTTAATGTATTTAAAGTTTATGAAAAATATTTTATGTGAATGTGATGAACACGATTATTGTCTCATTGGAAATTAATGTATTTAAAGTTTATGAAAAATATTTTCTGTTGAATAATTGTTTTTGTTTTAATTTTTTTTTTTATATTTAAACAAAAAAACAACTTTAACTATTTTTTTTCATAATTTTAATAAATTAACCAATTATAAAATGATTAGCAAATAACCATAATCAAAGTTTTTTTTTAAAATTGATAAATTGATAAAAATTGATTGTATAAATAAACATCAAACATAATCGTGTATATTTTAACCGAAACAATAATATGAAATCCTATTAAAATTGATAAAAACTATTTTGTATAAGAAAACATCAAACATAATTGTGTATATCTTAACGATTTAGTAAAATAGATGTATTTGTTTGATGATTAATTTGTATGGAATAAAGAATAAAATATATATTAAAGTTTAAGTGGTAATGTTAACTAATTTTTAAAATAATTAATTCTTATTTTTAAATCCTAATATTTTTATAATAAAATTAAATAAGATAAATATTTAATAATGAATGATGATTGAAAAGTAGAATATTGTTTTATTTTTGACTATGAAGAGATGTTCATATATATAAGTTTACCTCAATGCAATTATATACATAATATATAAGGGTTCTTTATTTCACAAACAAGGTGTTTTAGACATCATTTGGCATTTGGGTTGACTGAGAACTTAAAATTAGATTATTATTAGTTATTGATTATGAAGAAATTAACAATGACATGGAATTAAATGATCAAAATTATTTATTAAGAAATTTGATGACATAGTGGATTTAAATGGAACTAATCCAGCGGTAACTATTGCATCGAGAGTATTACTTATTATTAGATATGTTTTATGAAGGAAGTAATATATATCATGAAATTAAATGATAAAAATATTATTTATTAAGAACATTTATCTCAAGATTTTTTTCTCTCCTTTTCACATGTCTTTGTTTCTACTTTGCTAAACCTCAACCATTTTCTGCAACCTTTGTTGGCCTCAAGTTCTAGAGCTTCTAGACCCCTGACATTGCAACCTTTAATGCATTGATAACAGGAAGTTCATTGAACCCTCAAACCAAACACTCTAGTTTTGTCAAGAAGTTGGAGGAAATAACAAATATCTTAGTCCATATGGCCCAATTCCAACCAATTTATATCAAGCTATTGGAAAGGGGGTTAATATGAAAATTTGTGGGCATCTTTCCCTCCTCGAAATCACTTAACTCTTGGATTGATTAAAACTATAGGTTCCTCATCTCATGCCAATTTTGACTTCTCTCTATGGCCAAATTTTCTTTACCTTCATTTTCAAACACAAGGCAAATTGAGATCTCAGTTTCCACAACTGTCCCTACTTCATGGGCACCCAGGGTTTGTACTTACATTAATGGTGTCTAGATTTTTATCCAAAGAATGATGTGCCTTTAGCAGTTCCTATTTGGGCTAAGCTCCCCTTCCTTCCTCTGCATTGTTGGAATGATGAAACATTCAACTCTATTAGGAATGCCTTAGGTAAATATATTGAACGCGCAAAGCCTGGTGAAGCATGCTTTCCTATGTCTGAATCTATGCTGAAGTGGATATGGAGAAAGGTTTACCTTCAACCATTCTCCTCTCTTTAGATAATTTTTCCTTCATTCAAGAATTAGATTATGACCAACAAATAAAGTGTTGATGGATTTGTTGGTTATCATGAAGAGAAATGGGTTGCAGTAGATGTTGGTGGAGTACCAAAACCCATAGATTCTAGATCTTGTAAAAGTGGGTTAGCGGGTTATTTTGAATTTGATATGAAAAATGATGAATATCTAAATACTACATATCCTAGGACATTTTCTTCATCTCTTAGCCAGGAGAATGATTTTTTTGGCATAGAAGATCGATTAGAAAGGAAACTAGACAAGGTTGGGTCACATAGTTATGCAACGATTGATAGGGATGATAGAAGTTTAGATGATGGAGAAATAAGATATTTGTTGTATTAGAGTTAGAAATAAATGAATCACCCCTTGTAGCAGCTATATGGGAAGACCGATTCTTTGTCCAAGCATTCATGAGGGTATTCCCCTCCATATGAAATCAATGGTCATGTTTCAAAAGAGGAATATTTAATAAGAAAAATTAGTGACTCGAGCATCTCTCACGCACTATTGACCTGCTATAGTTGTGTATTTCAATATAAGTTCCAACGAAGGCTTGTTATATAAAAAAACAACATAAATATCACTTATGAACATACATATTACTATGTGGAAATGCACAATGTGCCATCTACCATAACTGTGCTGGGAAATTTGAAATGCCACGTGTTTCGATTATTTAGTTGAAGTTTTCAAATTAATATATAAATTGAGATCCTTTGTTAGAAAAAGTTGAAGTTTGAAGTGTTGTTCTCACCTACTTGCAGTAATTCTCCTACTAGCCGGATGGTTTTTCCAAATTGGGTGAACTCATATCAAGGCAATTTGTTTCACAGTTTCTTTCTGTACGATTTAAGCTATGCCAATTATAATATATCCGCCTTTCAATAAATTTAACAAATTTTCTATTATCAATCATGACATCAATGTATATGCAGAAGTTCATATTAAAAATAGCGTGCAGAAGTATTTTGTGCAGAATTTTTTTTCATAATTTTTGAAAGGAAAATTGAATGTAAAATGATTTGAGAAATTTAGCACATTTTTTGAGTGATGCCTATTGTAAACTTATCAATATTTCATTTGATCCAAGCGACAGAGTAGACATAGAATAAGCTACTATTTAGTTGTTCGCAACACATAGAGTGAAATAATGGATTTATACCATGGATGCTATTTATTTCTCTCCTTGGTTAAGGTGGAGGCTAAATTTTTGATCTATGGTTTACATAAAATTTCGGATTTATACAATCTGAGAATCATCATTTCCTTCATTAGAGATGAGGGTGAAGAAAGCTTTGCACTAGGAAAGTTCCACTAATATTAATTGGAATTTCATTCTTGTTTTCCCTCCTCTCTGTGTAAAGGAACTACAACCACGTCATTTCTGACATCATTGGGAAAACAAATAGCATAACTATGTCAGTGTCAATGTCAATGTTAGAGCACTCACCGACGAAATAGTCATTCACAAAATTAGCCTTTTTTCAATTTTTAAAATTATTTGTCAGGCATTGACAAATAACAAAAATAAATCGTCCTACACCACGAGAATTATGTCCCGTCAAATTTTATCTAATAAAAAATTAGAAATAACATTTACAAAAAATTAGAAAATTACTTTTAAATTTACGGAATAATAGGATTATTAAGCATTTTATCAAAACTTGGCATAAAATTGCAAAACATTGAAAAAATATTTGAAAATCACCGCACTTTGATGCGAGGGACAGACTAATAAAACGAAAATTCATATGTCATTTGCCATCATTTTAATATTTTAAAATGTTTTTTTGAGTTTGAATGGAATATATTTTGTTATAAAATTAGCTAGAGATAATTCATAGAAATTCGATATACGGATGCTAGTTTATTCACATTATCATTCACGATGGAAATATTATTCTACCATGTTTAACAAAACAATTTTCCATCAAAACCGTTTGATTAGTTGGTAAGTAATTGAAACGAACCAAGAAAATGTTTCATGTATGGGTGGACAAAAAAAAGGTAATGTGTCTAGTGATATGGGGAGAGAGTAAGCTATCATTAAAAATGGATTGATTTCTATTGGGAGAGGGAGCTTCTGTCAAAGTATTCATTGAAGTTTGCATGAAATTGTCCATCTATACATCTGATTCCTTGAATGGTGTTGTTTGTAAAAATCGGAGAGGCCGGTGAGTTGTTTTGTGATAACTATGTAGCACACCCTTCACATTACAGAGAGTTTTGTAAGCTATTATAAAGGTGAGACCCTCATGAGGCCTATAAGAAATCAACTCTCTTCCTCTTAAGTCTTTTGGTTTTGTATGAGCACCATTCACCTCGCACGCTTGAATACCAACTCGAGCTAGATTGCAGGTATGCAACTCGTGGACGACATTTTAGAAAATAAGCTGTAATTGAAAAGAAAAGTAACCCTTCTCTTCCTTTAAAAAAATATTATTTCATGTTATTTTATGTAGGAAAATATAGTGTCCATGTTATTTAGGTTAATTTTCTCGAAAATGAAAATAGATTAAATAGGATAATTCGTGAAAAAATATCATGGGTGCTGAAAAAGAAAAGAGAAAGGTTAACTAGATTAATTTTCTTGGAAGGGTTTTCATGAATGCGTATTCATATGTTACCCATGTTTGTTATTTAAACACTGCAAGGATTTGAGTGCAGAAATATTTGGATAAGATTTTTGTGCATGAATTGATGAAAAATAAATATTGTTTTCTTGAAAGGTGCATATGAATCTTGTTCATACAAGAACAAGAACACATGATTGTTTTTTGAAAAGATTATGTGCATTGAGGTAAGGGCGATTGTGTTAGAAAAAAACACATGTTGCATGCACAAAAGGGTAGTCATTGTGATATATAAAATAATTTTACACATGCAGATAAAGAAAGTTAGTATGTTAATTTTCTTGAAAAAAATAATCTTTTGAAAATATTGTCTGGGTAGATGAATTGTGTCAATTTCTTGAGTTAGGTGAATAAAAGGTTAAGTTAACCTTTTTATTTTTTCCTTATTTTTATTCATAAAAGATGGTTATCTATGATAATTTCTTGAAAGGGAAGAAAGATAAACTTGCATGTAGAAAGAGAGAGAAATGAGGTTATATTAACTTCCGTTTGAAAAATAAGTATGTATTTGTTTACATGAAAATAATAGCTAAGGATGGTAGAATTCCAGAGAAGGGAATATGTGTTGCATACATTAAAGAAGGGATATTATGATAAGCTCTTGCATGCACAAAGAATAGCCATTGTGTTATAGAGATATGTTGTTTGCATGGATAGAAGAACTATTGAGCTAGATTTCTTTAGAAAAATTATATGTGATTACTTTTATGCTATCATAACTATTATGTTAGTATCTTTTGGAATAATATGTATATGCATGGAAGATTTTTTTTAGATTTCATTTGGAAAGAATATACCTTCACATGTGGGAAACAACAACATGATGTGTTAGCTTACTGATCCAGGTGGATGTTGGTGGCCACCCACCTATCCCATTTGGACTCCCACAACTGTCTCTTTCAGTTTTTCAGTTTCCTTAATTATAGCATAGTTTACTATTTTTAGCAGTTTTTCGGGTCCTAAACATCCGGAGCTGTTTTGAGGCCCTAAACAACGTTTTTTGGGAAGTCCACCGCCAGTGATTTTTCTGATAAAAATCATCTTTTCCGTCGTAGTCCTCGGAGAGATCTTTCCAACGGGCTATCATGCGCGTCAAACGGAGATAGTACGACCAATTCGCGACCCCGGGAAGTTGATGTACCAACTTACCCAAAAACGAGGCCCACAATCTGGCATTTCATCTTCTAGGGTTAGGTTTTGGAATGTGAAGGGTTTTCCATTGTTTCTCAACAATAAATAGGCCCTCGAGCCTCATTGTAACATAGTTCGAAACAGTTCAGAGGCATGTAGCTGGCACATATCTTCTCAGAGATAAGCTACCATCGCCCTAGCTGGTTTATTTCTATTTGTAAGCATATTTCAATATTCTCCATTAATGAAATGAAGTATTATTTCCACTGCATCTCTATTTTTATGGTTATCGCATCTCTATATTTATGGTTATCTCTGTAATCTATTGTGTTCCTGCTTAAATCCGGATCAGTGGTATCAGAGCAGTTTGCTTTTTCTCTGTTTTTCTTTGCATGTCCCCAACGAGGTCGAGATATAAGGAGTTAGGGCTTGAATTGGTCGAACCTTTGCAAGACCAGCCTCGCAAATCTCTACGACCTCCCATGGCGGATGAGAAGAAAGACGAGGGGGCAAGAGATCCTATCAGAATATTGCTCGAAGAAGCCCTCGAGCGACAAAGGAACGCGATGATGGACAGCTTTGCCCAAATCCTTCAGCGGCTACCTAGAGGCGACGCATTGGCTTCCAAGAGTTACTCTGGAAATGCCACACCATTTAAGCTACAAGTAAATTTTGAAATCCCCATCTTCGAGGGTCAAATAGATGCAGATGCTGTAGATAAATGGTTATATCTGCTCGATGGGTATTTTTCTGTTCATGAATTTTCAAGTCGGGAAAAGATTGTTTTCGCTCTTCTCAAAGCAGCCCCCCACGTCAAGGACTGGTGGGAAACCTACTGCGAACATAAAGATGAAAGTACAGGCTCACTGTTTTCAGCCGCACCCACTTGGAATGACTTCCGGGATGCCATCAAGGAGCAGTACTACCCTGTCAAAAGCTATGAGGACAAATACATCAAATGGACCACCCTACGGCAGGGACGAGACCAAGATGTGCCGGAGTTCACAAACATTTTTCATACCCTTCGCACACAATTGGGTATCAAAGATTCTGAGCTGCATCTGGTACTCAAATACTGTGGCTGCCTACACAGATACATCCAGGAAGAGATGGAGTTCTTGAACATCTCCTCACTCGGCACAGCATACCGATACGCTGTCAAAATCGAGCAAAAGTTCAAACAGAAGAAGCGAGACTTTGGATTTGCAAATCCAAAGCCCAAAGGACAAATCCAAGGCGGGGTGACCCAAGACAACCCGTCAGAAAAGAACAACACCACGAAGCCGAAGAAGGACACAGGAAAGTGGTGTGAGTTCCACCAGACTCCCACTCATAACACAACTGAGTGTCGGACCAAGCAGTCGCTGGTGGCCGAGCTGAAGGCTTCCGAATCAGATGAATGTTCCGACTCTGAGACAGAACCCGACAAGGGGAATGACAAAGGGAAGCAGATCATTGATGTGGATCCCAGCACCACTGTTGCTACTACCAAGATCCAGAAAAATGAGCCCGAAGATCCAGAGGAGGGGGAACATCTTTTCCACTCACAGATGTGCGTGAAGGGTTCGCTGCTGCAATTCATTGTCGACGGTGGCAGCCAAAAGAACCTCATTTCAGCAGAGGTCGTGAAACGGTTGGGCCTACCAACTACACCACACCCACAGCCGTACAGTATCTGTTGGCTTCACGAAGGACGAGACCTCAAAGTTCGCCAGCAGTGCCACCTTCCCTATAGCATCAAGCCCTTCACAGACGAGGTATTGTGTGATGTTACACCTCTGGATGTTTTTGATGTACTATTAGGCCAGCCATACTTGTGGAGGCGACATGCTGTGTATGAGTCAAGGCCTTGCGTTGTCATCATTTCTTTGGATAATTCATTATACAAGATACTGGAGGTAGCCCCACCTACCGCCACCTCTTTGATTATTGCTACGAAAGGCAGCAAGCTCATCTCACAGACTAGGAAATTTATTTTCTGTCTGGTTCACTCCCAAAATAAGGGGAAGATCGTTGCTACATCCATGACCCCCGCGAAGGGTTCCTCCACACAGCAGCAGCAACATAGGGATATAGTCGTGACAGAACACAGGAATAACTTCTCCTTACCCGGAGGGGTACCACACAAGTTTCAGGTGGACGACAAAGTTTGGTTACATTTGGAGAGGGAGCGCCTTACCAGAACCCATCAGAAACTCAGAGCACTTCGACATGGTCCTTACACCAGTAACAAGGCTACGGGAAACAATGCTTTGAAGCATAGCGTTCCTCCATTCCTTCGCTTGCACCGAGTGTTCAATGTGGACCGTCGCCGACCATGCTCCCCACCATTTCTGGACACATCAGAGATTGCAGAACAACTCACCAGAGACCAAGCTCAGCAGAAGCTCCCTCATCTCAGGGAGGAAATCAACGCAATGGGGACCATTGCTTCCTAAGGGGGGAGGAATGATCCAGGTGGATGTTGGTTGCCACCCACCTATCCCATTTGGACCCCCACAACTGTCTCTTTCAGTTTTTCAGTTTCCTTAATTATAGCATAGTTTACTATTTTTAGCAGTTTTTCAGGTCCTAAACTTCCAGAGCCGTTTTGAGGCCCTAAACAACGTTTTTTGGGAAATCCACCGCAAGTGATTTTCTGATAAAAATCATCTTTTCCGTTGTAGTCCTCGGAGAGATCTTTCCAACGGGCTATCATGCACGTCAAACGGAGATAGTACGACCAATTCGTGACCCCGGGAAGTTGATGTACCAACTTACCCAAAAACGGGGCCCACAATCTGGTGTTTCATCTTCTAGGGTTAGGTTTTGGAATGTGAAGGGTTTTCCATTGTTTCTCAACAATAAATAGGCCCTCGAGCCTCATTGTAATATAGTTCGAAACAGTTCAGAGGCATGTAGCCGACACATTTCTTCTCAGAGATAAGCTACCATCGCCCTAGCTGGTTTATTTCTATTTGTAAGCATATTTCAATATTCTCCATTAATGAAATGAAGTATTATTTCCGCTGCATCTCTATTTTTATGGTTATCGCATCTCTATATTTATGGTTATCTCTGTAATCTATTGCGTTCCTGCTTAAATCCGGATCACTTACATTGGAAAATATTGTCTTGGAAAGTATATGCATTTGCATGCATAGAAACAACATTCATTGTGTTAGCTTTCTTTATGTATTTTCATCCACCAAATGCAATAGGTGAAGGGATAGTTAATTTGATAATTTATTTGTAATTTGCAAGCAAAAATATCATAACTAACGTGGAAGTTTCCTTTAAAGGATTTTCTATACAGTTGTAGTGATTTTCCTTGCAAGAATGTGTGCTTATGCGAGGGGAATATTAGTTAATGTGGTATTTGTTTATAAACATGCATTGATGGTTATATTCTTATTAATAATGCATATGCAATGTTGTTAAAGGAAGCATGTTACGATATTTTGTTTTCATTTCACGAATGTACATGAATAGATGGTGAAACACCACTAGTATAGATTTATGAATTGGTTTGATTAATACTTGATTTAATCATGATACCAAAGGTTGTTGATAGTAGCAATTGCAAGAAAAGGCTGCGACATATAAATATGGATTACGTTTACGGTTCTGGCAGGAAATAAGTTAGTGGTATATGTAGATTAAAGGAATGTTAGCTATAGGATAATCCTCTAATGGGAAGAACCAAACCTTAATGACACAATTCTAAAGGGTTTGCAGGTAAATGATGTCATGATGATTGTAATAGCTTATAAACATTTATGTTGTTTTTTAGATTATATTCTTTGTAATATTTTATAACAATAGTTAAGGGATGGACTCCCTTATAACCATTGAGTGAGGGGTGAACTCCCTTACGAGAATTTAATAATTAAATTAACCATTTGTTGGTTTTCACCCTACGGGTTTTCTAGCGTATATCAATCTATAATGATGTGGATGCCTATTTTGCTACTTTTATGATGTGGATTCCTTGCATGCACTGATGTTTATAATATCAAGTATGTGATTAAGTAATCTAGTTAAAGGAATCATGAAAATAATCCAAGGTTACGTTAGAAAGTTTATGTTAATATGCTACAACTGTGGTTGTTAATGGTTTTGTAATTTACTATTCCTTTACTAAAGTTACTCTATATAATGATCAAGATTCTATCTAGTGGTTAATGAGGAATCTAGAATAGTAATTTGGATAGTTACCCATGGGTAAATTGTGAAAAAAATTCTAACTCCATACATTTTCATGTGAGGTTACCGAGGAATGTTACAAGTGGTGTCAGCATTGAAGGTTGAAGTAGTGGTACCTTTTGGGAATTGGTAAGAGGAAAAGAAATCGACGTATAATACTAGTGGGCATTAGCTCAGGTATGATTCTCGTAATCTACATAACGATATATGAGTAGACTATTTTTGGCATGAAATACATGATGCATGTTTATAACCGCATGGAAGAGTAGTAAGTAACAAAGTCTGTTGCAAAATTGTGGTAATGACATTTTAATATTGATTAGGATAAAAGACAATAAAACCTTTGTTGCACCTATGAAAAATCCATAATACTCACTAGTGAAAGTGATAATTGACTACCAACTTGTTGACAGTGTTGGACTTGCCAATATTCAAGGGGTCTCACTGATATGAAGTCCCAATATGACCTCACATTGTTTGGAATAGAATCCCCATCCCGAATATAGCCCGGTTGTCAAAATAGTGGGTTTTAGTGTTATGCCTTGGCTGCAATAACACATAGAATGATGTATGTGACTTTGGTGAAACAAGTGTATAGCTTTGTGAAGGGTCAAGTACAATGCATGAAAGGGTTCTAACATGACAAATGGAAAGTGAGTGAGCCCCTTAGAAGCCTGTAATAATACACAACTTGAAACAAACACACAAGCATAAAACACATAACAAGTTAGCCTACAAAATAGTTCACAAGTTAACCACATTGGAAATATAAAACAACACACATTCAACAAGATTCATACTAATTCAAATGAAATATTTCCTAAGCATTAGCATAAATGAAATAAAATATATTAAAAACATAACATGAATAGTCCTACTATATTCACAACATATGCATGAACATGTGTTGGCTCTGAGATTTTATTAAATTGAATGTTCCAAGCATACATATACAATTGACGAACCATTAGTCCTAATAGTGAAACATGAAGCCAACACTTGCTCATCCAAAGAAGGGTACTCCCTCTATGCTACGGATAAGACAAGGATCAAAACTCCCAAGCTTCTGCTCCTAAGCCAAAAGTGGTGACTATTCATCTCCCTTTGTGACTCTTTGTCTTCCCTCAATACTGTTTGACTTCCTTCAACCATGACCTTTATAATTCATTACAAAATGACTCTTCACATTCCATAATTGACATTTGGAATACCACTTACAATTAATTACAAAAAAGCATTACAATATTGATCATGCCCATGTAATAAAAAATAGGGTAGAGTCAAATAGATAGCATAATAAATTAAAACAAGTTAAGCTTGAGTTTAGGGAAACTCTAGCTCAGCCACTTCAACTTGTAGTTTCTCAGTCATATAGTGGTGCCAAGATTTGTATTGTGTGATGAATTACCCAAACTATGTGATGGGATCAAGCTGGAAGTGGACTCTAGCCTCCATTTCCTCTAGGTAGACTAATTTAGATTGAGTTTCCTTCTTCAGGATAAGCAACATGGTGTTGATATGGATAGGGCCACAGATGTACTTCTGCATATTGTTCATGTTCACCTCCAAATCTTCCTTGGTAGTGATCTTCCTGAGTTGTTCTAATTATTCTTCAACCTGCTGCCTAACTTGATTCCTATACTTGGCTTCGATGGGTGAGCCAACTGAAGGGATTGTGTATGATTTCATGATAAAATGCATGCTATTATATAATAATTCATATGAGGCTTGAATGTTTCCGATGAATGAGTTGAGTTGTCTGTTACTCTGGATGATCATTCAAACTTGTTCTTTCTCCAACTTTGTTGGTTGCCTTGTTTTCTTTTACAATTCATATGGTTCTCATTTCTATTCCATTGACCACTCATGCAGGACAACGATGGTTGTGTGGAAACCCTTGATGGATTTAGCATTGTGTTTTCACTTATGTTGCATGTTGTGCAAGCATACAACTACTTTATGCACTGTGACAAGCTCCTTATAGAGGCTCCGCATGGTTTCTCCCAATGCCAATACTTCACCAAGTATGGCTACCTTAAGTTCTTCTAGATATACTTGTGTAGGAGTTGCTTTCTAAACCTTTACTTGGATATGATCAATTTGTTTCCTTGGATCCTACATGTTCTTTGCCATTTTTCTATCATCGACCATCAGATACTGCGTATTTTACTTGGTATTACCTGCGAAGGACAAGTTGGCTTCAGAAATGGCTTCTGGATTTCTCCTTGTATCCATTACAATCACCCTTTCTCTAATGAATGCATGAGATGTAATATCACTTGGATAATGTTTCTTTATCTCTTGTACAATATTCTTCTGAAGCTCATCGTAAGTTAGATTGTACATATCCATGACAAGACCATCATCAAGAGGAACAATTTCTTCTTCTTCACTTGGAGCTTGCTCTGCTATTGGAGGAGGGGGAGACTGAATGGTGACTTATTAAGTGCTCGACATAAGATCCACATCTTGGTTTAGCATATTTGGTTCCACTTCCATGTCTTGAATCACAATCAGTTCTTCGATTTCTTGAGAAAGTTTCTTCTCCTACAACTATTCGTTCTCCCATTCTAGTAGTTGATTATTCTCTTGTTCTTCAGCCTCTTTCTGTGTTGCTTCTTCTTATCCTATTATCTAGCTTTCTTCTTCTTCTTGTTTCTTCCTTTCTTCTTATAATATTTTCTACTCTTGTTCTTCTCTATGCTTCATCTCTTCTTCCTACTATTTTCTCTATTTCCTCCTCTTTTCTACTACTATGGCCACTTTCAGGATGATTGGATATGATTTCACCTTGTGGCGCTACTCTTCCACTAGACTATGTGCAACTTTCCTCTTATTGTTTTTGCATAGTGGGTTGCACCTTTCTGTTGGTTCTGCCTCTAGAGCGACTTATTTCTGAGGAGTAACCTATCATGTTCTTACGAAGATGACTAGTTTCGGGGAGTTGGAGGCATTGTAACAATTATTCATCTCTTCCTCCTTGGGCATGTAAATTTTCCTGCTTGTCCATTGGAAATGAATCCTCACACAATTTTATTTGAAAGAATTCCTATGATCATGTAGATTGAAGTCCAAGCAACTGAATGCAAATTACTCTATCTCCTTTCCTTTGGTGTTTGCAAACTTCCAATTCTTGATCTCGTACAATCTAATTTTCAAAGGAAGAACGGGCTAATGTGCCTTCTTCATCTTGTGAAAATCTCTTGATAACCCTGTGGAAAGATGATAAACAAATTCTTGCATGACCAACTTGTTAGTGGCATACCTCAACAGAACATGTGGAGACTTTTGACCACCAAATGCTTTGAGGAAAGTGCCATCCAGTGAGGCAAACCAATTTGCTAATGATTACACTACTTCCATTTCCCCATGGGATGTGCAAGGTGGATCTTCCCCAAAGATTAATCTGTACAATGGAATGAGGAGGTGATCATTCAACTTTTCAATTACTCCTTTGTAAGTGCACTTCGAAAGCATCTTGCAGTAAATGTGCATGACAATTTATCTTGGTGACCAAGTTCAATTCATGCTAGGAAATGAATTATGAGAACATATTTCATCCAATAAGTAAAAAAACATGTAGAATATGGCTTTCTTACCCTTGGGAGGGTTCTTAGTAGTATTCACATGAATTGTCAATTGTTGAGCAAGAAAATCTGACCAATTGAATGGTTTTCCTACATTCACAAATTGATTAAGCAAGACTGCCCAACCTTCAGAAAAGGTCTCAGTATTTCTTTGGCCATTGATCTGACAACATAAGAATATCAAGTAATGATAATCCTTCCTTAGGGATTTGTTCTTGTAAGTGTTTCTTGGTGTTTGGAAGAATTTGGAAGGCTCTTTCACCCAACTTTTGATGATACCCTTTGTGGTGAGGTAGTTGATCATAAAAGTGGGAATCCATGAGTGATTCTCACATCGGAAAATTATGCATAAGCTGGTAATCATGTACCAAGAAAGAGGTAATCCTCTTTCCATTGGAATTTCTAAAATTCATAGTATTTTTATCCATATGGGAAAGTTTTTAGCTGAGAATGTTTTCACATGTAAAACATGGGTACCTGCATACAATCTTGTGTAATCCTAACCTTTGGACATTGATCTAAACCTGCTGGTCTTAAAGACATTCTTTAAAACCTTTTGCTGATAATTCCTTATTCACCTTCTCTCATGTAATGTATGACTCTTTCTTTATAAACAACTAAGTGTTTTAGAAAACTAGAAAATTCACTAGAGTACTCTCAATTACCTCCTCAATGTTTCTTTCTATAGTGTCCTTTGAGACAGATCTCTTGGGAGCCATAGTGATAATACTTGATCAAGAGAAATGCTCAAAAACTAAAGTACTTGTAGGAGAAAAATGCACTCATGGAAAACATAAATTAGTTTAAGAAAAATTACTCATAAGAAAGATCAAGGCAACAACCACAAGACTGAGAAGGAAAATTGTTTATTTCCTAGACTCAGGGAAGAGACTGGCCTCATGAAATGTGCATTGCACAGTGTCAGTGGCCAAGGGTGATCCTTGAGCCCTAGAGATGCAAAATGCACAGTTGCTCAAGCCATGGAATGTGAATTCCATATTGTTTTGGGCCAAGCATGAGACTTGAGCCTTGGAGTTGTGGAATGCACAATTGATCATGGAAACTTCTATCCAAGTAAGGGGAAGATCTTCCTAGGAAGAGGATGGGAAAGTGATAGATCTAATTGATAGTGAAAGTAAAAGTTTAGATCTGAATAAGGAAATACAGATAAGTGAAAATCAAGTATATAGTATCAATTCACAAAAGGAAAAACAAGCATGCATATGGAGTTGCCGAAACGACGACCACTAATGGGTAAAAACAAGAAGTTGATGTGACACTTGTAAAAGGAAAATTATGGAAGGAACCAACACTTGGACAAGCTAATATACGATAACACACCTACAACCATGAAAAGGAAAAATAAAAATGACACGCATAGAAGTGAGACAACAAAAAGCGACAAAAAGAGACAAGTGCAAAACTTACATGATAAAACGCTGCAAACTAATCTGAAATTTCGTTGATCTCCTTGGCAAATCTAGAGCTCAAATATCAAGTGTGAAACTGAGATATATGGGTGTCTATTAAATATATTGAGGTAGGTTAGGGTTTCTGACGCACATGCCTAAAATCAAGGGAAAGTGCCACTTATCTGAAAGTCATAATTAACAGCTTAGTGGAAATAACCAAACATTAATTGGTCATCTCCTCTTTTTTAGGGATGTCAAATATTCTTTTTTGGGAAACTAATTGTTTGAATTAGCAAAGGAGATTTCACAATTCCCAAGATCAAGGGCTTGGGAAATTCCTTACCTTAGTGAATTGTGCAGTTTCTAAGGGGAAGTATAGTTTTGCATAGTTTCCGAGCTCAAGGTTGGGCTACCCTCTAGGATTTTGTAGTTTCTAAGCTCAAGGTAAGCTTGTTTCTCATGATTGCATAGTTCATATCCTCAAGGTTAGCTTGCCTTCTAGGATTTCATAGTTTCTAAAGGGAAGACTAAGAATGTTGCAATATTAATTTAGGATATGGCTTGTGCTTGAAAAGGTTTAGATTAGGTTTAAAACAAGACATCACAAGCATTGCATGAAAGGGTACGCATTTAAGATAACATGAAAAATTGAAGCCAATGAATGATGAGCTCCTTTGGGAAGAAGGGAGGTTCCAGAACCTAAGTATGGGAAAAATTTTGGAGGGTAGTTGTAGCAGCTACAATACTTGGCGACACACTGGTATAACTCCAACTCTATTTATGGGTCTTAACTCATGTAAAATAGGTCTAAATCTTTAAGAAGTATTTTTCATTTCATTGATCACCATGGCTTCTTTACTTAGCTTGATTTAAATATATAATTCTTACGATTCTCTTCATCGGTGACGCACTAACAAAGACAAGTCAAACTCAGTTGTTTCAATTGGGGATGTGGAGTATATAGATACACAAGTGAAAAAGGATTGTCAGAGTCTTGGTTTTCATCTCTGGCATTGCTCCACTGTAAGCAAGCTTAGACAGTACCCCGACGGAGTCACTTTAGGGACACAAACCTTCCTCGACTATTAGCGAGCCTAGACAATAACCCGATGGAGTTTCTTGCTTCATGTTATGAAACCAGCTCACAAAACGATAGAAAAGAGAGATCCACGCCTTAGAATTCAGCCTCTTCGAGGGGGCAACCTCCTTTACATTACATAAATGAACAATTCTTCGATGATACAAATGACAAAACCTCCTTTCTATATATAGCAGTCTATGGAGTCACAATATAATCCAACTGACCTAACAATAATAATATAAAGCCACAAAAATAACAATAGAGGGATTCTATGGGCACATTAATAACAATATGGGGGTAATGGGGGAACAACAATATAAATAAGGGGTATAACTACAATAGTAATGGGGTAATCACTAGTATTATAGGTACCCAACATGCCCCTCTCCTTCAAAAAAGTGTTGTCCTCAACGCTTGAGTAGTTCTGGATACTTCTGCATAAAATTCTCATCCTCCCATGTGGAATCTTCAGCGGATAAGTTCTTCCACTTGATAAGGTACTCTGAAATTGATCGATTTCGTAGCTGTCGAGTTCTTGTTTCTATAACTGCTTCCGGTTCCAATATAATTTTTCCTTCCTCGTCAAGTTCTGGCAATATTGTTTGAACTAGGAGCTTGTTTCCTATAACCTTCTTTAAGCATGAAACATGGAAAACTGGGTGCAATCGAGAAGCTGCAGGAAGCTCCAATTTGTATGCCATAGTACCAATATTTTGCAACACCTTGTACGGACCATAATACTTTGGTGATAATTTATTATCCTTCTTAGCTTGCTTGAGTGACATTTGCTTATATGGTTGTAGCCGTAGGAATACCCAATCACCTACATAAAAACTTCGTTCACTGCGATGTTGATCTGCCTGTTGTTTCATTCTATTCTGTGCCAACGCGAGGTTATCCTTTAAGAGTTGGAGGACTTGTTGTTGATGTTCGATGTGATGTTCCACTGCCTGAACCTTAGAATTTTCTCTTAAATATGATGTGATGGATGGTGGTTGATACCCATAAAGTGCCATAAATGGGGTCATTTTTGTTGCTGTATGAAAGGAAGTGTTATACCACCATTCAGCCAGAGGCAACCATTTGACCCATTGTGTATGTTTATCAGATACAAAGCAACGAAGATATCCTTCCAAACATTTGTTTACTATCTCAGTTTACCCATCAGATTGAGGATGATAAGATGAGCTATGAGCTAACTGAGTACCAAGACAAGAAAATAATTGTGTCCAAAAATTTCCAGTGAAAATGGGATCTCTGTCACTTACAATAATCTTTGGGTTTCCATGTAGCTTTTGAATTGTTTCCATAAATGCAGTAGAAACTGTATTGGCTTTAAATGGATGTGATAATGCACAAAAGTGTGCATACTTGGTAAGTCTATCAACTACCACCATGATGACACTCTTTCCCTCAGACTTGGGTAAGCCTGTGATAAAATCCATTGATACCTCCTCCCAACGTTGGCTTGGAATGGATAAAGGTTGTAATAGACCCGGTGTCTTAATTATTTCAACTTTATTTTGTGGTCAAACCAAACATTCCGCCACAAACTTTTGAATATCTGATTTAAGGCCATCCCAAAAAAATTCCTTCTTAACCCTGTGGTAAGTTTTTAAAAATCCTGAGTGCCCTCCTAAGGGAGAAGTGTGCAATTCCATAAGAATCTTTTGTTTTAGCTGGGAATTCTTACAGAGGTATAAGCGATCTTTGTACCATAACGAATCATTTTTCTAGCTAAATGTATCAGACGTACTGGAATCTTGTTGTATCTTTCGAATAAGTGCCCACACTTCTTCGTCATTCTTCCATTCCTCCCTTGCTTCATTTATCCAATCTGGTTGGATGATAGAAATAGCGCACAAAAATGCTTCCACATCCTCATGCTTCCTTGAGAGTGCATCTGCCACCACATTTTGCTTCCCTTTTTTGTAGATGATTTCAAAGTCATAACCCAACATCTTCGTGACCCACTTTTGTTGCTCTTCAGAGGATAATCTTTGTTCTAAAAAGTATTTAAGGCTATCATGATCCGTTTTTACCTTGAAGTGTCTTCCCATTAGGTAGGGTCGCCATTTCTTAAGTGCATGGAGTATTGCCAACATTTCCTTCTCATAAATAGCTTTGCTTAGAAACTTTCCCTTGATTGGACGACTTTCAAAAGCAATGGGTCTTTCATCTTGCATTAGAACAGCACCAATTCCATTTCCTGAAGCATCACATTCCACAATAAAGGTTTTTGTGAAGTCCGGTGTAGCTAAGACCGGTGCTTGGCACATTGCCTCTTTAAGATGTTCAAAGGCATTTGTTGCTTCCGGAGTCCATGAAAATGCATCTTTCTTCAATAATGTCATTAGAGGTGCTGCTATTCTCCCATAATTCTTAACAAACTTGCGATAATACCCTGTCAACCCAAGAAATCCGCGCAAATGCTTTATGGATGTGGGCATTTTCCATTCCTTAATGGCTTTAATTTTGGTAAGGTCTACCTTAACTCCTTCATGAGATACAATATGACCCAAATATTCCACCTCCTGGACTCCAAAGAAACATTTGGATCTTTTGGCATATAATTGTTTCTCTTCCAATAGTTGTAGCACCCTATCAACATGTTCAACATGATCCTTCCAAGACTTGCTGTAGATAAGTATATCATCAAATAATACTAACACAAATTTTCTAAGGAATGGTTTGAAAATTGAATTCATTAAACCTTGAAATGTTGAAGGTGCATTGGTAAGGCCAAAAGGCATGACCAAAAATTCATAATGACCCTCATGAGTTCTAAATGTCGTTTTCGGAATGTCTTCAATCTTCATTCTGATTTGATGATATCCTGAACGAAGATCCAACTTGGTGAAGTAAATTGATCCATGAAATTCATCCAGTAATTCATCAATGACAGGAATGGGGAACTTATCTTTAATAGTGAGCATGTTGAGCTCCCTATAATCTGGACACATGCGCCATGATCCATCCTTCTTGTGCACCAATACTACTGGAGCAGAGAAAGAACTTTGACTCGATTGAATTATACCAACCTCTAGCATTTCTGCAACCATACGTTCAATTTCACTTTTTTGGACATAGGGATATCTGTATGGCCTGATGTTTGGAGGAACACTTCCTGGAATCAGATGAATAGCATGATCATGATCACGCATAGGTGGGAGACCTTTGGGAGTCTCAAATACCTTGGAATGATTGTCCAGGACTTTTTGGAGATCTGGAGAAATAGATGATTCTAATGTGGAAACATCTAGCGAACATAATTGTGCAATTACACCCCTTTGCTCCTTTTTTAGAAGCTTTGTCATACCATTAGAGCTGATTATCTTTCCTGGTTTCCCTGCAATACCCCTTAATTCAACTTCCTGAGATCATATCTCCACAAATATCGCGCGACAAGCTCTGAAATTCGGACCCAAGGTTCAGCGCGATTTCTTCTCAAATGGGTTTTTTTTGCGGCTTCTGAAACGTCACAGAACAAAAGTTATAGCGAAAATTCCACGATGACCTGTTTGGAGCAGCGAAACCCTAGAATCCAAAGCTTTGATACCAAATGTTATGAAACCAGCTCACAAAAAGATAGAAAAGAGAGATCCACGCCTTAGAATTCAGCCTCTTCGAGGGGGCAACCTCCTTTACATTACATAAATGAAAAATTCTTCGATGATACAATGACAAAACCTCCTTTCTATATATAGGAGTCTATGGAGTCACAATATAATCCAGCTGACCTAACAATAATAATATAAAGCCACAAAAATAACAATAGAGGGATTCTATGGGCACATTAATAACAATATGGGGGTAATGGGGTCACAACAATATAAATAAGGGGTATAACTACAATAGTAATGGGGTAATCACTAGTATTATAGGGACCCAACACTTCACCTCCCCTCACAGGAAGCCTTTCTCTTATTTCACCCTTTATTTATTTTTTTCATTTTATTGATAGAACTATTCATCGACACATACTGATTTCATGGGGCAGAAGAGGGATCCCAACTTATTGGGAGTAGAGGAGATTGTCCCTTCAGAGAAGGAAATTTATATACCTCTGAGATATAGTTCAATTATCAAAGTTTCCTCCCCTCCTTACTCTACTTGACTTAGTTGACAAGGAAAAACCAACCAATCATTAAAACCAATTAGAGTAGGTGGCACTAGTTATAGACTCAAGCATTGTGATTCCACTATAGTTCTCTCTAAGAAAGAAAGTATTTTACATTAGGGTATCATTGGCTAAAACGTGTGAGGCCCAAGAAAAGAGACAGAATAAACAAATAACCAAGCTTTAATAGTAGCACCATTTCCACTTGAACTGCTCCATGCTTACTTTGGAAACCAAACACTATCTCATATGGAATATATTTTTAGTGGAAAAGAAGGAAAGGGGAAAGGAAGCAAGAAAATTAAAACCAAATAAAATTAAAGAAAAAAAAACTACCCCTACTTCTAAACTAGCCAAGAACAGTCTAGGATCATTAATGAATTTAGACTTCTGTGATCCATAACATTGTTTAGAAAATCTTCGGCAAAATCACATAATCAATCTTTTGTCGACGCGTTTCGAACCAACTAGTGTGGTTCATCGTCAGGACAAGTTGAAAAACAGATCCAGCTTCACCTGTTTAAATAGCTAGAGCAGAGACACCAACGGTTACCTAACTAAGGGAGCAAGGTCCAATTCAGATAAATTAGGTAAAAAATAGATAAAAATTAAATTAAATATAATAATAAATAAATCAATATATATAAATTTATATATAAATGTATAAAATTAGTTATATTCGGTGTGAGATAAAACTATAAACATATGAAGAATTATAAAATAATAATAAATTATTTATAAATAAATCAATGAAGAAATATAAATTAATAATAAATTATATATTAATGAATATAAAAGTATAAAATATTTTATTTAATGAAAAAATAAAATTAAATGGTATCATTTTTAGTTATATTAGGTGTAAGATAGATAAAGAATTATAGAATAATAATAAATTATTTAATTATAAAATTATAAATAATAAATAAATTATAATATAATAATAAATAAATAAATTTTACATATAGATATATAAAAAATTAGTTATATTAGGTGTAAGATAAAATAAACAAATTATTTATTTATTAACTAAATATATAAATATATAAATGAAGAAAAATAATAATAAATAAATTATTAATCTACTAAATAAATAAATGATTAAATGAAAAAATATAAACTAATAATAGTATAAATTATTTATTTAATGAAAAATAAAAATAAATGGTGTCATTAGTAGGTAATAGATATATAGATATCTAAATAAAGAAGAATAAATTATTTATAAATATATAAATGAAGAATTAAAGAATATTTTTAAAGGAAATAAGGGACCATTCCTTATAATAAACAAATAAGAAGGAAAAGAATAAGAGTAATAAAAATAATAATAGAATTTTGTTAATAATAATCATAATAATAGTAATAATAATAGAATCAAGTTATAGAAATAAAATAATAAAGTAAAAAACGATTACCAAATAATAAATTTTTTCGAAATTGTTTATTAAATTACTAAACAGTAGTATTTAGTAATAGTTTATAAACAAATAAAAATAATCGTACTCATAATACTAATAAAATCAATTAAATAAATAAATAAACAGACGTAATAACCCCTAGAATCTAATTACATTAGGTAAATTTAGGGTTGTTAAAGTCCAACATCATAAAAAATCCTTTAAACCCAATGGTCAAAAAATCAGTATTAATTCAAGATTTTTTAAGGTTTAACTAAGTCAATAGGTAAATATTTACTTATAAGGTATATCAAACTTTATCCATAATGGTCAGATATTTTATATTTAATAGTAATCCATATTTATTCAAAATCTATTTATTCCAATAAAATCATTAAGGTTACCTATGTCAATAGGTAAATGAATAATTAACCATAAGGTTTGAAAAGGTTTTATTAGTTAAAGGGAAACCCAATTCTAAGGATGAAATTATGGAAAAAACAAATCTAATAACGAGCCCAATAGAATCATACATAAAACACTCCATAATACTAGGACAAATCTGCCAAAAGAAAAATACAAGGAGGGGGAAGACAGAAACCCTAAGACCTAACCCATAGGGGAATGAGGAGGCTAGGAAGACAAGGCTGGGACCCAGCAACGACTAATCTTCCAGCCATCATCCCTATTAAGATTGTTCGGCCTTTTTTCAATCTCCAGGGCCTCTCTAAATTTGCGATGGTGAAACTGCGCAATTTTGGCAATGACTTGAGCCTCTTCTATACATATATGATGCATAGTCTTCCCTGCATGCTCAGCCAGGGCCGAGGACTTGGTCCTACCATGTCTTAAGTCAGCCGAATGCTCACTGATCCGCTGATTAATAGAACGTCCAGTCTCACCAATATAAGGGGTCCCACAGGAACAGGGAATGACATAGACGCCCTTCATGTTCTTAGGGTCAATAGGGTCTTAAAGGCTGATAAAGGTGGGGCCGCCGTTATCATGGATAGGAAGGATTACAGAGATAAGATGCTTGACCATCTCTGTAATAGTGGGAGTTATAAGAAGCTTTCGAAGAATCCCCTCAAAAAGGTTTCCAGAGCGGTCGCTCTTGCGATCAAGTCGTGCAATTCCACGATTCCTCTGGCCCAAAAACTTATTGAGGGTAACCCCATCACTCCTAGGATTTATGGGCTTCCTAAGATCCACAAGGAGGGGGTCCCCCTGAGACCCATTGTCAACACCATCGGTGGTCCGACTTACCTCCTGGCCAAGTTCCTCGCCGCAAAGTTGAGACCCTTGGTAGGGCAGACTGAATCCTTTGTCAAAGACTCGGCTTCTTTTATTGAGGATCTTAAGAGAATTAAACTTGAGCCCGAGGACATTCTGGTAAGTTTCGACGTGGTCTCTCTTTATACTTGCATTCCTATCAATGAGGCCATGATGGTAATTAATAAGCTAACTGACCCGATACCGCCATGTTAGTTGAGCTTTGCCTTACCTCTACCTTTTTCAGCTTCGAAGGAGAATTCTATGAGCAGACCTGCGGGGTTGCCATGGGCTCCCCATTGTCCCCTGTTGTCGCTAATATCTTCATGGAGGATTTTGAGTCTAAGGCTTTGGCCTCCTCTCGTCTCTTACCAAAGCTCTGGAAAAGATTCGTCGATGACACTGGTGTTGTCTGGTCTCATGGTCCTGACGAGCTTGATCGGTTCTTCTGTCACCTCAATAACCAATCCGCCGCCATTAAATTCACGATGGAAAAAGAAGTTAATGGTTGTCTTCCGTTCTTGGATGTTCTCATCTCTAAGAAGGTGGATGGTTCCTTTTCTCATCAAGTGTTTAGAAAGAAAACGCATACTGAGCAATACTTGCATGCTTCTTCGCATCATTTCCCCGCTCAGAAGTTAGGGGTTCTTAGCACTCTTGCCACCCGTGCTGTGAGAATTTCGGATGAGGAGAGCCTGGAAAAGGAGAAGGCTCACCTCCTAGAAGTCTTTGAGAAGAATGGTTATAATAGGCACATCGGTCAGAAGGCCTTCCTCAAGGCCAAGAAGGAGCCTTCAATCCGTAGGGTTCCTAAAGATCATTTCGTGGGTGTGAACCTTCCTTACATCCAAGGGACCACGGACAGGATTGCGAGGATTCTAAGGAAGTATGATGTGCCCGCAACTTTTAGACCCCTCAATACTATCCGTGGCTCCCTCAGGTCTGTGAAAGACCCTATTGACCCTAAGAACATGAAGGGCGTCTATGTCATTCCCTGTTCCTGTGGGACCCCTTATATTGGTGAGACTGGACGTTCTATTAATCAGCGGATCAGTGAGCATTTGGCTGACTTAAGACATGGTAGGACCAAGTCCTCGGCCCTGGCTGAGCATGCAGGGAAGACTATGCATCATATATGTATAGAAGAGGCTCAAGTCATTGCCAAAATTGCGCAGTTTCACCATCGCAAATTTAGAGAGGCCCTGGAGATTGAAAAAAGGCCGAACAATCTTAATAGGGATGATGGCTGGAAGATTAGTCGTTGCTGGGTCCCAGCCTTGTCTTCCTAGCCTCCTCATTCCCCTATGGGTTAGGTCTTAGGGTTTCTGTCTTCCCCCTCCTTGTATTTTTCTTTTGGCAGATTTGTCCTAGTATTATGGAGTGTTTTATGTATGATTCTATTGGGCTCGTTATTAGATTTGTTTTTTCCATAATTTCATCCTTAGAATTGGGTTTCCCTTTAACTAATAAAACCTTTTCAAACCTTATGGTTAATTATTCATTTACCTATTGACATAGGTAACCTTAATGATTTTATTGGAATAAATAGATTTTGAATAAATATGGATTACTATTAAATATAAAATATCTGACCATTATGGATAAAGTTTGATATACCTTATAAGTAAATATTTACCTATTGACTTAGTTAAACCTTAAAAAATCTTGAATTAATACTGATTTTTTGACCATTGGGTTTAAAGGATTTTTTATGATGTTGGACTTTAACAACCCTAAATTTACCTAATGTAATTAGATTCTAGGGGTTATTACGTCTGTTTATTTATTTATTTAATTGATTTTATTAGTATTATGAGTACGATTATTTTTATTTGTTTATAAACTATTACTAAATACTACTGTTTAGTAATTTAATAAACAATTTCGAAAAAATTTATTATTTGGTAATCGTTTTTTACTTTATTATTTTATTTCTATAACTTGATTCTATTATTATTACTATTATTATGATTATTATTAACAAAATTCTATTATTATTTTTATTACTCTTATTCTTTTCCTTCTTATTTGTTTATTATAAGGAATGGTCCCTTATTTCCTTTAAAAATATTCTTTAATTCTTCATTTATATATTTATAAATAATTTATTCTTCTTTATTTAGATATCTATATATCTATTACCTACTAATGACACCATTTATTTTTATTTTTCATTAAATAAATAATTTATACTATTATTAGTTTATATTTTTTCATTTAATCATTTATTTATTTAGTAGATTAATAATTTATTTATTATTATTTTTCTTCATTTATATATTTATATATTTAGTTAATAAATAAATAATTTGTTTATTTTATCTTACACCTAATATAACTAATTTTTTATATATCTATATGTAAAATTTATTTATTTATTATTATATTATAATTTATTTATTATTTATAATTTTATAATTAAATAATTTATTATTATTCTATAATTCTTTATCTATCTTACACCTAATATAACTAAAAATGATACCATTTAATTTTATTTTTTCATTAAATAAAATATTTTATACTTTTATATTCATTAATATATAATTTATTATTAATTTATATTTCTTCATTGATTTATTTATAAATAATTTATTATTATTTTATAATTCTTCATATGTTTATAGTTTTATCTCACACCGAATATAACTAATTTTATACATTTATATATAAATTTATATATATTGATTTATTTATTATTATATTTAATTTAATTTTTATCTATTTTTTACCTAATTTATCTGAATTGGACCTTGCTCCCTTAGTTAGGTAACCGTTGGTGTCTCTGCTCTAGCTATTTAAACAGGCGAAGCTGGATCTGTTTTTCAACTTGTCCTGACGATGAACCACACTAGTTGGTTCGAAACGCGTCGACAAAAGATTGATTATGTGATTTTGCCGAAGATTTTCTAAACAAGTCTAGGATCATGTAAAATGAACCTTACAGTGTAACCATCGAATCATAGACTAACCTATATAAGTGAGGGAATCAACACCAAGAAAGATGTTCAAGAATCAAATGATACAAGAAAGATAAATCACAACATGCTACAATGTTCGAAGACTAAAAGCGTAGGTAGAAAAATACATCAAGGAATAATATGTGTAACATTCTATGGATGCATGATGGTGTTCACACACATTCAAACACTATGACATGAAAAATCCTTCTTCTGAACTTCCAAACTTGGAAAAATTAAAGAAAGTGAAAAAATTGTATTTCGCTAATGGTATTTCTAGGTATGACTCCCCTAATAATTGAGCGATAGGATCATGCAAAACATATAGAGGATGTGAAAAATATTGATTTCAAAATTGAGTGATCATCTGATGATGATTCTTGAGAGATAAATCACTATGCTAATCATGATTAGAACTAGCATCAAGACTCCAAGAACTCAACATAACCATCAACGCAAGCTGAAGTGTATCAATAACTTACGATATTTCCAAGACATTAGAGGGTAGAATCATCGAAAATGGGTGGCTTAGAAAAATCCAAATTATAAAATGCGGAGTCATGACTAGATGATTCAATGAATATATCACGATAACTATTATCAGGAAGAAAAGGATCCTCGGGATCTGATGAATAATAGAGAAGGGGATATTGAAAATAGAAAATTCCACTCTTTGTTTTTTCAAAATGATCGCATGATGGATCAGAATGTTTGGGAAGAGAATATTTTCCCTCTCCAATTTCAGATGTAAAACTAACATTCAACGAGTCTTTAGTGTGATCAGAATTAACATAGTTAGAAACTGATTCTTTGAAAGATACAATAGGTATGGAAAAATCATGGAAGGTGTTAAGATAGTGAGGGGGAGGGGAGAAAGGAGAAACATCATCTTGTATCGCAAATTCTTGTTCATAAATGTAATATAACACATAACCATTGTAAATGTTATCACAAGTTTTCTAGACAGCGCTAACTTCATCTTGAATTTGATCCTCATGAACATCAGAAGAAACGATTGAAATAGGTGGATATAAGAACTCACAATTAGGAGGACCAAAGGAACCAATGGATGGAGGATGAGGAGAAGGATCATCACTAGAAACATCAGATCCACGATCCAAAATTGCATTTAAATTTTGAATATGTGGTGTGGGAAAAGATGGTGGTTGATCAATGGATGGAATCTGATGTCTCCAACCTCACCCTGCGTAAATGGAGTTGTTTGATGAAAAAAATATGAAGAGTTGCTTGGAAAAACAACTTCCTTCATCGTATACTTAAGTGCTTCATAACTAGTATATGTTAGGAGATTTTCAAAAGATTCAAATTTTGTTGGATTCATTGAAACATGAATAAGAAATTCAAACTTATCTTTCATGAAATTTCAATCAATATCATCTTTAGAAAATTCATAATATAAATGAATGAAGCGATCGTGAAAATCATTAAGAGATTCATCAGGTTATTTTCTTAGATGCATGATTTTTTCTATAAAAAATATTATGATCATACCTAACAAAGGCACAATAAATATCCTTGAAAATATGTTCGAAAGAGAGAATAGAAGTGGTTGGAAATATGTAACACCATTCCTCAACGTGCACTTTGAATGTGACAATGAATAACCTACAAAAAGTATCCTCACAATGAATATCATGATGGGTGAAAAAATCAAGAAAGCAAGTGGTGTGCTCAATAATGGTTTTTCCAGCCTCGCCATTGAACTTCATATTTGGAAATTCATTAATTATCTCCTTGGTCACTTTCATATTTGCAATTCTAGAAAAACATGTTGGGGTTAAGATATTGGAAGAATCCATTAAATTATACAAAAAGTTCAAACAAACTTGAAGGGCTCAGCTTATCATATGGCCCTCCTTCTAGCACCAGAAATGTTGACAGTGTTGGACCTACCAACATTTATGGGCTTTCCCTAATATGAAGTCCCAATTAGATCTCTCACCATTTGGAATAGGAGTCCTATCCAAAATATGACCCTATTATCGAAATAGTGGGTTTTAGTGTTATGCCTTGGCTGCGATAAAAAATAGAATGATATACTTGACTTTGGTGAAACAAGTGTATAACTTTGTGAAGGGTCAAGTGGAATGCATGAAAGGTTCTAACACAATGAAGTGAAAGTCAGTGAGTCCCTTAGAATCCTGTGATAGTACATAACTTGAAAGGAACACAGAAGTATAAAAGGCATAACAAGTTAGCCTGCAAAATAGTTCACAAGTTAACCATGATGGAAATATATGACAACAGACATTAAACAAGATTCATACTAATGCAAAAAAAATAGTTCATAAGCTTCAGCGTAAATTAAATACCATATATTTCAAACATAATAAGAATAGTCCTAATATATTCACAACATATGCATGAAAACGTGTCAGCTCTGAGCTTTTATTAAGTTGAAAGTCCAAAGCATACATATGAAAATGACGAACCACTAGCCCCAATAGTGGAACATGAAGCCAACACCTACTCCTCTAAAGGAAGATACTCCCTCTATGCTACAAAGAAGCCAAGCCTAAAATCTCCAAAGCTAAAAGCCTTTTACATGACTAATGAAGGTGTATTTATAATAAAAGACGTGACTATTCATCTCCCTTTGTGACTCTTTGACATCCCTCATGACTATTTAAATTCCTTCAACCATGACCCTTGGACTTCATTTCAAAATTACTCTTCACATTCCACAATTGACACTTGGAATTGCACTTACAATTAATTACAAAAAATATTACAATATCGCTCATACACATGTAAGACAAAATTAGGTAGAGTTAACTAGACAACTTAATAAGACAAAACAAGTTAATATTATGTTTGTGTTGACGGTGCTGGACCCGCCAACATGTCAGGGATCTCCTCGGTATTAAGTCCCAACTAGACCTCAGACCATTTGGTGTAGGAGTCCTGGCAGTGGGTCGTACGGTATCTCCTTGACCGTGGTTGTGCATAGAGGCAAGTAAGATTTCCTTGTTGGTAGCAAGGGTGTGACATATGCATCAAGTCAAGGAAGGTGCATGAACAGTTCTAACACATGGAGGGTGAGGTGAGTGCGCCCCTTGGAAACCTGTGAAAGCACGAAGTTGAGAAGGGAACACACGAGCAAAGATGAATCAAACAGTAGAAGGCAAGTAAGTTAGCAATCCAAAGTGATGATTAAATAAATAGCACATTTTAGTAATATTCATACATACATATACAGAAAGAGTCT
Organism: Pinus tabuliformis; assembly: GCA_031772625.1. NCBI lineage: Eukaryota > Viridiplantae > Streptophyta > Pinopsida > Pinales > Pinaceae > Pinus > Pinus tabuliformis. Next base: position 333,111,949 of record CM062806.1, on the reverse strand, counting down.
ATACACACATGTGTAAGAAAACATATACATATATCATTTAGATTAAACAAGATAGCTGAAATACAATACGACATATGCATGAAACGTGTAGGATCTATTATATTAAGAACTGAAAGTTACAGCCATACAATACAACTATGAACAACCAATAGTTCCGAAAGCGGAATGTTACAGTCGTTGCCGCCTCCTCCTCCAAAGAGATATACTAGCTCTTCATAGTGGAGAAGCCAAGGCTCGTTGCAATACTCTCCAAGCTTTCTCTAAGATACTCCTATTGGATGCCTAGCTGACCAAAAGCCTCTACAATGAGTTATGAAGAACTATTTATAGAAAAAGGGGGGGTGACCCTTGACATTCCCCTTTGTGACCATTCATCTACCCTCATGACTCTTCAACTAGTCTATGACTATTACCTTTAACTATCAACACTTGAACTTCCACTTGACAAGACGTTTCATACAATTTGCACATGTACCCATGTGAGACAAAATGGCTTGACCGAGCCATGCAAGACATCACTAACACTCAGATTGTTGTGGTAAGACCAAAACTTCAACATCATCATGATGGTCTATGGTGGCGAACTAATGCCAAGCCTGGTCGTCTGTGATGGTGTTCGTGCACTCAATGGTGACATCCTGATGAAAGCGAACTCTTGCCTCTGTTGCATCTAGGTACACTGATATGGCTCCTTTGTCCAACTCGTCTAACAACATGCACATCATCATCTTGAGTGCAGCTAGACCAGAACCATACTTATGCATAGTGTTTGTGTTGATCTCCGAATGTGTTCTAGTGACCATGCACATCAACTTGTCAAAATACATGTTCAGCTTCAGTCAGACTCTTCTTGTCTTCATCTTGGTGAGTGTGCGAAGTGGGTGGGATCGCATGCATGTGCAAAATGACATCCTTCCTTATGAATACCCTTGCAAGCAATAAAAAACACTGCTCACCCTATCTGCTCCATAGTAGTTGTTGGATGAGTCCATAACATGTATGGGTGCAGTTTCATCAGTCTGTGTATGTTGCGTCTCCTGCTATGTCTGTTCCCACTACAACTCCTTCTCTTGTCTATGAAACTCCTGTTCTTCCTTGAGTTTCCACTTGAGCACTTGAAAATCCTTCTCCATTTATCTCTCTTTTCCTTCGTGTGATCCTCTTTTCGTGCCATCACCTCATAGCCTCAGTCTCCAAATTTTCTTTCATCACAAGTGGATCTACTTGAGCTTGCAACTTTTTTCTGCCTTTGTGTTGTCAACAACCTTCCTCTTGCACTTATCGCATGTAGGTTTTCTACCTTCTGCTACTTCTGATGGTGCTTCTTGTTGTGATGCTACTGCCATTTCATCTTGATATCCTTGTCCATGAACAACTTAATGTATTCATAGATAAGAAATTTCATGGACACTTGATCAACTGCATCCCCAGTTGTGTTGTGAACAGTGTCTTCAAATCTACTCTCCTGGAAGCCATCGTACTTGTGCTGCTAAGAGGAAAAGTAACACCTATGATACCTGGAGACATAGAAACACTCATGACAAGAAATCTATCAGTCGAAAACCAAAACAAGTTGAAGTATTGCCATGCAAAATACGTGTGTGACTGTGTGTGAAGATTGTGCAATTTTCACTGGGAGGCTGGGAGATTGACTGCCAAAACTACACAAGGCATAGTCCGGGCTGTGAGGGGGATGACTAACTGCTGGAACTGCATGATGCATAGTCCAGCCTGGCCTATTGAGGATTGAAACTGTGTAATGCATAAATTTAGTCAGCAGTGCAAACTGCATTGCGCAATTTCTGGGGCCAGGAAGGCACTGCCTCCTAGAATTGCACAATGCAAGCTTGAAGGTTAGTGTTGGGCCAGACTTGCGCAATTTCTAGAGGGAACGTAGAGCCTTCACTTCTAAGAATGTGCAATGTTATCTGGGCAAGGCAAGATCTGGGCCAAGGCAGCTCAGATCCACTGATGAGCAACTGGAAACATGAGAAGTCTGAATACATGGTGATACTAAGTGTAAACAAGAGTGAATAATAATGAATGTAAACATCAATTTTAGGATTTGGAAAATGGGCAAGCATGCATGTGTGTGAAGCGAGTCGCTGCAACAACAACCGTTAGTGCAAAAACAGTGTCATGCATGCGACAATAGCGAGATGCGAAACGAAAACTGAAACAGTGCTTCTACAAGCTAACATACATCAAAATGACAGAAGGTGCTCATTGAAATCAAGAAAAAAACACTTACACAAGCCGAAACATAAAAAGTGACAGAAACATAGCGCAAGACATGAAAAGTGGGATTTTTAAGAATTAAGTTCTGTATACCAGCTTCATGTTGTTTTATACTCTGTTGAATGATAAATTGCTCTGTTGAACGGTCAACCCCTATTTTTGAATGATAAATTGCTCTGTTGAATGGTCAACCCCTATTTTTGGTATCAAAGCCATATCCCGTTCCTTGGAAAATATTTTCTGTTGACGAAATACATTCTATAGACAGAATCTGAAGAAAGCCAGGAAGCCTTCGAAAAGTATCTTTGTTTTACATTGTGCTGAGTAGATAAAAGCTCCTTTAGTCGACTTCTGGAATAGATTGTATCAGTCCATTATGGCTAGATTTTTGAGATATTTTTCTACCATAGATAAAAGATTGATATCAGAAGTAGAAAATAGATCTGTTGAGTCAGATATAAATGAACATGAACAAGTTGAAGATCCCGAAAGCTGGAACCCTCCTGCCTTAGATACTAAAGAAGTCTATCCGGTTCCAATGATGTTTAAGCTTTCAAAGAAATATTACTTCAAAGAAGTTGAAGTTAAGATCAGAATTAAAGGTCCACATGTACAGATAATAGGGTTAAATATATTCTCAGAAGATGAAATAAAAAAGTTTAGAAAATATGCTAAGGAAGGAAGATTTCATTATTTACATTTTGGAGCAATAAGGATTGGTTTGGCTCCTCTGTTTAGACATGGATTAAATACTCCCTGCATAGCAAAATTGTTTGATTCAAGGCACAATGAATATGATCATGCCAGAATAGGAACAATACTTGGAAATCTGATGTTTGGTTGTCAGTATGGAACAATTTATCCTGATTATGCGATAAGTCTGACAGATATTCATCTTAAAGAATGTTGGAAAGCCTTGATAGGAGTACAAGGATTGTCTATGGCAGATGAAAGTCAATTTTTGTTTGTAATTGTTCAAACTTCTTTTCAATTAACAAATACAGTACATCCTAAACTAAAACAGCCGGTGTTGAAAGATTGTGTGACAGTCGGGATAGGAAATGCACAGATTGAAGGTGTGCATTATGATAGAGAAACACTACCCGATCACTGGTGCATCCAATATAAGTCTTTGGCTTCAAATAATGCAAGCAGTAAAATTAAAAGATTGGCTCTTGAAGATGGAGGGGTAAAAATTATTCCTAATCAGTCTACTTACCCAAGAATTCCTAAGCCAATAGTCTTGCCAGAGAAACATGTACTACCAGTAGAAAGTCCAGTCCAAAGTGGAAGAAAGTCTTTTTATAGACAATTGACCATACCAGAAGAACAACCCTCTACTTCCACAAGTACACCCCGGTCTGAAAATTAGTTGTATAGACCTGAAGAGAAACCATTTTTAGCCGTAAATAAAATGTTTAGAAATCATGTACATACTTTTCCACCTATAGAAGAATATAAGTATGCTAACAAAAGATTTGTTAGAGGGGGGAAATGGCCACCAAAAACAAAATTTTGTGTCTCTTCATCATTGTCAAAACAACCCGCTACAAGAGCAGACTGTGCACCTTTGCTAGAACATGACTCTCAAGATCCCAATGACATGGAGCAGGTCTATCAAGTAGGAAATTATTTGACTACTTGGTGTTCTCATGCCGAAGATGTTCTAGATAATTTAGGACAACAAGCAGAATTGATAAATGCAAATCTAAAATTGTTGTATGAAGAGCAACAGGAAGAAAAGAGAGAACGAGAAGAGAGGAGAAAAAGAAAAATGAAGAAAAAGGCCAAGAAAATCCCTAAATTTCATGTAGATATGTCAGCCCCGAACTATTGGGACTTAGAAGAAGAACAAGAAGAAGAAGCACCAGAAACAAGTGCTGGAGAAGGGACTTCCAGAGACACTGGAAAATTAACCAGTGGATCTTCTAGAACGTTCAAGGCAGAAAAACCTTTTGAATCTAAGAAGGAAGTCATGACTTTAGAGCAAGCTGCAATAAAGTTTCCATCCTTTATTATGCCATCAATAAAAAATCAAAATAAATCTCACATCCTAAAAGAAGTTGTTAAGTATCCAAGAATTGAAGAAGACCTGTTTGCTACAAATTCTAGTGGTTACATTCTAGATCTAGATAACTCATCCAATCCTGGAGAGTCTATTAGAATCTGGATAGGAGCCTTATATCAAATGCAGGTCACAACAAAGTTAGACAATGTGTCTATCATGATTCTAGCAGAAAAGAGGATGGCAGGAATTGTGTTTTATTGGTGGATGGGAGGTTCAGAAGCAGAGAGAATAGCAGTCATGGAAGTTGGTTTAGCTACATTACAAATGTTGTTGAAAACTCAGTTTGTGCCAGAACTTGTAGATGAAAAGAAACAACTATTGACTTACCTTAGCTGTATGGAATTAAGAGATCTAAAATATTTAGATCAATTCAGTAAAGATTTTATGGCTAGAGTCTTTAAAGCTAATCTGTTCAATGACCTTGCCAAAAAAGTTTCTTATTTATCAAAATTACTAGGAAAATTTGGAGATCTGATAATGAAAGATCTTGAGGTTCAAATGAAAAGTTTAGATCAAGTTTATTCGGTTGATCTTCTATTTAGAGTTTCAGAAAAAGTAAAATACTTGTGTTGGCAAAAGAAGGCGCATGACATCACCCCAAGTTCAGATGTCTGCAAAACAGTACTACCATGGATGCCTTTTAAATCAAAGAAGAAGAAATACAAAAGGTATGGTAGATACAAACCCAAAAGAGTATCGAACCCGAAGAGACCTTTCAAAAAATTCAGATATTTGAAAAAGAGAACTGCTCCAAGGAACAACAATTGTTGTTTCATTTGTAAAAAGGAAGGACATTTTGCCAGAAAGTGTCCCCAGAAATCATCTAGTAAACTCAAAGCTTGTATAGATATTGAAGAGTTCCAAGATGATTGGTCTGTAGTAGAATCTGATGAAGAAATTTCTGATGTATATATTCTTACAGAAGTTTCAGATAATGAAGATGAAGATCCTGTACAGAAAATGAATATTTGTTTGAATTTTTCTGATGATGATTTTTCTAGTGAACAACACTATAGTGACATCGAAAGTTCTTCAATTGTTGAGTCATCAAGTGAGACAAAAACATGCGAAGAAGCAGAAACATCAGAGGAAGAATCCGAAGAAGCAGAAACATCAGAAAGACCAGACAAAGGTAAACAAATTGCATTACCTTTGCCTCAATTAAATTCTTTCTGTCCATTTGAAAAGAAAATTGCACCATCAACTAGTATACCACTACCAGAGATTACAAGAAATGAACAAAACACATTGTTGAAAAAGACTGTCAAAAAGAATAGCTTGATTTATATCCCAGTGGAAGTACAAGTCAGAAATGAATGGATTTCAGTAGATTCATTTGTTGACACTGGAGGATCAAATAATCTAGCTAGACCATCTTTGTTCAAACCTCTCTGGAAACCATTAAAGAATATACTAGTTTCAGAAAAAATTGGAGGATCTGTCCAGCTCACACACTATGTAGACAATATTTCTTTAAAATTTGGGGGGAGTATTGTAAAAATTTCAGCAATTCAGCACTATGACCCTTCAGCAAGTTTGATGTTAGGCATGCCATTTATAAACTCTGTGCTCCCAGTAACTATCAGCCAAGACAAGCTGATAATAAATTTGAAGAAAAAAGCTATATCTGTGCCTAGGCTAAGTATTGCAAACTCTGAAGCTAGGCGCGAGAATAGCCAAAAGAAAGTAGGAACTAGAAGGCCATCTAAAGACTCAGATGACTGGCAAGAAGTCCTACAGATTTATGAGGCTAGAGCAGAGAAGGTAAATAAACAATCGGCATGTATTGAAGAAAATTGGTCTATAGAGCAGAAAGACATCTATCAAAGACTTCTAAAAAGTTGCTCGGACAACCCGCAGCAGTTCTGGGAAACTGAAAGTCCGATGCAAGAAATAGTCACCTTACATGACAATGGAGTGAAAGGAAAAGTGATTCCCTGTACACCAGCTGATGAACAAGAAATGAGGAATCAAATTCAAGAACTACTAAATATGCAGCTTATAGAACCCAGTGAATCTCACTATGCATGTTCTGCATTTTTAGTCAGAAATCATTCTAAGATAGTAAGAGGTAAACCATGGATGGTTATGAATTATAAACCTCTTAATGCTATTACTCAAAATTTTAATTATCCATTGCCAAGATCAGAAGTGATTATGCAAAAGATTCAGCATAGTAAGGTGTTCAGTAAATTTGATATGAAGTCAGGATACTACCAGATCCAGATTCAACCAGAAGACAGACATAAAACAACTTTCATATGTCCAGCATGATTCTATCAGTGGAAAGTCGTTCCATTCGGTTTGAAGAACGCTCCAGCCTTCTTCCAAAGAAGGATGGATTATATTTTTGCTAAATATGATTTTATAGTTACATATATAGATGATATTTTGATTCATAGTCCAGATGTACATACTCATTTGAATTATCTAGAGATTTTTCTTGAAGAAGTTAGAAATCATGGAATTGTTTTGTCAAGAACTAAGATGTCCTTATTTCAGGATAGCATTGATTTTTTGGGGATAAATGTTGCAAATGGTTCTATTAAAATGTAGCCCCATGTGCTAACAAAATTAACACAGTTTCCTGATGAACTGAAGGAAAAAAAAGAAATTCAAAGATTTATTGGAGTTTTGAATTACTTCCACAAATATATCCCACATCTCTCAGAAAAGACAGCTCCTATAAGAAGATACAGTAATGGAGGATGGTCAGATGAAGCTACTGCAGCAGTAAAGAAGCTCAAAGAAGAATGTTAGCATCTACCAAAACTTCAACCACCAGGTGATGGTTTATTAATTTTACAAACTGATGCTTCACTTGATTTTTGGTCAGCTATACTTCTAGAGCAAAGAAGAAATAGTAAAGGAGAAATTGAAGAAAACTTGTGTGGATATGCTTCTGGGGAGTTTACAGCAAGTCAGAAAAACTACTTCATAGCTGAAAAGGAGACATTAGCTATCTTCAATGGAATTCAGCGGTTTGAGGTATATCTAACCCCGGTTAAATTTTTAATCAGAACAGACTCCAAAAATTTTAAGTATTTTCTGTCAGCAAAGATTTCAAGACAACTTGCAAAAGGCAGAATTTTAGCCTGGCAAATCTGGTTTCAGCAATTTGAATTTGAGGTTGAGTGGATACCAGGCAACTCAAATTTCTTGACAGAAGTTCTAACCAGAGATATGAGTAAAATGTTCATAACTTGTAAATATTCAGTTTTTGAGATTCCAGGCAAAAGCCCTGCAGATGATAGTTTTGCCACTTTTGTAGATAGATTTAGAATTTTAGAAAATCATGCAAGTTGTGTGACAGATGAAATCAAGAAAGTGGTCAGTTTCAGACTAAGGAGAAATTGGTGGATCAAAAGATGCCAAGCATGGCAGTCAAAGAATTTGGGCATATCATTAGGCCTTGATGAAAACTTGGTAAAAGTCTTTTTTTTACCAAATATGAAGGTTAAGCTTTTCTTTAGAAGCTTATCTGATTTATGGTCTAGTGTCTACACGCAAGAAATGACCTGGACACTCAGAATTTTGAACTATTATCAAATCATAGGAAGCGTTGATTTTGCCCTAAGTCTTTTCATAGGCGCCAAGATTTTGGATCTAGAAGAAATTCCCATAAAAGAGGAAATGATAAAATTTCTGCTTTCTTTAAGAATACCAGATATATTTGAAGAACTTGAATCCTCTTTCCTTCAAAGGATTGATGAGAATTATGCAAATACTGATACTTTCCCTCAGTATGAAATATTTGAGAATTTTGCAGATTGGAGAATCCAAGAAGGAGAATGCAGAAAAATCCAAGTTACCAGAGTATCCCAGTGCATACAGAGATCTGTGCAGTATTTGAAAACATATGCTTATCAGTGGGATTTTCATAGTTTAAGAATTAGAGACAGCATAGAACCAAATCCTTTTTCTCAAGTATTCAGTCATGAAAGGATTGGTAATTCTGAAACTGGTAACAATCAGGAGTTAATCAAACAACATGCTGAATGGTTCCACGAGTTTGGAAATTTAAGACTGGTAGAGAAAATTCAAATTCTTAATAAAATGGATAGTCTACAAGGACAGCCAAAAGCTTTAAAATTTGCAATTAATCAAAAGGCATTAATCACCATCTCAGTCTTATCTCCAAATTGGAACAATAATGTCATCCACATTATTAGTTTGATGATATCAAAAAGGATATGCACGTCAATGATTTTTGAGTTAGGATGGCAGCATAGAGACTGTTTGAGTGAAAACTGCAGGTTATGGATTCAACACGCTATCGAGAGCTCAACCAATATGTTTCAGATATTCAAATGGGAATCATTAGATGGTGTAGAGTTGGCAGTACAGAGATCACCTGCAACACGCAATGCTTTTAAAGATTCTTTCCTTGATATTGAGATAAGTGCTCTTCCTTTTTTGAACAAATGGGAAAAGCAAGAATTGATGCATACACCACAACAGCCAAGACTTCACAAGATCAAAACAAATATCATAAAGGGAGAATCGTCATCTGCAGCATCTCGCCGTATGATAAGGTCACCAAAAGAAAAAGAAGAAATGACAGATGCACAAGATCCAAATGAAGGAATCGAAGAACAATATGACAGACTTATGAATAGATACCATCAACAGCTCATCGATGAGTATGAACCATCTGTCGGATCGTCCGAAGAAGATTTATGGGAGACTAAGAGTCTAATGGGATCCTGGTAAAAGAATCTCTTGTCAGCAATGTGACAGTGTTGGTCACATGTTGTGACAAGAATCTTTTGTACAAAAGAAAGATTGAGTAGACACCGTCGGTGGAAAAAGATACCGACAGGACCCTCAATTATTTCTACTTTATGTCATGTCTTAGCTAAGTTTAGATTCTTTTTAGGTCTATTTAAGAATGAGTTCTCATGAGTTCAGGGCATCGTTCGATTGAGAGCATGCGTGTTGTAATGAACTCAGAGACACTTCTGTTGTAATAAGCTTTGTATTCTGTTCTTGCTTTTTATTAATATCGAAGCCTACTGGGCCGTCTGTCTGAGGACAGTTCTGCACGTCTGAGGATAGTTTCTGAAATCCGAAAGAGGTTGAACTGTAAGGCGCTGGAGTAAAGACCCGTGGAGAGAGGTCGTGTGAGACTCGTGCATGTTCCTTGAGGAGAAGAGCTAAAGAGTCAGACTTTTATTTACAGAAAGCTGCGAGATTTTAAGAAGTAAGTTCTATATACCAGCTTCATGTTGTTTTATACTCTGTTGAATGATAAATGCTTTGTTGAACGGTCAAAACCTATTTTTGTATTACCCAGAAATAGCTAAGCTTAATGTGTCGACAACTCCTAGATGGATGTGGGATGTCAGAGCTACAAGATCAATGTGAGGGATGAGCTCTGCAGTGTCGAGTTCATAAGTTTTGATAAAATCGAGGTTATGATGCACATGCCACAAATCTAGGAAAAGCAAAACTTTGTGGGAGTTTCTAAAATGAGCCTTGCATGTAACCTCCAGTTGCTAAAAATAGGTCCCTAAGTCTGCGGGTGCCTTTACATGCTGCCTTGGGGAAAGCAGTCCATACATGCAAATCAATTTTGCTCAATCCTAGAGGGAACTGTTTAACCTAAAGGCACATGCATCATTTTTCAAGCCTGGAATGAAAATTTGCACAGTTCCTAGGATGAGTTTACCTAGCTATCCCAGAGGGATTGCACAATTTCTGGGAGGAATAGGTAATTGACTTCCGGGATTGCACAATTCCTGGGTTGAGCAGCTGTCATAGGTTGAATTTCACAAATTTTTAGAGGAAGATTGATAGGTAGCATTGTGCAATTCTTGAGCTCAGTAGGCTGGGTAGCCGATTTGTGCAATTTTTGGAGGGAAGGCTGGTTCCCCTCCAGAATTTCGCAATTTTCTGGGGGAAGCCTCATTCTTGACCTCAGCAGGCTGGCCAACTGATTTGCACAATTTCTGGAGGGAAGGCTATTTCCCCTCTAGAATTGCACAATTTTCTAGGGAAGCTCCTTGGTCGGCACATGGTCTAAGTCTGGAAAGATAGCCTGTGAGGGGAGTGAAACAAACTGACATGCATAGGCTGAAAAGACACTGAGAAACAACTAAAGCCTATATGCTTGACAATGCAAGACATGTTGCTGAGGATGGTTGGTAGGGAGGCTCGAAAATGAATCTAAGGAAAAATTTTAGAGGGTGGTTGTATCCGCTACAACACTTGGCGACACACTAGTAGAACTACAGCTCTCTGAATGAACCTTTTTCATGAAAAGAAAGTCTAACACCTTCGGAAGTATTGTTCAATTCTTTGTTCCTCTTGGTTTCACACTTTCTTGATTATAAGATGTAGCATCAGCCAAGCTCTTGGTCAGTCGACACACATGCAAAGCCAAGTCAACACAATTGTTTCAATTGGGGATGAGGGGTAAATTGGTGCACAAGTTTTGTAGTCGTGGGAGTTTTAGTTTCATCTTTGGTGTTGCTCCGGTACCAGCAGGCTTGGACAGTACCCCGGTAAAGTCATGCAGGAACACAAACATTGCTCCACTCCACTCTCTATTTCTTCACAATGATTAGATGATGGATGGGAGATATTAGGAAGAGAATATTTTCCCTCTCCAAGTTCAAATGTAAAAAATGACATTCTATGAGTCGTGAGTGTGATTATAATTAACATTGTAAAAAAATGATTCTTCGAAAGATACAACAGGTATAGAATAATTGTGGAAGGTTTCAGGATAGTGAGGGAGAGCGGAAAAAGGAGAAACATCAACATGGATCGTAAATTCTTGTTGAGAAATGGAATCCCACATAATCATCATAAATGATATCACAAGTTTTTTGGACAACACTAACTTCGTCTTGAATTTGATCTCATGAACATTAGAAGAAATGATTGAAATAGTTGGATATAAAAACTCAGAATCAAGGGGACCAAAGGAACCAATGGATGGAGGAAGAGGAGAAAGATCATCACTAGAAACATCAGATCCATAGTCCAAAATTGCATTTAAATTTTGAATATGTGGGGTGGGAGAAGATGGTGGTAGATTAATGGATGGACTCTCAAGCTCTCCAACCTCACCCTACGTAAATGGAGTTGTTTGTTGAGAAGAAGATGAAGAGTCAGTTGGAACAACAACTTTCTTCATCGTAGATTTAAGAGCTCCATAACTAGTATATGTTGGGTGAATTTCAAAAGATTCATATTCTGTTGGATTCATCAAAATATGAATAAGAAATGCGAAATTATCTTCCATGAAAATGAGAAATTCTCTTCCATGAAATTCCAACTAATATCATATTCAGAAAACTCACAAGAGAAATGAATGAAGTGATCGTGAAAATCGTTAAGAGATTCATCAGGCCATTTTCTTAGATACATGAATTTTCTAGAAATAGATTTATAATCATACCATTCAAAGGCACGATAAATGTCCTTTACAAGATGTTTAGAGAGTAAATAGAAACGATTGGAAATGTGTAAGACCATTCCTTAACATGTGCTTCAAATGTGAGAATGAACAACCTGCAACCAATAACCTCAAAGTGAATATTGTGATGAGTGCAAAATGCAAGAAAGCGAGCAATGTGCTCAAGTATTTTTATTCTACCCTTGTCATTAAACTTTAGATTTGACAAGTCATTAATTATACCCTTGGGATCTTTCAGATTTGAATTTATGGAAAAACATGCTGGGGTTAAGATATGGGAAGAAGCCATTAAAAGATAAGGAAAGCTTAAAAAAACTTCAAAGGCCTAGCTTGTCATCTAGATGTCCTTCTAGTGCCAGAAATGTTGATGGTGTTGGACCTGCCAACATTCATGGACTCACCCTAATATGAAGTCCCAATTATACCTTACACTGTTTGGAATAGGAGACCAATCTGGAATACGACTTGGTTACTGAAATAATGGGTTTTAATGTTATGCCTTGGTTGTGATAACTCATATAATAATGTACGTGACTTTGGTAAAACAAGTGTATAAATTTGTGAAGGTTCAAGTGTAATGCATGAAAGTTTCTAACATGATGAAGGGAAGGTGAGTGAGATCCTTATACACCTGTAAAAGTATGCATCTTGAAAGGAAAATGCGAGGAAAAAAGGCATAACAATTCAGCCTGTAAAATAGTTCACAAGTTAACCATGATGGAAATATACAACAGCATGCATTCAACAAGATTCATAATATTTCAAATGAAATAGTTCATAGGAATTAGTGTAAATGAAATAACATATATTGCAAACATAACAAGAATAGTCCCACTATATTCTCAACATGTACATGAAAATGTGTTGTCTCTGAGCTTTTATTTTGAAGTGAAAGTCCTTGGCATACATATGCAATTGATGAACAACTAGTCCCAATATTGGAACATGAAGCCAACACATACTCCTCCAAAGAACGATACTCCATCTATTCTATAGAGAATCTAAGGCTCAAAACTCACAAGCTTATGCTCCTAAGCCAAAATCCCAGCCAAAATACTTTTACATGACTAATGAGGGTGTATTTATAACAAAAGGGGTGACTAGTCATCTCCCTTTATGACTCTTCGACTTCCCTCATGACTGTTTGACTTCCTTCAACCATGACCTTTGAATTCACTACCAAATGACTCTTCGCATTCCACAATTGAAAATCGTAATTTCACTTACAATTAATTACAAGAAATAGTACAATATCGTTCATACCCATGTAAGAAAAAATTGGGTAGAGTCAACTAGATAACCTAATAAGAAAAAAAAAGTTAAGCTTGAGTTTAGGGAAACTCTTGCTCAACCACTTCAACTTGTAGTTTCTTGATCACATAGTGGTGCCAAGCTTTGTAGAGTGTGATGACTTCCCCAAACTATGCGATGGGACCAGGCTGAAAGAGGGCTCTAGCCTCCATTACATCTAGGTAGACTAATTTGGAACTAGTTTGAATTTCCTTCTTCAACAAGAAAAACATGGTGTTGATCTAGATAGGGCCACCAATATACTTCTGCATATTTTTCATCTTCACCTGCAGATCTTCCTTTGTGGCAATCTTCTTGGGCTGGTCCAAGTATTCTTCAACTTCCTCCCTGACTTGATTCCTATGCTTGGCTTCAATGAGTTAGCTAATTAAGGGATCTTGTGTGATTTCACCAAGAAATCCACACTATTATATAATCGTGCATATGAGGCCTGAATGTTGATGATAAATAAGGTGATCTTTTTGTTACTTTGCATGATCATCCCAACTTGTTCTTTCCCCAAATATTCCTGTTGCCTTGTTTTCTTTGCCAATTCATACTATTCCCCTTTGTATTGTATTGACAATGCATGCACAACATTGATCATTGTATGGAAAACATTGAGGTATTTAGCATTATCTTGGTACTTCTATTTCATTTCGTGCAAGTGTAAAATTTCTTTGTGCATGGTGACAAGATCCTCATAAAGGCTCAACATCTCCCAATACTGATACTTCACCAAGTATGGCTGCCTTAAGTTATTCAAAATTACCTATGTGGGAGCTACTTTGAGGACGTCTGCTTGGTGGTGCTTAATTTTTTACCTTGAAACCTACAAGTTCTCTACCATTTGCCTATTATCGACCATGAGATGCTTCATATTTGGCTTGGTAGCACCTGTAAAGGCCAAGTTGGTTGTAGCAATGACTTTTGGATTTTCTTAGTATCTGTTACAATAACCCTTTCTCTAATGAATGCAAGAGATGTAAGATTGTCCATATAATGTTTCTTTCTCACTTGTAGAATATTCTTTTGAATCTCATTACGTATCCATGACTGGAGCACCATCAAGAAGAACAATTTCGTCTTCTTTTCTTGGAGCTTTCTCTACTTTTGGAGGAGGGGGAGATTGAATGGTGACCTACTGGGTACTAAACATAAGATCAACATCTTGTTTTAGTGGTTCTGTTTCCACCTCCATGTCTTGAATCAAAATCACTTCTTCGATTTCTTGAGCAATTTCTTTCTCCTGCAACTCCTCGTTCTCATCCTCTAGTATGCATTTGTGCTCTTGTTGTTCGGCCTATTTCTACTCTGCTTTTTCTTCTTCTACTCTCCACCTTTTCTTTTCTTCTTCTTCTTTCTACCTTTCTTCTTACAATATTTTTGGATCTTGTTCTTCCCTCTGCTTCATCTCTTCTTCCTACTTCCTCTGTTCCCTCCTCTTTTCTATTGTTATGACTACTTTCAGGATGATTGGATCTACTTTCATCTTGCGTATTTTCTCTTCCACTAGACTATGTGTAACTTTCCACTTGCCCTTTTTGCGCACTAGGTTATGGTTCTTTGTTGGTTCTTCCTCTAGAGTCACTTCTTTCTGAGGAATAACCTGTGATGTTCCTACGAAGATGACTAATTCGAGGGACTTGGAGGCATTCTAACAATTATTCTCTTCCTCCTTGGGCCTCTAAAATGTCCCTCTTGGACATTGGAAATGAATCCCCTCATAGTGTTCTTTCAAAACATTCCTAGGATCATACAGATTGAAGTCCAAACGACTGACTACGAATTTCTCTATCTCCTTGCATAAGTGTCTACAACCTTAAAATTCTTGATCTCATGGAATCTAATTTGCAAAGGAAGAATGAGACAAAGTCCCTTGTTCTTCCTATGAAGAAATCCTAATAACCATGTGGAAAGATGATAAGTAACTTCTTGCATGGCCAAATATTTAGTGGAATACCTCAGTAGAAGATGTGGAGACTTCTTACCACCAAATACTCTGAAGAAAGTGGCATCTGGTGAGGCAATGAAATCTGCGAATTCTAACACTACTTACATTTCCCCATGGAACATGCAAGGTGTCTCTTCCTCAAAGATAAACCTACATAATGGAATGAGGAAGTGATCAGTCAGCTTATCAATTACTCCTTTGTAACTACAATATGAAAGTAGCTTGCAATAAATGTGCATGACATTTTCTGTGAGTGACGAGGTCCAAATCATGCTAGGAAATGAATTATGAGCACATATTGCACCCAAAAGTAAGCATGCATGTATAATTTGGATTTCTTACCCTTGGGAGGGTTCTTAGGATTAGTCATATGAATTCTAAATTGTTCAACCAACAAATTCGACCAGTTGAATGGTTTTTCTTCATTCACAACATGATTAAACAAAAATGCCCAACCTTCTGGAAAGGTCTAAGTACTGCTTTGGCCATATATCTGACAAGATAATACTATTAAGTACTAATAATCCTTCCAAGAGTTAATGCAATCAATGCCAGGTAGGTGTTAGTGCCAGTCATAGCCCATAGGCAACAGTTTCATAGCCGGTCAGATAGAGCTCTTCTCATTGCTGCTAGAACTCTTCTAAGTGATAGAAGAAACCTATACTACGTGCATGAAACTCTAATCTGTGCTCAGTTGTACGTGCCTAGTAGTTGTTCGTACTCCATATTTCGTGACCCATAGGACATGCCTTAAGGTAAGTAACACTCATAGCCACTAGTCATTGCCTGTTTTCAGAGCAGTAGCCAATCATAGTCGCTAGTCGTTGAATAAAGGTCTTTGCTGAGAGAAGGTGTTACCCATATTCCCCAAGACCACGAATGAGGCTTACCCCTATGGAATCACAGTTCCTACAGAGCTTACTCCTACGGAACACAAGGGCCTATCTCAACTTGCATCTCTCACATGCATTACTTACAATGCACCTGTTTAGGATCATCGACAGATAGACACATGGGTTCATTCATGCTAGGAAGTGAGTGTCGGTCATTGCTACCAATCATAGCCGGGAATCATAGATGATAGCTAGTTATCATTGCCTTAAGGTAAGCGCTACTGATAGTCGATAGTAATTGACATAAGGTCATTGTTGATAGCCAATCATTGTAAGCTAGTCATAGCCAGCCAGGAGGTGCTCAGTGCCAGGAGGTCGATAGACAGTCTCATTGCCTTAGGGTCACCAATAAGGAGAAGGAGGTGGTCACCCATAAGGAGGTCACCGATTGCCAGTCTAATCGCCAAGATTCAATGCACCAGAATAAGTAAGGACGAACAACTGGCTAAAGCCTTTGAACCCTAAAGCCGGTAGTTGATATGTCATTTATAAGATCTGGGTCAACAACCCCTAGGGACAACAGATAGAAATCAAGCTCGAAAAGCAGGATTAGGCATAGGCAGTTATCGTAACACCTCAGGTGCGGTTAATGCCCCTTATTTCCTACGATTTCATTGGTTTTTGTTGATCAGATCGGATTGGATCGGACAAGCTAAACCCTTTAGCAGGGACTTGACCAAGAGAAATTGAAGTTGGAGCTGCTGATGTTGATAATGGAAGGGGAACTTGACGAATGCGTACATCTGTACGAGGGCCTTAGCGAGTTAGCTTCGATCGGATGCACTTGCAGGTTTCGCTTTAGCAAGCTTTGAGAAACTCTCTTCGCTCTCATAGATGGTTGGAACCCTGCTTCCAGAGCTTGCTTTCAATTGGCAAATACATTCTCATTGAAATGCACCACTGGCAGGCAAGCAGCAACAATGGGCATGGGAGTTGGAGCATTCCTTTGTTACTCGATTCCTTCCAATAAGTAGCTATTTCTAACCGTTCATGTTCCCGTTGGGAGCTGCCTTCGAAAGCAATCAAGAAAGTACTAGAACTGGTGATCGGATCTCGTGTTCGGACATAGATTTAAGGGCCTTTCTTCGAGGGCTTTCCCAGTCCGATGAACAGAAGTCAAATGCCTCCATTTCTTAGAATGCCTTAACTTCTGGAAGGCAAAGCGGGAACATAAGAGTGCATTCATCGGTTCACATCATATTAATACCCCCGGGGGCATATCATATCCAATTCCATCTTACTTGGCATTACCCTACCGTGAGCCTCCATCATGAACACTTGGTTTGGTGGTGTCTATCCAAGTCATATCTTATCGGTGTTGAAAGCGACCCTCCATGGAAACCAAAAGGCTAAAGCTTTCATCCTTGAAATGGGGTTTTCTTCAGTAAGAAATGAGATTGAATAGGTAAGTGTTTGGTGGGGATACTAATGGTAGGGTAGTTGGAGTCTGATTGTGAAAGGAGGGACTAAGATGAAAGGTAAGGTATGGATATCCTAGCAATGGTGTCTGGTGCGGAGTAAGAAAGGTAAGGACGAGGTTGTCTGATCCCGTCCTGATACATGGTGATAAGACAAGGGTTAATAGCAGTACCCGACTCACTAAGTGCATTCATGAATCCAAGTGGTATAAGGCTAACATGTCTAGCTCTAAAGGTGGGCAGGTAGTAAGGAAACACAGAAGTAAGGGGGAAGGGTAAGGTTGTCTCATGCTATGCTATGTCATGCAATCCCGGGTCTATATTTGTACCTCCTAAGATTCACGAATCCAAGTGGTATAGGGAGAATAGGTCTAAGTCTATGGGTAGGTAGTTTGTCAACACTGAATTATGTTTCATGCCATGCCATCCGGTCGTATAAGTCTATAGCAGTAACTACCTCCTAAGCGCTTCATGAATCATCAAGTGGTATAGGGCATCCAAAGGTGGGTAGGGTAATAAGTGAGGGCGTAAGGTTGGTTGATCCATCCAGTGGTTATAAGTTATAAGCATTGGCTCCTAAGGGATTAATTAAGGAAGTGTTATCGAATGCAGGTGCTGTATCCAAACGCCCGTGCACCATTGGGCACTACTCTATGTGAAGCTGATAACTGCTAAAAGGTGGGTAGATGGTTGGGTTATCTGTATGGGACAGTATCTACCTGTCAATGTTTCCACATGGAAAAATCAGGTACCTACATCCAATATTATGCAATCCTGACCTTTTGACATTGAAGTAAACCTATTGGTCCTCATGATATACTATGAAATTTTTAGCTGAGAATACCCCATTCACCTTCTTCCATGTAATGTGTGACTCTTTCTCTATAAACAACTGAGTGTTTGAGAAACTAGAAAATTCACTAGAGTACTCTCAACTGCCTCCGAGTGTTACTTTTTGTAGGTTCCTTTGAGAAAGATCTCTTGGGAACCATAGTGACAGTAATTGATCAAGAGAAATGCTCAAAAAATGCAGTATCTATAGGATAAAAATGGAATCATGGAAAACATAAATAAGCTCAAGAAAAATGATTCACAAAGCAAGATAAATGTAGCAACCATAAGACTTAGAGGGAAAACTAAACAATTCCTAGACTGAGGGAATGATCTGGATTTAAACAGGAATGCAACAACTTACATAGATAACCATAAACACAAAGATGCAATGGAAATAATACTTCATTTCATTAATGTAAAATACTGGAATATGCTTACAAACAACAATGGAAATAAACCAGCTAGGGTGATGGTAGCTTATCTCTGAGAAGGGATGTGGCAGCTACATCCCTATGAACTGTGTTACAATGAGGCTCAAAGGCCTATTTATTGTTGAGAAACAATGGAAAACCCTAAACATCCAAAAACCTAATGCTAGAAGATGAAACGCCAAACTATGGGCCCCGTTTGGGTAAATTCGTACATCAACTTCTTGGGGTCGTAAATTTGGCATATGATCTTTGTTTGACGTGCACAATATCTCGTTAGAAAGATCTATCCGAGAACTACAACTTTGGGAAGAGCAACATTGGTCCATCAGCCCATGTTTTCCTAGCTTTCCCAAAAAATGTCCTTTAGGTCCTCAAAATGGCTTGGAAGTTTAGGACCTGAAAAACTACTAAAAATAGTAAATTGTGCTACAATTAAGGAAATTGAAAATCTGAAAGAAATAATGGTGGGGGTCCAAGTGGACTTGATAGGTGGCTGTCACACAGAATAAGTCGATCTTGCGGATAAGATAGACCTTCCTAGAATCTAAAGAAGACCTAATGACAAGCAAACCAACCAAACACTATCTTTCTCTAAATATGCTTTGATAAACAATGACAAACAAGTGTTTTTAGGGCCTACCTTAGGTCCAACGCAAGCTTGTGGATGCCCTCACTCCTTTCATCCAAATGAGCTCCTTTTCGTGAATCTGCAAACACAAACAAGGCAAACAAATTAAATAGCACCTAAAAAGCCAATTGCATAAAACATATTTAACATGAAAGTCAAGGAGTCCATGAAACAAATAACATAAGATACTTGTTGAGAAAAATGAGTTTGATTGTATTAATTTGAAAGAAGAAGAACTTTACAACCTTTTCCTTCACACTGTACAAGCTCCTCCTAGGGTCCAACAAGAAGTCTCCTCTACTTTGACAAGTTTCACTCACTCCCCAATGAGACCAAAAAGGTATGTGATCTCTCCTCTTAGGCTTAACTAGGAAGTCTTGATTTCACCAGCATTTACCCTAAAAAATGTTCAGCTTCTAACCTCTCCAGCAACCAGCCCAATGCCTGAATTTATAGTGCAATGGAGGGAGGTTACTAGGTCCTCCTTCAAAGGGATAGCTCCTCTCATCAAGGGATTAGCTCCTTCTCTTTTGGGATGCATGAACCACCTAAGAGCAGCTGATACACGTCAAAATTCCTTCTAGAATCATCTAGAATTAACCCAAAGTGAGTTTTTTATAATAAACTTGTGCCTTTTTTACTTTCACAGGGGTCCGCACCCACACCTTTAGGGACAGAGTGGGTAGGTTCGCAGTTTTTGTAAACAGAAGGTGCGGGACTGCAGGTAACAGTGAGAGAAAGTGCGGAACCAGAGTTTCATTGATTTTCAATGTCTTTCTCTCATTTTCAAAGCTTGACTTGAAGAGCTGAGGTCTGAGACTTGCTTAGGAGGACAATACAAGTGATGATAGACCCATACTGACTGCAAATAATCATGGTGACGATATTTTTGTGTAACAGATTGCCCCCTAAAGTGCGAAGTCTGTAGTAGATGAGGATTTCATTTATCATTTAGGAAGAGTGAAGTACTTTATCATTTCAAGGATCATCTTGTGGAGAGCCCGGTTGGAACCTGTAAAAACATTCAATGCAAGATACATATATGAGATCATATCATCGCTGAGGTAGGCATTCCCATACTCAGATCAAAACTGACTTAGAAAACTAACTATTTCTCTGATACAGGAATGATCTTGTAATACATCACAAGTATAGACTCATGTGTACACATTATGGATGCAACCATCTGTTTATGAATAGTCCATTATATAATGAATACAAAATTCCTCACAGCTTGGATTGTGGAAACTAGATCCAGGGTCTTTATTTCTACTTCTCGAAACAGTACGATTCCATCCATGTGAATAAATGTGTTGAAGTTGAACATGGTAGAAACCACTTGATTACCAGTCAATGATGTAAACTGTTAACAAGTGTGAGAGAAACCACCAGTGATGTCAATGGCTCTCAAAGTACCCAGTACAATCCATGAGATGTGAATAAATGTGTTGATGTCGAACATGTCACGAAATCCTTTGATCGAAGGTCAACGATGCAACCTGTCGTCAAAGGCGAGAAACCTGCCATTGAGGCATGCAGATCCCAAGGTATTGATGATTTCTAGATCATCTTTCTAGATAATGAGCTGAAGTCGATAGAAAGTGATCCGTCGCAGGCAAGCTCACAACACGAAATCATAGATCAAGTTGAAAAAATTTAGTTGCAAGGACTGACTCAGGGATGGTCAAGATGGATGACATATATTTTGCAGATGAATGGCTTATTGGCAGTGACCTCTTGAACACATAACGACACGACAGATGGCTTGGTGACAATTGAACAAAATTTAATACCCAGAAACCGGCTGAAGACTTTCAATGTGGTTTGATCAACTGTTAGGCAAAGGATTTCTCAACCCAGGTGAATAAAATTGTCGTGTTCAAGAGTGGTTACAAAGTATGACAAACAGGCTCATTTTTCTCTCTTTTCCCCCACCATTTCTGGCAAGTACCTCTTTATTTTTGACAAGCTTGAGGAGGATAACATTTGCTTGATTATAAGCTCATCCTTCGGATGAGTCCAACTTAGTTTAAATTCGAACCCTAAGAAGGAGTGGTTCGTTCCTATTTGTAATTGAACAAGTCCTTTACTGTGAAATTTTAACGAGTCCAGTATAGGAGAAACTCAGCGTTTTTCAATTTTAGAGAGTCTGAAAAAACTTAAGAAAACTCCAGGGTTGACTTTTTCGTAAATTTGTGTCTCCCAAGCCCGAAAAAGTATAAAATAATACTTGAGAGAACCGCTTGATCTTTACAACCAAGGAGTACTTTTCGTAATTAGTGCCCCTGATCCGAAAAAGTAAAAAAGCAATCAACGACCGTCGTTTTATAACCAATATCGAATTTGAAACGACAAAAATCCGACAATCTTTTCATGTTTTTACGGTCAGAAAAGAGCTGTAAGTGGACCGTCTTTTTAGTTCCGTTTTAACGAGCTTAAAAATAAAAACTTGGCAATCTTTTCATGTTTTAGGAGTCAGAAAAGTGCTTAAAGGTGACTCTAAGGTTTCACTTTTTCATAAGTTTTAACGAGTTTGAAAAAATGATAAAAATGTACTCATGGTTTTCACTTTTTCGTAAGTTTTAATGAGTTCGAAAAAATCATAAAAATGTACTCATATGGCAGACTTTCAATTTAATTTACGAGCAAGAAAAGACGGAAAGAACTCGGCATTTTCATTTGTTTTACGAGAATGAAAGATAGAAAAATAATCTCGGGATTTTCATGAGTTTAACGAGTCTTGAAAATAACTGAAATTGACTCGAGATAGGTTTAATTTTTACAAAAGCTTGAAACAGAGAAAACTATGCTTAAAAGTAGTTTCATTTTTACACAAGCTTGAAATAGAGAGAAAACTGTGCTTGATGCCCCCTAAGCGTAACTGTTAGAGTGCATTCCCCCCCAGCTTCATTTCATTCAAATAAGTACAAGCTGGATGGAATGAAGGTTCATGTACGAGATCATTTGAAAGACTCGACCTAAAACTATAAGAAAATTATGCAAAAAACTAAAATAACTAACCTAAATATACAACTTAACATTTATGAGATCTAGTCAAACTCTCGACTCAATTAGAGGAGGATTTGTTTCATTTTTTAACGAGCTTGACACAGGAAAAGAACTATGCTCCAATCCGGTTTCATGTTTACGCAAGCTTGGAATGAAAAACTATGCTTGTTATAAGTTCGCATGCCCCCAGCATAATGACGCAAATCAAGGTACATGCCCCCCAAGCTTCATTGCATTCAACCAGGTGGATGAAATGAAGGTTTACTTTCGAAATCTTGGAAAGACTCGTGGGAGTTGTTTCATTTTTTAGTGAGGTTGACACAGGAAAAGAACTATCCTCAAAATCCTTGTTTCATTTTTTAAACGAGCTTGACACAAGATAAGGAACTATGCTCATAACTACTCTCTACAATCTACCTAACAAGGAACTATACTCTAAAAACCTTGATTCATTTTTTAACGAGCTTGACACAAGACAAGGAACTATGCTCTAAAATCCTTGATTTATTTTTTAACGAGCTTGACACAGGACAAGGAACTATTCTCTAAAATCCTTGATTCATTTTTTAACAAGCTTGGACACAAGTCAAGGAACTCTGCTCATGACTACTCTCTACAATCTACCTATATAACCTATGACTCCTTGTTTCATTTTTTAACGAGCTTGACACAAGACAAGGAACTATGCTCATGACTCCTTGTTTCATTTTTTTTTTTAACGAGGTTGAGACGGGAACAAACTATCCTCGCTCACTGATTCATTTTTTAACGAGGTTGACACAGGAAAAGAACTGTCCTCAAACCTGATTCATTTTTTAACGAGGTTGACTCAGTAACAAGAACTATCCTCTGACCAACTGATTCATTTTTTAACGAGGTTGACACAGGAAAAGAACTGTCCTCATGGCAGCCTATTTCATTTTTTAACGAGGTTGATACAGGAAAAAACTATCCTCGCACTCACTGATCATGGCTTCCAACTGGAAGAAAGACATGTCAATGGACACACCTTGATCATGGCTTCCAAAAGGTCTTCATCAGAAGGAAGAATAGTTCTTCGGAAGGAACACATGTCAAGGGACTCAAAAGGGATAAGAACATCGTGTTCAAGTAATCCCATAGAGTTTTCCATGTCAATTACTAAATCTAAATCAAAGGAAGATGAGCAAACAATGAGAGGCTCACTTACATCGGTAACTGAAAACATGGGACCAGTTGCCACATAATTAACCCATGGCGGGGTAGATACCACTTGAGAATCAGGAACATTTAGGGCTGTCATATTATTGGTATTTGAAACTAGACTAGGGAATGGAAGCTGGTCTACAGTCACAATATTTCCATTTTGAGGGAAAGACATCACGCGAAAGAGTGTCGATACGACAACTTTCATTTCATAAACATAGTCTCGCCCAAGGGGTAAATTGAAATCCAAGGGACCTCGAACTACCATAAGATCAATATAAACAGTTTTACCTTCCAAGGTAATAGAAAACTTAGGAAGGATCCCTAAAGGTTCACTAATGGTTCTGTTAAAAGCTTTCAGATTCTGTGTAATAGGCGCAAGCTGAGGGGAACCCAAAGCTTTCCAAGCAATTGAGGATAAAATACTAACATAAGCACCTTCATCTACCTGCGTGCGATGCATGTCCCTACCACCAACCTTGACAATGATTTGGAAAGGGATGAAGGAAGGAAGACGAGGTTCTGTCAATCTATTCCAATCAAAGGAAAAGACCTCAGTACTTGGAGGGGGTTCCATAGAAATAGGTGAAATGCCCCCCGGCATAGAGGAATCTGATGTAACAAAAATAACCTGAGCGGTATGAAGTTCACTCTCTAAAGGGAAAGTGGGATCGACCGAATGTGAAATTGAATCGACCACTTGATCAACTAATGGATCATCAACCTGAGTGACATGAGTTTCACTTTCCAATGGAAGAGTGTGATCGACTGTACTTGAAACTAGATCAATCACTCTGTCAATTGACGTTAGGTTGGGAGAAAGTTTACGGTAACCAGTTGGAAATTCTTGTTGTGGAACAGTAAGGTTTTCCAACAATTTTGAGGCTTCATCCATGTGAGGGCAAATGTGAGTTTGATGACTCCCTTTGCGTAACTTACAAGGAAACCTAACTTTACCCTTTTTCCCAATAACTTGACTATCACTGGTTGATGGATCAATGGAAAGTTGATGAAATTTTTCTGATCCTACTTCCAAGACCTTTGGAATACCAGGACAATTGATAAGGAAGTGGTCACCCTTACAAAGCCTGCAAGGGTATTTGGGTTTACGATGCATGTCGAAGTTTTTCTCAACACAACTAACACTTACAGTCGTGGTTGGTTGGTTGACTTCTTTCTTATCTTGCTTCTTCTTCTTCTTCTTCTTAGCCACCTGGTTACTAGCATCGAGGCTTTTACCAAGCGAAGAGGAAGAAATGGAGGAAGAAAAACTAGGCGAAGAAGGTAAAGGGTCAACAGAAGGTTGGTGATGTTGAGATGGTGAACTCTGTTGAGGTGAAGCATTCGGTTGAGGTGGAACAATTGGAGTATTTGGGGCTAGCGAAGTTGAAAATAACCATATCGGTAAACCTATTGTAAATCCAGGTAATGAAAAAGTAGCCATATAAGGAGGACCAAAATTTCCAAAGAAAGGGAAAGTACTAGGATCCTCATTAAGAGGGGTTCCTTGGTCGGTAAATTCCGGAACAGTTGCCATTATATTCAACTTCAGTGAATTTTATTAACAATTTAAAGCTAAAATTAACAACTCACAATTCACACCTATGGTCTTTAAAAGTAAAAGCAAACAAATTAACACGCACTATCAAATCTAGGAGTCAAACCACACACAAACAGTAACTTTCCGTACCGAAAACACTAGTTGGTGATGAAATCCAACGTCGCAGAATTCAATACAGAAATGGCGGTTGGAACAGTTACCCCGGAAACCTGCTTAATGAATAGACTGGCACAAGTTTCTCCACTAAACCGTCTCGAGTGAAGAGAATCCCCAGAAAATCCAAGTGAGTCTAGCCGACGTCTGCTCCAGGTACAGTGGGATCTTCCCACCACTGTCACCTTAGGAAGAATCCTATAGAATATGGACACTAAGGTTACCAATGGAAAGAAATATACCTGGGGGAACAGTCTACGATCCGATATGCACGCAAGGGCAGAGTAACAAGCTCAATCCTCTTGAAGGCTCCTTGACATAATCCGAGGTTTACCAACAAGTGACCCCAGGCTCCTCGACAATGGTTAATTCGAGGTTTACCATTTTTAATACGTGAATATCTGGCGTCGTTCCCAATGAGGAAGGATTGATTCCCACACTGGTTCGGACACGATCTCGTGCTTCTCCTTTAAGAGGAGCTTTCCCAGAGCATAGATGCAACAATTGGATTTTTCTCCTACCGCAAGATACAGCTAGTTGTTTGTTTTACTATCTTGGAGAGTTAACTAACACCTATTCCAAGACACTAGCCTAAGCTAAATTGGTGGAAAGAGCCCTAAAAATGTAAAAATTACTAGATGAATTTTAATTAAGCGTTGTGTTATTTAGGTTGTTATTACTCAAAGGGGTAAATGGATACGAAACCAATGGTGTTATGACCCAACTCAAAATTGAATGCAATCGAATATGATAATGTAATCTTTTCAATTCGATGAATCCTAACTAAAGTAAGGAGAGAGTTTCCATTCACTTCCAACAATGCAAAAAATTGATGACTAAGAGAAAACATAACAAATTCTCTAATGCACTAATTTCATTGAGAAAAACTAATACAAATCAATTCCCAAACAATTTTTATTTCTATTTTTGTGTGTTTAAAACAAGAATAAAAATATGTAAATTCAAATCAAAGAAATCTGATCTAAATCTACGATTGATTTTTCAGAATGTAAACTATGCAATTGTTATCTATGCACAATTCATTTGAAAAGTATGCAAATGTAATCTATGCACATTTTTCATTCATATTCTGAAAATGAGAAATATAACTATGCAAATGTGATCTATGCAAGAGAATTCTCAAACACAAGATGATTCTAATGTAATCTAAGAACCAATCAAGTGCAAGTCAAGAGAACCAGATAAGAGTTCCAAAGATCAAAGATAAAAACACTCAGAGGCGATTAACACTCATACACAATTTAGCCCCCCCGGCGAATGAGGGGGAAATTTTTTTGCAAAAACAAAATAAAAAATATGCAAAATTGTGAAAAGACTTAGACAAACCTCCAAGTAATGACCAAAGGAAGTCAAATTAAGAGTTTCTCAAAAAAGAGACTCAAAACACCCAATTGATAAAAGCTTAAAACAGGAATGCCAGTGGAATTAACCTAAGAAAAGCTTCTGACAGGTTATATGCAGGTCTGGGAAGGGGACAATAACATCTAAACAAAAACTAAACTAAATGAAAATATTTTAAGTTTTTCAAAAATTTGATAGGGTCCGCAGGTCCCTAGTAGAAACAGGTGCGGTACCGCACTGTGTAGAATAGAAACAGTGTAGGCATGCCCGCACTGTGCCACACACAGTAGGTGCGGTCCTCTCTCAAAAACTTGAAAAAAAAAAACGATTCAAAAACTACTAAACCTACCCAATTCCACACACCACAAGCCAAAAACAGAAACAAAAACATTGTTTCTCAAGTCAAAGTAACAAATAAGGAAAAAATCAAGCTCCCCAGCGGAGTCGCCATTTTGTCACATGGAATAAGTCGATCTTGCGGACAAGATAGACCTTCCTAGAATCTAAAGAAGACCTAATGACAAGTAAACCAACCAGACACTATCTGTCTCTAAATATGCTTTGATAAACAATGACAAACAAGTGTTTTTAGGGCCTACCTTAGGTCCAACGCAAGCTTGTGGATGCCCTCGCTCCTTTGATCCAAATGAGCTCCTTTTCGTGAATCTGCAAAGACAAATAAGGCAAACAAATTAAATAGCACCTGAAAAGACAATTGCATAAAACATATTTAACATGAAAGTCAAGGAGTCCATGAAACAAATAACATAAGATACTTGTTGAGAAAAATGAGTTTGATTGTATTAATTCGAAAGAAGAAGAACTTTACAACCTTTTCCTTGACGCTGTACAAGCTCCTCCCAGGGTCCAGCAAGAAGTCTCCTCTACTTTGACAAGTTTCACTCACTCCCCAATGAGACCAAAAAGGTATGTGATCTCTCCTCTTAGGCTTAACTAGGAAGTCTTGATTTCACCAGCATTTACCCTAAAAAATGTTCAGCTTCTAACCTCTCCAGCAACCAGCCCAATGCCTGAATTTATAGTGCAATGGAGGGAGGTTACTAGGTCCTCCTTCAAAGGGATAAAGCCCTCCTTCAAAGGGATAGCTCCTCTCATCAAGGGATTAGCTCCTTCTCTTTTGGGATGCATGAACCACCTAAGAGCGACCAATCCACGTCAAAATTCCTTCTAGAATCATCCAGAATTAACCCAAAGTGAGTTTTTATAATAAACTTGTGCCTTTTTGACTTTCACAGGGGTCCACACCCACACCTTTAGGGACAGAGCGGGTAGGTCTGCAGTTTTTGTAAACAGAAGGTGCGGGACCGCAGGTAACAGTGAGAGAAAGTGCGGAACCAGAGTTTCATTGATTTTCAATGTCTTTCTCTCATTTTCAAAGCTTGACTTGAAGAGCTGAGGTCTGAGACTTGCTTAGGAGGATAGTACAAGTGATGATAGACCCATACTGACTGCAAATAATCATGGTGACGATATTTTTGTGTAACAATGGCCACCAATATCCACCTGGATCAGGGAAGATTTTGGTTTCATGAACTGTCCATTGTGCAGTCTCAGTAGTCAAGGGAGAGGCTTGAGTCTTAAGATTGTGCAATGTGTAGTGTCACCCTAGGTAGATAAAGGGATAGGCTACACATTGTACAGTCTTAGTGGCCAAGGATTGGGCTTGAACCCTGTGACTCTACAAGCACAATTGGGCAAGCCAGGGATTGGACATTGTGTAGTCTCCGAGATTAAGAACAAGGATTGAGCCTTGGAGTTGTGTAATGCATAATTGATCATGTCAAATGCTAGCCAAGTAATGGGAAGATCTTCCTCAGAAGATGATGGGAATGTGGAAGATCTAAGTGATAGTCCAAATAAGAGTGCATATTTGACTAAGGAAAGATAGATAAGTGGAAATCAAGCACAAAAGATAAACACACAAAAGGAAAAACACTCATTCTCAAGGAGTCACGGAAACAATGACCACTAATGGGCAAAAATAAGAAGTTGATGTGACACTTGTAAAAAGTAAAAAATTGCCCGAGCTGGCACTTGTACAAGCTAATATAAAATAAAGCACCAAAATATATGAAAAGAAACAAGAAAAAGACACTCACATAAGTGAAACAACAAAAAGGAATACATGCAAAAATTACCCGAAAAAAGCACCACAAACTCAATGGAAAGTTCCTTGATATCCTTGGGAAAGCTAGAGCTCCAAAATTGAGTGTGCAAATGAGCTCTAGGGACATATATTGAATAGATCTAGGCAGGTTAGAGATTCTAACGCACACGCCTAAAATCAAGGGAAAGTGTCACTTCTTTGAAGTCATAATTAACAACTCAGTGGAATTACTCGGACATTAATTGGGCAACTCTTATGTTTTTAGGGATTTCGACTCTGATTTTTCATGAGATTGGTTTTTCACACTAGCAAAGGAGATTGTGAAATTTTGAGGCTGAAGGGCTTGGGAAATTCCTAACCTCAGTGAATTACACAGTTTCTTAGGGGAAGGATAGCTTTGTGCAGTTGTTGAGCTCAAGGCTAGGCTGCCCTCCAAGATTGCACAGTTTCTAAGCTCAAGGCTAGATTTCTTCTCAATATTGTGCAATTTAGATCCTCAAGGCTAGATTTCCTTCTAAGATTGTATAGTTTCTGAAGGGAAGACAAGCAATGCTGCAAGATCAAGGCAAGTTTATATTGGGATTAAAACAAGACATCAAAATTGCTACATGAAAGGATAAGTCTTTAACATAGCATGAATACTTGGCATAATTGAATAATGAGCTCCTGTGGAAAAGATGGAGGCTCCAAAATCTAATCATGTACAAAATTTTGGAGGGTGGTTGTAGTAGCTACAACAAAACTCTTGCATATATGACAACATTAATGAACATAGATTGAGTTACCGTGCACTACTTATATAGGATGAATGCACGTAGTGATTCTGTGTGAGAAAATGCATGAATGTAAAAGGTGGGATGGGTTTTCCTTGAAGAGGAAAATAACATGATTTAAAAGATATTGAGAGACCCCTATTAGATGTTAAGGATAGATAATAAGTCAAGTGGTAAGTCTTGGATGTAATGGATAAAAGATGGCTATGTCTTGTCATGATTAAAATTAAGATGGTTGGTAGCATTGATTGGTTAGTCTTGCATGACTAACTACTAAAACTTATATGCATGAATCAATTGTATTAAGGCTTATTGCAAGTTGAAAACAAGTGAATATGGTAGATACTTCATGTGATGGTCTGTTGGTAATAGTACGTTGTGGGAAATTGAAAATGTTTGGATTGTTATCCTAAATTTTATTTAAATTTAGACATTAATGAATATTTCAATATACTTTTAGTCATGAAAGTATTTTATGCATGAAGCTAAAATGATTGCAAAAGTGAATACTTGTTTAAATAATGAATATTTATGACTAAAAGTTCTTGAAGGTGACGAGAAATTTGATCGTGCTACAATAATATCATCAACATGATTAATTAGATGGTTCTATCAACCTAATGATAATAATAATCAGATCAGATGTTGATTGTGTTATTGTTTAAGCCTTACAACTCTACGAATTGATAATGTGACGATGATGTTAGAAAGTATGCAATGATAGTTCATGATTAGATGCACGTGCATAAATGAAATGACATGTTGCATGAATTATAACCTATGGGAATGCTAATATAAGATTAGGAATATGTATCTTTACTTGTTATGCTTTCTATAATGCATGAAAATGGTTTATGAAAATTAATAGGATCAATACCTTTCTACATGTTGCACTATTGAGAACATTGACAAAATGTCTTATGTATAATTATATTTTGTAGAAACATTGGTTTTATTAAAAATAATTATGCCTAATGTTGTTGATGGGATTAAGCAGGGGTATCTTAATGGAAACATGAGAACCTGTGAAGATAAATCATTGCAATGTGACTTGCAACCATAAATGGGAAAGTATAATGTTATGATATGCATGATTGTGTTATTTGGAAAATCATAATTTATGTCACGTGTATGTTAGTTTGTTTTGTATCAATATATATATTGTGGACCCATGTCGAGGGTCAAGTATGAATACATGATGTATGTAAATGTTCTTATTTCTTTGATGTTAATGTGCATATGGTTTGTTATGTAAATTACTCTATTAAAGAATGTTAAAAGACAAGTTCACCTACGAGATAGTTAGGGATAGTTGTGAAAGGCCATAAGGCATTGAGTTGATGGAAGTTTTCTGCTCGGATGGGTCAATGGAAGTTGTGTGCCTAGATTTCCTCTCCCTAGAGACATATGATCTTAGTAAGGGAAAATATTTGTCCAATATTGTGATAGGGGAAAATCTTGAGGTAACTCTATTGATTTTGAATCCAGTTGGAGGAGGTCCAAAATTCCTCCTATATGGGACGTTGTCAGAGGAATAGGAAGGACACTTCCAAGAGGAATCCTTTATTGGACCCTATGTGTTCATTGGAATTCTTAAGCTAGTTGGCCAGTGGAATTCCATACTAGACATGGTATGGTCTTTGTTTGAGAACTATCTAGATGTGAAAATGGCTCGATCTTATTGTGGAAAACAATTCCCATTGGTTGAGAGAATAATTATTTTACCATTATGATTCTCATAGCATAACAAATTAACTAATGAGTTATTTGTTGTGTGAAAAATGAATTTCCTATATAATCGTGTAAATATTTTATGTACATCTTGATAGGAAAGGAGCGTAGTGATCGGAAAGGAATTACTAGAAGTGTAAGTTCATTTATTGTATTACCAATATTATGAAAGTCTTAACAGGAGACCAAGACAGTATGCAAGCGATACAATTATTGATCATTTCGATGATTAGAGAGCTAAGTGCTCTCTAAGTACTCATAGAAGTACTATATAAATGTCTTTATTAAGGGGCTAAGACAATATGTATTTGATGCAGTTATTGATCATTTTGATTATTGAAGAGCTAGGTTCTCTCATAGTACATGTGGAAGTACTGTGATTAAAATATCACCTATCATTTCATAAATAATTGTTAGTTAAAATTATTTCATTTGATTTCAAATGTTGTGATTAACATCATTATGTTGGATTTGTTAGTCACACATTACAAGGTTCATTCCATGGAGTGTTGATGGGTTCTCAAACCATTCTTAGAATGCTTGCGTAAAAGTGACCATGATTTCCAAGCATAATTGGTAAGTAAGAGTAAGTTGGTATAGAGATTTTATTTATGTTTTGTGAAAGTCAATAATGGCTCAGTGATGGAAAGTAGAACCTGCATATTTTTGCAGTAATAAATTCTTATGTATATTGATAAAATGTTATTATTTTTTCCTATGAGTATTTCTTGGAAATGAAAACCTTCATTTTGAATGAGAAGTATCCCCTTTGGATGTGTTTAAATTGTTATATCATGAGAAAAACTTAATGATAAACATTGAGGATGGTGTGTACTTCAAGGGGGGAGTATGTAATATACCTATGCAAGTGTATTCACATTAACATTCACAATGAAAATATATATATTTTTTCTCAGTAAAGACTAATTCTATTAAAGGAAAATGAAAATACTATTACAAGGAGGTCGAGACCTCGGATGAGAGCAACTGCGTGCCTTCAGCTCATCAAAACTTTCCCATGATTGGGAAGACCAGTTACAATATGCAAAAATCCATACATAGGAACCTGAATACAGTGATCTAGCCAAAAAGAGGATATGGGATAACCTCCTATGAAGTTGTCGAGACCAACAACAAAAGAAAGAGATGCTATCCATTTCAGTAGGAGAACTTCAGACTAACAAACCACACAGACAAAGAACTAGAATACCGAGCCACAAAGACAGAACCACCGAACCAAAACCATCTGAACTAGATAAAGTAGTCCAAAAGAAAACCTGAATGGGTTCAGGTGGCATCACATGACCACATTCTGGTCCGGTTGCTCCTCAACAACAGGGCATTCATTACCATACCAGATTTCTCCATCCTTTGCCTCGTCACCCACCCGCTGCCACCTGGAGGATCTGCCTTTGGACGGGTGCCACTAGAACTACCTGCAATGGCAATGGAGATAGAGGCTCCATGGGAGCTGCCACCTAGTGGCTGAGTGTCGCCAAGAACATCACCCTCAACATGCAGTTTGCCATGCCTATTTACCTCACCTTCATCTGCCAGATTCTGCTCGATGCCATGGCTGCTCGCATTTCAACGGCTGCCCTGAGAATGCTCAGCCGAGGTGCGCACTGTAGCTTGAGGCTGAGCCTCTTCCTCAGAGAAAATAATGGTAATGTTGGCTATAATAATAGGCTTGTTTAGGCAGCTTTGGAATTTAAAATGAGTTGTCTGGAAAGCATTATGCAGGAAATGACTGCGGGAAGGGCTAGGCGAAGGTGAATTTGCTTGAGATGAAGGTGGAGAAGCAGGGGGCAGAGGCTGATCGAAAGAGTGTGCAATCTGAGAACGCCCATGACCACCACGGCTCCCTCCATGGCGGCTTTGTATGCGATGACGGACCATGTTTTGGCTATGAAGGGAAAACTTGGAAGAACAGGTGTCTGTGGAGGGGAGACAAGTCAGCTTGAGGGGAAGCCGAGCGAGATACAAAGAACATGGCTGAGCTTGGGAAAAGGAAAGCTTAATTCCAACATCTAGAGCCACTAGGATCAAAACTCTGATGGCAGTGACCATTCTACTGCAGAGAATTTCTGTGGAGAGTGGGAAAAGGCAAGAGGATGAGGAGCAGACAATGGAATGGAAGGCCGAGCGCGCCATGAATAAAATTGCATGAACCTTATCTCGATCAAAGTGAGCAATTAAGTCGAGTTGCAAACAGACCTGCTGTCGTCTTATGTGAGCCATCAAGAGCCAAGTCTAAGCTTGGAGAAATGTGCCTTCCAGCAGCTGGCAGAGCCGAGTGCCGACATCATTAAATGACTCCATCAATACACCCTTAATTCACCCGCATCCGGGTAACATTCACAATGAAAATATTATTTTACCATGTTTAATGAAATATTTTATCATCAAGACCATTGTGATTAGTTGGTAACTAATTGAAACAAACCAAGAAAATGTTTCATGTATGAACAAACATGAAAAAAGATAATGTGTCTGTTGATATGGAGAGAGAGTGAGATATCATTAAAAATGGATTGATTTCTATTGTGAGAGGGATCTTCTATCAAAATATTCATTGAACATTGCATGAAATGTTCCATCCATACATTTGATACCATGAATGGTGTTTTTTTGTAGAAATTGTAGAGGACCGCAAGTTGTTCTATGATAACTATGTAGCACACCCTTCACATTACATATATTTTTGTAAGATATTATAAAAGATAATACAACCTTTATAAAGGATATAGCCTCATTCCTATAATAAATTGACTCCCTTCAACCTAAGTCTCGATGGTTTTGTACGTGCATTGTTTTCCTTACATGCTTGAATCCCAACTCAAGATAGGTTGCAGGTATGAAACTCGTGGATGACATTTTAGAAAATGAGCTAGATTCAAAAAGTTAAGTAATCATGCCCATCCTTAAAAAAGAAGAATCATGTGTATTTTAGTAAGAAAAGATAGGATCCATGCTATCTAGGTTATTTTTCTTGAAAATGAAGGTAGATTAAAGAGGGTAATTTGTGAAAACAATTCATGGGTGGTTAAAAAGAAAAGAGAATGGTTAATTAGATTAATTTTCTTGAAAGGGTTTTCATGAATTTGTATGCTTATATTACCCATGTTAGTTATTTAAAGAGTGCAAGGATTTGAGTGCAAAAAGATTGCATAGGAGTTTTGTGCATGAATTGATGAAAAATAAAGATTTTTTTCTTAAAAGATGCATATGAATCTTGTTCATACAAGAACAAGAACACATACTTGTTCCTTGAAATATTATGTGCATTGAAGTAAGGGTGATTGTGTCAAAAAAAAAACACATGTTGCATGCACAAAAGGGTAGTCATTGTGATATAGAAAATATGTTTTTGTATGTAGATAAAGAAATTTATTATGTTAATTTTCTTGAAAAGATTGTATAGGTAGATGAATAGTGTCAATTTCTTGATTTAGGTCCATAAAAGGTTAAGTTAAAATTGTTACTGTTGCTTGATTATTATGCACAAAAGATGATTATCTATGGTGATTTCTTGAAAAGGAAGAATGAGAAACTTGCATGTAGAAAGATAGAGAAACAGGGTTATAATAACTTCTTTTTGAAAAATAAGTATGCATTCGTTTACATGAAAATAATAGCAAATTATGGTAGAATTCTAGAGAAGGGAAAATGTGTTGCGTACATTAAAGAAGGGCTATTATAATAAGCTCTTGTATTCACAAAGAATAGTCATTGTTTTATAGAGATATATTATTTTCATGAATAGAAGAACTTTTGAGCTAGGTTTCTTTAGAAAAAATATATGTGATTACTTTATGATATATTAACTATTATGTTAGTTTCTTTTGAAATAAAATGTATATCCATGCAATATTTGTGTTAGATTTCATTTGTAAAGAATAAACATGTGCATGAGGGAAAAGACAACATGAAGTGTTATCCTAAATTGGAAAATATCCTTTTAGAAAATATATGCATTTTCATGCATAGAACAACATTCAATGTGTTAGATTTATTTGTGTATTTGCATGCACCAAAATTAATAGAGAAAGGGCTAGTTATTTTGATAATGTTTATGTAATTTGCATGCACGAAGATCATAATTGATGTGTTAGTTTTGTTTAAAGGAATCTCTAGACAACTGTAGTGATCTTCCTTGAAAGAATGTGTTCTTATGGGAGGTGAATATTAGTTAATGCGATATTTGTTTATAGGCATGCATTGATGGTTATATGCTTATAAATAATTCCTATGCAATGTTGTTAAAGGAAGCATGTTGTGATATTTTGTTTGCATTTCATGAATGTAAATGAATAGATGGTAAAGCACCAATAATATATATTTATGAATTGTTAAATTAATACTTAATTTAATTATGATATCAAAGGTTATTGATAGTAAGAGTTGCAGGAAAAGGTTGGGACATATAAAGATGGATTATGTTGACCATTATGGCAGGAAATAAGTTAGTGGTCTATGTATATTAAAATATTGTTAGTTGTAGGATAATTCACTTGTGGGAATAACTAGGCCCTAAAGACAATGCTCAAGGGTTTGTGGGTAAATGATGACATGATGATTGTAATAGATTATAACGATTTATGTTGTTTTCTAGATAATGTTCTTTGTAATATTTTATGACAGTGGTCAAGGGATAGACTCCCTTATAACTATTGAGAGAGGGGTGAACACCCTCATGAGCACTTAATAATAAAATTAAATGTTTATTGGTTTTCATCCTATGAGGTTTCTAAAGTATATCAGTGTCTAATGATGTGGTTACCTATTGTGCTACTTTTATGATGTAGATTTCTTGCATGAGCTTATGTTTATAATATCAAGTATGTGATTAGGTAATCTGGCCATAGGAATCATGAACATGATGCAAGGTTACATCATAAAGTTTATGTTAATATGCTACAACTATGGTTCTTAATGGTTATGTAACTTACTCTTCATTTACGAAAGTAACTTTATGTAATGAAAAAAATTCTATCTAATAGTTAATGTGGAATCTGGAACAATAATTTTGATAGTTACTTATGGGTGAATTATATAAAAAAAATTCTAACTCCATACATTTTCATGGGAGATTACTGAAAGAGTTAGAAAAAACTATTTAGAAAACTACTTTTTCCTTTTTGTTTTTTTAATATATTTAATTTCAACTCTAAGATAAAACAATAAATTATAAATATAAAGTTTAAAATTTAAAGGTTTTTTTTTCTCGATTAAAAAAAATATTATTAATATAAAATCTAAATTTAAAATATTATTTTTCAATATTAGAAAGATCATTCATAAGAAACCATTTTGGAAAATGTGTATAATTTTTTTTTTTAATTTAATTTTAAATTTTTAATAAAATAATAATTATTAACATGAAAGTTTAAATTTTAAAGATTTTTTTAAGTTTTAAAAGTTATATTTTAATTTTAACCATTTTTATTTAAAAAATTATAATATATAGTACTATATTTTTAATATTATTATATATTACACTAGACGTGAATTAGGAAACTACTTTGTTTTTTTTAATCTTTAAATTTCACTATTTAATAAAATAATAAAATATTCGCATAAGTTATTTATGTGGAAGTTTAAATTGTAAAGAGTTTTTTTTAGATTTTAAAAATTATAATTACAATTATATATATATATATATATATATATATATATATATATATATTTTGAAGTTTATACAAATACATATAAATTAGGTTAAATGTTAGGTCCCTATACTACAAGTGTAATTTTTTATTGTTATTAGTGCAACTCCCTTATTATATTGTTGTGCCCATGTAGTCCCCATATTGTTATTATTGTGCCCTTACATTATTACCGTTATGTTGACTCTGATTATATTATGACCCCTTAAAATCCTATATATAGAAAGAAGGTCTTGTCATTTGTATCATCCAAGAATTGTTCATTTGTGTAATGTAAAGGAAGTTGCCCCCTCGAAGAGGTTGAATTCTAAGGTGTTGATCTATCTTTTGTATCTTTTTGTGAGCTGGTTTCATAACATTTGGTATTAGAGCTTTGGATTCTGGGGTTTCACTGCTCCAAACAGGTCATCGTGGAATTTTTGCTATAACTTTTTTTCTATGACGTTTCAGAAGCTAAAAAGAAAAAACATTTCAGATGAAATCTTGCCAAACATCAGGTCCAAATATTAGATCTTGTCTCACTATATTTTCTGAGATATGATCTAAGGAAGTTAGGGTTTTTGCAAGCCCCAGAATTTCATCTAAAACATGTCATCATGGAATTGTTGCTATAATGTTTCGATACAAATTTTTAGAAGCTAAAAAAAACCCCATTTGAGAAGAAGTCGATCTGAACCTCGGGTCCAAATTTTAGATCTTGTCTCGCTATAGTTTATGATATATGATCTGAGGAAGTTGAATTTTTTGCAAACCCTTACAAACTCCCGAATTACATTCTAAATAGGTGACCTTGGGAAAATCATCATAACTTTCTCTTTGAGCATCAGATTGAAATTTCGTCAGAAGTTACAGAAAGAGGATGGACTCTATTTTGTTTGGGTATAATTTTCAGAACCTAAGGTTGAAACAGTGACATGTGGCATGTCGTACAAGTTCACTCTACTGAACTAGTCTATAATTAGGTCATCGCTAGAAATTTGGAATAAATATTTCTTCGGGAATCCAATTGCAATCAGACTTGTGGAGTTAGAAAAAGGACTCATAGGGTTATTATAGGACGAAATTTCAGAACTTAAAGATCCAAAATTATAGAGTTACGTTGGTTTCAAGATTGAGCTCCTAAAATCAAGAAAAAGTGAGATGAGGAAGTTTGATGGCAAGGATACTACAGATGGAGAAATATTTTGATCTACATGGTGTACAACTGTTACAAAAAGGTATCTATTGCATCTAATTATTTAGAACCGAATCAATTTTTATAGTATAAAGGACTTTGTTCTCATAAACCACTTGTCATGTGGTCAATTTTCATGGAGGAAATGATAGCACATTTTGAGGATACAAAGAGAAACATCTTCTTTAGTCAATTGATAAATATAAAACAAAAGGGTTCAATGGCAGAGCACATTGAGGACTTTCAAAAATTGAATATATGGGTAAATGATATTCCAAAGCAGAAAAGGATTAATGTCTTCATAGGGACTTTAAAGGATAACATTCAACATGAGGTTCATCTTTGGGAACCTAATTCATTAGAGAAGACATTCAGGTTGGTAAGAAAAATTGAAAGCGGAATTATGGAAACAAGGAATCCTACCACTCACAACTATAAATATGGAAGTGTTTTTTCTTCTAGCCTTCCACAACCTACAAGGTTTGCACGACAAAAATTGGAAGAAAAAGGAGAAAAAGGGCTTTGTTACATTTGTGATAGCAAATACACTAAAGGTCATAAGTGTGCTGAGAAGAAATTATTTTACATAGATTGTGAAGAGGAGGAAGAAAAGGATAAAGAAATATCAAAATAAAATGATATACACCAGGAACCAACCCCAGAGAAAGAAGAAATGAATCTAAACATATCTTGTAAAGCATTGGAAAGAATTACCACTCCTCAAACTCTCAAGATAGAAGGACATATCAAGAAGAAAAAGGTTCAAGAAGTGAAAGATCACATCGAGAAAGAAGAAATGAATCCAACCATATCTTGTAATGCATTGGTCAGAATTAGCACTCAAACTATCAAGATAGAAGGACATATCAAGAAGAAAAAGGTAATAGTGTTCATTGATTTGGGAAATACCCATAATATTATACATTGTAAGATAGCCAAGGAATTGAATTGCTTCTTATATCCAGCACCAGAGTGTCAAGTGATGGTTGCAAGTAGAGGAACCATAAATTACCCTAGAAATTGTCATAATATCAAGCTGTCCAATGGAGAATATGTATTGAATAGCCCAATGCTTTCCATTCCAATGGGTGGTGTTGATGTTATACCAGGATTCCAATGGCTACAATCCTGGGGTACAATAGCTTTTAATTTTCAATAGATTTTCATGAAATTTTCTTCAGAAGGAAAGGAAGTTGAATTAATGGGTATCACAGGCAAAACGGGAAAGGTAATTAGCTCTAGCAGACTGACAAAGCTTCTAAAGAAAGAAAAACAAGGCGTAATTGCACAATTATGTTCACTAGAGGTTCCCACATCAAAATCATCTATTTTTCCAGATCTCCAAAAAGTCTTGGACAATCATTCAAAGGTATTGTACACTCCCAAAGGCCTCCCACCTATTTTTGAACATGATCATTCTATTCATTTGATTCTAGGAAGTTTTCCTCCAAACATCAGGCATTACAGATATCCCTATGCCCAAAAGAGTGAAATTGAACGTATGGTTGCAGAAATGCTAGAGGTTGGTATAATTCAACCTAGTCAAAGTTCTTTCTCTGCTCCAGTAGTATTGATGCACAAGAAGGATGGGTCATGGCGCATGTGTCTGGATTATAGAGAGCTCAACAAACTCACTATTAAAGATAAATTTCCCATTCCTATCATTGATGAATTATTGGATGAATTGCATGGATTAATTTACTTCACCAAGTTGGATCTTCGTTCAGGATATCATCAAATAAGAATGAAGACTGAAGACATTTTGAAAACAACATTATTGAAGAAATATGCATTTTCATGGACTCCAGAAGCAATGAAGGCCTTTAAATATCTTAAAGAGGCAATGCGCCAAGCACCTATCTTAGCTACGTCAGACTTCACAAAAACCTTTATTGTGGAATATGATGCATCAAGAAATGGAATTGGTGATGTTTTAATGCAAGAAGAAAGACCCATTTCTTTCGAAAGTCGTCCAATCAAAGGAAAGTATTTACACAAAGCTATTTATGAGAAGGAAATGTTGGCAAGTCTACATGCACTTAAGAAATGACGACCTTACATAATGAGAAGATCCCAGTTCAAACAATATTGCCAGAACTTGACGAGGAAGGAAAAATCATTTTGGAACCTGGAGAAGTCACATAAACAAGAACCCGAAAGCTACGAAATCGATCAATTTCAAAGTATCTCATCAAGTGGAAGAACTTACCCACTGAAGATTCCACATGGGAGGACAAGAATTTTATACAGAAGCATCAAGAACTACTCAAACGTTGAGGACAACACTTTTTGAAGGAGAGGGGCATGTTAGGTCCCTTATCTACTAGTGTAACCCCTTATTGTTATTAGTGCAACCCCCTTGTTATATTGTTGTGCCCATGTAGTCTCCATATTGTTATTATTGTGCCCCATAGAAGCCCACTATTGTTATTATTGTGCCCTTACATTATTATTGTTATGTTGGCTCTGATTATATTATGATCCCTTAGAATCCTATATATAGAAAGGAGGTCTTGTCATTTGTATCATCCAAGAATTGTTCATTTGTGTAATGTAAAGGAGGTTTCCCCCTCGAAGAGGTTGAATTCGAAGGCATTGATGTATCCTTTCTATCTTTTTGTGAGCTGGTTTCATAACATTAAATGAGAATTATATAGAAAAAAAATTATGGCACTAGTTTATCAGAAGGGAAACTAAACAAAGTAGCGTAAGTTAAGATTTTTGAGTTTGTTAAGGTATTGTTTAACTAGAGCATATTGTACATAGAAACTTATAAAAACAAGTTTCCTATGCTAGATCTTGACATACATCGATATGAGAATGAAAACAAGACTATTAGCACTGTACAAAAAAAAACAATATAATCTCTAGGTATTTATGTTGGTTGGTCACTACCCTCATTTGAGGAGAAGGAGATGTTTGCTAATCTTCTGGCTAATGTTCCCTATATGGCCTAGAATACTAAATGGATCTTTAACCTTGTCCAAGCCTTTGTGCTATGGTTGATGAAGTGATTAGGCTACATGCAATATGCCAAGTATAGTGAGAGTTACAACTCCCTTTTGTTTAAATTGGCATCTTAACAAGGCGAGGAACACCCACTCCTAAACACCCTCCTTAAAAAATATATAATAATATAATATCACACAAAAATTAATTTATAATTTTAAATTAAATAATTTAAAATATTACATTTTTATGCTCATAAAAACAAGACAATAAAAAAATTACAATCATTAAAATTTATATTAATAGGATAAAAAAAGCATTTATAATTTTAAATGGAATAGTTTAAAATATTACATTTTTATTCTTATAAAATTAAAAAATAAAAATAAAAAATTGCAACATTAAAAATTATATTAGTATGATGACGAAGATTATCGTCTCATTAAAATTTACTTTATTTCAAGTTTTTTAAATAATAACTATTTCTTTTTATTTTTTATGATGATGATGATGATGATGATGATGGTTAACGTCCGCTGAGACCAAAAATTGGTCTATCGGACCTAAAGAAACAAATTATTTATTTTGATTTAAGATTTTATTCCTATGCTCAAAAAGCTTGGAGAGAAGCCTCCCGAGCTCACTATAATTTTAACATTGTAAAAGGCTAGGAAGGTCAGTATTGTAACAAAGATTGTGAAACTGGGATCTAATGTGGTTGTACACGGGGCACTCTAAGAGGAAGTGGTTTTCATCCTCGATGTCCCTATTCTCACATATATGGCAGATCCTTTCCATCCATGGCGTTTTAGGAACTGCCCAACGACCTGTTTCACTATGGAGCTCATGAGAATTCGTTCTAATCTTTTCTATATTAATTTTCTTCTTTGAGCTAGTTAAAATAGAGAGATACTTTTGATCTTCTAGGGTGGGGTTGATGACTTTCTTATAATAACTTAATTTTCTTTTGGCCGCTAAATCTTTCTCACACCACATTTTTTCTTTGAACTTAGAAGTAACAATATCTTTAATGTTATTTATGTTTTGCAATGCATCATTCTAGTTGATCTCCCAATAGTTTAACCAGGCCCTTGTGTCTTTATGCCACCCCCGATTGAGCCTTAGGTGGTTTTGGC
The DNA here is from genome assembly GCA_031772625.1 of Pinus tabuliformis. NCBI lineage: Eukaryota > Viridiplantae > Streptophyta > Pinopsida > Pinales > Pinaceae > Pinus > Pinus tabuliformis. The sequence continues at coordinate 333,069,939 of CM062806.1, read as the reverse complement.
TGGAATTTAAAGCTAGCTTAGGAATTCTATGATCGTTTATGTTATTGAGTTTGTGCTTGTACAATAGAAAACTAATCATAGCTAGGCTCTCAATAGCAGAAATACCTACTTCTATAAGAAGAATAGGATAGGGTGTATTACTTTTAATTTTCAGGTTATAAGTTATAAAACGCTTCTGGATTTGCTCAATCTTTCTCCATGATTCTCTGGAGATGTTGCAGCCCCAAACCTCACAGCCATATAAGATAACATGAGTGACTAAAGTTTTAAAGAGGAACTTTTTTTTATCCTAGATTACAAGGTTTTCCGTTTTAAAATTATTTTCAAGACCAAAATAAGCTTTCCACCCCCCATTAATTCTTTTCTCAATGCTATGGTTCCAGTTGAGCTTGTGATGAATATCAATTCCTAGGCACTTGTAAGAACACACTTCCTCCAAGTTATTATTGTCATACATAAAATTAGCGTAAGTGTCCTTCTTGGATTTGATAATCATAACTTTTGTTTTGTCAGTGTTAACAATCATACCCATGGTAGAGCAGAAATCCTTAAGAAGCTTGAGTTGCTTATCAAGATCAGATGGGCATCTTGCCAAAAGAAAAATATCATCCACATAGAGAAGAAGGATGATGACTATCCCAGCTAAGATCGTGCTAGCACATCCTGCTTCCTCTAAATAGCCTTCGAGCTTATCGATGTAAATGCCAAACAGGGTAGGGGAGAGGGGGCAACCTTGTTTAACTCCGATGTTACACTTAATATCTTTCGACCACCCCTCATTGCTCTTTAGCTTGGCAATTACATTCTCGTATAACCTTATAGTGGCAGCTCTCAACTCGAGAGGAACCTTTAGCTCTTCTAATCTATTCCAAAGGTTGTATCTAGGAACCGTATCGAAAGCCTTTCTAAAGTCCACAAAGCAACAAAATAAATTTGATTTATCATTACGACATTCCTCTGCAATGATCCTAAGCGTAATGAGGTGGTCTGTTGTTGAGTGATGCCTTCTGAAACCTGCTTGGCCTTTAGCCCGCTTACCTTCACTTTCAAGCCATATGCTTAACTTCTTTTCCAAAATACTACCATATAACTTGGCTAAGAGAGGGATGATCATAATTGTCCGATAATTAGAGGGGTTATTTGTATCCCCACTTTTAAAAATAGGGATAATGAGGCTCTCAGTCCAAGGCTTAGGGAACCCTTGCTTGACTGCTTGATTGAAAAGCTTGCGGATGTGGGGGATGAGGACAGGACCTCCAATTTTTAAGATTTGCACCTGGTAACCTTCAATGTCCTTAGCTTTCCCATTAGCGAGGCGATTAACCGCAAACTTAATGTCTTCTAAAGAGAAAATTTATTTCGTTGTGAGCAGGGTTTCCAAATTATCCATGACATTTGGAGATTCATAAATCTTTTTAAGATAGAAATTCCAATCGTGAAGAGCAATTTTATTATTATCTTTAGTCTTCCTAGTCAGAATTTGCCTCCAAAATTTCTTAGGAGCTACCTTAGAGAGGTGTAAGAGATTCTCTTGTCTTTGACGAATGTACTGCCTCTTTTACCTTTTAATTAGGGATTTATATATTTTTATCTTGTCCATTTTAAGAGATTCATCAACAGCTTCCTTAATTGCTCTCCTCGCACTTTTACACTCTTTGTCATACCATGGATTGGTTTTGCTATTTCTTTTATTATTTGAAACTTCAATTGAGAACTTGTTAATAGAATATGAGAGGGTTGTAGTAAAATTATGATAGAGCTCTTTTATGTTGTCTATACTAGATAAAGGAAGCAAATTAGTTTTTAATTCATTTAGAAAGAGATCATTTTTATTTTTATCAAATATTAAGTTCTTTTGGCTGTAAGTATTATTTTCTGTGGGAACTCTATGCATGAAAAAATTGAGAGTTATAAGTAAAGGCCTATGATCAGAGTCAGGTTCGTGGTCGTTTAAGATGTCAAAATTTATTATTTCATTGTATAATGGGAGATCGGAAATAACGTAGTCTACCACACTGCTACCAAGTCCATGGATGCAGGTCATCTTACTGGAATTGGGCCACTTCTTTAGACTGTTGCAAATTATGAGATCCTGAGCACTACAAAGCTTGAATAGCTCCGACCCAAACAAATTTTCCCCGAGGTCTTCATAGCTCCTTTTGTACCTACTAGCCAAAGTAGGGTCTTCGTCTAACCAAAGAGGATTAGGGTTGGAATGATTTCTTAGAATAATAGCTTGGTTGTTTGAAGTTCGAGCATTAAATTCACCTATTAAAAGGATATTACCGTCATTCCTTAGGCTAGAAATATCATTCTCTAAAGCATTGTAAGGGTTAGTTTTATCTAGATTCTTCTTCTTATAGAAGTTAGAATTGATGGGGGGGAAATAACGTATTGCTATGTAGGACTTTTTATTATTAATATATCTGATCTCTATCCAACTATATTGGTTGTAAGGGTCGTTTTTATAAATCCTAGCATGGGGGGAGATGTTCTTCTTAATGTAACAACCTATTCCCGCAATGCCTCTACGGGAGGATCGCTTGTTCTAAGTAGACCATAGCGTAAAGCCATCTATGTTAGGGACCTTAGATTCTTCGTGCTCCCAAGTTTCAACAAGCAAAATAATATCAACATCATTTGAAATCCAACTTAGCTTGGGGCCTTTGTTCCATGGGAAGCCCCGACAGTTCCAAGAAAGGATCCGGAGCATGTTTAATTGCTATTGATTACTATTTTTTTGGTTTCTATCTCGAATAAAGGCTTTTCTATTTCTGATTATAGCCCATTTTCCATCCTTTCTAGCTTCTTTTACCTTTTGAATCTCCTTTCTTAATTCTGCTTGATCTTATGGAATGAGATCTTCATTTATGAATATTCCCGTTCCTTTTAGACTTGAGGTTTTACTAAGTATGTTGTACTTATGATCAGTGGAGCTCACCTTTATGCGGATTAGTCTTCCTTTATTCTCGGTTAATTTCCCCAACCTTGTTTCTTCTGTGAGACACACTGTTTCAATTTGTAATCTATTATGTAATTCTGTTTGGGCTAAGGCTAAAGTATCCTCATCTACTTCCTCTTTTAAACCAAAGATTATAGGGTTCAAGCCCCTTTTGTTACGTTCGTGGTCTAATTCTATTAATTTTTTCATTTCATCTTTAATTGGTTTGATATCTAACTTATCTACCACATTATTTAGGGTGAGGTGGCTATTAACTTTTTCTTCTAGTTCTTTAATCAGGTCTTTCATTTTAAGACTCTCTAAAGTATCAACATCTCCTTGCTGGGATGGTTGGTTAGTATCTTGGTTTTGTTTTTCTATAACCTGCAATCTAGTCTCCATTGCCTCCATTTTTTTCTCCAGTAGTTCTATTTTAGTTTCTATTTGTTTTTGGATTGTGTGTTCAAGAGATGCAAATTTATTTTCCAGCATGGCTTCTAACTCTTTTTGTAGCTTGGCTTCTCTTTCTTCTCTACGTTTCTCTAAAGACTCTATATACTCATAAAGGCCTTGTAGAGTAACTGTGCTAGGTCTGCCCTTGGTAATCTTTGGTAAATCTGGTGAAATATTCATACTTGAAACTATATGAGAAAATATGTATTAGAAAAAGGAAAAAAGAAAATGATAAGGAATGTGTGCACCTGATATCAACAAACCTGACTGCAGATCACCCATGCCCACCCTAGCCCGCAGATCGAAGAATATATGCGAAGAAATATATAGAGTATGTTTTTAACTCTTTCACCAAGCCTCAAAACTCTTTCACCAAAGAATGTATGCGAAGAATATATAAAGTACGTGTTTAACTTTTTCACCGAGCCTCAGAACTATTTCACCAAAGTATTTATAGAGTACGTGTTTAACTCTTTTACCGAGCCTAGAACTCTTTCACGGAAAAATATAGAGTATATTTTTAACTCTTTCACCGAGCCTCATAACTCTTTCACCGAAGAATATATAAAGTACGTGTTTAACTCTTTCACCGAGCCCCAAAACTCTTTCAACGAAAAATATATGCGAAGAATATATAAAGTACTCTTTCACCGAAAAATATACGCGAAGAATATAGAGTATATTAAAAAAACAAATTTACTACAGTTTTATAATTTAAATAAATTAATCGATTAAAAACTATAAATCTATAAAGAAAAAACATCATGAAGTTTTCTTTTATAATTAATAAAAAGTAATTCGTCTCATTAGAATTTACTTTATTTCAAGTTTTTAAATAATAACTATTTCTTAAATTTATTTTTTATATTAAAAAAACAAATTTACAACAATTTTATAATTTAAATAAGTTAATCGATTAAAAATTATAAATCTATAAGGAAACAACATTATGAAGTTTTCTTTTATAATTAATAAAAAATAATTCGTATAAGTAAACCTGAAACATAATCATGTATGGTTTAATGGTTTAGTAAAATATATGTATTTGTTTAATGATTAATATTTATGTATTAAACCATAATATATATTAAAGTTTAAGTTGTAATGTTAAACAAAAGCTATATAGTAGGTAGTTTATGTTGTTTAGCTTAATTAAATTAAAAAATAATAAAGATAATCATTTTATCACAAAAATAAAACAACTAATACATATTGTATTGTTGAATATCATGACTATAAATAAGAAATATATAAACTAATATTATTTATATTAACATATATGATAATAAGTTATCTTAAATTGAAAGTATAGAGAAAAACACTAAAGTTATGAAAATGGAAATAATAGAAAAAGGAAAAAAAATAAAAGTAAGAAAGTTAAATAAAAAAGAAATAAAAATTAAAAACAAAAAACTAGTAACTAATAGAAATAGAAGTTACTAAATATCACATAATAAAACCTCAACCAATTATCTTGCAAATAAATAAATTTAAATAATAAAAATAAATAAAGTAAATATTTAATAATAAATAATAATGAAAAAATAAAAAAATATTATAATTAAATATAAAAAAATATCATATATACATATATATATATATAACAATTTACTTCAATGTAAGTATTTACGAATATAAATATTGTTTATTCCATAAACAACAATATTGCATTTGTTCCTAGCGAGGCAACGGGGAAGCGAATGTCTGATTGTTCGCAACATATAAAGAGAAATAATAGATGTATCCCATGGCCTTCTCAATATTGCTCTCTGCAGTGAAGGTGAATGCTAAATTGTTGATTTATAGTTTGTATAAAATTTGGGATGTTTATTTAAGAATTATTGTTTTTTTAATTGTAAATGTAAATGAAGAAAATTTCACATAAAGAAATTTTTATTAATAATGTTAATTAAAGATTTGTTCTCGTTTAATCTTTTTCATTTTTGTAAAGGACTTCATTTGGTAGACCAATTACATAACAACGTCAGTGTCACTATGAGTTTAATTTTTTTCATTTTTGTAAAGGACCTGCAACTGGGTCAATTTTGGCATCATTTGGTAGACCAATTACATAACAACATCAATGTCACTATGAGTGAGTGTTAGAGTACTGGCCGACTATGAGTGTTAGAGCATTCAACGAAGAAATAACTAGTCACAAAATTAGTTTTTGTTTTTTATTATTTTAAAATTATTTATGAGGCACTAACAAATACCAAAAAGAAAACACCCTCCATGAAGGGAATTACATCCCATCAGAGTTTGTTGAACCAATAGAAAATTAGAAATAACATTACCAGAAATTAGAAATTTATTTTTGAATTCACTGAAAATAAAAATATTAAGCATTTTCTTGAAACTTTGAATAAAATTGCAAAAAAATCAACAAAATATTAAAAATTCAACCCTAAAAAAAAATTATTATTTCATTCAAAATTATTTTAATCTTTTAAAATGATTGTTTAAGAGAATTTGAATAGAATACATTTACTTACAAAATTGGCCAAAAATATTTTAGAAAAAACTATTTAAGAAGCCATTTTTTATTTATTTTTAATATTTGATTTTAAATTTAAAATAAAACACTAAATTATCGATACAATTTTAAAATTTAAAGATTGTTTTCCATTTAAAAAATATTTTAATTCATTTAAAAAATATTCATAAAAGCTATAGATTTAAAATATTTGTTTCAATGTCCCATATAGTTCATAAGAAACCATTTTCGAAAATGATTGGTAAATTTTCTAATATTCAATTTTAATTTTTTAATCAAATAATAAAATATTGACCTGAAACTTTAAATTTTTAAGAATTTTTTACGTATTGAAAGTTATATTTTAATTTTAATTATTTTTTACTTAAAAAGTACTACACTGAAGCCAGGTAGGAAACTACTTTGTTCGGTTTTAATATTTAAATTTAATTATTTAATAAAATCATAAAATATTTATATATTATGGAAGTTTAAATTGTGAAGAGTCATTTTAGATTTTATATATATATATATATATATAAAAGTAAGGATGAGAATTATATAATAGAAAAATAATGATAATAATTTAAAGAGAAACCAAACAAGTATCATAAATTTAAAGTTATGAAGTAGTTAAGGGTTTGTCTAATTAGAACATATTGTAAATAGAAATTTATGAAAATAAGTTGGTTATGCTAGATTTTGACATACATAGAAATGAGAAGGAAAAAAAGACTACTAGCATTATCCAAGAAAAAGAGTATAGTCTCCAAGAATTTGTGTCCGCTGGTTTCTACCCTCTTTCGAGGAGAAAGAGATGTTGGTTAATCTTCAGGTTAGAATAGCCTACATGTGGTCTATGCTATCAATTTTTTTCTTCAGCTCTTCCAATCTGATATAATTATCTTATTGAGTCCTCCTATACCTCCCTATGTTGCTTACAATATTAAAATGATGTTTAACCTTGTGCCAACTTTGTGTTATGATTGATGAAGTGATTGGACTCCTGCAATGTGCAAGTATAGTGAGAGTTGCAGCCGTATTGAACCTTGTGTAAACTTTGTGTTATGATCGATGAAGTGATTGGAGTGCATGCAATGTGTAATTATAGTGAGAGTTGCAACCCCCTTTCATTTAATTTAGCATCATATCAAAGTGGGGAAACATCCATTCCTAGACACCCTCCTTGAAAGAATCTAATAATATAATATCACACAAAAATCATTTTAAACTTTAATGTGAATAATTTAAAATAGTGCAGTTTTACTTTTATAAAATAAAATCAATAAAGAAATTAAAAACATTAAAAATTATATTATTATAATGAAAAAGACCATTTATAATTTTAAATTGAATAGTTGAAATATCATATTATTATTCTTATACAAAAATTAATTGCAACCAATTATGAAGATTATTGTCTTATTAAAAGTTTATATATATATATATATATATATTTAATTTAAAAATTAACTTAAAAAAAACAACTTTATTAAAATTTTAATAATTTACCCAATTACAAAATTATAAGCAAACAACAATATGAAGTCTCTTTTAAAATTGATAAAAACTAATTCCTATAAAGTCTCTTTTAAAATTGATAAAAACTAATTCCTATAAGTAGACATCAAACTTAATAGTGTATATTATATTAGGTTGGGTGATTTATCTCAATTAGTGATGATCATGTACGCAAACACTTTGGTCCAATCATATGTTTAAGTTGCCCGGTCAAATAAATTTAAAAAATATTTAACTGTTATTTTGAAATATTAATATTTTTATAATAAAATTAAATAAAATAAATATTTAATAATGAATGATGATTAAAAAGTAGATAAATATATTATAGTTGAATTTTATTTTGTTAATATGTGTATTGTGTATGCATTTGTGTGGTTATATATATATAAAGTTTACTTCAATGTAATTATATATACATATAAGAGTTTTTTATTCCACAAATAATATAACATTTGATCCAACCAAGGCTACGGGTAGAGGAGAAGCCGTGGTTTGGTTGTTCCCAACACACAATGAAATAACATATTTATCTGATGGTCTTCTATATATTGTGCTCTCCAGTGAAGGTGAATGCTAAATTGTTCATCTATGGTTTACATAAAATTTGGGATCTCTACCATTTGCTAATCATTGTTTCTTACACTGGAGATGTGGGTGAAGAAAGCTCTATATAAAGAAAGCTCCCCTAATAATATTAATTGGAGATTCATTCTCATTTAGCCCCGCCTCGGACACCCTCTCCCATCGTCTACGAAAAGACCTGTAACCACATAACAAACCAATAGCATAATAGTGCCAGTGTCAGTGTCTGAGCACTCACCGATGAAATAGCCACTCTTAAAATTAGTCATTTTCCAATTTTAAAATTATTTGTGAGGCACTAACAAATACCAAAAATAAAACACTCCTCACAAGGGAAATTATGTCCCATCATAACTCACTCAACCAATCAAAATTAAAAATAACATTTCCATAAAATAAGAAAATTATTTTTCAATCTATTAAAAAATAAAAATACTAAACATTTTCTCAGAATTTTATTGGAAAATCAACCCACTATGATGCTAGGCAAAAGCTAATAAAAAATATGATTCCATTCATAATCATTTACATTTTTTAAAAATTTTAAATAGAGTATATTTTCCTATAAAATTGGCCAGAAATAATTCATAGAAAACCATTTTAAGAACACCTTTCTATTTTTTTTAACATATTTTATTTTAATACTCAAATAAAACAATAAAGTTTAAATTTAAAATTTAAAAATTCTTTCAAAATTAACCCAAAAAAAATATCTAAATTTAAAATATTTTTTTCAATGTTTTAGAGATAATTCATAAGAAACCTTCTCGGAAAATGCTTTGTAATTATTTTAACATAATTTTAATCTTAAATTATTATTTTGTATTGAAATAAATGATTGACACGAAAGCTTAAATTTTAAAGTTTCTTTTTACAATTTAAAACTTATATTTTAAATTTTAACTTTTACTTAAAAAAATATAATATATAATAATATAATATATAATAATATATTTTCAATATCTAATATTATAATATTAGATTAGAAGCTAATTACTTTGTTTTATTGCAATATTTAGATTTAACTATTTAAACCTAATAAAATATTCACATTTACATGGAAGTTTTATATTTTAACTTTTAACTTTTTCTTTACTTAAAAATATAATATATAATAATATATTTTTAATATATAATATTATAATAGAAGCCAATTAAGAAACTACTTTTTTATTTTATTTTAATATTTAAATTTAATTATTTAAAAATAATAATATAGTCACATTTACATGGAAGTTTAAATCAGTTTTTTAGATTTTAAAAAATTATATATAGAGAAATAAGAAATTTTATATTAGGAAAAATAAAATTATATAAAAAAAACAATTTTGATATTAGTTTATTTTAAGGGAAATCAAATAAGTAATATAAGTTTAGAGTTTTGAGGTTGTTAAAGCTTTGTCTAACTAGAGCATATTGTAAGCAAAAATTCATAAAAATAATTTGTCTATGCCAAACCTTAACATACATCAATATGAGAAGGAAACAAAGTCTATTAGCATTGTATAAATAAAAAAGTACAATTTCTAAGAATCTATGTTGGTTGGTCACTACCCTCGTTCCAGAAGGAGGAGATGTTGGCTAATCTTCTGGCTAGAATGGCATGCATGTGGTCTACACTATCAATTTTTTTTATGAACTCTTCCAATATGATATAATTCTCTTGTTAATTCCTCATATACCTCCCTATATAACCTACAATATTGAAATGATGTTTAACCTTGTGCTTTGACAGTATACAATGTGCCAAATATAATGAGAGTTGCAACCTTCTCTCATTTGAGTTGACATCATATGCCAAATATAATGAGAGTTGCAACCTTCTCTCATTTTAGTTGGCATCATATCAAGGTGGAATGAAAAAATATAATAAAACACAAAAATCAAATTATAATTTTAAATTTTTTAAAATAAAAACAATAAAAAAAATGCAACCATTAAAAATTATATTAACATGATAAAGACAATTTTAAATTTTAAATTAAATTGTTTAAAATATTATATTTTTATTCTTATAAAAATACCAATTATATTAATATGATGAACTAGATTATTGTCTCATTAAAATTTACTTTATAAAAAATAAACAAATAATTTAATTTTTATATTAATACAAAACAACTTTGCTAAATTTTTGTAATTTTATTAGATTGCCAATTATAAAATTATAAGGAAACAACATTATGTATAAGTAAACATCAAACATAATCGTTTATATTCATTTAGTAAAATGGATGTATTTGCTTGATGAGTAATCTTTATAGAATAAAATATAAAATATTTATTAAAGTTTAAGTTGCAATGTTAAATAAATTTAAAAAATAATTAATTGTTATTTTTAAATATTAATATTTTTATAATAAAATTAAATAAGATAAATATTTTATTCGTTTATATTTATTTAGTAAAATGGATGTATTTTCTTGATGAGTAATATTGATAGAATAAAACATAAAATCTATATTAAAATTTAAGTTGCAATGTCAAATAAATTTAAAAAAATAATTAATTGTTATTTTCAAATATTAATATTTTGATAATAAAATTAAATAATATAATGAATGATTATTAAAAAAAGTAGAGAAATGTTTTATAATTAAGGATGGAGAGATGTTATTTTGTTTATATATATATATATATATATATATATATATATATATATATATATATAAGTTTACATTAATGTAATTATATAGACATATAAGGCTTTTTAATTTTACAAACAAGGTGTCTTAAACACTAGTTGGGGTTTGGCTTGACTGTGAATTTAAAATTAGATTATTATTCTTACTTATTATTTATGAAGAAATTAACAATGGCATGGAATTAAATGATAAAAAATATTTATTAGGAAATTTGATCATAAAATCGATTTAAGATGGATCTAAGTCGATGATCTAGATCTCCAAGGCTGAGGAAGATTCCAGCTGAGGTAACCATAAACCAACCTTTTAGCTTGGTAGGTAGCCCTACCAAGCTAGAGAGGGCTCTCTCCAAAGAATCACAGCCAAGGGGGTTGGATGGATTAGGGTTTTAGGCTAGGTATAAAGTACGAAGGTTTTTTTGGTTTGGTTTGATGGGGTTGTTGGATGAGGATTAGGTCAAAGAAGCTAGGTCAAGGAAAATAAGATATGATTGTAGACATTCAAAGGGGCAAGGTAGGTAGGTAGGCTAGCACATTAGGGTTTCTTGGGATGAGATGATTTCAGACAGGTGAGGAGCTAGGAAGAGCATGAAAGATGTATTCTTCCTAAACTGAAGAAAGATGAACAAACTATGAAAACTTCCCAAAAACAGACCATGTGAGATTATTTATGTTTATCAACTTGAAAGAGATCATAAAATATACATGAAATGGAATATGGACCAATAATACATTCATACAAATGAAACTGAAGAAAGAACAATGCTAGACACCCATACCATAGGTATCCCAAGGAAACAACTACCACTTATCTATTAAAATTGGCCAAATTCTGATACAATAGTGTCTCTAATCAATACTACAACATCCAACTGAGGCGAACCTTTGAAATGACTAAAAAATACAATATATAGACCTCAAAACAAACTCCTCCCAACCTCAGGGGTCGAATCCATGAGAGGAGAAGTAGTTCCACCAAAATCTGAACTGATAGCCAGAGTATAGGGAGATCTAAGTGACTCCTCCCTAATTACATTGAAATTGACTCATTTGACTTGATGATAAATTTTACCTGATGAATCTACCCCTGGGTAACTTATCCACATCATTATTACATTTATCATCTTCAATTACATAAGTGAAAACATCATTTTTCTGAGATGAAAGTCAAAATTACAGTGAAAATTCAAAAATATCAGCAAATGGTCAAGTGCGCCATTTTTCTACCAAGTGTGCCCTCACAATGTCAAGTGCGCCTTCCCTGTTACAAGTTGAGTTTGACTAAGTTGTAGGTGTCCAAATTAGGCTCAAGATAGCTTATTGGAAAGCCCTTCAAGTCTAATTTTTGAATATGCCTCCAGTTTGTAAAATGAAGCTAATTTGACCCCTTAAAACTTCATTCTCCCAAGACTTCTTAGTGCGTAGTGCCTAGGCCAAAAATTGAAGCAGAAACATGATTTTTTGCTTGTTTTTTCCCTCTCTACCTGGTAGTTTTTCAAACTAAGGCTGGAAAAGTTGTTTTCTTAGATATATCGGTCATTTGGCATCCACTAGTGGTCTTCATTTGCTCAAAAAGTGGCTCAAAAATGTGTGTAGCACCAAGGGCACTGCGCGTTTGACCATTTTATTGATATAGCGTTGTCCAGGAACACACAGAAAAAGACAAAACTTGCAAAAAATGAGCCAAAATGCTTCCAAATTGGTGAAGTGGCTGATTATGGTGTGGCTAGGCTTGGAGTGAAGCCTCTGCAAGTATATCAAGTTTCTTTTTCTTTTCCTGGTGAGTTAGGGCTTCAATATTTGCATTTGTTGCCTTGAGCTTTTCCCTTGCATTTATTTCTCTTTTGGCGGAATGTTTGGCCATCCTTATCTGAATTTCATTTTCTTGATTGGCCTTGTCTAGGAGCTTCTCTAAATTCTAGTTTACCTTTTCAAGCCAATGCTCCCAGTTCTCATTAATCATGATGGAACTGTTCACTCCATGTGAGCTAATTTGCAATCTCAGCCTCCTTTTGTCTTTCTAGTTCTAGAGCTCTTTTTAGCCCTCTAGTCCTAGGTCTGCTTTTGTTTCTTATTCAGGTTCACCATACCTGTCATAGGCTTCATCAAGCAATGCTTTAGCTTTAATTTCTTCTCTTTTTGCCTTAATGAGTTGAATCTCCATGACATCATGTTTGGCTTGAAGCTGTTGGTTTTCTTGCTCATAACATGGAATAATATATTTGGACCTCTCTAAGTTGGTCTGGAGCTCCCTGATGAGTGCATCTTTTTCCTTGATGACAATGCTAGTGTCCTCATTGTCATCACGCTCATCTAGTTCAACAAGGTCAAAATCCTTCTTTGTCTCATAGAGGTCCACCTACTCATGTTTGATCTCTGCCTGAACCTCTGTTTCTGTCATTTTTTCTTTGCCTTTGTGTACCTTCTTTGCTGGTGAAGAAGGCAAAGCCCCTCCCACAATTTGTGGGGAAAACACCTGCCTATGACCTCTTTGATAAGTATGTGCCAATGGCTCAACCTCAACCACATTAGCGCTCTTAGGCTTACTGACCTCAATCCTGCTAGGTGATCCAATGTCATGATGAAAAGGTGATGATGGTGGTGAATTTAGTGAAGGATACTGATTTGATGAATATGAATGTGCTGTGTGCTGGGTTGGGGGAATGGAAGTGGAAGTGTGAGATGATGAAGGCAGATTTTGTGCATGTTGAATAGATAGCTTAGTGAATATCTCATCAGCTATGAAGGTGCTCCATGTAATGTTCAGTTCTTTGAGATGATAGTAGACTATGATTTTGATGAGGGAATGATGGAAAAGCCTTCTCATTTGATGTTCATACTCTCTTTTTTGGACAATAAATTCCATCTTATCAATGCACCAGAAAAGGTAGTAGGATATGTTGAGCATATTTACCCTTGTGAAATACATTAAGAGCCGGATGTGATAGGTATAAAGTCTAGTAAATCTACCTTCGCATGAAAAGTGTTTCATGATAATCTTCATCATTGGGGCATATCTATCCAGGAGGTAAGAAAAATGAAAAAACCTCTTTTTCTCATTCTTGTACCTTGGTTTTATGAAAGGCTCATAGTAATGTTCCTCCAATTCACTTTTCTTGGACCATTTCTCCCCAACATTTGGGATCCCGGTGGAAGTTGATACAATGGCAGTGGATATAGTAAAAGTGACACCAACTAGAGTAACTTGGTTGTCATAGAAGTTAGATATGAAAAGTCTGGTCAACATGACATGGTGTTGGACTTTTTGAATTTGCTAATAGAATTCATAACAGCCAACATTTTTGAAAAATGTCACAGCCATAGGAGATGCCAAGAGTTCCCTGATATTTGTTGGCTCTAATCTGAATATTCTCGCCCCTTTGTGTGGTCTCTTCACCTCTGTTTCATCTCCCTCATTGTATGGTCTATTTTCTTCTTCTGCCATGGTGTCTTAATGTCAAAACCCTAGGGAGGTATGCATTGGTGGAATGTGGGTTTTAGGAATAAGGAATGGGAAAGGGAAATTTAGGTAGATGGTGCTAGGGATTTATGAAATGGGGGAGAGGATAGGGAGTAGTAATATGATGGAATTTAGGATGGAGAAAATATTTACAAGCTGGGGGTTGGGAGCCTAGGTAGTTGTAGCACGTAGGGCTTAGGGTATTGGGATAAATGGTCTAGGGAAAGGGAATTGTAATTAGGGAAGGGTATGAAAGTGTAGGGGAATTCAATTTGGGAATTGGGAGTACAATGGTGATTTAAGGGAGATACTAGGGTTTGAAATGAGTAAAGCAACAAATATTTAATGAAACTTTCAAAATACCATAAGGAACGACTGTAGGAGGAAGAAGAATGATATATTTAACTGTCACTTACTTGCTGGAGGTTGAAGACAATGTCGTTGAACCTTTGGAGGCAATTTGGCGAAGTCTGGAAGCACTTTTGGCTTTTCTAGGCAGGTGCGCAATGCCGCAAGAAAATGCACCCTATCTTTGCAGGTGCACAGCACCAGAAGCAAGTGCACAACACCACAAGAAAACACACCCTCCCTTTGGAAAACTCGCAACACTTGCTATATTTTTTGCAATTTCACCCAAAAACTTGAAAAATGCTCTCTTGGAGTTTTCTCAATGATGGTAGGAGACACATGAAGTTGAATTTGATGCTATGAAGGCTCTTATCCTTGAGGGAATTTGATTTTTTGATTTTGAAACCCACTTTCTAATGTTTCAATTCACCTTTGAAAGTTTTGCTAATTACCCTTTACACTTTGATTCTCTTCTTTCCAGATTGATGATGCTGGAGTTTGGCACTCTTTACATTTGACTTTGCTTTGGTGGAGTTGGCATAAAGAGTTTGATTTGGCAACTTAGGAACAATACTTATTACATATAGTGAACATAAAATTACATAAAAAAATAAAATAAAAATTACATCTCTTTTTTTTGAATGAAATTACACTTCAGTATGAAAATCATACTTTGAAACCAAAATTACAAATTTCGAAAACCATTTTTACATACTAACAAATCTTCTTCAAATGATATATATAATTATTATTTCAATCACTCTCACACTTTCGCTAACCTTATGAGATGAAATGGAGTATTATTGAACCTTGGAAAATGAAACCTGGTGACCTAATGGAACCTTGAATGACCAGACTCCATGTTGACTTGACTAACATAAAGACATGATGAAATGAACTTTTATGATTGATGTATGCATAGTAAGACATAAAGGTGGGCCAACAAGTATTGACTTTTGAGGGAGAGTGAGATTTTTTTTACTAGGGCTACCATCAGTGAGTAAATTTTTGAATGAGGACCTAGGTGGAATGACAAAAATTTCAGAATGGGACCCTAATATGATATGTAAAATGGAGTTTTGATCACTGATGGTAGTATGAAAATACTGACTCTAACATCGGCCTTATTGGGGATGGATGCTCCTTGGAGGTATTAAGAACACCATAGCTCAAGTGCCTAACCATGTGGGCCAATACTGTCAAAAACATAAACTGAAATGCATGACTAAATTCTCACAACTCGAATAACACAACTTGACTGAAAAATGACTCAATACTGGCTTACTTAACTCATGACTAAACTTTGAAAATGGCAGAAAATTAGTGAAGCTCCATGGCCTTCACTTCGAGCTCTGAACTCCAGTGATTCTCTACTTCACACTTGCAGAAAGTTAAACTGTTATTTACAATGAAATCGGGAAATTTATGAGAAGCATGTTTTCAGAAAAGATAGTGCTTAAGGAGCCTACCATTGACTGGTCCTCCTAAGCATGGTTCTCCATTCATCTCATCTAGCATGAAAGCATTTTGCCCTCGGAAAGCTGAAATATTATAAGGGCCTTTCCACAAATTTTCAAATTTACCATGCTTACCCTTGTCCTCGTTTCTGGCATCCCAACAGAGTACCACATCTCCAATTTTGAAGTCATCCTCCTTTGTTTTCTAGTCATAGATTTTCTTTATCTTTTCATGGAGCTTAGAGGTGTTATGAAATACCTCATCTCATGTCTGTTGTAGGTGAATCACTTGACTAATATGGCACTGTATATCATTCTCTTCACTTCCTGCTTCTTGTTACAATTTCATGATCGGGAATGCTAATGATGAAGGAAATATAGTATCTTCTCCATACACTATTTGAAAAGGAGAAAGTCCAATAGATTTCTTACTACTCACCCGATCTGCCCACAATGGATTGATCAATTTTTTGTGCCAATTCTTTTTATTGGCCTCCAACATTTTCTTGATGATGCTGATT
Organism: Pinus tabuliformis; assembly: GCA_031772625.1. NCBI lineage: Eukaryota > Viridiplantae > Streptophyta > Pinopsida > Pinales > Pinaceae > Pinus > Pinus tabuliformis. Next base: position 333,053,533 of record CM062806.1, on the reverse strand, counting down.
AAGGATTTATTCTAGTACTCTGCCAAACCATTTCCTTGTGGGTAGTAAGTTGCTTAATGTCCCAACTTGATGCTATATTTGTCACAAAACTCAGTCATCTTTTTAGACTTGAATGTTGCCTCATTTTCTGTGATGATCTTATTAGGACAACCAAAACGGGACAAGATATTAGTTTCTAAAAACTCAATGATAACTTAATCTATTGCTTGCTCGGTTGGAATTGCTTCGGTCCATTTAGTAAAATAGTTTGTAGCTATCAATATCCACTTGTGTTGTGTGGATGATGATGGGTTAATCTCGCATATGAAGTCTAGGCCCCACTGCTGAAAAGGTTCATGAACTGATATAGGTTGTAGAGGCAAAGGAAGAAGTTTTCTTTTACCTTGGAAAACTTGGCACTCGTAACAACTCAACACCGCCTTATAGATATCTACAAAAAGTGTAGGCCAATAATAACCCGCTCTCAGTACTTTGTTGGTTGTGGTATTCCAGTACAAGTGACCCCCACAATCTCCTTTGTGGAATTCAGTTATTACCTCTTTAGACTCATCTTCAGTTAGACAGTTCAGCAGCACACCTCAAGGATCCTTCCAATAAAGTGTGTTGTCAATAATGCAATATTTAGAAGCCTTCAGCTTCAATGACCTGCTCTTAGCCTTAGACATGCCTGGAGGGGGGTCTAGATGTTGCAAAACATAAATAATATCAGAATATCATGGAGATGGTAAAAATATATCAGATACCTGAATGAGATCTACTTCTTCTTGATTATCGGACAATGGTGCTACAAGGTTGATATCTAGAGGATGGAGATTTGACTCAACCATGAGCTTGGCTAAGCCTCAACCCTTGATTAGACTGGTAGGCTTAATCTCAAGGTCATATTCTAATAATGCTGCTATCCATCTACCTCTTCTACCTTCTGGGTCATTCTTCACAAGAACTTCTTTTACTACTGCATTAGGCACATAAGTGAGAGTATGCGAATGTAAAATATAAACTCTGAAATCTTTCACCGCTTTTACCAAAGCCAAAACCTGTTTCTCTATGATGTTGCACTTAAGGGCTGCATCCATGATATAATGACTAAAAAATGCTATTAGAAGCTCAGCGTCATCCTTTTCTGCATCAAAACTACTACCATGGTATGCTCAGAAGCAAAGGAGATTATTATGAAATCAATGGAGTAATCGGGACTGATTAAAATAGGGGCAATGGTCAAGGCAAGCTTTACTACATGAAAATACTTGTGGGTTTCTTCAGACCACTTTACATCATTATCCTTTTTCAACATATTTTTCAACTCTCTAAGATGTTTAGCCAAATTAGGAATAAATCTGTGTAATAAATTCATCTTACCATTGAATGTTTGGATTTATTTCTTACTACGATGGAAATCAATTCATTGAATGGCTTCTACACGTGAAGGGTCAATTCGAATTCCATCCTTTGAAATGATGTGGCTGAGAAGTTTACCTTCCTCCATGGAAAATAACCTCTTCTTCAAGTTGAGAGAGATACTGAACTTTCTGCATCTATGGAAAATAACTCTTAAATGATGCAAATTCTCATCATCTGAATGTGAAAATACTATTACATCATCTAAATATACAACCAAGAAAACATCTTTTTCATTATAAAAGGTTATGTGCATGGCACGCTGAAAAGTGGCCCCTACATTTTTGAGACCGAATAGCATTTTTTCATATTTGAATGTTCCCCAAGGTGTGGTAAAAGTTTTCTTGTCTTGATCATCTTCGTGCACTAAAATCTAATAGTAACCAGAGTAGCCATCTAGCAGTGACATTCGAGAAGCGCCAATAACTCTCTGAAGGATATGGTGCATTTTCAAAAGTGCATAATTGTCTTTCAGATACACTTTGTTTAAGTTTCTTAAGTCTATGAAGAGCCTTATTCCTCCCATCTTGTTTCTCATTAGAACTAGATTTTATATCAAATTCGAGAATCTGATAGGAACAATGATGCCTGCCTTGAAAATTCTATTAACTTCTTTCTCTATGGTTGGCAGCAACATTGGGTTGATTAGATTTTGTCTAAAGGGCTTTTGATCGGGTTTAATTGGGATAATATGCTGAATTATTTTCTTGTCGTACTCCTTTAAGTCTACATAATCCAATGCAAAAACATCAGAGAATTCAGACAGTAAATGAATACACTTTTCTTTTACCTCTAGGGATAATGATTTGGACAACTTGATCATTTTTGGTTTGTCTATTGTTCCAATGTTCACGTCTTCGACACCTTTCTCATAGGAACCGAAGAGGGCTTCCTTGCTACATCATCTATCAAACAAATCTTCCAAAGGTATAAGACCTTTTGGAATATTGTTGTCCTTTAGTTGTAGTATATCAACTTGAGCTACCTCGATGACTTGACCATCCTTGTCATAAAATTCATCAATGGAAGAATTCTCAAACTTTCCTTCACTCTGAAGAAACTTATTTCCCTGCTTATCATCCGAGAATACTTGCCAATATCACAAGTTATCGGGAACAGAGGGCCCATGTTTTACATGAATCTCAAATTTCCTATTTGAAAAGATGGGGATTTTGAAATTACTTGCAATTGCAGCCATGAATCTCCCATAAGATTTTGACTCCTTGGCACAACTGAAAGTTTATACTCAAGAAACATTCTCAAAATATCTAAAACAACATTCCTATATTGTCTCATTCATGAATGGTGAGCTTGATATTCACCTTTAACTTGCTTGATCACAAGTTTTGAATCACCATACACAGAAATTCTTTGTTCACCCAATTTTTTCAAGATCTTTAAGCTCATGATCAGCGCTTCGTACTCCACCTCATTGTTAGCGCAACCAAAAGCTAAATTGTACGAGCATAATCTAACATTCTAAGGGATGTCACCTTGCTGATGATGTGGAATTTGGATCCAAATGCTAATGCCTACCCCATATTTCACAAGAGCACCATCAAAGTCCATGGTCCAAATACCATGCTCTTCTTCCAAGGGCTGGAAATCTGGTTTCTGTTTTAGCTCAACTTTCTGAACGCTCTCTTCATGCTTTTCTGAACCTTCCATTAGCTTTTCTAATGGTTGTTCTGAGCCTTTCGCTGCCTTGTTCGATGGCTGTTTTGGTGAACTTGACAGATTTTCTTTTCCCTTATCTAAATTTTTTCTTATACAGTCAGAAATCTCTGTTACATCTTCTATTTCTACAAGCTGACTATCTACATCATTCAATCCACTATCATTATATAAAATAAATTATTCCAAATATGTATGTACAACATTTATAGGATTATTATTTGGCATCTCCTTGATAGTTATCATGAATTTCATTTTGGTTTCTCGGTACAATTTCCTCAATTGCCTGAAAATTGGGATGGTGGCATAGGAGAATTCTAACTGCAGTGTGCCTCTTAGTTTCGCTCCTCAGGACCTTAACAGTAACATACAAAACCGTGGTGGTATATCATGTACCACCACATCCATTAAAACATTCTTTGTCGGGGTTCGGTACAGGGATACTACCAAATCCTTGATTAGACCAAGACAATGGACCTTACCAGAATCAAAAGAGTACAAGTCATGGTATTTACGAATTATATCTAGACCTAAATTTTCCATGATGGCTTTGGGCATTAAATTATGGGAGGCTCTGGAGTCAAGCATGGAGTTATGAAGGATGCACTGGTGGATTCTTAGCCTCGGGTAAAATGGAGGAACCTCACTAGCTTCTGATTGACCATTTATGGTTGGACCAAAAATTAATTCAAGCTGGTCATCCTCAACGTTAACCATGTTGGAGAAAGGATCAAATTTCAACATTTTAACTATATCATACTTATAATGACTATTTTTGACTAGTTTAGTAAGAGGGACTGACACTTTTAGCTTTGAAATTGTAATTTCTAGATTGAATGAGCCAGATTTATCTACCTCCTTTTGGATGATGTTTCTCTTCTCGGGCTGATCTTTTGATGTATGATCCTACTTTTGACTGTCATGTTCCTTGTTCGAATTGCTTGTAGATGGATGATTTCCTTTGTTTCGGTTAGCTGCTACAAGTTCTTTACCTTTACTTTGATTACCTTGAGAATTTGTCTTATGTTGGGCATCCTTCTGCTGTGATGCCCTTTTCTGAATGGGAGTGATCAAGATATCCCTGTTTCTCAAGGAATACTGCTTCTATTGAGAGGTGTGTGCATTCGAGTATCCTCTTTGATAATCATCTGATTAGGTTTCCAATGCATAGTCATTTGCCAGTATGTAGTCTTCATCTTTGGGTCCTTCTGTCTTCTCGATGTACTCCTAATTTTCAGTCAACAAAATGGGATGGTAATCTTCCCTGAAGAGGTGGTTTTCCTCGACAATCAGGTCTGTTTCATCCTCTGCTTCTCCTTGAGCATCATTTTGCTGCAAGGGTGTCCAAATTTGTTGTTGAGATGTTGATGCCTCAGGAGCTCTCTGCTCTCTTTGTTTTATCCTGTACTGAGGCTATTGTTGGTTTCTAAAATTAGGATTTCTGACTTGTGGGTCTAACTGTCTATCTGAATTTATCATTCGGCCAACCTTCCTCTCCATGGTTTTGATCAGTGTGTCTAGTTTAAGATTGGTGGAAGAAGAAGGTTCCTCTTTAATTGTTACTTTCTTCTCTGGTTTCTCATGTTTAATTGAGACTTTTTAATCATTAAATTTGCTTCCATGCTTACTGCATTATGCTACATTTCTTCCAAAGTTGTAGGATATCTTTCCCTTAGTTGATAATCCATCTCTAGATCAAAGGCATCCGGATAGTGTAGAAGTGCCAAATCAGGTGGAGGTTACATGTTATTCGGAAAGGAATTTTAGGTCTGATTGAACCTTATAGTAAAATATCGAATTGTCTCATTTGGACCCCTCTTCAATGTATTGTACTATGCCAAAATCTGCAATGGATTTTTCTTCTCCCGCCACTGGGCTAAGAACAACTCATTTAGCCTCTAAGAAGTATCAATGGAGCCAGCTACCAAACCACATAACCATTTTTTCACATCTCCAGAAAAACTCTGAGCTATTAGTCTCGTTTTGGCATCATCAACATCAACTTCCTCTAGATCAATGAAATCAACCATTTTGTTAGTATGTTGTTTTGCTATGACTCTCGGGCTACCATCAAAAAGAGGAAGTCTCTAGCCATAGGTATGAGGTAAATCTGCCAACTGAGCAGGCAATACTAAAGGAGAAAATCTCTCCATGACTACTAACGGTGGGTTTATGGGAACTACAATGGGTTGGTTTTGCTAGTATGAATATGAAGGTAAGGATTTCAAAGGAGGTGGATTTACAGAAGTCGATACGATGGTTGATGTGTTTGAGGATACAATAGGGGATGTGACAGTGGATGTATTCAGAGGTGAAATAGAAGATACAACAGAAGAAGATTTCAAGATGATACTGGATATAGGATTTTTCTGCAGTAATTTGAAGTTGGTCCGCTAGGCTTTGAAGTTTATTGAAATTAGACCAAAGTTCGTGCTCAAGTTTTGAAAACTAGGATTTGACAGAAGGTTGAGTAAACAAAGATTTCGAGGCGGGTAAGTATGAATCAGAATTTATGTGATAAAACACTATCTCTGTAAGACAAGACTCAGACTTTGAACGAAATAGGGATATCTCAAATTGAATATCAAAATTAATATCCTCAACACTTAGTATTTGATCTGGCAGGGAAGTGGCTCTTTCCAATTTTTTACTTTCAGTCTCGAGGAAAGGGATTTTAGGTTTTCTTATGATCCGGAATTAAACAGGAACGCAACAAAATATAGAGATAACCATAAACACATATATGCAGCGGAAATAATACTTCATTTCATTAATGTAAAATACTGAAAAATGCTTACAAACAGTAATGGAAATGAACCAGCTAGGGCGATGGTAGCTTATCTCTGAGAAGAGATGTGTGGTGGCTACATGCCTCTGAACTATGTTACAATGAGGCTCGAAGGCCTATTTATTGTTGAGAAATAATGGAAAGCCCTTAACATTGCAAAACCTAACCCTAGAAGATGAAACGCCAAACTGTGGGCCTTGTTTGGGTAAATTGGTACATCAACTTCCTGGGGTCGTAACTTTGGCATACGATCTCTGTTTGACACGTACAATAGCTCGCTAGAAAGATCTATCCGAGCACTACCAGTTTGGGAATGGGATCCCTAGATTACTAAAAAAATGTCATTTAGGGCCTCAAAATGGCTCCGAAAGTTCAAGACCTTAAAAACTACTAAAAATAGTAAGTTGTGCTACAATTAAGGAAACTGAAAATGCCGAGAGAAACAATGGTGGGGGTCCAGGTGGACTTGGTAGGTGGCCACCAATATCCACTTGGATCATTCCTCCCCCCTTAGGAAGCAGTGGTCCCCATTGCGTTGAGTTCCTCCATGAGATGAGGAAACTTTTGCTGAACTTGGTCATTGGTGAGCCACTTGTCCTGGTGAAGGAGTTGGCCTACGCTGACAACTCGATACTGTTAGGCCCCTACACTAGTAGTATAGGGGCCTAACATGCCCCTATACTACTAGTGTAGGAGCCTAACCGATACAGTTGGATATTCTGTTGGTGAGTGTTCTTGATCTGTATGTCCATCATCCGATCAGTTACAGCTTGTTCCATGCAATCTGGATTTAATTCTGTGGGTGTGAGCTATTCTACAATGTCGGATGTGTCTAGCAATGGTGGAAAGTATGGTCGAAGGCGGTCCACATTGAATACTAGGTGCAGGCCAAGGAATGGAGGAATGTTGAGCTCAAATGCATTATCTCCCACAACCTTAGTAATGGTGTAAGGACCATAGCAGATTGGTCTCAGTTTTTGATAGGCTCCAGTAAGGCGTTCCTTTTGCAAATGCAACTAGACTTTGTCGCCCACCTGAAACTTGTGTGGCACCTGATGTTGATCATGTCACTGCTTATACTTGGCATTTGATTTCTCCAAAATTTCATGGACCTACTGGCGAATATGTTGGATGTGCTCAATGAAGCTGATTTCCTTGTCTATTTCGGACTGGACATGAGTCAAATCTGTGTGAGTAGTTGCAAGTGGCATGGCCACAACAATGGGGCATAGTTGCTGGAATCCCAAGCCCACCTGAAAAGGGTTGTTGCCAGTTAGGCTGTGAAGAGCTCGGTTGTAGCTGTGTTGAACATAAGGGAGGCTCTCGTCCCATGTGCGTGGATGCTTTGAGTTGTACGTGCGCAGAATGTGTATAATCATCCTATTGACAACCTGTGTCTAGCCATCAGTTTGAGGATGGAAGTTTGTGGCCTTAGTGAGTTTGGTGTCCAGCATTGACCAGAGGCTGGACCAAAATATATTGAGGAACCAACTATCCCAATCTGAGATGATAGACTGTGGGATCCCAAAGTGCACCACACTCTTTTAAAGAAGAGTTTAGCAGTGGCCTCTGTTGTGATATTCTTCTTGCAAGCCGCCATAATGGCCATCTTCGAGAACCTGTCGACGACCACAAAAACACAGTCATTTCCATGCTTAGTGGAAGGAAGGCCTAACATGTAATCCATGGAGATGGATTCCTAAGGTCGACCAGGGGTAGGTAGCAGGGTATAGAGGCCTTGCTTCTTGATGGTCGGTTTGGAAATGGCACAAGCAGTACATGATCTAATGTACTTCCCAACATCCTGTCGAAGATTCAGCCAATAGAAATACTTTTGTAGTATTGCCACTGTTTTCTCGACCTCAAAATGCCCAACAACATGAATGTAGTGTGGTTCCCAAATCATCTTGGCATGCTCGCTTGAAGGAACACAAAGGTGACCCAGGTGTTATAACAAGGCATCCTGGAGGTGAAAACTGGAACATGTCGACACTCCAAGAGTGTCTGGTATGTGTGGTTGAATTTTGGGTCACTTTTGTAGAGAAGTGGCCAATCAGAAATATCGTGCCCACAAGAGTTGAGCACGGTGGTTAACACCATGATCGGTGGTCGACTGAGGCAATCTGCAACAATATTGGTGTTGCCCTTCTTATACTTGATATTCAAATGGAACTGTTGCAGGTATGTAGACCACTTCTGATGGTGATCATTCTACAATTTCCCTTGGGTCTGTATGAACTGTAGGGGTCGGTGGTCTATGTGGATGACCATTTCCTTCCCCAAAATGTAATGCTTCCATTGTCAGCAGGCCTGCACAATGGAATACATATCTTTATCATAAGTAGGATACTTTCGAACTGTGTCTGAAAGTGTTTCACTATGATATGCCACTAGATGCCGATGTTGAGTAAGGACTACCCCAATAGCATAGTCAGAGGCATCTGTCTCGACCTCAAATGGTTGTTGTAAATCTGGTAACGCAAGCACTGGTGTCGTGCACATACGATCTTTCAACTCTATGAATGCCTTCTGTTGAGATTCAGACCAAAAGAATTTTGCTTTCGCTCCTCCCTTGGTGACTTGACTCAAGGGCCAAGTGATATGAGAAAACCCCAACACGAACCTGCGGTAGAAGTTGGCAAGACCTAGAAAGCTGTGGAGCTCTGTCAAAGTGGTTGGAGATGGACAATACCGAATGACTTGGATCATGGCTGGATCCACATGCACCCCGTGTTCATCAATAATGTATCCTAGATACTAAACCTGGGTCATGCCAAAAGTGTATTTCTCCAAACTGGCACATAGCTTGTGTTGCCGCAGTGTTTGGAGAACCTGTCAAATGTGGTGGAGGTTCTCTTCCCAACTCTGGTTGAAGATCAGAATGTCATCCAAGTATACCACTACAAATGAGTTTGTGAATGGCCGCAAGATGTCATCCATTAGCCTCATGAAGGCTGCAGGAGCATTCGTCAACCCAAAAGGCATAACCAACCATTCAAAAAGGCCCTCCTTGGCTTTGAAGGCAGTCTTCCACACATCAGAGGATTTGATTGGTACCTGGTGATATCCTGAATTTAGATCGATCTTGCTGAAATATTTTTCCCCTTTTAGTTGGTCCAGGAGGTCATCAATCCACGGGATCAGGTACCTATTATAGACAGTGATCTTGTTCAGCGCCCGATAGTCAATACAGAGTCTCCAAGTCCCATCCTTCTTCTATACCAACACGATCGGGCTCCCACAAGGCGATGAACTCGGACGGATGTGACCTTTCTACAATAGCTCCTGAATCTGCCTCTTGATTTCATCGTTCTCCAGAATGGAGCACCGATAAATTGGTCCATTGGGTAGCGGCGCAATTGGGGTCAGATCGATGGAGTGCTTGACCCGACAGTGCAAAGGAACCCCTGTGGGGGAGGCGAAGATGTCCTCGTACTCCTCCACGACCTTGTCCATCTGTAGTTGTCGTGCAGAGGGGCCCTGTCTGGAGGCCATGGCCACCATCTTCTTCTTTCCTTCAGGGTGTATCATCAGGAAAACAAATTTCCTAGTTTTGGAAATGAGCTTACTGCATTGTTTTGCAGTAATCAAAGAGATGGCGGTAGGTGGTGCTACCTCTGGTATCTTGTACAACTTATTTCCCTATGTAATAATAATAGCACAAGGCCTTGATTCATACACAGCATGTCGCTTCCACAAGTATGGTTGTCCTAATAATACATCACAAACTTCAAGGGGAGCAATGTCACACAATACCTCATCTGTGAAGGGCTTGATATTGTACGAAAGGCGACACTGCTGGCTCACGTGAAGATCCCATCCCTGATAAAGCCACCCGATGGTGTACGGTTGTGGATGTGCTATGGTCGGTAAGCCCAAATGCTTCACGACCTTTACCGAAATGAGATTCTTTTGGCTCCCACTATCGATAATGAACTGTAGTAGGGAGCCCTTTACCCACATCTGGGAGTGGAAGAGATGCTCCTCCTCCTCTGGATCTTCGAGTTCATTTTTCTGGATCTTGGTGGTAGCAATAGTGGTGTTGGGATCCGCATCAATGATCTTCTTCCCTTTGTCACTCCCCTTGTCGGGTTCTGACTCAGAGTCGGAACATGCATTTGATTCTGAAATCTTTAGCTCAGAAACCAGTGAGTTCTTGGTTCGACACTAGTGTTGTGAGTGGAGCTCTTATGGAACTCACACCATTTTCCTGTGTCCTTTTTCGGCTTCGCAACGCTATTCTTTGCTTGTAGCTTTGGCGGGTTGTCTTGGGTTGCCCCACCTTGGCTTTGTCCTTTGTTTTGTGGTTTAGGGGCACCTTTCTCTTGCTTCGGATTTGTAGATCCAAAGTCTCACTTCTTTTGTTTAAACTTCTGCTCAACCTTGACGGCATATCGGTATGCTATGCCGAGCGAGGAGATGTTTAGGAATTATATTTCTTCCTAGATGTACTTGTGTAGGCATCCATGGTATTTGAGTATCAAATGTTATTATGAATCCTTGATACCCAACTTTGTGTGAAAGGTATGGAAAAGATTGGTGAACTCCAGCACCTCTTGGTCCCTTCCTTGCCACACCGTGGTCCACTTTATGTATTCATCCTCATAGCTTCCGACAGGGTAGTACTTCTCCTTAATGGCATCCCGTAATGAATTATAGGTGGGTTTGGTTGAAAATAGTGAGCCAATATTTTCATCCTTCTGCTTGCAGTAGGTTTCCCACTGGTCCTTGACATGGGGGGTTGCTTTGAGAAGAGAGAAAACAATCTTTTCCCAACTCGAAAATTCATGAACAAAAAATAACGCTCTAGTAGATTTAACCATTTATCTATGGCATCTGCGTCTATCTGACCCTCGAATATGGGGATTTCAAAATTAACTTGTACCTTAAAGGGCATGGTGTTTCCAGAGTAGCTGCTAGAAGCCGATGTGTCACTTTTGGGTAGCTGCTGAAGGATCTAGGCAAAGTTGTCCATCATCGTGTTCCATTGTCGCTCGAGGGCTTCTTCGAGCAAGATTTTGATAGGATCTCTTGCCCCCTTGTATTTCTTCTCATCTTCCATGGGAGGCCGTCGGGATTTGCAAGGCTAGCCTTGCAAAGGTTCGACCAGTTCAAGCCCTAACTCCTTATATCTCGACCTCGTTGGGGACATGCAAAGAAAAATAGAGAAAAAACAGACCGCTCTGATACCACTAATCCAGACTTAAATGGGAACACAACAAATTACAGAGATAACCATAAACACATATATGCAGCGGAAATAATACTTCATTTCATTAATGTAAAATACTAAAAAATGCTTACAAACAATAATGGAAATGAAAGAGCTAGGGCGATGGTAGCTTATCTCTCAGAAGAGATGTGTGGTGGCTACATGCCTCTGAACTGTGTTACAATGAGGCTCAAAGGCCTATTTATTGTTGAGAAACAATGGACAACCCTTAACATTCCAAAAACTAACCCTAGAAGATGAAACGCCAAACTATGGACCCCGTTTGGGTAAATTGGTACATCAACTTACCGGGGTCATAACTTTGGCATACGATCTCTGTTTGACACGTACAATAGCTCGTTAGAAATATCTATCTGAGCACTACCATTTTGGGAAGGGAAACATCGGTCCATAGACCCATGTTGCCCCCAGATTTCCTAGAAAACGTCATTTAGGGCCTCAAAACGGCTCCGGAAGTTTAGGACCTGAAAAACTACTAAAAATAGTAAGTTGTGCTACAATTAAGGAAACTGGAAATTCTGAGAGAAACAATGGTGGCGGTCTAGGTGGACTTGGCAGGTGGCCACCAATATCCACCTGGATCATCTTAACAATATTTTAGGGTCATGAACAAGAGAGGGTGGGTTGGGGTCAGGTTTTGATCTGGTATATATTTTAGGAGCCATAGTCTTAACAATGTCAAAGACTATGTGAGGTAAGAGAATTCAGAATTGATTGGAACAAGGAGAGTTTCAAACTTCAAAACAAAGAAATGTCTTCAAGAGAAATAAATTTAGCAGGTAATGATAAATACCTTACCAATGGAAAGAGGTTTGATTGAAATTGTGATTTTTTGACTCCTTTTCTTTAGAACAAGCTTTCTAAATCTTCGACTGGATCAATTGGATCAGGATCTGAATTTTTCTCTTGTATGTCTCCTTGAAGCCAACTCTACAATCTTGACACTACAATTATGAAATCATCCTTTCTGAAACTTAGTCCTATCATCCAGAGGACCAAATCCCAATGAAATCTTGTCATACACCCAGTGAAAATGAAAGATTTGTTCCTCGGAAATGGCGCTAGTATGTTATCACTCCTTCGGATCTCCAGGGCTAAGGAAGAGTCCAACTGAGGTAACCACAGACCAAACTTTTAGCTTGGTGGCCAGCCCTGCCAAGCTGGAGAGGGCTCTCTCCAAAGAATCACAGACAAGAGGGTTGGATGGTTTAGGGTTTTAGGCTAGGTATAAAGCGCGGAGGTTGTTTTGATTTGGTTTGCTAGGGTTGTTAGATAAGGATTAGGTCAAAGAATTTAGGTGAGGGGAAATACGATATGATTGTAGACATTAAAAGGGGAAAGGTAGGTAGGTAGGCTAGCAAATTAGGGTTTCTTGGGATGCGATGATTTTAGAAAGGTGAGGAGCTAGGAAGATCATGAAAGATGTATTATTCCTAAATTGGAGAAAGATGAACAAAATATGAAAACTTCCCCAAACCAGACCATATGAGATGATTTCTATTTATCAAGTTGAAAGAGATCATACAATAGACATGAAATTAAATATGGACCAACAATACATTCATATAAGTGAAACTGAAGAAATAACAATGCTAGAGAACCATACCATAGGTATCCCAAGGAAATAGTTGCAATTCATCTATTAAAACTGGCAAAATTCTAATACAATAGCATCTTTGATCAATACTACAACATCCAACTAAGTCCAACCTTTGAAATGACTAAAAAATACAAGATATAGACCTCCAAACTATTGGGTTGTGTTATATTCTTTCCACAACTAACCTGCGTAGTGAACCGGGGGTTGGGGGGGTGGAGCACCCCCTTCGTTGCGCCGATTTCACAGCAGGGGGTTTAAGGGGGGTGGGTAGCCCCCCTCTACGGGGTCTGGGGTAGCGCTCTGGGAATTTTCTTTTCTTGGACCCTATATTAGGTTGGACGAACCTACCTATGGTTTTCGGTCCACGGTTTTGGACGCGATGGTTTTTGGTCCATGGTATTGGATGCTTCGGCATGTATAAATATGCATTGTAACATTGAAAGGAATATAATGAAAAATCAAGCTGGTAGTCCTGGTTTTGGGATCGAGGGGAAAATATCTGTTTATATGTGTTTTATGTGTTATGCGCTCGCATTGTTTATTTTTTGTGTTTTAGAATTCGTATGTAGGTAATTTTTGTACAGGGTTAAAACCTACACAAAAAACTCCTCCTAACCTCAGGGGTCGAATCCATGAGAGTTGGAGTCATTCCACCAAAATCTGAACTAATAGCTAGAGTATAGGGAGCTCTAAGTGACTCCTCCCTAATTACATTGAAACTGTTTCATTTGACTTGATGATAACTTTACTTGATGAATCTAACCCTAGGTAACTTATTCACACCATTATTACATTTACCATCCTCAATTACATAATTAAAAACATCATTTTATGAGATGAAAGTCAAAATTATAGTGAAAATTAAAAAATATCAGCAAATGGTCAAGTGCGCTATTTTCTTGTCAAGTGCACCTTCACAGTGTCAAGTGTGCCCTCCCTGTTGCAGGCTGATTTTGACTAAGTTGTAGGTCTCCAAATTAGGCTCAAGATGGCTTTTTGGAAATCCCTTCAAGTCTACTTTCTGAATATGCCTCTAGCTTGAAAAATGAAGCTGATTTGACCCCTCAAAGCTTCATACTCCCAAGACTGCTCAGTGCAGAGCACCTAGGCCACAATTGAGGCAGAAACATGATTTTTTACTTGTTTTTTTCCCTTTTTACCTGCTAGTTTTGTAAACTAAGGCAAGAAAAGTGGTTTTATTATATATAGTGGTCATTTGGCATCCAATGGTGGTCTTAATTTGCTCAAAAAGTGGCTCAAAAAAGTACGTAGCATCAAGAGAGCTAGGCGTTTGACCATTTTGTTAATATAACGTTGTCTAGGAATGCAAAGAAAGATAGAACTTGCAAAAAATGAGCCAAAATGTTGTTAGAAAATTATATATGACAGAGCAATGGAACACATAAAATATTGCAGAAATATAAACACAGAAAACACATAAAACTAGAGAGGCACAGATATACGTGGTTCACCCAGTTTGGGCTACGTCCACCCCGAACAGCCAGTCCTTCCTTTCTATTATGCAGCAAAATGAAGAGACACAACCTACAATAGATCCGTTGTAATATCCTTTGTTTTCTCTCACAGTCTTACCTCTCTATTTCTCACTCGGAGAATACACATCTATTACACAGCCTCAATGCAATGCCCTCATACAAAGCGAGGGGTTTCCTTCTAGGGAAAAAACCCTAAACTAAACATAAATTATATCGTCAGATCATCCGCCTAATGAATGGCCCAAATTGACTAGAAATTACTATACTTTTACAAGGAAATTTTACATATGTTTTTAGCTTCGGGGGCGCTGCCCCCAAAATCCCCGTTGAGGGACCGCTGGCCCTCGGATCCCCCAGTTGGGGGGGATTATCCCCGTTGGACCCCCACGGAAGGGACAAGTCCCCCCTGCACACCCCCCCCCCCCCCCCCCCCCGCGTGGAGAGGTGTACAACTTTCCTAGGGTATACATCCGACTTAAACAAAGACCTCTAAATAATCATGCTCCACACCTGAAAAATGCTTCAAAATTGGTGAAGTGGCTGATGGTGGTGTGACTAGGTTTGGAGTGAAGCCTCTGTAAGTATATCAAGTTTATTTTTCTTTTCTTGGTGAGTTAGGGCTTCAATCTTTACCTTTGTTTCCTTGAGCTTTTCTCTTTCATATTTTTCTCTTTTGGCATAGTGTTTGGCCATCTTTCTCTAAATGTCAATTTCTTGATTGGCCTTGTCTAGGAGCTTCTCTAAATGTTGGTTTATCGTGTCAAGCCAATGCACCATTCTTATTAATCATGATGGCAAACTGTTCATTCCATGTGAACTGATTTGCAAGGTTAGCCTCCTTTTGTCTTTCTAGTTCTATATCTCTTTTCAGCCCTCTAGTCCTAGGTATGCTTTTTGTTTCTTATTCAGGTTCACCATACCTATCATAGGCTTCATCAAGCAATGCTTTAGCTTTCACTTCTTCTCTTTTTTGACTTAATTAGTTGAATCTCCATGACCTCATGTTTGGCTTGAAGTTGCTGGTTTTCTTTCTCATAATATGAAATAATATATTTGGACATCTCTAAGTTGGTCTGGAGCTCCCTGATGAGTGCATCTTTTTCCTTGATGACAATGCTAGTGTCCTCATTGTCATCATGCTCATCTAGGTCAACAAGGTCAAAATCTTGCTTTGTCTCATGGAGGTGCTCCTCCTCATGTTTGATCTCTGCCTGAACCTCTACTTCTGTCATCTTGTCTTTGCCTTTGTGTACCTGCTTTATTGGTGAAGAAGGCAAGGCCCGTCCCACAATCTATGGGGAAAACACCTGCGTATGACCTCTCTAGTAAGTATGTGCCAATGGCTCAACCTCAGCCACATTATACCTCTTAGGCTTACTGAGCTCAATCCTGCTAGGTGATCCAATGTCATGATGAAAAGGTGATGAGGGTGGTGAATTTGGTGAAGGAGACTGATCTGATGAAGATGAATGTGTTGTGGGCTGATATGGGGGAATGGAAGTGGAAGGGTGAGATGATGAAGGCATATTTTTTTCATGTTGAATAGATGGCTTAGTGAATATCTCATTGGCTATGAAGGTACTCCATGCAATGTTCAGTTCTTTGAGATGATAGAGGACTATGATTTTGATGAGGGAATGATGGAAAAGACTTCTCATTTGATGTTCATACTCTCTTTTCTAGACAATAAATGCCATCTTATCAATGCACTGGAAAAGGTAGTAGGGTATTTTGAGCATATTTACCCTAGTGAAATGCATTAAGAGTCAAATGTGATAGGTATAAAGTCAAGAAAATCCACCTTTGCATGAAAAGTATTTCAAGATAATCTTCATCATTGGGGCATACATTAGGGGAATTTTGAGGTCTAAAATGGGCCTGCTAAGAAAAATGTACAACCAAAATAAAATTTATAAGAACCAATAAGATTCAAGATGATGATGTCAACCATGGGGGATGATTCACCACTTTTTGAGTAAAAAAGTAAAAGGAAAGTAAAAGGATTAAAAAATAATAAAATAATAAAGCTACTTTTTCAACTCGTATTTTCAACTTTTCTCCCTAAGGTTTTACTCAAATTTCGAGTGGGAGTGATCATTGGATACAAAATTTAATCCCTCATCCAAGGATTACCTATGCTGCATGCTTTCAAATTACCCTGCTACACAAAAAATGAGAAATACATGAAAAAATGTGATTGCATTCACGTTTTTCATGTATATCTCATTTTCTGTGTAGGAGGGTCCATTGAAGCATGCAAAATGGGTACTCCTTGGATGTGGAATTAAATTTGACATCCAAAGAGCACTCCCACTTGAAATTTAAGTAAAACCTTAGGGTGATAAGTTGAAAAAATAGTCTTTTATTTTTTCCCTCTATTTTTTTTTTGTCAATAAAAGTGGGATCTTTCATTTTCTATTGCATCAAGTTATAATAGTTACAAAAGTTTGGTGACCTCAACCCGCCCCGAAGGAAAACCGGGTCTGTTGGCCACCTAAAATCCTTAATAGCCATCTAGTAAAAGAAAAGTTTCAGTCTATCAGTCCATGCCAAGTGAACTTTACTATCAAAAGCACTACACTTGCTACTGTCCAACATTGTAAACAAACTGTAAATGAAGCTGAGGACTTGACTATCTAACAACCTCTTAACAAAAACTAACAAAAACTAAGAAAAAGCATAAACAAAGCATGATAGATTAGTCTACCACATTTTCGGGCAGGGTCTCTTCAGCTTTTGTCTCTGGCACTATCATCTTCAGGAGTTGTTTAATTTCTTCTAGCTTTTCATCTTGCATGAGCAGGGTAATCTGGAAGTTCTTCATTTCTTTCTTTAAGTTCGGGATGCCCTGGGCCTCCTCAGCCAATTCCATTGCTACTTATTCGATTGCTTTTGCCATAATTCTCTTTACAACCCAGTAAACATGTAATTCCTGCCTATAAAGAGACAATCGACTTCTGGAATTACCTGGATTGGGAATCAAATTTCCCCAGTCCTCCATCTCAGCTTCTGAATCCTCTTGCAGTGCCTTAGCTTCTATCTCCTGAATTATCCTACGGATCTCAACATATGTTCCTTCTTTGTAGGCTTTCTCCACTTCTTGAACCATTTGATTCATGGCTCGACCTCCTCGTCTCTGTTCCGCTGGCAGTTCCAAGTTCGCCTGCTGCCTTTCGAATCTCCTGCTTCTGCCCCTGCCCCGACGCCCACCTCTCCTACGTGGATGCATGGTCCCTTTCCTTACTGCTGGTTCACTTCCCTGCCCAATTTCAAAATTTATACTCTCTGTTACTCCCTCACCTCGCTGTCCTCCGGTTCGCTTCTTGACATTTGTTCTTGTGCCTTGTTGGTCATCCCCTGGTCTCCGGGTCTTCCTTTCTCCTGCTTTCCTAGCTGTAGTTTGGTGTGGCCTCTCTATTATCTTAACTTCCGCATCAAACGCACATTTTTCCCCTGTCACCTGGTCCTGGGCTATGCCCTCCCAAGTTCTGCGCGTGATTCTACTCTGCCCTGCCTCATTTACTTCCATTTTCGTGGTTGCTTCTGTTTCTATCTCACTCTCTGTAGCTGTGGCGTGTCTTGCAATTTTGCCACCTGTACTCACTATCTGTGCGGAGGAGAGAGCTACCTTATCGCTCCAGTTCCAAATGCTCTTAACCCAATTAACCGTTCTTCCTTTGCTCTTTTGCACCACCTCCCTCTGTTGGAATTCCGCTCCTTTTCTTCTGCCCTGCGTCTCCTTCCTTTGTCGCTTGCCTTTCCTTGGAGTGCCCCTTAAACTTTTTCCATCTACCTTCCGACCTCTCGCATCTATGTCGCCTTTCTTACAATCTCCCCTCCTCTTTTGATCATTGTCCCTCTTACCATCACCTATCTTGATTTCCCTGACAGATCCTGGCCTCAGGATCCTGCCAATTCTGAGCTCCATCATTCTGGTTTGTGTGTTATTAATGACTCACGGTGGTTCCTCCTGCCACCTCGCCCTTTTCATTATTTTACCGTGCTTCCCCATCTCCTCCACCCCGATCGAGGGATTTTCCCTCTAAAATTTGATGATGTAATATAATCTTATTTTATTATTTCCACTATTATTTTATAATTTCCTTAGCAGGCCCATTTTAGACCTCAAAAGTCCCCTAATGTCTATCGAGGAGGTAAGAAAAAGGAAAAAAATTCTTTTTCTCATTCTTGTACCTTGGTTTTATGAAAGGCTCATAGTAATGTTCCTCCAATTCACTTTGCTTGAACCATTTCTCCCCAACATTTGGTGTCTCGGTGGTAGCTGATATAATGGCAGTGGATAAAGTAAAAGTGACACCAGCTAGAGTAACTTGGTTGTCATGGAGGTTAGATATGAAAAGTCTGGTCAACATGACATGGTGTTGGACTTTTTGAATTTTCTCATAGAATTCATAACAACCAACATTTTTGAAACATGTTCCAACCATAGGATATGCCAAGAGTTCCTTGATATTTGTTGGCTCAAATATGAGTATTCTCCCCCCTTTGTGTGGTCTCTTCACCTCTGTTTCTTCTCCCTCATTGTATGGTCTATTTTCTTCTTCTGCCATGGTGTCTTAATGTCAAAACCCTATGGAGGTATGATGTTGGTGGAATGTGGCTTTTAGGAATAAGGAATGGGAAATGGAAATTGAGGTATATGGTGCTATGGATTTATGAAATGGAGTAGTAATATGATGGAATTTAGGATGGGGGAATTATTTATGGGTTGGGGTTGGGAGCCTAGGTAGTTGTAGCACGTAGGGCTTAGGGTATTGGGATAAAGGGTTTAGGGAAAGGGAATTGTAATGAGGGAAGGGTATGAAAGTGTAGGGGAATGCAATTTGGGAATTAAGAGTGAAATGGTGATTTGAGGGAGACACTAGAGTTTGAAATGAGTAAAACACCAAATCTTAATGAAACTTTCAAAATACCAAAAAGAATGGCCGTAGGAGGAAGAAGAATGATATATTTAATTGTCACTCACTTCCTGGAGGTTGAATACAATGTTGTTGAAGATTTGGAGGAAATTTGGCGAAGTCTGGAAGTGTTTCTAGATTTTCTATTCAAGTGCACAGTGCCACAAGCAAACGCAACCTCTCTTTGGTATGTGCATAGCGCCAGAAGCAAGTGCGTAGTGCCACAATCAAATGTGCCCTCCCTTTGGAAAACGCGTAGCGCTTGCTCTGCTTTTTGCAATTTCGCCCAAAAACTTGAAAAATGCTCTCTTGGAGTTTGCTAAAAAATGGTAGGAGACAAATGAAGTTGAATTTTATGCTATGAAGGCGCTTATACTTGAGTAAATTTGACCTTTTGATTTTAAAACCCACTTTATAATGTTTTAATTCACCTTTGAAAACTTTGCTAATTACCCTTTACACTTTGATTTTCTTCTTTGCAAATTGATGATGCTGGAATTTGGAACTCTTTACATTTGACTTTGCTTTGATGAAGTTGGCATATAGAGTTTGAGTTGGAAGCTTAGGAAAAATACTTATTACATATAGTGAACATAGAATTACATAATAAATAAATAAATAAATTACGTCTCTTTTTTTTGAATGAAATTACACTTTGGTGCAAATCATACTTTGAAACCAAAATTACAACTTTCGAAAACCATTTTTACATACTAATAAATATTCTTCAGATGATAAAGAAATATTATTCCAATCACTCTCACACTTATTTTGACCTTATGAGATGAAATGAAGTATTATTGAACCTTGGAAAATGAAACCTAGTGACCTAATCGGACCTTGAATGACCAAACTCAATGTTGACTTGATTGACATAAAGACATGATGAAATGAGCTTTTATGATTGATGTATGCTGAGTAAGAAATAAAGGTGGGCCAGAAAGTATTGATTTTTGAGGGAGAGTGAGGTTTTTTTACTAGGGCTACCATTAGTGAGTAAATTTTTGAATGAGGACCTAGGTGGGATTAACAAAAGTTCAGAATGGGATCCTAATATTATATGAAAGGAGGAGTTTTGTTCACTAATGGCAGTATGAAAATACTGATTCTAACACCCACAAACCAAACATCTAGGCTTATCAAGAAGTTGGATGAAATACCAAAGATCTTAGTCCATGTGACCCATTCTTGGCCAAATTCTATCATGCTAGTGGAAAGGGGGTTAGTATGTCAATTTATGGGCATTTTTTCCCCCTCAAAATCACTTAACTCTTGGATTAATAAAAATTTGAGGTTACTCATCTCATGCCAAATTTGACCTTTTTTCTGAGGCCAATTTTTCTTTACCTTCCTTTTCGAACGTAAGGAAAATCAAGATCTCAATTTCCACCATAGTCCCTACTTCATGGGCGCCAAGGGTTTGTACTTAGATTAATGGTGTCTAGATTTTAATCCAAAGAATGATGTGCCTTTAACAATTCCTATTTGGGTTATGCTCCCCTTCCTTCCTCCACATTACTATAATGTCAAAACCATCAAATCTATAAAAAATTCCTTGGGTAAATATATTGATTGTGTTGAGCTTCATGAAGGCATGCTTTCCTATGTCTGAATCTATGTTGAAGTAGATATGGATAAAGGTTTAGCTTCAACCATTCTCCTCTCTTTAGATAATTGGTCCTTCATTTAGGAAATAGATTATGACCAACTACCAATTAAGTGTAAACTATGTCAGAAATATGGACAATTTGCAAGGAATTGCAAAAAAATCAAAAGATCAACAAAATCAAGTAGAAGAAGGGGGCCAATCAACTATTGAAAAGGAAAAGAGGAGTACATCACCAAAATGTAGGATTTGAAGGACTAGAAAACGTTTCTTGGGGAATTCAAAAATAAACCCATTCACGTTACGAGAGCCCAAGCGCCCTTTTCAAGTAAAAATAGGATCCCATCACCTCCTCAGAATAGGTTCAAAGCTCTAGAATACTTTAAAGAGGAAAGAAAAAATCATGTAAACTCAAAAGTTATTAAGTAAGACAACCATGAAAAGAGTAATGAAGAAATTCTGCCATTAGAGGACATTCTAGCTATGGATCAAAATATGTAAGAGATGGAATCATAGGAGGGGAGAAGTGTTTTTCTCCCCTAAATAGTAGTTTCAAAACCTACCATTTTCTATTGTATTGGAGGATGATAGGTTTGAAGAGGAATGTGAAAAAGATTAAGGCCCAAGTCATGGAACCAAGAACATTGGAAGGAAATAAAATAAGGACTTGATGAAGGAACAATCAAATAAAGACAAAGAACCAGGCACATAGCAAAGAATATATGTAGCCTTCACCAAAGTGGTTAGAATGAATTGAAAATAAGGTGTTCCATGCCCTATTCATGAGGGATCAATATATCAAAGTAAATAATGAAGATAATATCTTGGAACTATAGGGAACAAGGCTCAAGAAAAGATACTGCTAAAGTAAAAAGACTTATAAAATATGAAAATATACTAATTTTCCTTTTTGAGGAAACAAAAATGGTGGAACAAGAGATCCTCCAAATTGTGGAACATTTTATGAATTAATTAATTGGAAAGCTATAAGCCTGAGAGCTGCTTATAGGGGGCTATGCATGGTATGGTCAGCCTTAGTCTTCCAGCTCCCTTCGATGGATCGCTCATCCCATTGGTTAGTGACTCACCTTCTTCACAATCCTAGTTAACAGTTATTCTCCATTGTAAAAATATATGTGCTAGTTTTGTATCATGAAAAAAGCTTCCTTTTGATCATCTTTTCTTAATCTAAAAGATACAAAATTTAGTAACTATGATATTTTTGGGGGGTACTTTAACTTAGTACTCCATCCCCATCAGAAGAAAGGTATATCACCAATACGACACCCTTTTAGGGAGCATATGTGTTATAGACATTTTTGTGCCTCGCGTCATGGAGCATGAAATGTCGATAATTACAGGGATCCTCAGTCCCTAAACATGTTGTTCTTACCCCTAAAAGAACAAGGTCATCAAACAACAACACTTCCAATCAGTTCTCCACCTGAAAACACTTCAAAACAGGCTTATTTTGGATCATGTCAGCTGCTCCACTGAGCTTCTGCGCTGGAATGCAACTGTCCCTCCTTGTACCTGCGCTGGAAGTCAAGATTAATGAAGGCTACCTGCGCTGGGCGAGATTGGCCAAGTGGCACAGTCATCCTGCAAGGTGTCAACTGCCCAGGAAGCTTCCAAACTGACACTTGGTTCATGAGATTCGCCCTGTGATGAGTAAGAGGTACTTGATCACCATGTGTAACCAAGGATCTCCAAGTGGACTCAAGAACTGAAGATTAACTGAAGAGGGAGAGGACACAAGTCAGCTTCATGTCAGTCTCAAGCTGACTCATCCTCTCTTCTTCTATCCTATATATAGAGCTCTTCTATGAGGTCTAAGGAGGCTGGAATTTTGTGTAAAGCAAGGAGGTGCTGTTGGATTACAGTTAGAGCTATTGGGTGATTGTTTTACTAGAGGTGAAGAGGAGAGTTCTTGCTGCTGGGGAGGTGCTGCTGGATTGGAGCCATCATTGGTTGTAACCTTCTCAGAACCCTGTTACTTCTATCAATAAAGTTTTGCGTGTTCTCCTATATACTTGTATTACATTGATGGATTGTATTTACTTGTATATTTGATTCACTCTAATCCATGCATCAGTTATGAGTACATGTATCTTGTAGTTTCCTCTCTTGTTTTGTGCAGGATCTGTGTGTAGCTGGACCGGCAAAGAGAGCAAGGAGCTGGGAACAAGAGACAAAGAGAGAGGACAAGGATCGACTAAGCGAAAGACACCAGGTTGGTTAATCTTTTCATCTTTCTCTCTGTACTTTCATAAAGGAAAACATCAAAGCTTTACTTTCAGTTGTTGCTAAAGACTGTCACCTTTAGAGTAGGGATAGGGTCATCTGCATCGGATACTTTTCCCCACAACAAACTGGCGACTCCGCTGGGGAACCTAGTATCTTGTTGGTGTTTGTAGTATTTTTCTATTCATTTCTTGAAGAAAAGAGTACCAAATCGAAAAGCTTTTGACTATATCAAAAGCGAAGTAGAGGGACTGCTACTCTTGCTCTTTGCTGAGCAAATTCAAGATTTGAAGAGCTTATCTACAAAAGACTCTTTACTCTTTGTGATAGATCTTCATCCTCTTGATCATCCCTTAGCCTGTACTTGACCTATAGCTTTTTATTTCAGCAAAAACAGTGCATTTTTGAGCTTTTTATGACCCGGAATTCTTTGTAGACGAAACTCTCGTGAATCAGTGCAGGCTGTCCACAGGCAGCCTGCATTACAGTGCAGGTGCTCCCTTCGGGAACTGCGCTGAGAGTCAAACTGGCAGACTAGAACCTGCGCTGGTCCAGTTAGCCATTGTCTTGCTCAGCTTTCCCTTTGTGTCTTGGCACTGTTTTCACTGATTTTTGCTGATTGCTTGTTGGTCATTGTACTTGCTGTTAACCACTTCTCCTTGACATTATTCCGCCTCAGTTGTATGATGAAACTGTGAATGTTCTTTCAGTATTTCTTGTTTCAGTTACAGTTTCCCATTGTGAAAAGCGAACCAGTATAGCTGTGGCCTCTTAAATCCTGAACTGTAAAAGTGTCTTTGTGATCTTATGAGCTAGTTTTATTACTGTTCATGGCTGTTTGAGTTTGTTTGCTCTTCATTTTTATGGTTTGAATCTATACATTTCCTGTGTTTAAACAAGTCTATCATAAGGTGTCTTTTTGATTGTGGACAAGCTTGTTTATTTCTACTTGAAATTAGATTCAAAATTATACAACAGTTTCCTTTCTGTCTTACATCAACATTAAGGATAACGAAAAGAAATACATGCATTGTGCATTTTGCATTTGACTGTGTGCTTGACGATTTAGGAAAATGTGCATTTTAGTGTGTGTTTTATGATCTGTGGAAAAAGTTGTGTCTTTCTTTTCCCTCAGTAGATTAAGGTTTTCAAAGTTGAAAGATTGAAAAGATTTGCT
The DNA here is from genome assembly GCA_031772625.1 of Pinus tabuliformis. Classification (NCBI taxonomy): domain Eukaryota; kingdom Viridiplantae; phylum Streptophyta; class Pinopsida; order Pinales; family Pinaceae; genus Pinus; species Pinus tabuliformis. The sequence continues at coordinate 333,029,398 of CM062806.1, read as the reverse complement.
TCTCATTCTTAGATTGCATATAGGAAGTTGTATATATACATCTCGTGGCGAACCTGAAAGGCAAACTGTTAAGCAAGATCAACATTAAAATAAACTCAATTTACATAACAACGCTTTGGAATTTAACGCAAACATCTAGAGGTCTAGGTAGAGACGTGTTCCGGCGTCGTTAAACATAGTGACTGTCGATCTCTACGAAGGTGGGTGATTCCTCCTGAGAGTCGGTGGCACTAACACGGACTTGAGCTCCCACGTACCGACGCGTATATTGGGAGACCCCTATAGGCTTTTATCCTTTATCCTTAGGAAACCGTGTCGGCCGCCCTACTGATCGCGATGCAGTGAACACAGCATTCACGAAGATCGACCACCCGTACCGTAAAACGTATTCTGTGGTTTCGCGAAAGGTTTGGCACACCCTCTGCCTAGATCTCCAGAGCAGTTTCTTTTGGCCTTTTTCAAACTCTATAACTGAAAAAGTCCAACCGAGCATTTGTCACTTCGGGCTCGTTAATACATCGAAGGCGACTAGAGTCATCTTTAGCTTTTTCTCGACTCTTAAAACATGAAAAAGCAAGTTTGTGTCTAAAAGCGTCGTTAATAAAATTTATTTTAAGCGGAACATAATCACCTGTTATTCCCACGTTGATCTTTCAGTTGAAAAGTATGGAGCCCACCAACCAAGGAAGTAACCTTGGCGGAAGTCCAAATCCCTTCTCCTCTTGGGGAGATGTTGGTGCGCCTCATATGGCTACATTGTCACTTCCAGGATTGACAATCGGCCTACCTGTATGGCTCTTTTCAACTAATGTAGTCCAGATCGCCACTAATCCTAAGCAGTCGAATCAACAGTCAGAACAATCTAGAACTACCCACCAGCCTTCCACTTCTTATGATACTTCCTCTGATCCTTCATCTTCGCAAGGTAAAGCTGGCAAAAGTCAACCTCCCAAGGAGAAGAAGGAAAAGAAGAAGAGAGAAAAGAAGCAGAAGGAGCCTCTGGCGAAGGCGACTGGGGGCAAGCAGAAGAAAGCTGACAAAAACCCACACACTGCACCGACCGGGCCTAAATCGCCATGTGTCATTTGCAAAGGGATCCACTTCCATCGTGATTGTCCTTGTATTCCCCGGATACTAAGGGACTGGTCCCCAAGGTTGCACAATCCGGTAGCATCAACCTCTGGTTGTCATGTTGATTGCATTCCGTCAACTAGCGAGAGTGAAGGACGAAGAAGGGGACCAAGATCACCCTGTCTATTGTGTGAAGGTAATCATGCCCTCCACAAATGTCCATTCTTAGATGAGGCAAAGAGAGTTTTGGAAGATCGCCCGGTTTCACCGTTGCAACTTCCTCCTGGATACCGAAAACTCGCACCTAATCCCTCGATAGTTGAAAATCCAGTTAACCCGCTCAAGTGGTCAACTGAAGTGTCGGTCGTTGAGAATGAACCTACTGAATCCAGACCAGACGAAAGTCTAAAGGTCGATACGGCAGTTGGCCCGATTCTTCCTTCAGAGGTTCTATCGTCCAATGAATCCGTCATTGAAGACCCGTCTTCAAATGACACCGTCGCCGAAGAGTCATCTTCATGTGACACCCTCACTAAAGAGAATAAGGATGACACCATCCAGGTTCTTTTCATCAGCACCGACTCCGATGAGCATCAGGGAAATGCGCCCATTCCTTTATCGCAGGAAGGAACATCATCAGAGTCATACCCGGCCGTATATTCGGTCCCACCACCAAGCAACCTGGTTGTATCCTTTGATTGGAATCAACTAGGCAGACCCCGGTTACCAGCCAGTATACCATTCAGAATCATTGTCCAGATCTATAGAATGATTATGGCTGGTACTATCATTGATGAAGGGGCATCTGTGAGTATCCTTTCCTCTGTTGCTTGGAAAGCACTGGGTTCCCCAGCGCTTTTACCTGAGTTGAGAAATCTCTCAGGTTTTGATAAAGGAACCAGTCGACCATTAGGGATCCTCCCCGATGTACCTGTTACATTGAAAGGGAAGACCGTCAGGATGAACGTGTTGGTAGTTCAAGGACCCTTGGATTATAACCTACTCCTTGGACGCGACTATATTTATTGCATGGGAGCGATAGTCTCCTCACTCTTTAGAGTAATGTGTTTTCCACACGAAGGAAGGGTGGTCAAGCTCGTAGACCAACTTTCGTTTCCGGGATCTCGCATCGCAAATAGTCAAATACCATTCCTAAATGGTCTGTTCACTCAAGATTCGCCTCCACCCCCGGTCCTCCTTCCTGATGAGCGCGAGTGATTCGGAAAGAAAGACTAGGACCCAGGGGGCATGCACCCTGGTCTGCTTCGGGCAGAAGAAACCCCGGGTATAAGAAAGAATTTCCGCAGAAGAATATGACTAGTCCGTACCCCGTCCGAAGGAAGTGGGGTTGTTCTAGAATAATAATCTTTTGTTAAAGTTATGTGTTTGACCAAAGAGTCATTCACCTTTGTCTAAAAAAGTGGGCAATGCCCGAGTGGGAATTCCCTTATTGCAACAAATAGTAAACATCCTTGAATTCAAGCCTCGCCCATCGAAACATATGTTTTGAAGGATAAGCAGGGGCAGCCTACAAGGAAGGGGACTATTTTGTTTTGACAGAAGGTAACCATCTTTGGACAACCCAATGATAGACACCGCCGAAGAAAGAGATTGATCTGCGGCAGCAAATCGAACCGTCTTTGGAATAATAAGAAAGAGGCAAGCCTCCCTCAATAATGCCAATGTTTTATCTTTGAGTGGTGTTCTTCTATTGTCACAAATAGCTGTTTGTTTAAAGTGGGCCGACGGGAAGCCTGAGTACTGCGTAAGACCCCTTAGAATAACGAGAAGACAAGTATCGTTAGCATTAGATTGGCAAGATGACAAGTAAATGTGAACACCCAAAGAAAAGCAGAAGTAGGGGAGAGGAGGGGCAGCCTCGAAATTCTATCCTATACCTGGGGGCATGCAAACCTTCTGGAGTGCAAGCTAGGGGCGGTTATTTATTTGGTTTTAAGATTAGCCGTTTCCAAACTTGCATGAAAGAAGCCTGTGGGGCAAAAGTAAAATTTGCCAAAAGTGAGCATAGCTGTGGTAAGGCATAAGCTCTATAAAAATTGGTCCTTACGGGAGGCGTTCTTTTTATGACTGGTATATCGAGCAGTTTTAGCATATAGTTCATGCTCGTTAAAAAATAAACGCAAAATTCGAGCAGTTTTATGACTGAATTTATGCTTGTTAAAAAATAGAAAAGTGTGAGCAAAAGTTTCCCCCGGAGTTCAAGCTCATGGAAAAAATGAACCGGTAAATAACCTTTTGAGATCGTAAATTCATCAGCCATAAGAACCTTGATCGTGTTTTCATCCATCACCTCCACTGTTCATTTGGCCGATCATTCACTTCCATTTGTGTGTTTACCTCTTTTGAGAAACAGCTGCGAAGAGTGATTTCACCTAGCCATCCTTGTGACACTGCCGTGATTGGAAAATTCCAACCTGTACCTGGAATCTGCTGCTATCCCTGTTTATCACTCGTTCCTCAAAAGACGAGTCTTCTTTGAGCTCTTTTCACTGACTCGTAAAATATGAAAAGTTTGCCGAGTTTTGGCCTTCCAGCTCGTTAAAAGAACGGAACGCTATCCCTCCTCTAAATTTTAATCTTTTTGGACTTGAGGGATTATTGCACAAAAGGATCGAGCGCTTGTCTTGTTCGGCTCGTTAAAAGTACCGAACAGCCATCCCTTCTGTATTGTTTTATACTTTTTCGGACTTAAGGGATTAGCTGACGAAAAAGGAATTATGGAGTTAACTTTCTATACCTTTTCAGACTCTCTAAAAATGAAAAGGACCGAGTTTTCCTTGTCGTTAGACTCGTTAAAATGATTAAATAGCGACAAACTTGTCTTTAGACGAGAACGAGTTTCCCTATCGCTAGGCTCGTTAAATCATAGCGACGGGCTTGCCCGAAGGGCAGGTTATAGAACAAGCATATGTTATCCTCCTCAAGCTTGACAAAAATAAAGAGGTACTGGTCAGAAATGACTGGGGAAAAATTGGGAGAACATTCAAAGTTTAATGGTAGCAAGTCACTCTTGAACATGACACTTTTCCTCCGTACCACATCGGGTTGGGTTGTTTCATTCACCGGTCTCATCACCATGGTCCTCGCCAAACCATCCACATTTGGGGTAATGCTACCGATCCATCGCATCAGTGTCGTTATATGTTCAAGAGGGGTCGTTCTGAAAGTGTCAACCGTGTCCCATCCACTGCCATACATTATCCTTCATCCATTCATGATCGCCACCCTGAATCATGTGTCACAGTTTGTTTTCACCTCCACTAAAATCATTAGCTCCGTTCCATGTCATTGATGTGGGATTCATTAAGGCCCTCCTTTGACAGATCGCTTCTTGTCGACTTCAGCTCATTATCCAAGAAGTTGGTCTAGGAACACCCCCATCAGTACTTTGAAGCTTGCATGCCTCAATAGCAAGTTTCTCACTTCCGGCGACAGGTATACATCAATGACCTTCGACCAGAAGATTTTGCGTGGCGTGCCAAGTCCTTTATTCACGCCACGTGAATTGTACTGCAGTACCTTGAGGGTCATCGTCATTATTGGTGATTCCTCTCGCGCTTGTTAACGGTTTTCATTATTGACCGGTAATCAAGCGATGTCTTTCCATGTTCGACTTCAGCGCAATTCTCACATGGATCGACTTGTACTTAGAGTGAAGATCGAACGAGTTTGAAGACCCCGGATCTAGCTTCATCCATCCGGGCTGCGATATATATTCAGGAAATATAAAAGCATTTGCCATGTA